>JAPDVR010000012.1:33687188-34887188 GCA_026230005.1 Gila orcuttii | reverse complement strand
GTGTGCAATTTGGGACACAGCTAGTGTTTTCGCTTTCGAAGAGACACTGTTTCCCCCCACCCACCCCCACTCTTTGCCAAAACTCATTTGTTTGACCTTCCTAAGGCTGACAAACTTAGAGTGGTTAAAACTTATATTAAACACTGTTCCTGAACATTATTACCCCAACGTTTATCTGCACATTTTATGGAGAACAGCTTGTTTTCTGTTGCTTGTGTAAGTTCTCACTTTTGTAAGATGGTTCACCTCTCTTTAGGAAAATTGGTTTTGTGATCGATTATTGTTTGTATTACCTTAGTTTTCTGACAAATATCACAATTAAATGGTAGATATCATGAAATCTGTTCTGCACAGTCCTCTTGTTTGTTAACATTGTCAGGGTCTGAATCGGGCTAGAATTTGTTTGAAATTGACGCCATCTTCAGTATTTACACTAAAAAAGAACTCGCAGTTATGGAGGGGCAGGACATTTCCTGAATACGCGCTAAGCGCTGCCAATCACAACACACTGGGCCAGCTAACTTATCACTGCTCATTTTGTATTTTGGAAGGAGGGGCTTCATCGAAATCAGCGTGTTTGGGCCAGACTTGGGAGAGAGCTGTAATAATGTAAAAAAAATAAAAAATAAATAAAATAATGCATTTTTGAACAATCAAGCATTAAAATATATTCTAGTACACCCCAAAAACAAAATCGAGACTTCGTAAAAGGGCATAATAGGACCCTTTTAAGCCCAATTTGACTTGAGCAAATCATTGTTGGTTTTAATAAACATAAATTATAAATTAAAGCATTTCCAATTGGGTTGTTCTTTGTTCACAGGTCCGCAGTCATTGTGACCATATTGTTGCTAATGGAGGACTGCAGCTCTTGCAAAGAGTCTACCAGCTTCGCAGAGACTCTCCGAAAATTCAGTGCAACATTGTGCGAATTATTGGAAATCTCGCCCTGAATGAGAGTGCGCACACAGCAATAGTGCAGTCGGGTTAGCCTTGTAATTTAGTATTCCTGATTTATGAGTTAGATTTAATGTTGAATAGAGTATTTATTTTATTTTATTTTGTGGTTGTCCTTAAGGTTGGATCTCTGTCCTGGCTAAGATGAACCAGTCACCACACATCATGCAGGCATCTTATGCTGCCCGCGCTTTAGCCAATTTGGACAGAGATGCAGTAAGGCAGAAGTACCAGGATGGTGTTTACATTTTGCACCCACAATGCCGCACAAAGTAAGCATGCTAGCTTATTTGGACTGCCTCATGCTCACCAAGGCAGCATTTATTTGATCAATAATACAATAAAAAATAGTACAATTAATACAATTTAAAATAACTATTTTCTGTTTCAATATATTTTAAAATGTACTTTATTCCTGTGATGGCAAAGCTAAATGTTCAGCATCATTACTCCAGTCTTCAGTGTCACATGATTCCTCAGAAATCATTTTATTGTGCTGATTAGTGCTCAAGAAACATTTCTTAATATCAATGTTGAAAATAGTAGGAAAGTTCAAAAGAACAGCATTCATTTGAAATAGAAATCTTCTGTATCATTATAAAAGTCTTTTCTGTCACATGAATAATTTAATGCATCCTTGCTGAATAAAAGTTATAATTTTTTTTTAAAGAATCTGATTGTCCCAAAACTTTTGACAGGTAGTGTAGATAATTTGTTTTACTAATATATGTTTTCCATCCTATTTATTCAGCCAGCCAATCAAAGCTGATGTTCTCTTCGTGCACGGCCTCTTGGGAGCAGCTTTTAAAACATGGCGTCAAAAGGACCGTGACGTGACGGATGATGACAAGGTGGAGGGGGTCCGAGAGGACTACACTGAATGCTGGCCCAAGGTCAGATATTTTCTTGAAGAAACATATGGGTAAAATCTCAGTTACCAAAATACTATTTGCTGTATAATGGCATTACAGAGCTTCAAAGGGATTTTGAAAGTCAGACCAAAGTCAGGAATTCAAATCTTATTTTTTATTTTCCACAGTCATGGTTGGCTGAAGACTGTCCAAACCTCAGGATCCTGTCTGTGGAGTATGACACCCATTTAAGTGACTGGAAGGCTAAGTGTCCTGCTGAAAACCAAAGGTAAATGGTGAATATTCAATGATCTACATCAATAAATTATCTGATTAACTTAATGTATCATACATGATGTCAATGTTTGTTTAGTTTTTTTTCCTTTCCGTTTTTGTGCTATACAGGAAGTCCTTGGCCTACAGGAGTCAGGAACTGCTGAGGAAGTTGAAGGATGCAGGTGTAGGGGACAGGCCTGTGGTCTGGGTAGCCCACAGTATGGGAGGTTAGTTCATGGTGGGTCTTACAATAACCAGCACCTGTATGTGGGAGTAAAATCTTCCTGTTACATTTATTTGCGATAGAATAGCTTTTTACAAAATAATAAAACAAAATCCTATTGCAATTGCTGTTTGAACTGCATTTTATACTGCCACTGCTTATATATATATGAAATAGTTGAAATGTTTCAAGTTGTTTCCCCAAATTTAACTGAAAATGCAACTTTTAATGACTTCTGCAGTCTCAAAATTATTCAAACCCTTCATGGCAAGCATCTTTAATACTTAGTAGAACACCCTTTTGCTGTCATGACCTTTTGCAAACGAGATGTATAACCAGACACCAGCTTCTGGCAGCGACTCTGAAGAATCTTAGCCCATTCCTAATGATATTCTTGGGTTTGCGTGCTGCAACCACCTTCAGATCCCACCAGAGATTTTCAATGTGGTGATTGTCTGGTCTGGTGACTGTAATGGCCACTGTAGAATCTTCCTGAACTTTTTCTGCAACCAAGCCTGTTGGTGGAATTTGAGGTATGCTTGGCATCATTGTCCGGTTGGAAGGTCCAATGACGCCCAAGCTTCAGCTTCCTCACTGACGGCATGACGTTTTCTTCTAGGATTTCTTGATATTTAAATGAATCTATGTTGCCTTCCACACACTGCATGTTTCCAGTGCCAGAGGATGCAAAGCAGCCCCTGAGCATCACCGAGCACCACCATGCTTAACTGTAGACAGTGTTCATTTCAGGATATGCTTCATTCTTCTTCCTCCAGACATACCACTGATCCAGAGGGCCGAAAAGTTCCAGTTTTGTTTCATCGCTCCACAGAACAGAATCCCAAAATGTCTGTGGCTTATTTATATGATTTTGAGAATTTTTCTTGTGTTTTTGGGTCAGTAGTGGTGTACGTTTTGGAGTTCTTGCAAACCACATGCGTTTAGTACGCGCCTTACTGTGCAGCTGAAACCTCAGTGTCTGTTGCCACCAAGTGTTGCTGCAGGTCTTTTGCAGTCACTCGAGGGTTTTTCTGAACCTGCCTTCCCATAAATCTGGTTGCAGCCGTTGATAGCTTCCTTTTTCTGCCAACTGTAGTGTAACCACAGTTCCTTTAACTTTTAACTTGCGAACTATGCTTCCAACGGTGTCTCTAGGAACATTTAATGCCTTCGCTATCTTTTTGTATCCTGTTCCTTGTTTGTGAAGGGCGATATCATCTTCTCTTTTTGGACCATTATTTTGATATTTCTAACATGCAGTCAAACGTGACACTCAACAAACCTAGCCAGTTCAGATATTTCATGTGTTCAAGTCAACACCTGTTTTGCAGATTTGTGCTGTTCAGGGGGTTGAATAATTTTGATAGAGCAGTCATTAACAGTTGCATTTTCAGTTGAATTTGGGGAAACCACTTGAAACATTGGTTGTGTTGAGCTATTTCAGCTACTTTTGTTTGATTTGTTCTGATTTGCAATGGGGGTTGACTTATTTTGATTACAACTGTGTATATACACACACACACACACACATATATATATATATATATACTGTATATATATATGTATATGTGTGTGTGTGTGTGTGTGTGTGTATACACAGTGTATATATATATATATATATATATATATATATATATATATATATATATATATATATATTAAGACTAAACTTACATTTTCGACAGGTTTCATTACATTCATTTTTTACAGTACATTCATTTTTGTGGTTTACAAAAAGCCATTTGTAATATGGGGTCTGTTGAGTAACTCTGTATCATAATTTGATTCATAGGTTTACTTGTGAAAAAGATCCTCTTAGATGCCTCAAAAGATCCTGATCTCAGTGCACTGATCAAGAACACGAAGGGAATTCTGTTCTACAGTGTTCCTCATCACGGCACATTCATGGCTGGGTATTCTGTAAATGTCCGATACCTCCTGTTTCCTTCCATTGAAGTGAAAGAACTATGTAGAGGTATGATGTGATATATTTTTGTTCTCTGAATTTTAATATAATGTCCAAGGTGCAGAAAGCAATTTCTGAGAAACACTGTTGATATTTGAAATCAACCCAAAAAAACACAGCCTTCATTGCTCCGCCAACAAAATGTACGAACACTTAATGCAAGAGTGGATGTCTCTTTATCATTGCTGAAGCAAAGCAAAATAATGCTTCTCAAAAAATAAAGCCAATATGATGAACGAACAACGAGGAAGAACAAAAAATTAACATACAGGACACAAGAGTTTATACAAGCATGAGTTGGTTGTTAGTCGCCGGCAGCACACCAGCTACAGACAAACAATGACACTCAAAACGTTCCTGTTACTATAGCTAACATTACAACAACTGCATATCTTGTATCTGTGAAACAGCAAAAGCAATGTTACTCACGTATGGAGCAGAAATATCACAACCTCTGTGTCCGTTTTCAGGATTTCCCAGCGCTGGATAGCTTTTCCTATATTAACTTGGTTCCTAAAGCTCTTGCCTGATCATAACTCTTCTTTTCCCAGTGATATTCCTCTGACCTTTTCTATTTTGTAATGTCTCTCAGGCATCTCTCTTTCTACTGTCTTTCTTCCAATCTCCCTCTCTCCTCCCCCATCATCACGCCCCCTACTGCTGATTGACTACAAGTGCGTTGTGGTTCTCGATCCGATCCACTTTCAGCAGCGTTTCTCAGAAATTGCTTACTGCACCTTTAATTCCTCCTGATAAGATTAAAGATCCTAAAGTATTTACACATCATTTTTCTGTTCATCTATTTCTACTCAGACTCTCCAGCTTTGCGGGACTTACATGAAAATTTTCGTAGCATTGCAAAGGATCAAGAGTACAAGGTCCTTAGCTTTGCAGAAACACTGCCAACATCCATTGGGCCAATGCTCAAAATTTTGGTAGTTCCACCTCAGTCGGCAGGTAGGTCAGAGCAATTGAACAACAAGCAGCAGCAGTTCTTTCTTATCATCATTCTTAGATAATTGTCAGTTTTAGGTATCTGATATCAGAAAACAAAATTCCTCCTTTTTCTCATTCAGATCTGGGTATTGGGGACCTCATCCAGGTGGATGTGAATCACCTCAACATCTGCAAGCCAGAAAAAAAGGACACTTTTCTCTATAAACGTACTTTACAATTCATACAGGATGCTCTTGGAGGACAGAGAATGAAGTAAACTCTGAAGTCCAAAACCAATCTCTTGCCATGTCATTGCCTCTTGAGGATTCAACCATTACATTAAAACATTTATAGTTTTACCTCTGACTGAAAGGAAGTATTAAAAATTGCAACTGAACATTTTCATGATCCTTTAACCATTTCCTGTCCATTTATTTGTGAAATGGAAACACCACTGACCTTTCAGTTTTATTTATTTTTTTTCTTTTCATTTTTAAATTCTTGCCAATATGAATATGCTTTGTCAAAACATCTGGGTTTACCTTTTCATGTGTTTTGCCCTCTTCACCATTGCCTTGTATTGTATTTTGCTTCAATTATTTTAAGTGAGAACTATTCAGCATTTATTTTACCTTTAAGCTATAACAAAAATAAATGAGGATCAAGTTTATTGTTTACTATATCACGTCACATTTTAAAACTCATTTATAGAAAGTCTGTTTTATTTATTCTTGGAAGAAAAATAAATATTTAATATCAGAGACTAAAAACTAGCCTTATTTTCTTAACTCACCAGCCTTCTTTGTATCCCTACCTCAGTCACAGGCTGTAATTTTCCACATCTTGGCTGTAATTTTCCAGTATTTTTGTACTAATGTATTAATTGTAATACTTGCATGGGACCCTACTACTGTTATTTTGATGGTGACTGTGCAAAACAGAATTGTGAAATCTTTATCACGCTGAATAAAGCTGTGTATCCTAACTTTATATTCCACTTAAATCATATACTTTTACTATTTCTACACTGAATGGGATTATATAAATTTTTATGAGCAGCTTTTTCTTCTCAGTGTGTGGAGCAGAACTGTGCTCCTGGCCAGCAGGGGGCAGTAAAGCTCACAAACCGAACCCTAGTCAGTTAGTAGAGCAAGACTATTGCGACTAGACGGTAATGTAGTGTTATTTTCTTGAAAATTCTGTTTTGTAAATTCACAAGATAGGCGTATGCGTTTGGAGAGACGCACCGTATGTCAAACGTTTGTAACGATTACAAACATTCATGATGTACTGCTAACTTTTTTTTATTTCAAACAAAACAACTTTGCCTTTTGTCCTCAGATAGAAACAGACGCTTTAACTGAAGGAACAGCAGTGTTATCACATCCCGTCAAAAATGGTTAACGTCTTAAAAGGAGTTCTTGTTGAATGGTAAGTTTTACAAATCACAAAAAATATTTAAAGGTGCATACAGTAATTTATCTCCTATTTAAAAATAAAAACAAATAAATCAACAGTGACTTTAAATATATATATATATATATATATATATTTGAAATCATGTACATTTAAATTATATTAGACTCCAGTCAGATCAGTAGCCTAAATCTGTTTTTTAATTTTACATGAAGCGGGTCATCATGCCATTGGTAACATCGCGTGCCCAGCAAAACACCATCGACTGTAACCAGTTATTTAATATTTGCTTGCGGTATAAATAATCATGGCTGACAGTCACTAGACTAGAGTATTACTTCAGTGTCATCTGTAACTGAAAACCTTTGCTTTTGCATGTGGCTACATCCTTGACTCATCTTATCCAGTCGATGCCTAACAAACAAAAACATTCTGAGTGCACCTTTAAAATAAAAGTCATGCGTCATTGCACCTTCATTTCTGGTTCTTCTTTTAAAATATGAAACAGTGACCCAGCTATGAAGCAATTTCTTCTATATCTGGATGAGACGTCAGCGCTGGGGAAGAAATTCATCATACAGGATTTGGATGACACTCATGTTTTCATCCTAGCTGAAGTTGTGCAGATTCTCCAGGAGCGAGTAGGAGAACTGATGGACCAGAATTCATTTCCCATCACCCAGAAATAAACACCTGAATCTGACAGTAGACCCTACAGTCTGTGAGAACAGATGGATGTGGAGATTCTTCCAGCACAATTGCACAAACACAGATGACTGAAATATATAGATGACTGCCCATCAGAATGATGCCTATTCTCCTTGGTTTAATTTGACTGTGTGGCATAAGTTCTTCTTCTGAGAGAATTATAATTATTAATGCTTTAAATTGCCCATGTTTCAAAGACAGTTTCTTGAATCTTTGCTGTGTTCTCAAAGTATTAATTAATTAATTGTTTTGAGTGGAAAATGGCATTGGCTGCAGAAAGAAAATAATTGTATATCAATTTTTTTTTTTTTTTACTTTTCAAAATTGTTGAAAAAGTACATCATACTACTGAAAGCAGATGGTTGAAGGCAGTGATATTTATAAACATTCATAATACAAGCATCAAATAAATAAATAAAAAAGTAAAGACAATAACAAGTGTTCTGTGTATGTCCTTAATTTTTTTTCTGGATGCATTGCCAACTGTTATATACTGACAGGTACCAGACTGCACAGTTTCAGGCTCCCTTCCAGTGTTTTCTCAACAGATTTCTAGTGAAACACCAGATCAAGCCACTGGCAGAAGGATATTATAGGGTATTTAGAAAATTGAGTTGTTTATTCGGTCAGGAAACTGGTGAAAGATGTTACCTTGTAGTGTGAGGTGAAAAACAGCTAAATCAGATAGCCAGAGTCAATGGCGTTACATTTCCAAAATGTACTTCATGTCTTGGCTGAGGAAGGGAAAGTGGTGTAGTATACTCTTGAAATTACCTAGGAGTTCACCTAAAAATTTAAACTCACTGGCTATACAATACCACAATAAGGTGCTATTTCCTTTATTTTTGTTTCCAGCGAATACCTTATTTTGGGTTAGACCAAGAGCTTTGCAGTGATAGATCCAGGTTATTTTGTTACCAGGTACCTAACAGCTAGCTGTCTGTCTGCCCATCTATCTAACTGTGTGTGAAAAAAGATCTATCATCTGTCTGAAAAAAATATTGCTGAAATTACTGAAAATCTCACTGCTATACAAACAAAAAATATACAAGTACAGAAATTACAAAATAATTGCTAGGCAATAAGATAATCAGTGACAAAATAAGACAATAAAGTGACATTATGAAGTTTTTGTATCCTTTCAACACATAAAGTTAAACATTAGTTAAACATTAGTTGAGATGTAGAGCAGTATTGGGGTAGAAACTATTCCTGAATCTTGTGATTGTTCAGAATAGTCCTGAGCCGTTTACCAGAGGGCAGAAAAGAGAAAAGTGACTCTGGTCGTTCATGATGTGCTTTGCCTTCTTGAGACAGCATGTAATAGATGTCCTCAGCTGCTGGTGGTTGTGTGCCAATTATTTTCTGAGCGGTCTTAACCCTTTGTAGGGCTTTCCTCTCCAGTGTGGAGCAGCTGCCATACCATATCAATCTGTTATCTATCTGCCTGTCTGTGTCTATCTGTCTGTCTATCTGCCTGTCTATCTGTCTTTCTGTCTGTCTGTCTGTCTGTCTGTCTGTCTGACTATCGATCTATCTGTCTGTCTGTATCTGTCTATCTCGCTGTCTGTCTATCTATCTGTCTGTCTGTCTATCTGCCTGTCTGTCTGTCTGTCTGTCTATCTGTCTGTGTCTGTCTATCTGCCTGTCTGTCTATCTTTCTGTCTGTCTGTGTCTGTATCTATCTGTCTATCTGCCTGTCTGTCTGTCTGTGTCTGTCTGTCTATCTGCCTGTCTGTCTGTGTCTATCTATCTGTCTGTGTCTGTCTGTCTACCTGTCTGTCTATCGATCTTTCTGTCTGTATCTGTCTGTCTGTGTCTATCCGTATGTCTGTCTGTCTGTCTATCTATCTGCCTGTCTATCTGTCTATCGATCTATCTGCATGTCTGTCTGTCTGTCTGTCTGTCTATCTATCTGCCTGTCTGTCTGTCTATCGATCTATCTGCATGTCTGTCTGTCTGTCTGTCTGTCTATCCATCTTTCTGTCTGTCTGTCTATCTCTGTCTGTCTGTCTATCTCTGTCTGTCTGCCTGTCTGTCTGTGTCTATCTGTCTGTCTATTTACATTTATGCATATGGCAGACGCTTTTATCCAAAGCGACTTACATTGCATTTCAAGGTACACATTTATTGTTATCAGTTCTATATCTGTCTGTCTGTCTATCTGCTTGTATGTCTGTTTGTCTATCTGCCTGTCTGTCTGTCTATTTATTTATTTATCTTTCTGTCTGTCTGTCTGTCTGTGTCTATCTATCTCTCTTTGTCTATCTGTCTGCCTGTCTGTCTATCTATCTATCTGTCTATCTAACTATCTATCTATATTCTGAGTCCAATCAGAGCGAAGCAAATAGTAAATCTGTAGTTGTTTATTTCAAATGGTAGCCTACTTAAAATATTATGAATTTGATAGCCTCTATAACAATCTTTTTAAAAATCTATTTTAAAAATAAAAATTAAATAGACTATGTTGATTTTGGTTTGTGAACTCAGTCACTTTAAATGTTTACGCGTTCATACCGCATCTGTGTTAGTCGCACACTGTATTTGCAACGCATTTCTGAGCCCCTTGTTCTCCAGACAGCGCAGATGTGGCGCTCGGTACTGTGTGAAGTTCTCGAGCGTGCGCACATCCACCTCCACTCACGCACAAAGCGCTTCTGCTCAGGTTACTGTAAATGAGACCTCCAGTCTTACTACAATTACCTGTTTAATGGACTAAATAGCCAGCAGGACCAGAAGCCATAATATGAAGAAACGCTACATGGATATAGGCAGGCTACGAAAAATGAAAAAGATTAAGCTCACAGAGAAGATTTCCGAAAGGTATGACAGCGCGCGCGCTGCTTTGTTGTTTTGTTATTGCTCTTATTCGTCTTCACCTGAATGCCTCGCGCTTGGCTATTCATAGCGCGCTCAACGGATTGACACAAACAAACAGCATCTGGTGTTATGATAAGAAATCGGGGTTTAATTCAGAGCGAAAGCTCGCTGTGATTTAATGGATGAACGCAGGGCCGATTCTATAATATTTCGTGTGGAAACAGTGCAGCGGGCCAAGCTGCTAACAAAATATTTTTAAATAACAAAAAATATACTTAACCTTAGCATTGCATGTTAAGAAATGTTATGGTATTTCATTTATTTCAAGCTCTGATATTAATGAGTCTAGTTATGTTGTTTGATGCAGTGTCATCCAAGTCTTGTTATTTCTTCATGACAATACGATGTCTGAAAAACAGACAGTCTGAAAACACAGACAAACTGACAAGGGCCTCTGACTAGACAATATGCGCGCTGGAATGTCGTTTATGTAATATATTTTTTCTCTGAGATTATTTTGTTTCTGAGCTGTATAATGTGCCGTGAATTATGTATATTTATAAATGAATATAGCCTGGCATTTAATAGCATAGCTGTGTTCTTAAGTTGTTGGGTGCGTTTTTATTCGATCAGGTTTACTGATTTTAGACTATTGTTCCTAGTGAGCTTAACACACAACAGTGTAGTCTGAACTGACCCCGTCTCTTCTTTATAGAGTGTAAGTCATCTGGACAATAGCCTCCTGTGTTTATAGCTACGCTTCATAGTGAAATGAACGTGCGCAGATTTCTCCTGAAACGGTTTCTTGTTCTTTAAATAGCCATGGCAACACTGTAGATTCGACGTTTAGGTGCTGATGCAGAAGATGAAATGTTGCCATGGTTACCAAACACAAAAGGATGTGGAGAGCAGAAAGCCCGAACAAAGGAATGGAGCACAATGGACTGTGTGACCAAAACATGGATTGTAACGTCTTCAAGAACTTACTTTCTGGGCCTTAACATCTAACGTATTCTGGCTCATGTTTCTTTTGAAATACAGAACAAGCTTGTTTGTTTTTGAGTCAATAGGAGGTAAAAAAATAAAAATAAAATAATAATAAAAAAGTATAAACAGAACGTGTGTTTCTTTCGTAGTTCTGACTTCTGTTCTGACTTTAGTAAAACGTCAAACATATTTATTTATATAAATATAAATTTATATAAATATAAAAATAATTCACTTAAAAAATTGTCTGTTATTGATAACTCAATATTTTGCAGTGTTGGGGGGGGGGGGGGCTAATTTGAGACTAAAATTGTAATCCTATGTCCTGTTTTCAGCGCTTACTCTGTTCTGAAGTTCATGATTGTCTGGATGCTGGTGCTGTTAGCTGACTTTGTTCTGGAGTTCAGACTGGAGTACCTGTGGCCTTGCTGGCTCTTTCTAGGGACCGTCTACACCACCTTCCACTGTCATGGACTGGTAGGCAGCATGCAATTGTATTGTTTACTTTTAGAATAATAACAAAACCCGGTCTATGGTAAAAAACGAATTTTCATGTTCCATTTTTATTTCCGATCTAATATATGATATATCAATTTTATGTTCTGCTGCATTTGTGCATTTCAAATGACATAAAAAACAGATATAAAGAAACTAACCTCTGCTTTTCTTTTACAGGCCATCTGTGTGGTTTTTGTGTGTGCAGCATTTACCCTGGACTTATTCTGTTTAATTTTTGTACCCTTACACTGGTTGTTTTTTGCAGCCAGCACATATGTCTTACTCAACTATATGTGGCATACAGGTAAGCCTTAAACGCTTCTAATGAAGTTGCCATTTCATTAACACTCACAGATAAAGTCCGTAAAAAATTATTGTTGGTGTAACTTAAAAAAAGTACGTAACCTGGTTGCCTTAAATTTTTAAGTTTCTTGAAATTAAAAACAATGATTGGTTAAATCAACAGAAATTCAAAATATTATGTTATCTGAACCACATAAATTGATTTGACAAAGAAAATTGTTGTGATAAATCATATTTTTTACAGTGATGCACCTGAAAGTATTACAGACTGTCTATAAACTTATTTATGTATTTACTTCCTTACTCACGTACTTACTTGCAGAGAAGGGCATCTGTATGTCAACTGTGACATTATGGATACTCTTAGTGTATATGGAGGCCTCTCTACGGTTGAGGGACCTGAAAAGCCCTCATGCAAATCTGTCCCACCTATTTGCTGCACACTGGTAGGTCCCGATTGTCCATTTTAGAGCAAAATGTAATTTGGGGTTTTAAATGAACAACAACTTTACCAGCTGTGTTTCATACTGTACAATAATTATTTCTTCCAGCATTGGTTATCCACTAGTGTATATGGGATTTGATGCAACCTGCTACTTCTCCAATATGTTTAAGCTGCGTACTCAGAAATCTGTTCAGAGTGACAATGACCTCCACATGGATCTCCTGCAACAATCCCTACCTCCTTATATGCACCTGTACCCAAAATTGTGGTTGGAAGGTACGTAAAAATTTCTTTAACGGTACCATATAATAAGAGACATATTTCCAAAACTATGTTCAGGAAGTCTTTCTAAAATGTTCAATAGTTTGATATTGTTTAAAGAGACCATATTATACCCTTTTAAAAAGTCTAGATTTTGTTTTTTTGGGTCTACTAGAATATCTTTTCATGTTTAAATGTTCAAAAAACATTTTCCCCATATTTTACATCGTAATTTGCTCTGATTGGTCAGCTGGGCCAGTGCGTTGTGATTGGTCAACCACTTTGATTGTGTTTAACCATGAGTTTCAACACACTATAACGCAACTCAACCAGGCCTCGCCCCCCTTTTTTTTTCCTTTTTGCTTTGTGGATGTGTCGGGCTAAAATTATTTATATCATATATAGTGTGACGTACATTCACGGAACAAAACTCAAGACTACAATCGAGGCTTTTCAGGGAGTTTAGAAACAGTACAGGCCTGTTCACACCAAGGAGTACACTCCACAACACAACTATAACGGTAACGGCACAGAGAAACAATTTTACTGAAATTACTTTTTGAATGATTTATTTCAACAACAAAAAAAATCAAAACAAATCAGAATCCATGCTTTCAGAGCTCAAGCATTTAAAGTGGCGACGACAAAACTGCAGCACACGCTTAAAATAAACAGAATTATATCCGCCGCTGGTGTGGACGCTAATAAAGTTATCGCTATAGTTATCGTTCTTGGTGTGGATGGGCTTTAACTCCCTTTGGAGTGGACTTTCTGCTTTGTAAGACATTTGCAGACATTTTTCATGCTCAAACAGCAACTTTACACATAATATCAAAATACTTCAATATTGCTCAGAAAATCTATTTGAATGATGACATAGTTAGCAATTCAATTTAGTAATCAAAAATGATTTCATTAAAATTGACACGTCTTTGTACAGATCCCAAATATAAGGTGACCAAATCCAGGCCGACGCAATACCAGTGTCCATCTGATGCCGTCACCTCAGAGGACAAACAAAACATGGAAGACTGCCTTCAAATCCACAGACTTCCTCCGAGACCCGAAAGAGACACAAATCCCCAAACTCCAGGGCCTAAGCATCGTGGAGGTGAACTTCATTTGGACTCTACATCCATGTTAGAAACGACTGAAAACCTACCTCAGGAGGACCAGAGCAGCAAAGCTCAAAGACCCTCCAAGAGCTCCCTGCCTAAAGTGCATCGAGGTTCAGTGAATATCCCTAATAGTAAAGGGGAGAAGAGGCAGAAAGCCCCCAAAGCCATCAACTCGACAGGAGACTCTGCCGAAAGGTGCTCGTCGAACATCTCACCAAGTCCTCCAAACCTACACGCTGACCAGATGTTGAAGTATGTTTGTGTTATTTCATTTCTATATGTACTGATTCATCTCAAAATTCATAGGTTTGCAGATAGTTAATGGATTTTGAGTACATTTACACAGTGATCTCCATCTGTCTGTTCCACAGGCTGGAACAAGAAATGAGGAAGCTGAAGGGAGAGCTGCAGGCGAGCAGACAGAGTGAGCAGGAGCTGCGCAGTCACATTTGTAATCTCACCAACAGTGAACACAGTCTGCGTCCTGAAGTCTCTCTGCTCAGACATGCAAATGAACTTCTGCAGAACAAGTGAGTCCTCTGATCTCTTCCTGTTGGTCTTGGCATTAGTGCTCTGGTTGATGTTCGGTCACACTGATTGAAGATTGACTGCTTGATTTGTGTTTATACATCAAACAAATGGGGTTTCTTTTTTATATTGTATAACATTCAAATTTGAATCGTTTTTTTTTTACCATGACTTTTATGTGTAGATTGTATTACTCTTGTCTCGGACTTTTAAACAAACTATGAAAATTCATTTTAAAAAATATTAGTTATTATACTTTTAAAAACTATGGTAATCTAAACAAAGACTAAATTACGCATTTCGTTATTTATTATGCGAAAATTATTCATACCTTCCCACAACTGTGGCGCCATTTCCATCGCAATTACCAAATATTTGTCCCAGAAATGTTTTTTTTTCCCCCATAAGTAAGTGTTACCAAGAGATGAAAAGGAAAAGAAAAAAATACAAAGTACCACTAGCATGTTTTTGTGTGGTTTTTCCAATTAAGCTTATGCAAAAAAAAGTGTACAAATATAATTTGTTTGTATTCAGAATACATAAAATGCTAGCTCTGAAATTAGACTGTGCCCAAATTACACTTACACTACCGTTCGATTTCTAATTTCTGTTTTTTTTTTTTTATACTTTTATACATGAAGTGTTGTATTAAAAAATATATATGTTAAATAAATGCTCCTATTCATCAAAGAATCCTTAAAAATGTATCTCGGTTTCAATATTGATAATAAATTAAATGTTTCCTGAGCAGCAAATCAGCTTATTAGAATGATTTCTGAAGGATCATGTGACACTGAATATAGAGTAATGATGCTGAAAATTCAGCTTTGCCACCACAGGAATAAATTTCATTTAAAAAATATATTAAAATAAAATACTATTATTTTAAATTGTAATAATATTTCACAATATTACTGTTTTACTGTATTTTTGGTCAAATGAAAGCAGCCTTGCTGAGCATGGGACTTCTTTAAAAAAAAAAAATCTCTTGAACAGTAGTGTGAACATTAAAAATGAATGATGTGCCACAAAGATAACTATGAAAGCTCATGCTTTTTTTTACTGTAAGAGTATGTGTCACTTGACCAAATCTAACGCTGTTCCTTTAAATCTTTGGTGCGCTGCTGTGCAGGATTCAGTGTCTCACAAAATCCAGACAGAAGGACAAACAAAACTGTTCCTTGCTGGAAAAGAAAATCAGAATGGAAACAGAGGGTCGAGTTGCAGTAGAAAAACAAACTGGAGAAGTCAGAGCCCAAAAATTTGATGAAGCAACAATGTTACTCCGGAGCGCATCACATAGGTAATTGTATGTAGCAAGAGTGCAAAAAAGCATTTTTATACATATTAATCATGTTTATGTGATGTTGAATGATGCTTAATCTGTGTCTTTGAGACTAGGTCTAAATGGCCTGCTTTTCAATTATGGTTATAGTTGGCAGAAGAACCCTCAATTCAAAATAGCAAAATGGCTAAATAAACTTGTAAATTGTTATATTTTTTCCATCTACTTTAGGCAAGAACACAGTGAAACTCAAATGTTGAGGAAAAAAGCTAAAGATCTAGACTCAGAGTACAAACAACTACAGCTGGAATATCAGGAGAAAGAAAATCGAATGATAGCTCTAGAGAATGAAGTGGAGGTAAAGGACGCGGCTCGTAGATCTGTTCAGTTACATACTGCATTGAATAGTTGTGATGTAATGGATATTTGTGGTTCATATTTTTGTGTTCTTCATGTTATGTGGATCCGGTTGCTTGCTTTCTGTGGTGTTCAGTCCGTGGATCTTTTTATGGTTTGGAATGCTGATTCTGTGTTTTTCCCTGCTGAAAAATGGTCACCAGTATCAGGTATGTTTTGCATGCTGGGAAAAGCATGGGATGTTTGTTGGTTCCCTGCAAGACCAGCAAAATACCACCTCTAACCAGCAGAAACCAGCCTGGACCACCATGGAATTTATGCTGGTTTGTGCTGGACTTTTTCAGCAGGGTTGTTGTTGTTTTTTTTGTCATTATTTCTTGCTCCTTACCCAGTTTAAATGCTGTTAGTGCCATCTGTTAAATAAACCATGCCAAGACATAAATCACGTCTTTCAGAAACTATTGTGCATCCTGAGAATTTTTGTATTATGAATTTCATTCAATCTTTTTAAGGTTTTTCTCTTTAATTGGAAAGCATTTCCAAATTTTTTTGTGTTGGAATTGAAAGAGTAATGCAAGTCTGCAAGACTAACAGGTATTTATTAAACTAAATGTCTGTATGCAACATTTGAATGTATACATGTACAAAAAAATGCACAATATTTTCTGTAATTAGTTAAATAAATTAATGGTATATAATAATAATTTGCTTTCAAAATTTGTAAATTATTTTTTTTTAATAGCTGATCATCCGAAAATGTATGATCTACAACACTATATACTCCTCTTATGCTGAAGACAAACATGTAAAAGTGAAATGTGTAATTATTTACCTCTAGTGGCAACCAAAGGAATGACAAAAATCATTCTTAATAATTCCCTGGTTCTGCATATTTCCCTGCATACTCTGCAAAAGCAGAGCATCAAATGAGTTGAATGCACAATTGTCCAGTATTTATGTCCAGTAGGAGAAATTTGTCTGATTAACATACTGCATTCACAGAGATTCTTAAGTGAGCAGCCAGTGGAAACTATCCCTTGATAATAACGTTAACGTTTATAAGAACGTTGCAGTAACGTAAGACGTCCTGCTGCTCTGGTTGTTGTGCGGGACTTTAATTTTTATGGCACGGCGGACTTATTTTGTTGATACTGGAACATCATTCCTGTCCGAAAATGTAGTCCTAACCCTATCCCTAGCCTTAAACCTAACCCTACCTATAACTTATCTCTAAACTCAGAGGGAAATGATAGGTGAAAAACACTGATGTAAAAGCTCCTAATCCAGATTGTAAGCCTAAACTTGGCATAAACTTGTCCCTCAAATCTGATTGGTTGATTGGAATGTTGTTCCAGGATCAACAAAGGTGTTGATCCAGGAACATGTTGTACTTGGTGAAATCACGTTCATCGTATGGGTCCATACTTGAAGAATGTACTTCAGCAAGCTCTTCACCAAATTCAGTACATAATCTGAAAGTTGAAAGTACTATTTTAAAATCAGAAAACAATTACACACTTCAGCCTTTTCCACTGGAAGTTTATTTGAAACTAGACAAATGAGATTCAATTGTTCATCTGAATTATTCAAAATTGCTCAACTCTTCTATATCACCCTTATTACATACTGTACTGTTCTGTTACCGTCTCATCCATGCAATATTCTCATGCTCCTCCCCAGACCCTCCAGAGGAACAGATGCAGCGAGCAGGAAGCGGACGCTTTGCTCTCAGCTCTGTCCTCCTTGCAAGATAAGGCTCATCATCTGGAGTACAACCTGAGTGCAGAAACCCGTCTCAAACTAGACCTCTTCTCTGCGCTGGGAGACGCACGCAGACAGCTCGAGATAGCACAAGGTTCATCACATTTCAAATTATGCCAGTTATCCATCCAAGACTTACAATGCAACTATTATTTCTAAGAATACATGATATATCAATGCAATAATGGAGGTTTTTAGAAATCTTCTAAACTGTAACTTTTGGACATCTAGAGGTTAAAAAATAAAAACTGCATGCATTTTTCGGAAAATGTTTTGGTTGTACTTCAGCTCTGCATGACTGTGCGGATGAATTTGACCCTTCACAATAGGGAATGCTTGAGCTACTTTTATCTGTTAAATAAATACCTTACCTGTTAAGTAAAAAAATGCCATGAGCGCATCGCATTTACAACATTTTAAATCCCTCACCATCTCTGAAAGGCCAAGCCAATGTTCCTTCAGGGCATGACCCATACCAAGTTTCGTAATGATACGCTAATGCGTTCATAAAATACAGGATTTTACTACAAAATTCTAAATAACTGATGTCCAAAATGGCCGATATGCAACGATAGGCATGTAGGACCGAATCTAATGAGACCAATGATTTTTGGGCAAACCGTTCAGAAGTTATAAGCAAAAATATTTTTAATATCTCCAGACCAGTAGGTGGTGCTGTGCGGAAATGCTGCATATCGCCTCAGATCATACTTGTGATGACATGTACCAAGTTTGGTCTGAATAAGCTAAATCGTTGCGGAGATACAGCCTTGCATCCAATTTGGCGTGCTCTTCATCGAATTGGTTTGCGTGTTATTCGAGAACGATTGTGTTTATCAAAAATCTTTTGATAACTTTTTGCCATCATGGTCTAAAAATAATCCGATTCGATTTTCGTGAAAATCGGACTAACCATCTAGGAGTTTGAAAAATTATGTTTTTTGGGAAATTACGGCTTGATGCCAAGGGATCAGAGGAAGACATATTTTTGTTTCTTGCCCTCACTGTTCAAAAGTTATTAACATAAACGTAAGTGAAACTTTGGACAGTTGGTGGCGCTAGAGAGACTGAGTTAGAGATTCCAATTTTGCTGTGGTGAACATATGTACTGTCGTCTATCAGTGTGCCAAATTTCACAACTTTTTACCATACGGTTCAATGGGCTGATGCTTGGCCCCCTAAAAATTTATAAATGCTATAGAAATTATTTGTTCATGTTAAAAAATGTTTCGGTTACAGACAAAACTGTATAGAATTTTAGTATAATAATATGATATAAATCAATAAATGAATATAAAATGATTATTGGCTTGTCTGTATCGGCCACAATATTAATATCTGTTTTAATGTTTTTTGCTACAGTTAAAATTTTGAAACAAGACCACGAGGTTAAAGAAATGAAGCAGAAACTTGCTGAAGCGATGGCCGTGGCTCCAGGTATGTCATACATGACCCCGAGGTCCTCTATGCCTCAGTATCTCAAGTTCTTCAACTCTGAGCGCTACATGCTGAATCCCAGAGCACTCATGTACCAGTGTCTTAAGAAATAAGACCGGCGAGGACAAATCGAATGGCTTTTGAAGGATTGTTTTGACTCGACATTCCAAACACTGGGGCATCTTTGCTTCAAGGTTTGCCTAAAAACTTTGCCTTTTGACAATGCCAACAGCCTCTAGTGAGTCTACGGCTGTGTTTACTGATTTCAGCAGAGACACTGAGGCTGGTTATAGTTGACCTTGCTTTGAGCCAAGATTCATTCCAGATGAAATCAATGTTGACTGTAAATACATTGTTGACCAGCGGATGACCAATCGAATGCTGAGCCAACCGCTGCAAGCTGTATGGACGGCAAGATATCAGTATGAAAAAATTGTGTGAACTTGAGGAGTGCAGTTCATCATGAGGACAGGATATCCTGTGTTGAGTGTAAAACGAAGAGGCTCTTCTTCAGCCATGACAATAACAGGCCAATGCCTCACTTGGTCATTCTGTGCCTCATTATTTATGTGAATTCAATTTATATAACAAGCCAATATCAAATGTAAGTCAGTATGTGAATATTCAAGTGCTTTGTACTGTTTTGTATTCTTTTTACATTACACACATTATACAGAAGTGACCAACACCCCCCCAAAAAAAATCGTTTGTAGGTTTTCATGTTTCTGGAATCGTTGCCTTTTTTAATGTATCAATGGGATGTTTTTTATG
Source organism: Gila orcuttii (assembly GCA_026230005.1). Taxonomy (NCBI): domain Eukaryota; kingdom Metazoa; phylum Chordata; class Actinopteri; order Cypriniformes; family Leuciscidae; genus Gila; species Gila orcuttii. The sequence goes on along the minus strand of JAPDVR010000012.1, from coordinate 34,867,284 downwards.
AGAAGTTTATTTTTCTGGCTTGACATACTTCTTTTTTTTTTTTCCTAAACCAAAATGAGATAATGGTTTTATTTTGTAATTCTACTTGTTGGTCTGCATGCCAATTTATGTAAAATGATTGTTTTGGACAAAAAAAGGAAAAAAAGAAAAATATTTTGATGTCTAATTGTGCATTTGTGCAAGGGCTGTTTTCTTCCAAAATTCTGGGAGCAGTAATAAAGTCATTTTAAATGATAATCTTGTATTCCTCTCCATAAGATTTTCTGACGGAAGCGGTTTAAAAATGAAAATTCTGTCATTCGCTTTCAAGGTTGTTCCAATCCTGTGTGAATTTATTTATTCTATGGAACATAATAAAAAGGCAATGGGTTTCAGTGTTGCTTTGGACCCCATTGACTTTTATTGCATGGACAAAAAGAGTTAAAACATTCTTCAAAATATATAGATTGTATTCTGCAGGAGAAAGTCAGTCATTCAGGTTTAGAATGACATGAGGATGAATAAATGACATTTTTGGGTAAACTATCCTTCTTATATTATACTTGGGAGATGACACAAAATACGACAGACAAAGAATGGAAGTACCCCGTATCTCATCTTTATATCAAGAAATGGTGCAACAGAGTAAAAGCAGTTATGAGTTTCTGAATGTTTTGCGTGAGACAAAGCCTGTTTCTTTCAAAACAACTACAGAACGAATCATCCCTTATTTTTTTTAAATAATTTGTCATAGCTGGTCTGCATTAACAAAATAAAAAGGTGGTGATGTGGTGTGCTTTTCATTCATCATTTCCACTCTATCTAATATCTGAAGCAATTAGGACCAATTTTATAACTGAAAAGAAATAAGAATCAAACTAGAATTTTTTCAGTTGTTAAACTGTATTTCATGCAAAATCTCAAATGGGCTGCTTGTAACAGACAGGTGTTGATGTACCATAGAGGTGAATATGAAATTTATTGCCATCAACATAAAATGAATCAGTGCGAACTGCTTGTTTGGATTGAAATGATGCTGCCAAACAAAACCCCAGAAGTTTTAATATACTGCAAATATGCCAAAAAATACAGTATATTTGCATGCAGACCAGTTAAGAAAGAAACACTGAAAGACCTGCACAATGACAATAAAAAAAAGGGACTAATATAATGTTTGTCAGTCTATGGGTCTTCTGAACATGGATTGATTGTGTCTCTGTTGAAGGCACATTTGAACACGTCTGGTGCACTGTAGATAATGTCTTTATAATGAAACTCATAACTGTGTCACATACAGGGGGAAATGACAAGTCAAATCAAATCAAGTGCCCTTTGCTTAGAAACCATTCAAATGAAAACTTACAGCGTACATTCACAGACAATAAAGGGGAAAAAAAAACAGCCGCCACAATGATGAAAGTGGAACACGCTTCAAGATGGACCATATGCATATAGATAAATAATCGGTTTACTTTTTTCAATGCATCGAGAACCCCTTTCCTTTCACAGTCGTCCTAAGTCTTGCATTGCAGACCAAAGTTAACCACAATTAATGTGTGCCTAAAAAGGTACAACAATAAAGACAGCGTTATTTGGTAATTTCAAAATAACACAATAACATATTCCCCTTACAATAAAAAAGAATGAATGATTGAAAGGATGAATAAAAGAAATATGCATGTGATGTGCCTAAAATGACAAAAAGGATTTGCTAAAGTGCAAACCAGAAGTAACCGATCCCACACATACTGTAAGCAAAAATGTCCCAAAATACAGCTCGTAATACTGATTTAAATAATAACCGAGTCATTTTTTTCTTCTTTTAAAACAGAGAAGCAGACTGCTACACTGACAGAATAGATGTAGACGGGAACCATCAGCCAACACCTAAAGTGGTGTGAAGCACAGAGCGCGGGGGGGTCGTTTTCTTTTTGAGGCTCAGTTCGAGACGTTCTGATCCCTCCCCACAAAGCTTGCATACAATCCTCTGAGTGATGAAGCGCTAGAGTCCCGTCCCGTGCATAAAGGTAAAGGATGGTGGAGAGGAGCTGGCAGATTCGACCCTCCGCTATGAGGAAACGGTCACAGGATTGAGAGAGCCGTTACGGCTGTAGAATCTAGAGAAGGCCTCCTCCAGCACGGTAGTAAGACGAGGCTGATCCCCCTTGAGAGAGAAGGACCAAAAAAAATTTAAACAAAAGTGAGAACAGCAGATAATGAAAAGTAAATCAAATCAAATAAAAAAGCAGTAGTAAAATACAATAAAATAAACTTAATATTTTAAAAAAGAATTTTTTTGTAGTTGTTTTCCATCCTTAAAGGATTGGTTCACCTCAAAATGAAAATTTCCAAATAATTTACTCACCCCAATGCCATCCAAGATATCCATGTCTTTTTTTCCTCAGTGGAAGAGAAATTACGTTTTTTGAGGAAAACATTTCTGTTTTAATAATGAACTTATTTATGAAGTCCAAATCAATGTAGTTTAAAAGGTCTTTGAAGTGCTTCAACGGACTGTGCACGATCGCAGCTGAGGAAGAGGGTCTTATCTAGCGAAACGATAGGTCATTTTCAAAAAAAAAAAATATATATATATACTTTTTAACTACAATTGTTCGGATTGAGCTAATCTGCAACGCGTCGGGAACTACGTCATCACGTTGAAAGGTCACGCTCGACGTCGCCTGCGGAAGTACCGCCCCACTGTTTACAAAGCAACCGTGCGAAGGAAGAGTTCAAATTGTATTGGTCGCTTTGTAAACAGTGGGGCGGTACTTCTGCCGGCGCCATCGAGCATGACCTTTCAACGTGATGACGTAGATCCCGGCGCTTTGCAGATCAGCTCAATCCGAACAATTGTAGTTAAAAAGTAATAAATATATTTTTTAAATTTTTTTTTGAAAATGACCTATCGTTTCGCTAGATAAGACCCTCTTCCTCAGCTGCAGATCGTGCACAGACCTTTGAAACTGCATTGATTTGGACTTCAAAACGTTGGTTGCCATTGAAGTCCATTATTCGAAGAAAAATCCAGAAATGTTTTCCTCAAAAAACTTAATTTCTCTTCCACTGAGGAAAGAAAGACATGGATATCTTGGATGGCATTGGGGTGAGTAAATTATTAGGAAATTTTCATTTTGAGGTGAACTAATCTTTCAAGGGAACTAAAAGCACCGATTAAGTTGCAGGCACAACTGAAATCTCATATATCCCTGGGAATCCCTGCCATAAAAACAAAAAGTAGTTGTAAAAAGCTAAATTATCTATTGTCTAGTGTCAGGTATTGTATTAAAGGCAGAGACAGATGAAAGAAGAAAATCTGCTGGAGTTACACAGATGGTACAGCAACATGCCTTGCATAAGTGGCAGATGACAATATCGTTGAGATGAACTGAGAAAATTCCTTTATAGTCAAGAAAGAGCAATGACTGCTCATTGAGTGTACGTTTACACGACAACGATGTACTAAAACAGAAAACGTTTTTCCTTTGCATTTTTCACGTACAGACAACAACGCTGTCAAAGCGATCCCCATTCACACGGATCCCTGAAAACAACTAAAAACACTGTTTTATGCTGCCAGTAGGCCAGTAGTTGGCGATGTCACTTTGTAAAGAAACACTACGCACCTACAGACTGAACATATAATACGCATACGCAATTGCGCATGACATCACCGTTTTCACAAATTCGCGTTTTTGTAGTTTTGTAGTTTACACAGAGACGATAACGGTGTCATTTTCAAAAACTCGCACTTTGAAACCAGTTTTCAAAAGTTTGCGTTTTCAGGCCCCCAAAACGCCATTGTTGTATAAATGAATGGCCAAAAAGCATAAAAAGTTTTCCATTTTTAGTTTTTACAGTGTTGTGTAAATGACCCCTGCAGGGATCGAGACTAACGGCATCCTATCGTCCTGGGGACGATAGAAAATGTGTTTAGGACGAACAGAAATATTCTCCAGGACGCCTACAGGACGAAAGACATTTTTGTATGTGTGTTCATTTATTACTAGCCTATTAGGCTAACTTACTTAGAAAATGTCAAAATCAACCGACCAAGTGCTGACTACAACGGAGCGTGTCTTCTCATGATGTTACTATAGTTATACTATCACTGGCTGGCTACTCGCGGAGACTCGTTCCGCGGTACATCTATCAAATGGCTTCATGACATCGCAAATATGTTGAGCTGGTTAAACAACGGATATTCAATGAATAAAAACTAGACCAAAATGTTAGATAGTGACGATTTGGGCAGAGATCCAGTCAGAACTGATGTCCTGCGTTTGTGGTAGATGCGCAGATTTGTAGCCTACTGTAACGTGCTGATCTACCCAGCGGCACGCGAGTTGGCATGCACTGCATGTCTCATAAAACGTTAAAAAATGTAAACGTCTGGGAGAATGAGTAAAGCGCACTTAAAGATCTGAATAAGAGAGACGACGCAAAAAAAGCTATATTCGGTGCGGTTTTCTGTGCGCATACACACGACCGAAGCTTGCAGCCATAGAAACCTATACAGCGCGCGAGTACTGAATTGAGCTCTCTTTCGGGTCTGAATGGACAAAATAATACACACAACATTATGTCTAAATGTCCGTTTTTGGAGAGTATTCATGTAAACTATGTCGGTTATGTCTTAAACAGTTGTGAGTGTATCGGATGTGCATCAGTGCATTTGATCCGATGTCTTAAAGTGACAGTAATGCGGTCTGTGTCCTTAATATTCAAGCAAGGAAAAAAAAAGAGAAAAGTATTCACTGCTCGTTAAAAGCTTTAATAAGGATTCATTATATTTAATTCATACAAATAAATATGTCTGCTGCTTGAAAAAATAAAGAATCATGATGTATGCAAGTTAAAAAGAATGCAAATATCATTAATTGAAAAGAAGACTTCTACTCTAGGAAAAGTGGTTTTATTTAATTTTAAGATATTTAAGTCACAGTAATTAAATCTGTATCTAGATGTTAATAGATTAATTTTTATTAAATCTGTGTTTTATCTATTTACAGATAACTACTTTGAATGAAGCTAAATAAATATAATAATATATATCATAAACACTTTTACGTTGTTTTTATTATGTGACTAACAACTAACAACTATAGATGATAATAACAAAGTACAGAAACAACATTTTTATTTTGGGACGGTTGACATTCACTTTTCAATTTTCAGGACGGTTTCAGGACGGAGGTGAAAAAAGTTAGTCTGGAGCCCTGGACCCCTGAGACTGCAGAGGGAAATTTCGTGGAGAAAACTGGCAGTGAACAGCAGCAAATGGTTTTAATAGTACTACCTAACAAAAAGCCATGGTAGTAAAGATGGTTAAGCTGCCGTATGCTAATTTTCACTAGCGCTATAATGCCAAGCCCTATTGTGGTATTCTCTGGGAGAGGTCTGGCTCTTATTTGTGCATTAACAGAGAAACTTTTCATGTCTGTTTTTTGGGTACAGCTAAACCATGGACTCTACTTTGTGTGCTGTTTTTCTGATTAGCTCAAAGTGTTTGTATTTTCTCCTATATCACCCTTCCAGGAATCAGCCATGGCTGATCAAAACATTTCCTCAAGCAACTGAATTATTGATTGGAAACATTTTATTTCAGAATGTTGGCACTAATGCTTTGGGGGGAAAAACCATCTTGTAAATTTGAACCTGGTGAAAAAATGTTTTAAAAATGGCTAGAACATTGAGTGATCTCACAATACTGAATAAACACAGTAACCATACCAACACTGAATCTGAAAAACATTGCTTGAAAGCTTTTTTGATTGACAATTTCTTACACTTCATTGTGCAGTGACTGACAAGTTTGGCTCAACTACATTCAGATTTAGTCTAACAGACGTGATTTTGACAAGTGCCCATACAAAAAGTGCAATGTCATCATCTTGGGCAAAGAAATAATGAATTACATAAGTAGTTTGAAAAAAATACACTCCTAACATTCTGACTTAAAAATGATCAACACAGGAACTCATCTAAACGAAATACAGATGTCAGAAGGACATCTGATCATTTTTTCTGGTACTCTACCATTCAAAAGTTAGGAGTCTTAAGTCTTTTTTTTTTTTTTTTTTAATGACACTTATGCTCACCAAAGCAGCATTGATTTGATTAAAATACTGTATAGAAACAGCGCAAGTTTATATAAAAAAAAAAAAAATTAAAATGTAAAATCAAAAACTTTTCTGTTCAAATATATTTAAATGTTTATTCCTGTGATGAAAAAGCTGAATTTTCAGCAGCCATTACTCCAGTCTTCAGTATCACATGATCCATCAGAAATTATATTAATATGCTGATTTGCTGCTCAATAAACATTTCTTATTATTATCATCAATGTTAGAAACAAATATGTTTGTGGAAGCCTTGATACTTTTTTCAGGATTCTTTGATGTATAGAAAGTTTAGAACAGCATTTATTTGAAATAGAAATATTTTGTTACAAACAAATGTCTTTACTGTCACTTTTGATCATGTTACTTCATAATGCAAGTTAGGGAGCCCAAACTTTTGGACGGGAAAGAACATAACATCTTGAGGGAAAGTTCTTACCTCACTAATGAAGCCAAGCTGGACCAGTTCCACAGCCAACTCCTGTACATTCTCATCTAACACACACAGAGAACACCATTCTTGAGTTTCAGCAATAAGCAAACAGAAAAGGGCTGTATTATAACAGTTCACTTTGATACTTTTTTTGGTCACAATTCTGATTTAATCTGATCCACTTCCACATATCTGCAGAACACTTGTTTTTGTGACAATTATTTCATAATGCACAAATAAGGGGGAAAAAAAAACAGACTAGAAACACACTATGCAAGCACACAAAATCTGAATGCAACTAAACAGTTCTATTGTAAAATATAGCAGCAAGCAGCAATTATCGGGGCCAAGCGCAAAGACAACGATAACACATGCCAACTTGGCTGGGAGTGTCAGACCAACTGCAGCAAGGAGCAATTTTAAGACATTCTGATATGATTTTAGGCAAAATGGCTGAATAATGATATATATAGTCATTAATAATATGATTTAATGGTTTATCACTTTCGATTTTCGCGGCGCAATTACAAAATTGATGTGGTGTGGTCAGAGTGAGGTGACAATGACACATACAAAGTTTGGTGTCAATATGGCAAGGAATTGCAGAGATACATTGACGCTTGCTTACCGATCATATAAATATATATATATTTTTTGCATATATATTAATGATCTACCCTCTGTTTGTGGAAACTGTGATATTTTAATGTATGCTGATAGTTATTTTTACTCATGGTAAGACTGCTGAAGAAGTTGCAATCAAGCTAACAGATGTATTAGTGAAGGTCACATCTTGGCTTAATCACTGTTGTTTGCAACTGAATGTTTCAAAAACAGTTTGTATGTTTCTTTCAAAAGGCTCCCGCATAGACGCAGAACAAGACATTTCCATTTCAGGGCACAGACTAAAAGTTGTGTCAGAATACAAGTATTTAGGACTACACTTAGACTCAAACCTTGCCTTCAAAACCCATATAAAGAGGGTCTGTAATAAAGTAAAGTTCAGTTTGGCTAATTTCAGATATATCAGAAACCTCCTATCAACTGAGGCAGCTAAGTTATATTTTCACTCATTGGTTCTCTCCCACATCATCTACTGTCTGATAAGTTGGTCCAACGCACACTCTACAGCCTTAAAACCACTGAAATCATTATACAAACAAGCACTTAAGGCCATTTCGTTACCATCATTGCCATATTCTAAAGAAGTATAAACTGCTTAGTTGGGAAAACTCGTAAAATACAGAAATGTCTGTTTTAGTTTATAAGATCATGCACAGTTTAGCTCCTCCTCCTTTGTCTGGCCTTATCAACTTTAAATCAAATACAAACAGAGTTACCAGAGGTGCAGCTAGAAGAGACTGTACAATCCCACTCAAAAAAACTGCATTCAGCCAGGCTGTCTTTTCATTCACAGCATCACATCAATGATACTCAGTACCACCATCAATTAGAGAGTCCCCATCATATTATTCATTTAAGATTAATGTTAAGAAATGGCTTATTGAAAATCAACACTGACACTGCTCTCATCCACTAACAATAATCTTGTATACTCGACTGTTGGTGATTTTAACACAGTGTAATTTTTTACCTTTTGTCTACTGTATAAAGAATTTTATTGTATTATAACAGTTTATTATTTTAGGATACCTAATAACATCTGGCAAGGGGACTGGCGATGAAAACTAGCCTGTGGCTAACTCGGGTACGCTTACATTTGTTTTGAATGTTGATCAGTGTACATTGTCCCTTTTCAACAAAAAAAAATGAATAAATAAGATCTACCACAGGCTCAGCTCCCTCCTACTTTCACTCCTACGAGTCTGCATTCCTACCAGAAGCCTAAGATCAGTCAATGAGCGATGGCTCGTGGTACCATCACAGAGAGCCACAAAATCACTCTCCAGAAGATTCCCATTCACAGTTCCATGCTGGTGGAATGATACCTCATCCGGAATGCAGAATCCCTGACAACATTCAAAAGACAACTGAAAACTCATCTCTTCCGTGATGACCTTAAAAAAAAAGAGAAAAGCTTTCCTTATCCTTTAATCCTCCCTTGCCTGGCTTACGCTACACTGAGCAATGCCTGAAATTTGTATTTTGAGCACTTCTTGCGTTGTTTTGCCTCTTCCAATTACACGATTGCTTTAGTCCTCATTTGTAAGTCGCTTTGGACAAAAGCGTCTGCTAAATGACTAGATGTAAATGTAAAATGTAATGCAGCCTCAGAGTCATTTTGGCATCATGCCTCAACATCTATCGACACGAAATCCATATCTTTTTGTCGGGACGGTCCGGAGATGATACGATTCGATTTTGGTGAAAATTGGACAAACGGTCTAGGAGTAGTTCGAAAAAGTAGGTATTGAATGAAAATCAAGATGGCTGACAGGAAGTTTGGCCAAATATGTCAAACTTGGTATCTGTGTTCTTGGCGTGACCCAAGAGATCTATTAAGACCAGTTTCATTGCAAGTCTAATTTATTCAAAATGTATTCGCATTTTTGGAAATTTCCTTATAACTTTTGACCACAAGGTGGCGCTGTCCTGAAACGTTCTGATTACTTTCAGGGCATGGTGCCGAAGAAACATACCAAGTTTCGTAATGCGACACCAATGCATTCGTAAAGTGTATCATTTAATATCATGATATTATATTGTAATTAATAGCAATTTCCTTGTTTTGTTCTATTATAGCGCCATCAAGAGGCACAATCCCACCATGTTTTTATGTGTCCTCAGAATGAGCCCATACATGTGTCAAATTTGGTGAAAATATCTTGTTTTGTTTAAGAGTTATAGATATTTATATCTATATAAGAGCATAAAACATTACCCATGGATAACTTTCTTTGCATTTTTTTTGCCCCTTACCATCAATATTTTGACATTTTGGCATTAACGTATTGTCAGCGACCTATGTTTCCGAATTTCCTATGGTGGTTTCATCTCGATCAGACTAACGGTTTCAAACATATTCGTAAAAGTTTTAAGTTCTAAATCACAACGTTGCACTAACCATAAGGTAAAACCTAGCATGTTTGGTATCGTTGGACTCAGCAAGGATTCAGGAATCTAAGGAGATGACTCCCGTGAAAATAAGTCAACCACATCTAAAGTTATAAGCATGTAAATAATTTCTCACCACTAGGTGGTGCTGGTCCGAAACTTCTCAGATTCTTTCAGGGCACCGTGCAGATGACCCATACCAAGTATACGTTCATGCTTTCATAAAATACAACATTTTAGTACAAAATTCAAAATGGCAGATGGCAAAAATGGCCGATATGGGAAAATGGGATATCATTCAACTCTGCATGATGCCCCAAATCTAACGAGACCACTTTTATGATTTTTGGGCAAACCGTTCAGAAGTTATAAGTAAAAATAGCCAATTTTCGTATCTCCAGACCAGTAGGTGGCATGTCACCTCAGGTCATGCTTGTAATGAAATGTACCAAGTTTGGTCTGAATACGTTTAAGCGTTGCAGAGATACAGCCTTAAGTCTGTTTTCGCAAGCACTACGTAAAATTCATTTGCGCGGTATTCGAGAACAGTTTGATGATCCATAACTTGGTTAATTCATAACTTGAAAAATAGATTATATTATCTATAATTATATTATATTATAAAATCTATCCATAACTTTGTTAATTCAACTTGAAATCCATAACTTTTTGTCGGCATAGTCTGAAGATGATCAGTTTGAAAAAGTAGTTTTTTTGGAACTTTCTAAATGGCGGGAAAATTTTTATGACAGAAAAATGTCATAGGGTGCAATCGAATCTGCCAAAGAATCAGAGGAAAAAGACTTTTGTTTCTAGCCCTTATGGTTCTAAAGTTATTAGCATAAACATGAGTGCAACTTTAGACAGTTAGAGGTGCTAGAGGGATTGAGTTGGAGACTCCAAAATAGCTATTGTGACAGTACAGACTGTCCTCTATCAGTGTGCCAAATTTTATAACTTTCCCGCAAGCGGTTCTGTGGGCTGCCATAGACTTCCAGAGCTGAAGAAGAAGAAACGGAAGAAGAAGAATAAGAACGCCAAAGATTTCAGTGCTTGGCCCCTAATTACTTAATTCTTCTTAACTGATTATTTCCTTATTGTGGCGGTGCCAAACATCACAGTTGGATTAAACCACATGTGAATTCAGGTAGATAGCTATAAACATGTTGACAGCTTAGCTAACTCAGCAAAGCTTCTTGATTCTGAGGAAGCTGACTTGAAAGACGAAACCGCCTGTGCTGATGCCCATTATAGTGTCTCTTGCAGCTGAGAATGCATCACATACTTGTGCTGCATTCTGACACATTCAGAACACAATGGCATGTTAAATCCTGCCGTGCAGCAGCAAGCATTTGCATACTTGTGTATAGTGTGTTTGGGGCCTGATAAAGTACTCACTTGGCGCCAAATCACAACTCAAGTGTCGGTTGAGCTTATCTTCCAGTTTTAGCAGTAAGGTCAGCTAGAAAAAGAGCAGTGAGGAGTTATGGATACAGAATAAACATCTAACTTGCATAACTCCAGCAATGAACATGGAAAAAGGGCTTACATGATGTTTCGCTCCTTCCTCCACAGGCTCGATGTTGCACTGCATTTGTACGACCTTAAAGAGAGAGATTATCTTTAAAACTAGCATACGATGCTAAAATACTGCTAATCCTGTTGACTGACTGTAACCACACATCTAGACTTGTTTGAGTGGAAAGTAGTAATATTCCACACAGAGAGACACGGGGAAGGTGAAAAAAATGATTTATTCTTAATCATTGATACTTGGTCACAATCTCCTTAAATCAGTCCATTTCTCACCTTCCTGGTCTCCAGCTCTGCAGGCTCAGGCGTAGGCGATTTGACAGAGGGTGGCACGATGGGGGACTTGACAGTCTCTTGCTGAGGCTGCTGTGGGCAGGGCATGCCGAAGGCAGTCAGTGGATAGATCCCATTCCTACATCACAAGAGCAGCGAACATTATTACGTTTGTGCTTGTTTGTTTGTGCTTGGCCCATCTCATTTCTTATTCCCCGGCAAAAATTGGGAAAATCTATTTCTCACCTCACATCCTCAAGGAACTTGTCAAGCTCCAAGGCAGGAAACTGTGAGAGTCTGAAAGGAAAAGATATAGGATTACAGAAGCCATTTAAGGTGGCATGACAGCTTATTTGATCCTCAGGTTCATCCTCATTCCAAACAAGCCATTTCAAAGTAAAACCAATGAATCAAAAAAGGAGGCTCACTTTAGTTGGACCTCTTTCCTTTCCATAATGACCTGGTTGGGGTCCATGTTCTTGGTAATTTCCTCTAAAGCATTTTCTGCGATCAAGTCTAGTAGGCAAAAGCAAATGGTTTCAATGTGTTTAGCATAAGTGAATCTTATTCATGAAGGTGAGATGAAATGTCTGAATGGTAATGAGATTAGCTCATGACTCACGCTGGTGACTGACGATACAGTGTGCAGCCAGTAGTTTCAAAAGAGGCACTTCAAACAGAGCTTGATGGAAAAGCAGCTCTCTGGCTGTGGGCCTCTTACTGGGGTCCACCTCCAGACACTTCTGAATAAACTCCTAAAACAAACACAGAGAGAAACATGAGACTTCACAATGATTAGTATAACATTACATTATTAGTATTGTGTAAACATTTTTTTAAAAAAGGCTCCGCTCACCCATGGGGGGAACAATTGACGGTAACCAAAAGCTACCCATTAATTTTTACAGTGATAAAAAAAAAGAAAGAATTATCCAATACATCTGACTATTAAAAAAAAAAAGGTTTGTGTGTGGGTTATTTTGTTTGTTTTTTGGAAATTCCAACCATGTCATGTTGTCATGTATTGTGTTCTAGTGCTACTTTAAGTATAATTCATCATGTGTCAGCTATACTCAAAATCAAAATAACTCATAATGATCGAGATTTCTTTCAATTCAGTCAGATACATGCACACTTGCGAAGCATCATATACTAGTGTGAAGGAAACAATCCAAACAGACTGAATTTATTATTTATTTTACTTGCAATCTGAAAAGCCTACTGGAGATTCGCATGCTCAGATTTCACACACACCTGGAATATTTATCCAATTACACAATTGTAACTAAAGAACAGAAAACAACAGTACAACTTACACTACTATTCAAAGCTTTGGGGTTAGTAAGATTTTTTTTTTGGGTTGGGGATTAACAATTTTATTCAGCAAGGACGCATTAAATAGATCAAAAATGTCAAAGACATTTATAATGTTACACAAGATTTTTATTTCAAATAAATGCTATTCTTTTGAACTTTCTATTCAACAAAGAATCCTAAAAAAATTACCACGATTTCCACTAAATTATTAAACAGCACAACTGTTTTCAACACGGATTAATATTTCTCGAACACCAAATCAGTATATTAGAATGATTTCTGAAGGATCATGTGACAATGAAGACTGTGACTGCTGGAAATTCAGCTTTGCCATCACAGGAATTAATTGCAACTTACAATATATTAAAATATAAAACGGCTATTTCACATTGAAATCATATTTCACAATATTACAGTTTTTATGTTTAATTAAATGATTGCCGCCTTGATGAGAGACATACAAATAAATAAATAAATATATTCAATCTTACTGACACTTTTTGAATGGTAGACTCAATCTATACTCACTCTCTGCAGCGGGTCCTCCAGAGACTGGATGGCACTATTAATGGCTTCTTGTGACACATATGAGGACTCTCCATTACTTTGAATTTCCAGCACAGCCATCTACAACAGTGGGAGAAAAATCTGAATCTCTGGTCTGGTCAATCCAATACACTGCTGTTTGTTTTGAGCTACAGATTATTCAGCACTCACCTCTAAGGCGCACATTCCAAAGGAATAGATGTCCACAGCCGTAGTGACACTGGCAACAGCTGAAGTGGATGAAGGAAGAGGACAAATTGTACATAACAACATAAGTGCACTGAAACGACTCTAGAATCAGTTTGAATGCAGTTTAAAACCTAGTTTTACCTCCATACTCTGGAGCAAAGAAGTGCAAACTCTTCTGCTCTTCCCGACATGTTTTTACATGGTTATTAATGGTGTCTGGGGCCACTACAAAAAAATAAAAAAACAAAAAAGTCAGCAAAAATAATAAAATCTGTAACATTTAAAAAGTCATACTTAACACTGTGCTTTAGCCCACCTGATCCGATTTTGATGAGTCCATTGTGCTGTATGAAAATGGTGTCACAGGTCAGGTTCCCGTGGATAATGGGAGGTTCACATGAATGCAGATAGCTGAAGGAAGAATGGTGAGAAACGTGAGTGTAACAGGAGCTCTCCACATGACATATAATGGAACACCAAAACAAGAAGAAATGCTCAGCTATGACAGTCACAGACAACATTTCAGATGCTAGTGATGAACTTTAAAAATATCTTTAAAATATATTAAAAACATCTTTAAAAATATGGTAAACAACAGTATTTGAATAGAGAAAAAGAAAAAAGAGAGGTACACAAACCTTAAGGCAGATAATATCTGAGTACACCAGCGTTTCCATGCCTAAAAAAGTCCCACAAAAAGTTAATGGTATCCGGGATAAACAAGTCCGCAGCTGATATTATACCAGCGTTTCTCAAAGTGTGGGGCGCGCCCCACTGGTGGGGAATAGAGACATGACAAGAGGGGCGCGACAAACGGGAGAAAATTTGGTCATTTTTGTGCCCATCTCTATTAATTCCTTTATTTATTGACCATACACTCAAAACAAAACAACGACACATTTAAATGTAAGCCTTACTTAACCTTTTCACATGTAAGTTTAAAAGTTTTTCAAGGCCACCGTTATTAGATCGCATCCCTTTATGGTTTCCATGGTGACACGTCATTGCTTGTCACACCGCAGCCACAATAGCGCTGAACGACTGATTATCTGCTTTTATTTCATTTTTCCTTTTTTATTCAATTTCACAAATTTGTTGGGTATAGCAGGAAATATCTGATATTCCGATTGTCAAATATGAGCAAGTGGATGCGTTTTGTTGTTTAAACACCTTAGTTGAGCGATGGGTGCCGCCATGTTAGTTTATGCCACAGTTCAGAGAATTGGATCTGTTGGATTTACAAAACGTCAATTCATCCACTTCTCCCGAAATACATGAAAGTGGCCGGTGAACTGAGAGAAGCATAGAGTAAACTTGAAAGTTACTTACACGATGTGCATCTGATATGAATAATACGTGTCGTCTAATTATAATGGAAATAATTATTATTGCCGCTTCCATAGACATAAGTGTGTATTTGACAAACTCTAAATGTATTGATTTTTTAGTACTTATGTGAATTTAAATGTCTGAAACCTAAAATAAACATTATGTGGTTGAAAACACTGAATAGTTGTGATATATGACAAGCGCTGAGCGTGTCCGTCTCTGGCTCAGAAAAGATGTGTAGCCTACTACAAAACAGGCTCATTGCAGACACTAAATTAGTTAATCACTTAATTTTGAACTTTCAAAGTGCACCAGATTTATGAATTTATCTTTAAAATGTACAAACTTTTCTTCCGGGGGAGCATGCCCCTGGACCCCCCTAGAGGTACCGAGGTCCACAGATAAAATACTGTGGGAAACACAGTAGCTTACATGATAGTCTTCGAAAAATACAAAATACTCATTAAAATACCTAAAATACGTACATTGTTAGGATTTTACCACCTCCGACTCGCTTTGAGCCAGGAAAAACCCTGAGATTATTATTACTGTTTTTCAATTTTGTTTGTTCTTTTTGCATGCAGTTTGCGAAGTGACAAAATAAAGCAAAGCACAACTAGTCCACACTTTTATTTTCTCCGTTTCTGAATTTGATGTTATCAGAGGAAAAATACAAACACAATTGCATTACTATTTTTATCTACTGTCATGTTTATGATTTTAAAATGTCATGTTAATAAAATACATTTTAACTTAAAGCCTAGTTTATTAACATTTTGTTGGTGCGATTAGGGACAGGTGGGGCACTAATACTCCCAACTGATACTTCACTCAATGAAACCAAAATATTACTAATAGTATTACTAATATCTAGGAATGTACCAATCCTATTACTGAAAAAAACAGAATAAACAGAGACATGAATGTAAAAATTACTTAAAAGTGTAAAACAAATGAAGATAACTGGTATGATGACCCACTCCATGTTAAAATGAAGAAAATAATGCATTATGATGACCTTGGTGATTAAGTACAGTCCTAGTACTCTCTCTAAAAAAAGTTTTAAACAAATCTGTTATAGGTCACACCTGTAGGTGAAGTCAACAATGACTAACATTCAAGCAAGAAATTAAAGACAAAAGATACATTTTAGTCTGCAGTACATTATGTCTCAACAGCTCTTTTGTCAATTTGTCTGAATAGAAAAAGAGCAGCAATCATACCTTTTCGTTCATGGTCTTATGATTCTTCTTTGTCTTCTTTAGAAACTGCTTCAGGCTGCCAGAAGACATGTACTCTGTGATGAAAATAACCTGAAGGGGGTAACAAAAAAATCTTATGATTGAAAAAAATAAATAAATCCAAAAATGACTTTGTGTGTGTGCTGTTGTTACATTTCTTACCCTGGCTCTGTTCTCCTTCACATCAGCCCAGTACTTGTGAAACTTCACTATATTCAGATGTTCCAGCTGGATGAGGTTATCAAACACTGCTTTCACTTTTTCCTGAGAAATAGAAAAGTAGATTCATTTACCAGGAAACCTTCCTGCATGTAACAACATCCTAAATTCAAGAGGAAGAGGATACTATAATAGAATACTGTACTCTTACTTTATTATACAATAACAAATCACGCAAAAGTTTCATTGCTTTTTATGGCTGGACTCACTGCATTAGTCACATGTGCTTATGGGAAAGGCAATCAGCAATGTAGATGGCAAAGCCTGTCAAAACGCAACCTCTAAAATTACTTATTGAATTCCACGATGAGCGTCTGCCAAGCAGAGCGGAGCACAGTATGTGGATGGGCCAAACAGATGGCTGTCCACGACTCTATGCCAAGCATTAATGAATCAAGTTTGATTAAAAGTGCTAAGGCAATGAAAGAGTAAATATATATTAAAAACAGCAGACCTTTTAATTATTCCAACATTCAAGAAATAAGAGTTACATAACCACAGAGAACGCTTTTCTTAAATATTTTTCAATAAAAGCTTAGCACCAAACAGGTCAGACCACTTTGTGTAAGGAGCTTACATCCAGAAATGACGGCAAGCACACTCATTCTGTGAAGCAATCAAGCTGTCCTAACACTCATAATAGTTCAATAATCATTGGTATATCGCTAATTCACAGCTTGACATGTTAGTAAGCAAGAACACAGAAAACAATATAGTTGAATCTGTGGCCAACGACAGAGATAATAATCAACAGTGAACTTTCATACGGGCACACTGACATATTATGCTTACTTCAGAAGTTTAAATAAAAGTTCAGCTGGATGTTTGAAATTAAGTGTTTTGTGTAACTAACAGCAAACCATCATTTCATTCATATCAAATGTTTTTAAAAGAAGTCTCATGCTCACAAAGGCTGCATATTTGATAAAAAATACAGTAAAAACACTAATTAGGGATGCTCATATTCACTGTTTAACCATTAACCGAAAGTAAAAATTTTGACTGATTAATACTATCAGTTAAACGGTTTAAAAAAGTTTTTTTTTTTTTTTTTTTAAGTTTGCTGCATGGTTAAAAAAAAATACTATATAGCCTATAATTGTTAACTCACGGGGCACGTCGACACGCGCAACCACATGCCTACAGACATATTTCGTTGAGCAAGCAATGAAGCGAGCGAAAAATAGTACTGTGTGGGACCACTTCGACAGGAAGGGCGACGAAGTTACTTGCAAAATATGCTACGCAGTATTAAAATATAGCAGTAGTACAAGTACAATGCATACTTGTGAAGCAAACATCCACAAGCATCGAGTGATGAAGGGCAACAAACTTTGCTCTCCATGTTATCAGGGAGAAGATGCGGCGATCTGAGGAGATACTACAGAGAATCTGTTCAATGGTAGTAAAAGACACTTTGCCCATCAGTGTCATCTGTGGTGAAGGTTTTCAAGATCTACTGGGCTATAGTGAGCCCAATAACGAAATCCCATCATGATGTACTATAATCCGTAAAATTGAAGCCCTTTTTGAGGGAGAAAAAAAAAAAAAAAAATTTGCTTAAATCACAACTCGAAAGCACAACGTGGCCCTTACGACTGAAAGCAAATGAAAGGCGCTTCCCGAAGCTGGCCACTCTAGCGAGACGTTATCTCTGTATTCCCGGGACATCTGTGCGAAAGGTGTTTTCTGCCGCGGGTCTAACTGTCCCCACATCATGTAGACATGTTACTTTTTTAAATAAAAACTGGATTGGTTTGAGGTGTGGATTGAGGTAGGCTTGCTATTTTTATTTGACGAAAAAACTTAGCCTGACGGGAAAAAAATTGCCGGTTTTTCAAAGCTTCAAATGGATCCAGTGTTTTCCTATTTTATGTTTTTTATTTATATTATTTTTATATTATTTATATATTTATACTGTTTTTCTCTGTTGTCACGGTCAGAAATGCTGCAGGTGCGTGGAAATTTTATGTGAATCCAAGTTCTGTTGTTGATCTGTTTCTTGTATTTTTAATGGGTCACAGACACTTGTCAATTTTATTTTTATTTAATGCCAATTCAATATTATAATGTTATCAATTAACGGTTAATACTCGGATAACAAGCGGCGGTTGTCCGTCGGGAAAATTAACCGAAATGAGCATCCCTAATATTGTTAAATATTATAATTAAAAATATATATTTTAATATTTTAAAACGTCCTTTATTCCTGTGATAGCAATCACAGGAGTTTTCAGCATCATTACTCCAGTCTTCAGTGTCACATGATCCTTCAGAAATCATTCTAATATGCTGCTCAAGAAAATTTTCTTATTGTTATCAGTTTAAAAAACAGATGTGCTGCTTAATATTTTTGTGGAAACCATGATCATTTTATTTGAGGATTCTTTGATTAATAAAAAATTCAATAGCACAGCATTCCTTAAAAAAAAAAAAATAGAAATCTAGAAATGTCTTACTGTCACTTTTCTTTACTGAAAATTTTCCCATTGAAATTTCAGACAGAAATCAGTAGACTTGACAACTACACAAGTTTTACCTCTTGTAGTTTGAAGTTCTTCCGCTCAGAAAACATGACCTCATTCCACACGACCTCCACACCCTCCTCGGTGTCCATGGCAAGGTAAGCATTGTCGATCCCTGGGACGTTGCGCTGGTTAACCTGTGGGAGTGGAGGGGATTTTTAATTTAAAAGTAAAAACTCATCAGGTTTCCAAGATTCTGCAAAGAAATTATATAAATTCCTCTCAAATTAAAATGATATTAAGACAAAATACCCTAAAATGAAGGTTATCATCATTTAGCAGATGGGAATATTATCAGTAAATAACTACTTAAATTTTGATCCATTCTACACACAAAGCTATTGAAAGACTTGGAATGTACCTCCTCTCTCCGTTTCTGCCAGCGTCCACAGGGGCTTTCCTCCAGAATCTCGGATTCATCTTCGCTCTCCTCTTCCTCATCCTCAGTTGCAGGTGGTGCAGGCTGTGTTACTGTGGACACTGGGGGAGACACCGATGAAACCCCCTGGCCGGTAGGTGGCGAGGCTGTGGACTCAGACTTTGTGTCCATGTTGGACGGAGGGGCAGGTGTGGCGCTCTGCTTTCCTTCTTCTGACATCATTGACTGATAACTGACAGACCTTTCCTGTACCGCCACAGCAAAAGAAGTCTGACTGACTCACACCTCGAGGGCAGGAGGCAGAGAGCTGTAAAATAAGGAGTCATTCATCACAAAGAATATAAACTCGAATCATAAGCACTATATACATTACAGACAAATATTATTAAGGTAGCATGTTACAAGGTCTCATTTGTTAACGTTAGTTAATGCATGAACTAACAATTCACAGTATATTTTTGTAGCATTTATAAACCTTTGTTAATGTTAGTTAAAAAAAAACAATAAGAAAAATATCCATCTTCATGTTAGTTCACAGTGCATTAACTAATATTAACAGATACAACTTATATTCATAAATGTTGAGATAAATATGAACTAGGCTAATATTAATAAATGCTGCAGAAGTATTGTAAATTGATGTAATTTAATGTAGTTAACTAATGTTAACAAATGAAACCTTATTGTAAAGTGCTCTCAATATTAAATAAGATTTCATATTTTTCTTTAATAATATCATCAATAGATGAGATATCATTCATTTCGAAATTTAAATCAGTTAAAAGTTCTTTTCTTTCATGGTTCTTCTCACAGCTTTCGACCAATTGTGAATTCCCCATGACATTTGAAGTTGAAAATAATTTGGATAAACTGCAAATATAAAGTACAACTATCTGTTATAATATTTATTCACTATATAAATTGTCATGACATTTTTATATTTGGTTGATTTTCCATGAACGTAAAAAACATGGAAATAGAAAGTAAACACTTTTCAGGTTGTTATTTTGTGTCCCATGTCAATTGTACTTTCTCTCTCTCTATCTCTGAATATAGCAAAAATTCAAAATTATGAATTTTGAATGTGCCCAAATCTCAAAAGAGGAAGCCTCAAAACCCAAACTCTAAAGCACTAATAAACTAATTTAAGTTCAGCTAACTTAAATTAAAAGCTTTAAAGTGACAACTTTGTTTCACCGAATCAGTTTAAGCTAAAACACTATGAACAGTAAGGGAAATTCTACCTCAAAATAAATAAATAAAAACCTAGACAAGACTGTGGCAGCTGCTGAGGTGTGAGCAGATACACGCTTTAGTGATGTTTACATTATTACTCTCTCCTTAGTCCTGTCCTCAATTCAACCCAGGACACAGTTTATGTTCAAGCATTCAAAATAGACTGTCCCACATCATTGATAAGAATCAGACGTAACAAATACAGCATACTGCTCCCCACCATATAAACATATCTTACTTTAATTTATCCTGGGATGAGCGGCGTCTCCAGCTCGCCGGAAGCAGCTAAACGTCGGTAGCTGAGGACACGGAGGAGGAAAATCCTCAGAAAATAAGAAAAAAAGGCTAAAATCTTAAATGATATGGGTCCGTGTATGGGGTTCAGCTCTTGTTTGTAGCGTTAGAGTTCCACAGAAATACCAAGATATTAAATGACGGTTCAATTTCTCGTTAGCAATGTGAGAGAGAAGCTAGCAGCGCAGCTCCGCGGCCTCCGGAGCCTTCGCGATTATAATATCTGAAAAATAGATTTCCTTGGGCGATATGGTCAATGTTAAATAAACTAATCAAAAGATCAAAACTGTCGGCCAGTAAAATTAGCTCAAACAAAAAATACAAATATTACTGTCTGTCAGGTTTGATGCGTTTTGTCAGATAGCCGCGGATGCTAAGTTACAGTCCAGGATATTTGAGTTCTTCAACCACGTCTTCACAGAATGATTCGTTTCTCCCTGAAACATTACTTAAATATTCCGACACGAACGGACTCTGATTGATTAAACAGCGATATCGTTGAAGAAGCTACACGTAAATGACGACAGCTCCGAGTTTTGTAGTACGCCGTTGCTTATTACTGCATGAATCAGGACCAAGTTCACACAGCGGCATCTACTGGATGACATGATTCGAGAGCAATGGGTGGAGCGTGAAGCCCAGCTCCCCGTCTCTGGCTGTCATTTGGGCGTAATGGGTGGAGCTAGAAGGTCCAACTACACCCTTACTCTACCCATAACTATATCCCTCCACGGCTCCAACCATTAGATCCACAGTTGGAGATGCATGTCATTTGGCTCTGCAGTCTAGCTCTTTCACTGCTTATGATTGAACCCTTGACCTATGGGGAGAAAAACATACACATTTATTCTTCTAATATAATTTCACTATATAATATAGACATTATTATATATGATGCATTTATATTATATATATTATGAATGTTACATTTGCCTTGCTTACACTTACCTCACATAGAATTCTGATACGAATGTACAGAGAATACCTCTAAGTAAATGTTAGTTTAACTTTCTGTACTGTATGTCACAATATTTAGCCTATTTATTTATTTATTTATTTATTTCATCCATTCTCCAAAGTACTTATCCTCGGTGGGGATAGAGGGTAATTTATTAATATAAATGTATTATGTCTATATAAAATTTGGAAGTGTATATTGGAAGTAAATGTAAATTTAAGTAAGCTAACTTTTGAAATAGCCTACCTATAAAGGAAAATAGATTTTAATAGGTGTTCATCTGTAAATATTTGTAGAAATATGAATTTGGATGCTTTGTGTTACAATGTTCCAGGGTTTTAATTTTCAAATCTTTGACTGGACCTCTGTTATTCCCATTATCAGCACTAGAAATGTCTGAGGTCAACAGTTGGCAATCATGCCCCCATTAGACAGGCAGAAAGAGAGAAACCCTCACGTCCCTGTAGGAGGCCTATAAATAGAGTTAGCTTCTAAGAGGAACGGGGAAATGTTGGTTGGGTGCATGTGTGTATGCAAGCATAATGTGAGCATGTGCGGAACCAGTATGAAACATTTGCCTTAACGTGACGGTTTATTTGTGTACATGGACAGGGGAGTGACTCCTCCAGAATATAAAGGAACTGAGGAGTGAAATAAGGACTAAGCTGAGAAAACTGAGCCACCCTCAGATTCTGATACTAAGCTTCATATTCACCGATCGCTCCTTTGGCATCTGTCTTCAAAGAACAATAATGGCAGAAGAACAGACGTTTTCAGAAACATCTGTCCAGCTGACTGAAGCTGCTCCACAGATTGTGGACAGGTTTACTGCCCCAGGAAACATTTATTCAGCCATTCTGAGCCGTAATGAGGCTGTTAAAGATGCCAGGCGGCTCAAGGAGTTTCAGGAGCTCAAAGACAAATATGTACGCAAAAAAGTAATCTTTGAAGATCCCCTGTTCCCGGCCCAGGACTCCTCTCTCTTTTACAGTGAAAAGTTCCCACTAAAGCTTGAGTGGAAGCGCCCATCGGTGAGTGGCTTACCGTAAGGTGGCAGTGTGCATGAGATCAGCTGCATTGCACCATGTCTAGGACAGAGATGTTGTTTGGATAATATAATTTCTGCATTTCCAGATATGTATTTTCTTTTTTGCTTATCAAAACGTAATTTATTTTCAATTTAATTTCATATTTTGTAAATGTTATTTAAAAAATATATATATTTTGGCCTTTTTTTGTATGTAATTAGATGTTTTATTATTTTGCTTTTTTATATATATTATTTTATACAAATTATTTTATTTTTGGATTTGGTTTGTGAGCTGCTTAAAAGAATTGGAATTTCTTTATTTCACTAATTGCAATCTCCATTAACTTCCACCTGCCTATAATACCTTAATAAAATGAATGTATTTACTGACTATTGATTAATTGCTGTGTAGGCCTATTCATTTTTCAGTTGGTTTCACTTAACAAGGACGTTACATTTGTTTTCAGTTTCCATCTGAATAGGCTGAGGTAAGAGATAAGATATTTCTTGCAGGCATGCCATGAGAATGTGGCAGTGTTCCTGTAGTGTGTGTTCTCAACCAGCTGACTTTCCAATGCTTCATGAAGCTCTACCTGATAATAGACTTGAATAAGTAGGTTTGATATGTTGATAAAGTTTATGTAACATAATAATGTTTTTTAGAGTGTAGACAGATTACATGTGTGTTGCTAAAATTTGGAAAGAAACAGATAATTGAGAAGAGCATCTGCTAGAGTCTTCATTGGATATGCAGTGTTTCATGCCAGTCCATCTCATGTTACTTATAAAAACGTGACTGTTTTGATTGATGCGTGACATACATTTACTAGTTTTGCTTGATGATACTGCTTCAGAGAATCAGGTTACTGGACGAGGTCTTATATGTCTGCTTGTGCTAGGTTGTTAAAACAATTTTTGGAAGGTTGCTTCAAAAATACAATCATGCTATTTCAGACTGACACTTTAAAATGAATGAGTATGTGTCTCCCTGGACTTACATACTGTACATTATCCTGCCTTGATGTCTCTGTGCCTTGAAGCGAAGTTCCTGTAAGCAAACTTTATGACCCAGGACAGCTGCTGTATTTCTGTGGTGGTGCTGAGATCTTCACATATATAGCCATATTTTTTTGGTGAAGATCGCAGAGCTCTAACAATACAACTATGATAAAAAAAAATATTATTATAATAACTAAGTTTCTCTCTTCCCTAAACAGGAAATTTGTAGCAATCCACAGTTCATTCTTGGGGGAGCCAACAGGACAGATATCTGCCAAGGAGACCTGGGTACGAAAGTGTCAATATATGACATTCTATCTATAAAAATATCATAAAAATATAATAAAATCCATACTATCTGAGGATTCACCAATATTAAAATTCAGAAGGATACCGATAAGCAGATAATTATTTGTCATGCTGATAACTGATAAATGGGCAATATTCAAATTAAAATGAATCTATAAATAATTAAAAACTAAAATAGATTTTAAATGCTACGTGAATTTAGGCATCACAACATTAGGTAGCCTGCCTTATGAAAAATTGATAGGCCTACACATTTTAAAATTGGCTAAAGATTACATTTAGCAGAGTTAGTAAATTATTTCTGTTTTTAAAGATTAACCTTTTAAGTGACCATTAGATGATGGCAAAGGTAAATGTAAAAAATAGGAAATTACCAAGAACAATTTAATATCCAACATCGACTATACAGATAGTTAAAAGCTCACTATATATAATATTGGCCAATAACCAAAATAGTACCAATATTGTGTTACCTCAAGCTGTTCTCTTGCCCTGGCGATCAAGGTCAAAAGTCACTGAGGTTCAAACATCTGAGATACACATCTGTTATCTTACTGTTATTAAAAAGGGAGACACCGTGATAGAGGTACACAGCTGAAATGGTCTGTGCTGAAGAAGGAGGCCCTGTCCCAAATGGCACACATGTGCACTTGTGGTCTTTTGGATTTACAATGGCCGCCGTGTGCACGTAAACTCTGCAGGGCAGTGGCCCTATAGGACAGAATTTGAGGAACCCTGCCTAAGGTTGTCCATTTGTCATATTAGGTTTCAAAAGGGTACTTGCAAACGCCCCTTTGCGCCCTCGATGTGCGCTTTTGCAGAGCCGCAAGCTCCGCAGCAGACTTCTAATAAAGCGACATTATGTCACAAAAGTGTGGACTCAGAGGAAGATCACCAGGGCCCTCTGAAACCTAAAATGACAAATGGGACACTCTTGTGGACTTAAGGGACATAGAGCATGCATCGCCCATTGTAAGTTCACATGACATCAAATAAACATGAAGTGTGCCATTTGGCACTGCGTCTTAGGGTTCCATTTGGGACAGGGCCAGAAACTCGGGGTTTGTGATCCTGATTTTAATGAGATCCAAAGTTGTACATTTCCTGTTCAAAGCGTGGCAGAGTCACCAAAGATAGCCTCTGACTGTGGTCTGCATATGGAAATGCCACCCATTTCCTCACCTCTCAACGTATCCAAACTGTTGAAAAATAGATCGGTTGCGTGACACAGAAGGCTTGAAGAAATTAATAAAGTGTCCTCTGCGGTATCCATGTTGCAGTGCTGTATTCCACAGAGGCATCCCGTGAATGCACGAGGCTCATAGAGCAAAGGCGTTTATTTCTGCACTTGGTCAGTGTACAGTTTCATAGACGCAAAGGTTTTGCGGTGCAGTTTTTTGTTTAAACTTAAATCCTTTGAATTTTACCATGATCAATACTGTATTATTTAATTATTTTTCTTTCTTTTTTTCTGCGGAACACAAAAAGGTGAAGCCGCTGTTTTTAAAATAATGAAAGTGAATGCGCAAATGACAATAACAAAAAAAGTGGTCTATACCATCGGTTCCCAACAGGGGGGTCGCGGCCCACAAGGGGGCCTCAGCGAGCTCTTTGGGGGGTCGCGGCATATTTTGAAAAGTGTTGAACAGTGAGCATTAAAGCAGCAGCAATTCATAAATTTTTGTGTTCAAAATTTACTAAATTTATATAATGAGCAAGTACATCATGAATCCATTTTCCAAACCGTGTTTTTGTCTTATCCTGAGTCACTATCATACACCTATAATACGTGTTTATATTGGGACTATTTTACACTGGTTCGGATCGCACCGCTGCGGTGTAACCCAGTGCCTGCGTGACTCTTCATAGACATAAACAGAGAGAAGAAGCTCCGGTTACAATGTTCTTCCGCAAGACGCATTATTCTGTTAATAAACGCATGTTTATTAATCGCTAGAGCGCCAAACGATCATATTACATTAGCTAATTTTATTCACGATCCCCTGGCTGACCAAAAAATGGGTTTTCAACGAGGTCCCAGACACCAGTCATTTTGTAATAGGCTATATTAATTATTTTTTCCCTGCACACAGTCTGAATACTGATATTTTTGTTATTGCATTTCAAATAGGGCCAATTAATAGGCTACTCTTAGGCTTACGTTTTTGAATTTACAAATTGCCAACTCATGTTTTTGTTATAGTATTTTCAATATTATACACTATTGTTTGTGCATAAACATATCTGGTTATAGTAATAAACATGCTATTTGTTTAAAAACAAAATATTTTGTCATTCTTGCTGCAAGCTTACAAGAGCGACAATATCATTAAATGTGAAGGGGGGCCCTAAAATATTTTCTTGGGAAAGAGGGGGTCTCAGACAAAAAAAGGTTGGGAACCACTGGTCTATAAGACTTATGCATTATATTACAAGTATAAAATATTTTGTATATTGTAAAATATCAAACCGAAATTAAACAGTAAATGAAACAATGTGGCAAAATACCCTAATACCTTGAAATGTTGAAATGTCCTGAAGTGTGATATGCTGAACTCCATTCTAAAACTAGCATTTTTCAAATTATTCAATGGACCGTATATATATATATATATATATATATATATATATATATATATATATATATATATATATATATATATATATATATACATTATTTTTTTATATATATATATATATATATATATATATATATATATATATTTCACATATTTTTTTATTCAAGATTTTAGTAGGTTTTAGTAAAATCTTACTCCCGGTGATCCATTAAAACCTGCAGGAGACTGCTGGCTGCTGGCTGCTATAGCTTGCCTGACCCTGAATGATATAATCCTGAAGAGGGTGGTTCCCCATGACCAGAGCTTCACTGAAAACTATGCAGGCATTTTTCATTTCCAGGTATGAGCATCAACATTGGACTGTATTTCAGATATAGTTTCTGATATATAAACATTTCTCTCCGATGAATAAGGCACACGCTCAACTATTTAAAACACCCTTTCTTTATTCTTCTAGTTCTGGCGCTATGGTGAGTGGGTGGATGTGATTGTGGATGATCGACTTCCCACATACAAAAACCAGTTGGTATTCACCAGGTCTGGACAGAAGAATGAATTTTGGAGTGCTCTTCTGGAGAAGGCATATGCAAAGTAAGATAAAAATCTTAATTTATTGATTTTTTTTTCATCGGTAAGTAACACAATAATACTTTGCCATGATGATATAAGCTCTTCTAAATATCCTTTCCTTCTGTCAAAAATCAGACCAAAGTACTGAATGTGTTGCTTTGACTTCTGTTTCCCAGGTTACATGGCTCTTATGAAGCATTAAAGGGCGGAAACTCACTGGAGGCCATGGAGGACTTCACTGGAGGAGTAACTGAGTTATATGAGATTACAGAGGCCCCGAAGGAGTTGTACAACATCATGAGGAAGGCTCTGAAGAGAGGGTCCCTCATGGGCTGTGCTATAGATGTAGGCTTCCTTCTATTCCAAATGTATTAGATGCTGTTACGGTTAAAAAACAGCTGATACAGTAAATATAGCTGACACTTCTTTGTGTGTGCTGTCTAAAATGTACTAACTATTAAGCTTATTGTACACACTCCACTGATGCGGAACCGCATACTAATCTTACTACTTTTACCATATCTTCACTATGGCAGAAATAGTTGTAATGCGGTTCTGAATTCCACATATGTTTGCGCATTTCAGGTGAGATTGCTTACTGCAGAACCAATAGGTGTAGCTTGATGTTAAGCTCCCCTCTTTGGACATAATGCGTGGAGCTCAAAGGTTCAGCCCCACCCAAACCTTATCCATAACACTATCCCTAACCTAATTAGGTCAAGCTCCACCCATTAGGTCCAGTAAGGTGGAGCTGGACCAGGTCGAAGTCCATGTACCCCTTTTCCACCAAGGCAGAGCTGGTGCTGGTTCGGAGCCAGAGCCTAGTTTCAATTCGGTTCTTTGTTTTTCCACACGCAAAGCACCAGCTCCGAACCAGAAAAAGTGGTTCTTAAGTAGCACCAAATCCTTGCTGGTCTAGAACAGAGCCAAGTAAGAACCGCTTGCGTCAGGGGCTGGGGGCGGGGTTACCGTGACCAACAAGACGAATAGAAACTTGTGACCGCCATTTTTAAATAGCAGCTAGTCGAGTTAATAGCAGCTTGATTATAATATCCGTCTATGTAAGTTACGGCGAGCTGCACAAACGCGTTGGATTCCGATGTATTTTTGCAAACCCATGAGCATCCATAGTAACGCAACGTCCGTTATTGTTGATGGCTTGTTCGAGATGCATCGGAGCGGCGCGGACCGATCGGAGCTGCGGGAGTGTTTGGAGATCATACGACTCCTTGTGCTTTTGGATCGCTTTCGCAGTGCTTTGATGTCATACGGCGATCGATCTGCGAGAAGCCGATGCATCCCGAACAAGCCTGGCGTGTTTGTCTTTGGCGCTACCGCACTAGTGTTGCTGGGCAACATGAGACGTATGCAGTGACGTAAGATCTGGCTCTGTTGTGGCTCTCTAGCCGGTGGAAAGGCAAACCGGTTCTTAGTAAGCTTGTCAGTCGAACCAACTCCGAACCAGCTCTGGCTCTGAACCAGCACCCGGTTCTTGTTGGTGGAAAAGGGGTACCAGAGAGGGGGAGCAGGACACCTTTTGGCTCTGCAGTGAGCACCATTTGTATTTCAGACAGACTGACATCAGACTGCATTTGTGGTGGAAATTTTTCAGTGACTCACTGTCATTGAATCCTTCACTCAAATAATTAATTCAGTTAGAATGATTAATTTAGAGAGGAAACAAAAGACTGACTATGTCCGAAATTTCCCACTCTCTTAGCAGGTACGGCTATTAAAAACTATGTTCTATATTGTATGAACGTGTGTAGTATGAATGAAATCCAGACGTACTATATCAGTCAGGTTGTCATTGTCATGTGACCTACCAGCGTCGGTTGTGTTGCTTCACTGCCATTCAAATACCAGAGATTGTCTATTATTGGAAGATACGAGGGTCCGTGGTTTTACCATTGGAGAAAGCGTAACGGCTAACTGGGATCACGTGTGCCTTGATAACCAATCACATTACAGCCTTGACGTCATTAAATTTTGTTCAGAGTTGTGCGACTGTCAATGAATGCCAGTCAATCACTGTTTGCGGATAACTACCACTTAGAAATGAGTGAGAAGTGCCGTAAACTGAATCATACCTGTTGCACAAATGTCTGCGACTTCTCTAATAAAACAGCATTTTTTAGGTGTAAACTCTAAAAATAGAGTAATCCAAACCGAATGTTTAAGAGCGTTAGCAGGCATTACACTTTTCGGCTAAGTTTGTAGGCTTGCCTTCAAGTGGCTTTGCTACTGACTTTACTCTCGTGTGGCCTCATGGGATAGTAAAGTGTCCACTACTGTTTTATGACCTTGAATTCGGACATACTGTATAATAGGGAAGTATGCGGAAGTATGCAGGGCCGAGAGCCACAGAGAACCGTTCCCACAGCTCTCGGCCCTGCTTGTCACAGTATAATAAAATATTTGAATAAAAACGGCTGTATTCTGTGACATAAAGGTAATGTTTCATTATATTTTGTTTCTCAGAATTTGGTCCCAACTGCTCAAAGGACTAAAACTGCATCTGGACTCGTGAGAGGCCATGCGTATTCAATCACTGGAGTTGAGCATGTGGGTTTGTCATGTACTTGAGCATTTGTATCTGTCACATCCTAATACATGACATTGCATAAGTAGGCTACACAGTCTTGGCATATGCCAGTAACATATTTCAATGCAATGAGCTAAAACCTCATTCACAGGGTAAACGTAAGGATGGTAAAGACCTATTGATTCGTCTGGTTCGTGTACGAGACCCCTGGGGAGTTGCCCCCCCTCCCGCCTGTAAGTCCAATGACTGGGCTGCACTAGCCACATCTGAGCAAGACAAGGAGAGACTCCGGCCTACAGAGCAAGGGGAGTTCTGGTTAGTACCTTCACAGCCGCATGAGACCATCAGGCTTCCAGAAAGTCTCAAACAGTTTATGCTTCAAACTGTATTATGCTTCATTTAATACTCATAAGGCCGGTCTCTTTTATAATTTTGCTTATTTGTCTTTATGCAAGGATGTGCTTTGAGGAGTTTCAGAAGAACTTCACCAAACTGGAGATCTGTAATCTGACCCCAGACACACTTGAGGACGACTGTATGCTCAAGTGGAGTGTTTACATACACGAGGGCCGATGGGTGAAAGGCTGTTCTGCTGGAGGCTGCAGAAACTTTCCTGGTACATAGTATAATCATTGTAACCTCATTTGCAATCATTATTAAAAGTCCAAGATGGTTTTAAAACCACTTACATTAACAATATTGCTATTGCTGATGAATATATATAGTTTATATTATTATTAGCCATTTTTTTTATTTTAGTTTTTTTTAAACATGTCTATAGTTTTTATTAATATGTATTTATTTTAGTTTAGTTTAAGTGCATCACCTTAAACTAAATGAAAATGAGAAACATTAATCCAGTCTTCAGTGTCTCATGATCCTTTAGAAATTATTCTAATATGCTGATTTGGTGCTCAAGAAACATTTATTATTATTATCAATGTCGACAGTTGTGCTGCTTAATTTTATTTATTTATTTTTTTACATTACATTAAGGGAACATTGTAAATGTCTTTGCTGTCACTTGTCGTTAATATAAGGCATCTTTTCTGAATAAAAGAATCAATTTCTTTCAAAAAACAATTTTACTGACCCCAAAAGTTGGAATTTATGCTTATATATTCATATATGAATGTACATGCACTGTTGAGCATTATATAAAGACTGTTAATGGCGTTTCCATGAAAATTGTGTTTCGTATTTAAGCCATTTTCTTACAGATGAACATGTTTTCCAACTATAACAAATATTAGTAAAAACTGACCTTTTAACCATGTCAAAACATCCCTACATCACTATTACACACACACATTTCTGTCCATTTTGTTACAGACACATACTGGACAAACCCTCAGTTCCGCCTGGTTCTTGTGGACGCGGACGTTAAAGAGAAGACCTGTACTGTGGTGGTGGCACTAATGCAGAAGGGCAGAAGAAAAGAGCGCTGCGCAGGTGCCGGCCTACACAACATTGGGTTTGCCATATATGAGGTGCGCTCAAACAAGTACTCTTTCAGTATTAATAGGAACATTTCAGCATGGTACATGTAATCAATGTGGATGACTAAACAGTATATTTATTAATAGTTTAATAACCATTTTATCCATTGTCTTTTACAGGTTCCTAAGGAGGTATGACTATATCATGATGAGACTCCACTGATGATTTCATGATGTAATTGTTTATAGAAAACCTGTAGCCTAAAAATCAGGGAATTTTGAAAATTGTGATTCTGAAATCTGGAAAACTCATGGAAAATTCTAAAAAAGAATGTAGATTTTACCTTAAATCTGAAATATAGGGTGTGCTAGAAATAATAATGAACAACTAGATCATTAGTTTAAAAAAAACCCTACATTTTTCACATTCCACAAAACATTTAAGCAGAAGACACCCTATTATTTCTCTAATTGTAGCTTGTCAAACGTTATACATCACACACACACAAAAAAAAGTCTTTGTCTTGAAATGTTCTATCTGCTATCTTCATTTTAGATGAAGGGTAGCCAACAACAGCTGCAAAAGGATTTCTTCCTTTATAATTCTTCCATAGCTCGCTGCAAGTCTTATGTCAACATACGTGAGGTGACAGAACGTTTCTGCCTGAAACCGGGCGAGTATGTCATCATTCCGTCCACCTTTGATCCCCACAAGGAGAGCGAGTTTCTGCTCAGAGTCTTCTCTGAGAACAAGAGCACCTCAGAGTGAGTCCTAACACTGAATTTCTGTCTGATCATGAATGTCAAATCAGTTATAATAAGTCATTAGAATAGCATTAACTAATATGTTAACATTATCATGATGTTGTCATAAAAATTATATAGGCCTATAGCCTATATAATTTTTTTATATTATCATTATATTAATATGAATATTTTCAGCAGCCATTACTCCAGTCTTCAGTCTCACTTGATCCTTCATAAATAATTATAATATGCTTATTTGGTGCTCAAGAAACATTTCTTATTATTATCAGTCTAAAACAGCTGTTTCTTAATATTTTTGTAGAAACCATCAAACACTACAAGAATAGTAACATTATATGTCTTTGCTGTCGCTTTTGATTAACTTGATGCATCCTTGCTGAATAAAAGCATGTCATTCTTTCACAAAAAAAAAAAAATCATACTGACCCCTAAAACGTATGCTTCCCATAAATTCATTCATTTTCATATATATTCATATGTGAATGTATATGCAGTACTTATCTGTTAAGCATTATATTGACTTTTCAATGAACTAATTTCATATTTAAGCCCTTTACTTACAGTCGAATATGTTTTTAAAGAACCTTTTGACCTGTGAGCATTTGGCTGACAGCTGCACGTTTTCTCTCAGGGTTATAGATGCAGAGATTGAGTCAGAGCCTGTGGTGAGTCGACACTTGTCTCTGTCTGTCATGTTCTGTGGCAGCTCATAATAGCTGTGTCCCAATTCAGAGGCTACATCCTTCAAAGGACGCAGACCTCAAAGGCCACGCCTTCGAAAGCAGTGAAGCGTTGTTAAATGAGACGGTCTGGCCTACGGAGGACTGTTCTTGTCGCCTAGCAACTGACAGCTGCCATTGACGAGCAGCAGTAACTGGACTTTTTTGAAAGTTATATTCAACTTTCTGAAAACAAAACAGAGTTTACAACCTGTCTAAATATGTTCACCATGGTCTATTACTGTACATAATAAAGAGTATAAACTAAAATCTCATCTTAGTAAGATATGTTAGTATTAGATATTTGAGTAATTTGAAACGCAATACTTACATTTATAAGTGTAATCCAGCAATTTCTCTCCAAAAAATTCTGTTGTCATGCATTTCGAGGCTGCATTTGAAGGAACCTTCGAATTGGTACAGCATTCGTCGCGCCTCTGTGACGCAATTGGCTTTCGAAGGATACAGCCTCTGAATTGGGACGCAGCTCACATTTCATCCTGCCTCTCTACTTGTCCAAATCAATTAATCACTATGTTAAGTGTTAGTACAACCAAACAAAATGAAGTAAATCTCATATTCAGTAGCCTTTTCACTTTATAAACACCAAAGAGACTAAAAGGATGTTTATATCTATCATTTCACTTTCTTATACCAACAGACGGATAGTGTCAAGAAGAAAATCAAGGTAAATATGGAAATGAGACTGAGATGTTCCATCAATTTCCTTCCTTTTCTGTGCAATATTCTATGTCAGCCTACGTCAGATGATAAAAGGATGAGAAAGATGGAAAAATTAGATGGAAAAATGCTCTGTTAATTAGCTGTACTCCTGCAGACAGACATCTTCAGTTGTGGTTCAGTAATGACAAACAGCATGAAAACAGCATGCGAAGGTACAATATGTCAAAACTGTAATTCATAATGACAGTCAGAATCATAACAACACAAAACTGCCTTGTGCTAGTTTTTTTAAACAGTCTTGGAGAATGAAAACATTTTAAATTCTCTGAGTTCTAAAGACCATTTATTAAATGGACTTGCTTTTTTGTGGAAAAGTGAAAACAAAAAATTATATATATGGCACAATATTTAAACTATTTAAAGGCACACTCATACATATTTACTGTATGCTCACTAATTTAGTATGTTGTACGTTCAGTATTTCTAATTTCTCATGTTCAGCCACTTGAGGAGGAGGAGACTGAAGAGGAAAAACAGTTCAGGGCCATCTTTCAGCAGATAGCTGGAGACGTAAGAGCAAAAATGCATGTTTGAAATTCACATTTACTTCACACTATAATTGTGACTGAATCACGTTCGCTCCTTGCAGGACATGCAGATTAATGCCAATGAACTCAGGACTGTCCTTAATAGAGCGATTGCCAGACGTGAGCGAAATCTTATTTTCTACTACTAATTCTCAAATATATGTCTCTGTCTGTAGGGTATTTATTATCTATTCCTCCCTTTCCTCAGATAAAGAGCTAAAAACAGAGGGTTTCAATCTGGAGAGCTGCAGAAGTATGATTGCACTCATGGATGTATCCTTCATTAGGTTTGCTGTGCATTATGGGCAAATAATGTGTGCATAAATATGCACCTTGTGTAAAGGTGCCGTTACATGTACCGCTGCTCAGTGAGAAATTTTGCTGGTGAAATCCAGTCAGTCTATCGTGATCGTGAGTTTGCCAAAAACGTTCCCCATTCAGATTGTCATTCATGTTCAGACTGGCACTGCAACGCTGGCCAATAAAATGCTGCTGAAGGTGACTTGACAGAAAAATCTGCAAATTTACAGTAAAAAAACTGGCATATGTGGTTGCCAGAAATTTACCATGAACAATACGGTAGCAACATTTTAGGTTTTACAGACTTAACTTAAATTTACAGTAAAAAGTAAAAACTATTGAAGTACTAATTTCTGTTTTGAATGATAGTAATGCACTGACAACAACGAATCACAGTGATGATGAGTCACATGATGAATCAAAGCTCATCACAAGCAGCTTTTCCATAAACAAGTTAATATTAATAAAGCTGCAGTGTCGTTCACACAAACACTAAACACCATCATGTGAATTTACATAAAATTTTAAAAATAAACATTAATTGAACAATTGTAACATAAACCCTAACGTACATAACCGATTATACGACTTGTTCTTTTTCACTTCCAAAAACTGTAAATTTAACAGTATTTTACTGTAAAATTTAATTAAATGTACTGTTAGATCTATCACTGTTATTCACTGTATATAGTAAGGAAACTTTGTTAACCAATTAACAGTTTTTCACCGTAGCATTTTTACTATGGTCTTTTACCGTTAAAATCACAATTTTTTACAGTGTAAACAGCTAGCTCACTCTTTTTCATTTACTCCATCAAGTCAAGTCAAGTCAAATATATTTATATAGTGCTTTTCACAATACAGATTGTTTCAAAGGTGCTTCACAGTATCAATCAAAACAACTTAACAATGTTTGTTTATTACTGGAAAAAAGACATCCAAGTTTGGTAGAGCTGATCAATGGTATGATTGGTTAATTAATTTGAATATCCCCAACTGAGCAAGCCAAAGGAAACAGTGGCAAGGAACCGAAAAACTCCATCCAGTGACCTAATGGTGTCCTAACACCCCATCAGATGACCCAATGGAGAAAAAAAACCTTGGGAGAACCCAGGCTCAGTCGGGGGCCAGTTCTCCTCTGGCGTTTATGAACTAGAGGCCGAATTTACAGTAACTGTAAGATAAAAATTTATATGAATGCCTGGCTAAATAGATGCGTCTTCAGTCTAGTTTTAAACTGGGAGAGCGAGTCTGAGCAACGAACAATATCAGGAAGGCTATTCCAGAGCTTCGGAGCTAAATGTGAAAATGCTCTGCCTCCTTTGGTGGATCTGGATATCCTAGGAATGACCAGAAGCCTCGAATTTAGTGATCTTAAAGAGCGCGATGGATTGTAAGGCGATAGAAGATCCGTTAAATAGACTGGAGCTAAACCATTTAGAGCTATATAAGTCAAAAGCAATACCTTGTATTTAATATGGAACTTTATAGGTAACCAATGAAGTGATGATAAAATCATATTTTCTTGATCTAGTAAGAACTCTAGCGGCTGCATTTTGGACTAACTGTAGCTTGTTTATTGAAGATGCAGGACAACCAGCTAATAAAGCATTACAGTAATCTAGTCTCGAGGTCATGAATGCATGAACTAACTTTTCTGCATCAGAGACTGATAGCATATTACGTAGCTTAACAATGTTTCTAAGGTGGAAAAAGGCAGTTTTTGTAACATATGAAATATGCTTTTCAAAAGACAGGTTGCAGTCTAATGTAACACCCAGGTCTTTTACTGTAGCGGATAAAGTAACAGGGCATCCTACTATGTTAAAGTCGTGCTGTGAAAGGTTTTGTGGACGGTTTTTAGAACCGATAAGTATTACCTCTGTCTTGTCTGGATAAAAGAAAATTACGCTTCATCCAATCTTTTATATCTTTAACACAATCTGTCAATTTGGATAATTTAGCGTATTCATCTGGCCGTGATGAAATATATATTTGAGTGTCATCAGCATAACAATGGAAACTAATTCCATGTTTCCTTAGAATATTACCAAGTGGCAGCATATATATTGAGAATAATAAAGGGCCTAACACAGATCCCTGCAGCACTCCATAGTTTGCCGAAGTTATAATCGATTTTTCTCCATTTAAGTAGACGAAATGGTAGCGGTCAGATAAGTATGACCTGAACCAGCTTAATGCTTGTCCTTGAACACCAGTGTAATTTTGTAGTCGATCTAAGAGTATTGTGTGATCTATAGTATCGAACGCAGCACTAAGATCAAGTAAAACTAGTACTGAGATACAGCCTTGGTCCGAAGCTAAAAGTAAATCATTTGTGATTCTAACAAGCGCAGTTTCAGTGCTATGATGTGGCCTGAATCCAGACTGAAACTTTTCATAGATGTCGTTTTCTTGCAAGAAAGAGCCGAGTTGAGCGGACACAACTTTTTCTAATATTTTTGACATAAATGGAAGATTCGAAATGGGTCTGTAATTTGCTAGGTTATTTGGATCTAATTGTGGTTTCTTAATAAGAGGTTTTATAACTGCCAGCTTGAACGTTCTTGGAACATGACCTAAAGATAAAGATGAGTTAATAATATTGAGAAGAGGCTCTTCCACTATAGGTAACACTTCTTTTAGTAGTTCAGTTGGTATAGGATTTAATAAACATGTTGTTGTTTTAGATGAAGTGATAAGTTTATTTAACTCTTTTTGTTCTATGGTTGTATAGCATTGTAATTGTTCTTGCGGGGTGATAATTGAGGCCGAATTTTAAGGCGCGAGCAAAGATCGAACGTTTCCGATTTTGATTCTGATGCTTTCAATTTTCTCGGTGAAGAAGTTCATGAAATCATTACTACTAAACTGTAACGAGGTATTTTGTTCAGACGACGTCTGTTTATTTGTTAGTCTAGCCACGGTATTAAATAAAAACCTTGGATTATTTCGGTTGTTTTTTCCACAACAATCAAGTGAACTATATAAGTGGAGCTATATTAGCAGGAAATAGTCAATAAGGATATGGGGGCTGATTTCACATACAACCAACTTAATAATAGACCTTAGTTAGGATTGCACATTTTTGACAGGAATGAGAATGAGGCTCTGAGGCATTGAAGTACAGTGTGTTCTATGGATTTGTACCGTAGTTTAACAACATGCCAATTGGCCAGCTGACAAAACATCTTTTCAAAGGAGATTTTAGTAGAAAAAAAATCCATGAAACAATTTTGAAAGTTTTGAAAATCATGCAATCTAGTAACGTTACCTTTATACATTACGTACCATTGTAAAGACTAGTCTATCCCTCACAGCCTCGAAATATTCAATATGGCATCTGCCCTGAATAAGATCTATACATCCCAGGTATAAAGGTTCCTCTCTGGAGATTGAAATTACTTCCTGCAAGCATAATAATAGAATGGTGCAGGTATGTCATCACTTTGTAGGCCACAACGCGGAAACGAGTCAGCATTTTAGCACCTCCGGGTCCATCGTCCAGAAGTCAATGGATTTTTTGAATGTGATTTTGGTTAAATGGCTGAAATAAGGTCTGCGGTGAACACAAGCTCAAGGCACTTTAACGTTTTATTCCAAAACACAAAATACATCAGTATTACACCATTAGTGATTTTTACGTGTTACGTTTCTTGAAAAGGCAGTTGCTAACAAGTAGCTAAATGGGACTACAGAGGCTGTCGAGGTGATTAAACGTCATCACACCGAACAGGTAAACTCAGTACGCTTTTACAGCCTCATTATGCTAATAATTGTGCTCTTATAAACTATTCTAACTCAAACTTTCTGTGGAAATGTTTTAGATAAAACTGAAAGAGTTATCGGAAGCTTAGTGATGGTGACGTTTAAGTCCTGGGACCGTGATGTATTTCGTTTATAGCCTACCTTTAGCTTTTTACTTCTGGCAACTTCATATAGACTTCAAAATTTATAAAAGTTGTGTTCATCTGTGAAAATTATCTTGATGGACAAAACGTGTCATAAAATTTTGTTGATCACAGAGCTTGTTTTTATGATAATCAAAATTCCTGTGGAAAAGTCCTATTGGGTTTTTGTCCAGGCAACCAGAGTGTTGGACTACAAAGTGACGTCATACCTGCACCACTCTATGATGCCCCCTTGTGGTCTGGATGACTTGTCACAAATAGTTCTGTTATTTCAAGTTCAAAATTTGTCACGCAAAATGGAACATACAAAAGTTTTGAAAATGTCATCTTAATCACAACACCTTAGACCGATGGAACAGGCCACCTAAACCTGCAAGAGTTCAAACACTTATGGAACAAAATTAAACAGTGGAAGGTATGCCATAATTTTCACCTTTATAAAGTATGTCAAATGTTCTTTTGTACTACACTTGTATTACAACATATGTTAAATCCATAGACATGCTGTTTCTCTCTACACTATTTTCAGCTGGTGTTCACACGCTTCGACACAGACAAATCCAGTACAATCAGCAGTTTTGAGATGAGGAACGCTCTTACTGAAGCAGGTTGGGCAGTCAGTTGTCTTTTTTAACTTCTCATTTAATGATATAAAAATGTATATTTCACTTTACCTCAGGTTTTCAACTCAACAATCAGCTGTATGACATTATTTGCATGCGATATGCCAACGAACACATGGAGCTGGATTTCGACAGCTACATTAGCTGTTTAGTGCGACTCGAGGCAATGTTCAGTAAGTGTACATGTGATGATTTTTTGAAGTACCTTGAAGTTCATTTAGGCATTGCAACCAGGATTTTAAGGTGCAGCTGTTGGATAGTTGTAGTAAAAATGACTCTCCTACAGGGACATTTAGAGCCTTTGACAAGGATGGAGATGGTCTTATCAAGCTCAATGTTTTTGAGGTGAGCTTAATCTGTATATTGAATATTAACAGGATTAAGAAAATTTTAATCATATTTGGTCATATTTGCACTGCTATTGTTCACTCTAACGAGTTCCTGATTTCTATATTATATACACAGTGGCTTCAACTGACCATGTATGCCTAAAGACACAAACACAGATATAGAAGGTGACGTGGTGACACTCAAGTCAGTGGACTTTCCCCATTTTCAACCACCATTAAGTGGAACATTACAGAAAGATCTGCATTCGTATCAATTATACTGTACACCATTGTGTCTTTTTTCTTCAGCCAATGCTGGTCTAGAACAAACTGGATTAATCATGAAAGCCCATTTAGATCTTGTTAAACAATTATTTAGTAGACTGTCCCTTTGAGATGACATTGTGTTGTCATTCAGCAAAATGTTGTCATATTAAATGTATTAAGCTGTCATGCCATAAATGACACATTTAAACCCACCCTTGTTGTAAAATGTGTGTGCTACTGTGCAACTGTAAATAATTCAACTAAATAAAGTAATTTGCACTGTTTTATTCCACATGTTGTCATAGCCATGATTTGTAGAGAATAAACAAACAGCACAAAATAGTACAACAATTGTGCGTTCATGACTGCAAACAACGGATAAACACGTGGTTAACCTTGAGGATAAACAAACTTCTGCTGGAGTAGCAGGAACACAGATGATAAAAACCACCAAATATTTTCAACATTTGAAAATATTATTCAGATTCCTGTAAGGAAAATAACTACATACCTTACAGAGTAAGTCTGAATGAATATCCTAATATTATGTTGTCTTGTAAGTAATATTATTTGAACTGATAAATCCATGTTACTACACGATTTATTGTATTAAGCAGTGAATGTCCATATTCTGCTGATGCTATTATGAAAATCTTTTAATATACCTGAATCTTCAGATCATAGTCTGTGACATCTCCTTTCATGTCCTTGTAGTTTGACAAAGTACCTCACACAAGCTTGACTAAAAAGAGATTATTTTTTACTGATTTTTCAACATTTTAGGTTACCTTTTTTATGCAATTTTACATTTCAAGATAGAAATGACATTTTTATCATGCCAGAATCAGATTTAAAAAACTATTGATTTTTTCCTTAGAAATAATCTGCACCAATCTGATCAAGTTAGAGCATAATCCAATGTGAACTGCAATAAAACAATTATAAAACTGCATTAAAGGGATAGTTCACCCAAAAATGAAAATTCTGTCAGTATTTACTCACCCTCATGTTGTTCCAACCCCGTAAGACCTTCGTTCATTTTCGGAACACAAATGAAGATATTTTTTATCAAATCTGAGAGCTGGATCACTCCTCCATAGGCTTCTTCAGGGATTGACACTTGTTCCCCGAAAAGTTATTAAAGACATCGCTAAAATAGTCCAAGTGATTACAGTGGCTCAATCCTAAGTTTATCAAGCGACGAGAATACTTTTTGTGCACAAAAAAAACAAAAATAACGACTTTATTTCAACTATGAATTTCCTTCTCTGTGGGCCTCGAGTCAGTTCACTAGTGTAATAGTGTAAGCTTCTGTTGTTGTACGTCACACGCATTACACACATGACCAGCGTCGGCCAATAGTGAGCCTACATGTGACGTACAACACAGAAGCTTACGCTATTACACTACGTTAACTGACTCAAGGCCCACAGAGAAGGAAATGAATAGTTGAAATAAAGTCGTTATTTTTGGGGGTTTTTGCGCACAAAAAGTATTCTTGTCGCTTGATAAGCTTAAGATTGAGCCACTGTAGTCACTTGGACTATTTTAACGATGTCTTTAACTTTTCGGGGCTGGCAAGTTTCAATCCCT
Organism: Gila orcuttii; assembly: GCA_026230005.1. Lineage (NCBI taxonomy): Eukaryota > Metazoa > Chordata > Actinopteri > Cypriniformes > Leuciscidae > Gila > Gila orcuttii. Next base: position 34,826,441 of record JAPDVR010000012.1, on the reverse strand, counting down.
TAGAAGCCTATGGACTAGTATGGAGGAATGATCCAGCTCTCAGATTTAATCAAAAATATCTTAATTTGTGTTCCGAAGATGAACGAAGGTCTTACGGGGTTGGAACAACATGAGGGTGAGTAATTACTGACAGAATTTTTATTTTTGGGTGAACTTTCCCTTTAAAGTCTGTTACAATGATCCAGTCTGTGCTCTCGAATGAGATACATACTCACAGAGGTAATTTGTGTTAACTGAGAGTTAGGTCCAGAATCAGATAAACCTGGGAGTGAGTCCTATGGTGCAGCTGCTCCGTGAGGCTCCCTGGGATGGCTAAGAGGAATCCTTCCTCAGAAGTTCACACAGCTGTCAGGAGGCATTTAGTCCCACATCCTGGTCTGAATGAGTGGGATCTGACAAATCATTTCAAGCATAAACAAGCATCATTACATGTAATATATTGCATATTAATCTCAGATTTAAAAAAAACAAACAAAAAAAACAACTACATTTCTTAAGTAGAAATACTTTGTTAGTCCATGAGTTGAACTGAAAAAAAAAATATATGAGATGATAAAGGAGCTCTTACTCTTCATATCCTGCAGAATCTTTATGCGCTTCGTTCTGAGCGAGGCCATCTCTGAGGTTACCTGACAACAGAAGAATTTATATTGTGTGTGTATATATATTATACACATACAAGGATTTTGGCTGTTTATTATTACTTATAAAGACATATTAATGCATTATTCTGCTTGGCTATATTGTACATCCCTTAATCCTACCCAATACTTAAATTTAACAACTACCTTACAAACTATTAATACGCCATAATCAGGAGATTATTGAGGTTATTGGTTAATAGTGAGAATTGGACCCTAATCTAAAGTGTGAACATATAAAAACAAACAAACAAACAAATATATATATATATATATATATATATATATATATATATATATATATATATAGTATTGGTATTGTGCCAATTACAGTATAATTAAATTGCAATAAATATTGCAGTATTTACTATAAATGATTTATCCATGCACATCAATTTTAAAAATCTATGTTCCCCTCGTAATCTTTAATCAACATAACTTCCCTTCTTCTAACTACGTTTCATCTCTTCTCTTTTCTGATGACGTGTTTACGCCATGAGGGCGGGACAACCTGTCACTCACATGAGATCACAGCAATAGAAAACCACAAATAATCCAATCAATTCCTGATGGACAAAATCAAGTCCCATCCTTCATTTTTTCTTCTTTATTCCAGAAGCCGTTTTTCTCGGATATACATCACAATTGGAAAGAAAAGACTATCACAGCTTCCTTTTTGTGCAGACTTAATTTAAAAAGAAATTGTAGACTTCTTAAATATTAAAGGGTGAAAACTAAAGAGCTTGTGATGGTGATTAATGGAGCAGCCACGTACCTGTTGTTTAACAGCTAGTAGACGCTGAACTTCTGTATGAGCGCTCTGCAGGGTAGAGTACGCCAGGAACAACTCCTCACCTACATCCTCCAAAGAGCTGGTCAACTTATCTTCTTTTGAAGACAGCATCAACAACGTCTTCACTTTCCCTAAGAATGATATACAGTGCCTAGCATAAGTGAACACACCCATGCTAAAGTTGACTAAAAAGAGGAATAAAAAAATCATCTTTTGGAAATTGATCTTAATTAAAAAATTCCCATAGAGGTAGGCAGATTTTTATTTTTAAAGGCCAGTTATTTCATTGATCCAGGATACTATGCTTCCTGATAAAGTTCCCTTGGCCTTTGGAATTAAAATATCCCCACATCATCACATACCCTTCACCATACCTAGAGATTGTCATGGGGCACTTTCCTTAAGATCATCTCTCAATGCAAATCATACCAGCTATTAGCCTAACTGAAATTAAGGGAATGTGATGATGTGGGGCTTTTTTTAATTCCAAAGGCCAAGGGAACTTTATCAGGAAGCATAGTATCCTGGATCCATGAAACAACTGGCCTTTAAAAATAAAAATCTGCCTGCCTCTATGGGAATTTAACATAGGGGTGTCCTGACTTACGCAACCTGTATTTTAAGGAAGAATATTTATTTATTTATTTACGATACATTATTCATTGACAAAGAAAATTGGTGTCCTTAAAGGTTGGATTTTTCCTCATTTTTTAAATTAAGGCATTAAGATCAATTTCCAAAAGATGATTTTTTATTCCTCTTTTTAGTCAACTTTAGCATGGGTGTATTCACTTCAATTCAATTTAAATAACAAATGCTAATCAAAGCTACAATAAAATTTAATACTCACTTTTTGTAGATATTTTGTCATTTGTCTTGGGATTCAGATTGTTGTGTGAAATGTCCTGTAAAAAATACATAAATATTAACTAGCATTTATATAGATTACTTGTTACAACCTCACTCTAAAACTCCCATACTTGTTTTTTTTTCTTGTTTTTCTGGACGTTGCAGGAGTTGGTTTCAAAGCTGTTCTCCAGTGATGTTTCTCCCTGTTCTGTGTCACAAGATTTTGATTTCTTTTTCTTAACTCGCACAGTCTGAGGCTGAATGTTTTCAACAACCTCTACTGCCTGCCAGTCCTTTCCTGAAGTCTGGCTTTCAAACATTTCAGCCAGTGAAGTTCCAGATGGAAGAGAATCAACATGTGGCTCTTGCCCATTCATACCTTCTCTAAGAAAAAAAGAGATGTTAAGGAGATCACAGTTTAAATGTCAGACACAACAGATCTTCATCTAAGGATCCGAAGGCTTTTAAGTCAGAAACATGCTTGTGGATCCAATTTTATGAAACATATGTGATTTAAAAAAAAAATTTAAACTAAAGAGAATATGAAAGATTGAGTCTCAAAGAAGGGAAAGCAAAAAGTAAAATTCATGATTTATTCACCTGGTTGTGCCCGGTTTACTCAGTGATGCTGCTTTGTTAACTTTCCTCATAGACTTTTTGGAACGACTGCGTTTTTGTAGTGGAGGTTTGGGAATGACAGCTTCATTCTTGGTCGTTGCCTTCTGTGCTGAACAAGTTCCTTTTGTTGCTGTCAAGTTGGGTTTGTTGGGCTCCATCCTGCTTTGGACCAGTCCAGGGGCACATGTAGGCCCAGCAGACGTACCATCTTCAATTTCTGGAGTCGGTGTGCCATGAGCAGACATTTCTTGAGGAAGATTATCTGATGGGTTCTCAAGACGAGGCTTTTTCACAAGTGGCTCGTTTGATCTGTCCATATCAAGTATGCTCTCTTGTCTCTGTTTAGGCAGGTCTTGGTTAAGCTGGAAAGATGCTGGGTGGTCATTTTGATTTTCCCAAGAGACGAAGAGATAGCATGATTGTGACAACTGGTCATTTGTTGACTCCTCATTGCCTATGACATCTTTTGTTAAATGCACAATCTCACTTGTGTTTTCTTTCGATTTTAACAACTGTGCCTTCTTCAATTTTGCTTGTTTCCACTTTGTTTTCTCTCTCTTTGTCTTCTCTCTCTTTGTCTCTTGCCTTACAATAAAGAAAACAAGCAGCACTGATTGTCAAGGGACCATTCACATAGAACACGCTCGTGTTTAAAATAAAATAGATTTTTCTTCTTGTACACACAGGATAACTTCTCATGAAATAATTCACAACACACACATAAATAAGTTTTTAACCTTGACAATGTTGAGCATATGCTCGGATAGTAATTGAGAAAGTAGAAAAATTGTAACAAAAGCAGTGAGGTGGGATGCAAAAACACTTTTGTGCCTTACTGATAAACAAATTTTTTTTTAAAGGTCATTCAGTAATGTTCCACACTGTTCAGTCACTCAACCATCATTCATTCAAAACACTAACAATTATTACACAAATAACGTATGAGCTGGCAAGCTTACATTTGTTGATCTCTTTGGTAACAAAGGGCTCTAAGCTCATCATCAATTTCAGCACTGTAGTCCACTGTTTTTCCATCTGCTGTAATCTTTTGGAGTTCAAACAGCATGTATTTGTGATATTGAGTGCGAATATGCACCTTAAACTGTGCCATTCCTGTCTTAGTCATGTCACAGGCCCAACACTTATGAACTTGTGGACTGTAGGAAGAAGAGTATACATTTATTTTCACTTTTTATTAGTAATAGTTTAATATTAAAATTCTGTCATAATACAGAACAACTATAATGTCACACTGGTTTGAAACAACGTGTACATGAGTAAGGGGCCGTTCACACAGAACACATTTTTCCATTCCATGGCGCTACTTTTCCATTATTTTTCTATATAAAAACATGCGCTAGACTAGACAGATGTGTTTGAGCGTTGCGCTCACGTCTTGCACGTAACACGGCGTTCTAAAAACGCGGTGCTCAGGTTTAAAATAAGTTACGACTGTACGATTTTCACCCATTCCACTGTCCGCGTCATGGACTTTTTCAAAGCAAAAAACGCGTTTTGTGTGAACCAGCCCTAAAAGATGTATCAATCAATCAATGTACAGTATTTTAGTCCCATACCTGCCCTTCAGTTGCTCAATCGCCTGATGGTGGACAATACTGTGCATATGTGCGTCCAAATCCTGTGACAGCAAAGATAAAGGTAATTATAAAAAGAACAGATCTAGGACATACATGCTAAGCCATAATGTGCTTTCAGCATAAAAATTACCATAAAACGTTCAATTTGGGAACGAAAAAGCCAATGAGTTAAATCATCAGACAAAACACAGTTCTGTCATTACATCTAAATATTTACTTTCTTATAGAATTTTTTTCTTTGTTAGGTCTTTAATTCAATGAAAAATGCTAAAGCTGGTTATTTTAGCCTTTATCTATAAGGTTGTCACTCTCAAAGAAAAGACAGGGCATTAAAAAAAAAGTTACAGAAAGTTGCTAACCTGTATAGGGAAAATCTGACAGCAGACAAAACAAGTCTCCGTACATTTTTGTATCTTCCTAAATGGATAAAAACATATTTTGAATCTTTGATCCATATTAATATTTATATTTTAAAAAAATTATAAATCAATTTTAATCAAAAACTTGTATTATGCAGTTGAATGTATATGAGATAAACTTACTTTTTTCGCTCTATTTGAAGGGCTATAAACTCCTCATCAGTCAGGTCAATATTGTAGTTCACTTGAGGATATCTTTGTTCTTTTCTTCTATTGTTGTGGAGTTTGTACAGACTGTATGTGTGCTTGCGGGTGGCAATATGCTCCTTGTACAGCTCTAGTCCCAGCACGGATACATCACATGCTAAACACTTATGCAACTGTTCACTGCAATATCAAAAGTGCATATTTTCTTTTTTCTTTTTAAACCTGAGAAGGACATTTAAATCAGTTCTCTGTAATTCCATACCTGCCCTTGAGATGCTCAACTGCCTCATGGTGGACATAAGAATGCATATGAGTGTCCAAATTCTGTAAAAAAAGGGAGTGATAGTTATCTTACCCAATCTTTTACTAAGGCCAAAGAAGTGACATTTTAAATCTCAAACGCCATTCATCCATCCAATTGCTTTTTACAGGAGAGATTTAATTGGGAGAACAATTCATAATGATTTTGTGAGAAAGAAATTGAAACAGTAGAACATATATTCTTGTATGTAAATTTTGGCTTTCGTTTCAAAGTTGGATACAATCTAAAAATATATCGCTATACCCTTTGAATTTGATCTTAATTAAAGTTGGAATGTTTTTGAATGATAAGTACTTAGAATTTTTGATAACTAACCTGATTGTTTTAGGTAAACACTTTATCCACAGATGTTTTAAAAATAAACTTTAAATATTTAAAGATTAAACCCCATTTTCAACCGATTTAAGATTTATTTGAAGCTATTTGCAAAATCTTGTGACTGGATGACGGACATAAATGCCCTGAAACGTCTTACAGCTTTTTTTCCTGTTACTAGATTAAGATCTCACTCTGTATCAACACAAAAACATATGTATATATGAATGATCGTTGAAGTATGCCTTAAATGTTTGTGCTTCAATTCTGTTTAATAAATTAAAAAAAAGAAAAAGATTTTCTCTTCCTTGAAAACTTAAAATTTCTTGAAACCTGTGACATATGTAAATAGCAATGATTAAATTACATTTAAAAAACAACAAATCACAATAATACATAAATCATCTAATCAAATCAACTATTTTATTTGTAAAATTATGAAACTGTAAATCAACGAACAGACAAACCGTATCTCCGTACTGTTCACCGCAGATCAAACATGTCGTGTATATGAAGGTTTGGGGTTTCTCGGACTTTTTCCTCTTCTTTCTGAATTTCATGGCCGCCTGTTATTTACTGTAGTAAACGAAAAAAAAATGTAACGTTAAAGCAAAATGTTTTGAGACGGAGTTAGAACATTTCATTATTCTAGACATTCAGAGCAGCTGGAAGACTCTTGTCGTGAATGGCATAGTGTTTTCATGAAGCGGAGGTTACGTACCAATTATAGCCTATATTAATCTACACAAAACACATATTTTAGTAGTTGTTGTCACTTGGCAGTATGCTGCGATATCCATCCACGTGCTTGCTAAATCAGACCATGCTGACTGTAAAACATTGTTGCTAGCCAAAATAAGCAAGCAGTTAAAACGAGCCTAGGCGGCTTTCCTAAACAAAATTAGCTATCACCTGATTTTGATATTTGATGGACTATATGAATGAAATAGGACTTACAAAAACTCGCTAATTTTCACTTTATACATTTATCGGTGCCTTTCTTTTACTGTCTATGGTGCCTTGTCGTATATTTCAGTGGACATAATGGCCACACCGCTGTAAGGATTGACAGTCTGAGAAACAGGGTACTCCCCCTAGTGTAGCGGTTCTCAAACTAGTAAATTATTGTATTATTATTATTAAACTGTTCTAAAGTCAAATCTGTAAAAAATAAATAAATAAATAAATAACTACATGTAAACAACATAATAATAAAAAAATAAAAATAAAAAAATATATATATAGCAATTAACTGACGCATTTTAGCAGAAAATGAGGAAAAGACAGATGCTGTAGTGTTTCGAATATTGACCTGGCATTTACAATGGTGATGTGGGGCTTTGGAGAAACAATTTGAGTACCAATGCCTGGATGTATCTAATGTTTATTTTGCATTCCGTCATCAAACTTTATTACAGACTCAGTAGCATACTGCGCACACACACACACACACACGCACGCACGCACGCACGCACACAAAGGATTTATACAATTCAATGTTTGTTTACAAATTGAATAAATAAATATGTACAGTCACGTTTTTTTAATATATATACAGTTTATGGAAACGTCACATTTTTAATCGAAAAAGACAACCATCCTGTCTTTCAATCGCAGATGTGATGAACGCACCGCTGGGGGTGCTATACTCACCAATCCTACAGAGAATACACAGAAGAAGACGAACACGGAAGCGTCTCGGTGCTTTGATCTGTGCTGCTATTATAGTTTTCTTAACTGACTGATCCGAAATGTGTACTGGTTGTATGCAGAAACAATATCCCGACAGGGTGAGTTCATGATCATTGTGACTGGCACACCTCGCGCGAAGCCTGCTGCTATATGTTCCTTTGATGCCATTAAAGTTCAAAGTGGCAAATGCAGCGCGGGTTGTTGGTTTCCCAGTCAAAGATGAGCATCACTGCACTTATGTTTCCTGAAAAGTTTTATGCTTAGTAGCCAAACTATCTAGTAGCATTAGGCATTTACCTTTTCCCATTAATTATTGAGACTTAATATTTAATAGCACTAAGTTAACTTGTTTTGTGCACTGAGTTCAAGCGAGCATAATTTATTTATTTACATTTATTGACAGTCTCTTAATATTGTTTTTGCTAGAAACTGTATTTGAGGTGTTTACTTAATCTGTTGTGCAATAGGGTAATACCTGTCTCGAGAATGGTTCATATCTCATGAATTTTCTCGGATGCGCCAACTGTCACCAGCGGGACTTTGTGTTGATCAGTGACAGGACGATCGTGAATGAAGATGAGGAGGAGATTGTCACTTATCTGCGTGAGTCACGTCACTTCATTGCATGGACATATATATCCCGCTGTATGTCTCAGACTGACGTCATCAGTATTTGCTTTTCCATCCTCAGATATGTGCAAGAACTGTGATCATGTCATAGCCAGACATGAATACACCTTCACTGTGGTGGATGAATATCAGGTGAGTTTCTAAATGTTTAGAAATAAGACGCTAGGAGTTTATTAGAGATCGTTGTACAATTATAAACAGACCAATATGGTTTACACACACACACACACACACACACACACACACACACACACACACACACACACACACTGCTGACGTCGCTGTCTTGGGCCACTCACCAACCATCCCTAAATCCAATATGATCAAAGATGGCTGTAAAAATAAATCTACATTGTTTATCCTTTTGATCTTTCATTAAAAAACACACACACACAAAAATCTAACATTTAATTGAAGTAAAATATTTGAAAGTGGGGGAAACTAATATTATGAAATGAATGTTTTTCTCCTTAACAAATTGGCCACAATTATTGGCACCCCTAGAATTTTTTGTAAAATATCTCTGAAGTTTAGTTCTATTAATATTTAAATGTTTTAGCACACCAGGATGACTAGAAACATGAAATTGTCCAGCTATGACTTCTTGTTTAACAGGAGTATAAATATGAGGGAACACAAAGGCCAAATTCCCTTAATCATCCATTACAATGTGTAAAACTGGAACTTCAAAAGGGACCGGATTCTATGGTCAAAATAATAAAAAAGAGCTTTTTGGCAGCAAACCCACCAGATGGGTTTGGAGCAAACGGGGATAAAAAAGTACCCCATACCCTCAGTTAAATATACAGCTGGATCTTTAATGTGTTGGGCCTATTTTTTGCTGGAGGTCCAGGGCATCTTGTTCAGATCCCTGGTATCATGGATTCTATAGTAAATACCAACAGATCTAAACCTGATGGCATCTGCTAGAAATTTTATAATGGATAATCCATCAGGACAACGATCTAAAACAAACATCAAAATCAACACAAAAATGGGTCACTGAGCACAAAATGAAGCGTCTGCCATGACCGTCCCAGTTCCCTGACCTGAACCCTATAGAAAATGAGTGAGCTGAACTGAAGAGAAGAAGCGCCAACATGGATCTGGGAATCTGAAGGATCTGGAGAGATTCTGTATGGAGGAATGGTCTCTGATCTCTTGTCAGTTGTTCTCCAAACTCATCAGGCATTATAGGAGAAAACTCAGAGCTGTTATCTTGGCTAAAGGAGGTTGCAAAAAGTATTTAATAAAAAGGTGCCAATAATTATGGCCAACGTGTTTTGTAGAAAAGCATTTATTTAATGTGATTTACCCCCCACTTTCAATTATTTTGCTTCAATGTAAGGTTACATTTTTGCCAATTTTTTGAATGAACGATTAAAAGGATAAACAAGTCGCTTATTACTATTGTAGTATAATAATTATTTAGTTATTGTCTCAAAAAGCAGAAGTAACAATAGTTACTAATCTTTTCTGAATATCAGTTATTGGACATTAAAAAAAATGTTTTATTATATCAGTCATGAAAACAATATTGGCCCATCTCTTATTAAGATAAATTTAACAAATTATAATAAAAAAAAATTACAAAATATATAAATAAAAATCTTCTGAGCCATAATTTTAAGTTTATGTAAGTAGTACAGAACATGGATATTAAAATGTTGGACGGATTAATAGGATTTGCTTAGTTTGTTTAGGTTTTTAAATGGGATTTTTTTTTTTTATTATGTATTATTATTCTTTTTTTCAGGAATACACAATGTTGTGTATGCTGTGTGGAAAAGCAGAGGATTCCATCAGTGTTCTGCCAGACGATCCCAGACAAACAGCTCCTCTGTTCTAGAGTATTTGCACACATGCAGAGACAGGGAATTGTCATCTTTGTAAAGAGCACAGTTATGCATGATGGAGGGAGCAATGAAATATGCAATGAAGACACACTGTCACGATTAATCCAAGAGAATATATTGCAGAATGCATCGTGTTCTTTGTTTCTACTGCTTCAAGAGTGGCAACAAGGTTCACAGTATGGTTCCGACTCATAAAGACATGAGTTTGAGTCATTTACAAATATTAAACCTAATTAAGAGCCATGGTTCCTTATGCTTTGTGTTCATCCCGTGATCATCAAATGTTTGATTTGCTCACTCTATTAAAAGGAAAGTGTGTATTGTTTCCCATGTTAAAATGCTTTCTCCTATCCCATCTTAAGGCCAATTCACACAGCAACGACAGACGGCAACATACACTTCATTGGGTTTTGTCGGAGCTTGTTTTTCCGCCGATTGAACTTGCTGAATTGGAATTAGAATTAGAATGTCGGAGAAGTGACGTGCTGTAATCTGGTGACTGTCGGTGACCTGTGAATTGGGCTCTCATATGCAGTATTGTTCTGTTGCCAATTAATTGAGTCTGCAGTGGGAATATCTTATTTGCAATTTGTTAATCGCAGACAGGATTTTTGTTACTATGCAACACTTACAAATGGTACACAAAATTAAAAATCAGATTCCTGCTTAATACTGATACTTACATTTCAGTCTATATGATGTCATACTGTATTTCTAGTGTTAATGCAACAAAATATTTTGTATGCTTTGTCTAAAACTATGAAACAATGCATTTCGTTTATTAAAATAATGACAGCATAATGTCATCACAAAATCAAGCATTTGGTACTTGAGTACTTATTTATTCCATTAATATGAATACATATACATTCCAACATGGTAACTTTTTTGCCTGATTGAAATATGTTTGTTAGCAAAATACAGTACATGAAGCACAAGGTGGAATTTCTTTTTCTTAATATATTTATATCTATATACAGTTCAGATTATGTACAATTCTTATGATGATAGACCATCCTCCATTCCGCAGTTGTGGGTGATGCTTTTAAAGTAAAAGTACTTTCTGAGGACAAAACAGACGATCCAGAACAAAACAACTATTCTAGCTGCACAGCACACAATGAAGTCGTGGTAATGACTCGGTAGCTACAATAACTTTCTTTGTACATCCGCAAGGGTCTCCCACTCTTTAGACAACTTTTAATAAATTCCATGACAGAGAATTCAATCCCAAAATCTGCAGAAGCATCTTGACATAAGCAGCCAACTTATCATACTGTTCTTGCTGATGCATTCAAGTAATATGGTAATGGGACTATAGTGTTTGAATCAAGAGTTCCTTTAAGGGTCTGTAGTGTTTCACTGCAATATATCACCAAGTTTCTTATTGATGTTATAACTATTTACAGAGACTGTTAGTATGATATTGCAGGCATGGAAGAGATTATAGTTGGCAATTGCAAGGTTGCTGACCCTTAATATGATGGCGAATTCACTCAGTAACAAGTAATAAAGCTACATTGTCAGGTACGTAACCACATCCAATAAATAAATAAATACATTCTATAGATGATACAGTTTACAGTACATACATTCCCTGAAATACATATATACACATGCTTGCTTGGACCAGATGTACCTATACGTGAATGATATCACATTGTATAGATGGCTATTGGTTGAAATGAGCATTTAAGATTTAATGCTTTGACCAATGATTAAAAAAACAAACAAACAAAGATAGAAAATGTAAGGTTAGAGTATCTGGAGTGCCAACAAAACTTGAAACATGCAACTGTTTGACAGAATACAATGAGTTACTAAGTGCAGCCCCATTGTTTTCACATTTCAAACAATCTCACTGATAGTGGCAAATAGAAAGTGTTTAAAATCGAACATATGTGCAAAACAATTAAAAAGAAGATGATTTAAATGTAACAAAAAAAATATATGGCACAAACTATATAGAGTGTAAAATAAATAAATAAAAATAATTGCGCTGAAATGCAATGGGCAAGTTTTTAGGCCAAAGTTAAACAGCGTCACTGGAAAGTTCAGCATGTTAATATTTCATGTTGCCCTAAAATGACAAAAACATGATGCTTTCAAGTAGTCACAACCAACTGGCAAATACCAGGTCCTTTATCTCTCTACTTATCAAAACACAACTTGTAAAAAGGCTACAGTTCACCAGGCTTCATCATGTGATGTTAAAAGCTACTTTTGAAACCAGTTGTCAAATTACTGACAACTCACGCCATCGATTACAAGCTTTTCACTTTATTTGCTCGTTTTGGTTGTGGTTTTGCTCTCAGGACTTCCTGCTCTGACTCTGGTGCAGAACCCTGACCCGTGATTTACTCGCAAGTCACTGATTCGAGGAGGCGGGGAGGCTGAACAGCTACTTGGCGACTGGCTGTGAACCCCCTCGAAACGGGAAGGGGAGGAGCTTAGTGAGCGCTGCAGAGAGGAGGCGGTGGTGCGCTGGTAACGAGAGGAGCTGACGCCCATCCCACCTCGCTCATGCATGAGCTGAGAGAGGTTGTCCAAGAGGTCCGTGTCACCGGTGCTGCTAGCGCGAATGCGGTAGCGTCTGCGTCTGAAAGGACAATAACATTCAATATCACATTTCAGACTGATTCCAACTAGTATTCGATTCATTTGTTCATGAATCAAACTGGACCATCACTTGGACTACATTGGTCACGCTGTATGTTTTTGATTGTCTAAAAAGAACCAGCACATAATAGTTTTCATGGACTACACTGGTATCATTGTGTGAGTGGTTTTTACGTGCATCCAATGAGGACAACTCAATACAGTGAAACAAGGAAGCTACTAACTTGTTACATTATGAAAATACTAATTTTGAATTTCTTGCTTCTCTCACCTGTTCTCGCCACCTGTACGAAGGGGCGGTTTGCCTGGTGGCGGTCGAGGAATAAATCGAGCAGACAGCTGATCCGGTCCTAGTGTGGGGCTTATGGGTCTTGGTATTTTACTCTTGCCTGACAGAGGTCCAGAAGAGGAAGACAGAGAGAGCGGCTCCTCCACCTGCCAGTCTGACCCTCGAGAACCGGTGGGAAACGTGAACTTGTCACGCAGCAACGCTGAGGGGAAGTGCTCACATGACAGCGACAGAGACGGGGAAAGCGGAGCTGGAAAACCCCTGCGAGTCGGAGAGTCCGGGTCACGGACCGGGATGCGACTGGTTCGGGGGGAAAGTTCACGAGGGGATGCCGGAGCTGCATCAACACTGTGTCCAGTTGTCTCACCCTGGTTAGGGGTTGAAGGAGTCCCACCGTCAGGACAGCCCGAGTCACTCTCCACATCCTTGTCAGAGGCCTTGATAGAGATAATGTTTTCATCTGGCTTCTTAGGGCTTTTAGAGGGTGAAATAGCTGACACGTGGTTGTGCTCTTTTTCTGCAGGGCCTGGTGGATTGTCAGACTGAGAGTTGTCTCCTGTCTTCTGCTGAGGGTGAATGGGCTGTAGCACTGCACTGGATGACTGTTAAAAGAATAGCATTAAAAGACAAGAGATTATTTATGGAGCCCTGCAGAGATAATACTCTTACAAATGTGTTTTTTTTTCTTAATGTACCATCCTTTGCTTGGCCAAAATATGAGGTCTGGTGAGATTTTCTGAGCTTGTGTCAGCTTCACTTTTGATCTGATGTTTTTGATATACAGTAATGTGTAAATCCAAGTTGCTGGCCAAAATCCGAGACTATGTTGCAGTGAAACTACTGCAATGCACCCATAAACGATCACTACGTACTGCTACAGTTTACTGCCCCTTACACAATGAAACATTATGGAAATGAATTGTCATTTCCTGTCTTTAATATTAACATTACAGGTACACTATTGTATTTTTCTTTTGTTTCAAAATTTTTACGTTTTTTTTTTTTTTTTTAAGAAATTAATACTTTTGTTCAGCAAGGACGCATTAATCAAAAGTGACAGTAAATACATTTATAATATTACAAAAGATTTCTATTTTAAATCAATGCTTCTTTAAATGTTCTTGAAAACTTTCTAATCATCAAAGAATCTTAAAAAAAATGTTAATAAAATATTAAGCAGCACAGATTATTTTACTAACAATGATAATAAACAATAAGAAATGCACTAAATCAGCATATGAAGGATCATGTGACACTGAAGACTGGAGTAAGGGCTGCTGAAAAATTAAGCTTGGGTATCACAGGAATGAATTACATTTTAAATATATTAAAATAGAAAACAATATTACAAATATTTACAATATTACTGTTTTTACTATATTTGTTATTAAATAAAAGCAGCCCTGTTGAGCATAACTGTGCGTTCACACCACCGCCGGTGAGAGCGTCAAAGTGGCTGGAAGTCATTAATTTTCAATGTGAGCCGGACGGTGAGGGCGGCGAGGAGAGTTGAAGTCAGGTCAACTTTATGGTAATGAGCTATGGCGCGGTTCGGCGGCAACCAATCGGAATGTAGAAGTCCTCCGCTTGAGAGGATTCCAGAGAACGCAGTCCTGTAAACTTTGGTTCCGACCACATTAGTTCCCAAGCAAAACGGAGGAGAGGTTGATCGTTGCTGTGGCGGGTTTCCCAATAATATACAACATGTCCCTATGTGCAACAACTTGATCATCCATTGTGATGTGAATTTGATAAGGAGGCATGCAACACTATTTATAGGCAACATTTTCGTGCCAGAACGCTTGTTTTTCAGCGGGAATGCAATTAATTTGCTCAAAACAACACCGATTTGACCAATTGCATTAAGGCTACACTTCAACCAGGACAGTTATTGTAATGTAGGATGCACACAAATTAATGTTAATGTTAATTAAAGACCAAGACCATTAGACTAGCACTTAACCATGAACACAAATGCCACACCACACAAATAGCTTTTTTTTGGTTTATTTCGTTAGCAAACATGTAACTATAATTATTGAGTTCTTTCCATCGATCAATTTCTTTCTTTCACATTTAAAAGATTTCATGAGATTAACTTATACCTTACTTGTGGTCAGTCTGCAAAAATACCGATCAACATGCTTGTTTGCTTTGCGGCCCCTTTAAAGGCACACTGTGGAATTTTTGGCCACTAGGGTGCGCTCGACCTGTAATTTTCACGTCTAGTGCCCCTAGAGGCCACAAGCGCCGCAGCATTGTCGCAAAAGTCAATAAACAGTCAACCGGTCAACCTCCCGTGTCTTTATGTGTGTGTGCAGACGGCATTTGATTTGTATGTTGGAGAAAGTTAATCGATTCACTACTGACCAAAATAATAATATAAATATAAGATTAATAATATAAATCCTATAAAGAAAACAAATTGAATAAAAGTAGCATACGCAGAAAACAATGTCTGATCAGGTAAGTCGCATTGACAAGGGTTGCCCAATCCTGCTCCTGCCGATGTCCTGCACAGTTCATCTCCAACCCTAATCAAACACACCTGAAGCAAACAATTAACATCTTCAGGATCTCTTTGCAATGGGTTGGAGATGAAATCGAGTAGTCGGGAAATCGTGTGTAACAAAACTGATATAACTCACTACATAATTCCCGTTATTTGTAGTCTTCAGTTTGTTTTTCCTTTTACACAAATACAAACATATATGAGCTGAAAGGAAAAAAAAAACACATTTACATTTGTATACGGCAGTACTTATATCAGTTTTGTTACACGAATTCGCAGTAAATATTACATTATATATACACTTTTATGCCGATATTTATTTTAAAATTTCAGTTTACATTAAGTGTACCTTTTATTCAATATAAAGGCTTGACTTCTTTGCCTGTTAGCTTTGTGTACTAACTCTTCTAACGTTTCTAACGTTAATGCTACCAGATGAATTGCATACAAATTAAACAAAAGCCTGTAGCTAGTTGTTAAGTTGCAGCCCTGTTTCGTTTCAAAATCGGAGGATAAAGTGTCTGCTGAATGCAAACCTTTCCCAATATTTATAAAATGTATATTTGTACTAACATTTAGCTACCAGATTGATAATTCGCTAACTTACTCTACTAGCATTCCTTGTTACATTAAGTTAAATGGAGGACAATATAGAATCAGTAACATGGCCAGGCAGAGAACAAATTTGAAAAAATTGAGATATTGTGCAAGCAATATATTTAACTTACTAGTCCAAAAGCATGACGGCCAGGTCAGCATCGGTCGGGAATCCCTCATCCTCCTTTATCGCACGCCAGCGAGGGAACGCTTGACCAATGTTTATCCTCGTCCTTGCTTTTAGTTTATCACTCTCCTTTTTCTTTTTTTGGTCTCCTCTGACAAAATCTTTGCTTTCTTCCGAGTAGCTGTTGATTCAGCCATGACGACAACATACAGACGCCGGCAATCAAACGCGAGTTGAGCTCTCACGTTAGAATTTGAGGAAGTTGGGGTGGTGGGGGAAGTGACGTATGCCGTAAAGCGGTCGAATTTTGTAGTTCTTTTTGTGCTCGGGTTCCTACCCGAAACCCGAAGTTACATAGTGCTAGTAAAAGCGATACAGACACCTTCAGGCTTCGGCAGACGTGTCATTCAACCTATTGTAAGTCGATGTACCATCTCAATGGGTTTTGGTAATATATTATAAAGGTTGAAAAGTTCCTTTAAATAAAGTTTACAAGACCAAGCATTCGATCAAAGTCAGAGCGTCCACAAATCTTTCTACATCATTTTAACTTTGTTCATTTCAAGACGTCTTTCATCATCTTAATCCTAGAGTTATTCCAACTCATTTGCAGGGTCCACATCACACACACATTTGGCACAGGTTTTACGAATGCCCTTCTTGACACAACCCAATTTGGCATATCCAATCCACCTAACCTGCATGTCTTTGGGGGAAACTGGAACACCCTCTGACACAGGGAGAATATGCACACTCCACAGAGAGGACTCCTGGCTCGAACCAGGGACCTTCTTGCTGTGAGTCGACATTGCTACCCACTGAGCCACCGTACCGCCCCAATAAGAGACTTCTTTCAAAAACATTAAAAATCTTACCGACCCCAAACTTTTTAACAGTTGTATAATTGTGACTTAATATCTCACAATGTGGACTTTTGTTTAGGAATGCAAATTCTTCTACTCAGAATGTAGCATGAGATATTTACCTGCTCAAGATGAGACCTGCTGAGGTGGACCATTGACGCAGGCTGTATTGTGGGAAGTCTTCTTAATCCAGACAGGCCTATTACGCCAGACAAACCCGGAAGTCTGGCGAATGGAGGTCCAGTGTGGCAGACACCGGTGTGGAATTCTGCTGAGGCAAGGCTGCTAGCACGCTGAGGCAAGGGGTCGGACCAGGTGCGAGGGAGGGCAAGGGGGCTGGAGGAGCGTGGCGAGAGTCCTGAGCGTTCCTCCTCATCTGGTTTAGAGCCAGCTGAACCACTAGCACCTTCAAGCTCAACTAGGACCCACTCCTGTGAGTCACCCTCTTGAGGGACGGGGCTGAGGTTAACGGCAACGTAACCGCTACTGGCTGCCCCCTCCTCATCCTCCAAAGAGCCCTGCTCGACCCGACAGACAGACCTGTCTTGGGACATACCTGGCCGCTGCTTGCCTAAACTAATGAGATGAAGAAGGAGAAGTGGTTATGATGTCTCTAGGGACCAAATTCACATTTATAAGGAAGTTCATTAAGACTTTGTTTACTGACTAGGCCTCAAGGAAGCGTTCAATGGTGGGTTTGGGTTCGGGAGTCAGTCTCTTGTCTAGCCCCATGCTCTGACTATGGCGCATCCTTCTCAGCAGAGGAGCCACGCGGTCGATGAGCAAGGTCTCTGAGCGCACACGTCTGGGAGAGCCCTGGATGGAGCCACTGTTGGGGCTCTGGTTGCCCTCTTTGCTTCGCTCCTCCTCACTAGCCACCTGAATCAGAAACACAAGCTCATGACTACCTCCGACTTCAATACATACTAGTTGGACCGGCGAAAAAGGTGATGGGCAGGGTATAAGTAACAATAGGCCTACTCTTTAAATTCTTCTAATGAATTCTTCTAATGAATATGGATCCCTTCAGATATACATTCATATAAACCCCCCACCCCCGAAAGAAAACCTGGATTTCCACGAATGACGTGAAATGCCAGAATGGCAAATTTAACCAAAAGGAGACAAGTTTACAGGTATGTAAGTAACAGAGTGATTAGCAGTCATCCCATCTGAATAGTACCTTTCTGATTAGCGGCTGAACGTGGTTGAGGTTTCGGTCGCGACTATGCTCTATATCCTCCCAGACATCCGCACCCTGCGCAGGCTGCGTTGGGATGGGGGTGCAATTATCAGCCTCGCTGAGGCGCTCACCCTGAAGGACGTCCTCTGTGTTCTCACGCTGCAGATCACCCGGGATCACAGAGGCATTGGCCATGCTAGGAGAAAACATTCATTTGACAATGTAGACCTCAAACAGTTTATATATAGACTCAATACAACATTGAATCATTTGATGCTGAATATCTACCCCAAATATGCAGGTGTGAGGCGGGTCAACTGCTGGGTTGTCAGGGTTCCAACATTAAGCGTGTCCTCTGAATCCGTTCTCTCCCAGTCATACGGGTCATTTTCCACCACATTGTAGCTCTTCATACTGTTGTCAAAGACTGACATCAGGAGCTACAACACAATGAGTATGTTAGTGAATGGCTACGCTTACAAAAATCTCTGCTAAAGAATGGCTCTGGACCTGATAATCTGGTTTAGTGTAGTAATCCAGATTGGAGATATGGTCGAGGAAAATGTTAAACTCATCTGGGAGGTGCTTGAGCATGAGGCGATGGTTGTACGTCTCCTTCATATTTCCGACCTGTTCCTATATTGATAGCAGGATTAAGAATACCAGCAGATCTTTTATTAATGGAAAATTACAATTTGACCAGAACTTACTTTATCTTTGATTTTCCTCCAGGGTAGCTGACCCACCATGAACTCCACAAGCATATAAAATAATGACCAGAGGTCATCATGTCGACTCATTTCCTTTGAAAATAAATTATGTGCATTTTAGTGAAATATGAACAAGTAATATGACCTGCTGTGTAAAGGACACCTGATCAGCATCTGCCATTACCTTATTCTTGTGAGCATTAATTGAAGCATAACGGACGGTCCCTCTGAATCCTGCCACTGGTCGTGGCTTTGGACAATAAAGAGAATGTGCAGTCATAAGAAGATATATAGAAACACATTACAGGTTAAGTTCAGTCAAAGATGAAAATTCTGTCAAAATTACGACATTGAAATTTAAGTCAATGTTCACTTCAAAAACATCACATCCACCTCTACCTTTTTTTGGTTCATTTATGAGAGTTTGAGTAGTATGATTCTGATTAATAAAAGGATCATTTAGACCAGTTTTGTGAACCAGATCAACTGATTCATTAAAGAAAAAAAATCATACTCGAAAGACTCATTCGTTCACAAATCATACATCACTACTTCTCTCATGAGCTCTGAATTCTGACTTAAATTTGGGTTATTTCTCATCCAAATCTTTCGTATGACTTCAGAAGTCTGTAATATAAGTAATAGTCATACAGGTTTGGAACAACATGAATGTGAAAAATTGATAACTGAATTTTCATTTTGGGGTGAACTATCCCTTTTGGCAACACTAATATATGACAATAGCATCCTTAAAAAGACAGAGTGATATTTCATAAACATAAGCTTTAAAATACATCTGTGATTACTCACTGGACGGACTTCTTGACATGAGTTTGTGAACTGGCGTGCCAACCCAAAATCAAGCATATAACAGGTTCGGCATGTAATGGAAAGTCGGCCCATTGCGAAGTTGGACTGTTTGAAAAAGAAAAGGTTGGATGATTAGTTTACATAGTCTAAAAAGGAAGAATAAGAAAAAATAAATTATAGTCAATATTAAAAGTGCTTTTATGCCCAGGGCTATCTGTGAGAGAGCAGACTTACGGGTTTGATGTCTCTATGCAGAAAGCCCACAGAGTGGATGCTCTCGATGGCTTCCAAGATTTGTCGGCCCAGCCTGAGTGTGGTGGAGACACTGAATGTGCCATGGCTCATGTTGCGTCTAAGGTCTGCCAAGTTCCTTCCCTGCAGTTCAATGGACAAACATCACTTCGGGTGACTGAAGTCAGGGTTGTTGAGTTACTATGACTTGTGTGAGATAACGTCCATCAATTCAGACACAAGAATAAATCAACTGACGCCCTACCTGAAGCTCCATAACCACATAGTTGAAGCGGTCATTGCGTCCACAGCCAACAAAACGACAAACATGGTCTTTACCTACAAAATGGTTTGAAATAAAGAAATAGAGAATGTTATGCAAATCCTTTTTTTTTATGTAATACTGTTTTTGCCCATAATAGAGTAGCACTGTAGCACACATAGCTTCTTTATTTAGCGTCTTAATGTTTGTTTAATATAGGCCTTAAACGTCTGTCTACATCTTTACCCTGAAGTCTTTTCAAAACTGCTACTTCCATCTTCAGGACCTGTTTGGGTTGCTGGGCAGACTCCACTTTCAGAGCCACATTGACCTGATTCACCTGGTCCAGGACTTCATAGATCTCACCAAAACCACCCCCACCAATCTTCTTCAACTAAACAGGAAAGGAAAACTTGGAATGAACGACAGAGAAATCCAGAAACAAACAAAACAAAATACACTATTGTTCAAAAATGTGTGGTCGGTAAGATTTTTTATTGTTTTTGGAAGTCTCTTATGCTCACCAAGACTGCACTTATTTGATCAAAAATATAGTAACATTGTGAAATATTATCATTTAATAATAAGGTTTTCTATTTTTTAATACATTTAAAAATTAAATTTCAGCATCATTACTTCAGTGTCACATGATCCTTCAGCATGCATTCTAATATGCTGATTTGCTGCTCAAGAAACATTTCTTCTTATCAATGTTGAAAACAGTTGTACTACTTAATATTTTTGTGAAAAATGTGAGATATTTTGTTTTTCATAATTCATTTATGCATAGAATGTTCAAAAGAACACCATTTATTTTAAATAAAAATAATGTATTTACTGTCATTTTTGATAAATTTAATGCATCCTTGGTGAATAAAAAAAAATATTTTTCCAAAAAAGGTACCCCAAACTTAGGCAGTGTACCATATAAATCTTTTTTCCTTCTATAATTGAGTAGACAGCTTTCAAACTTGTGTTGGAGAACAGATGTTACTTGACAGTTCTGTTCAGGCATGAAATAAAATGTCCCAGCAAAACAACAATTTTGTCATGAAATAAAATGCTGTGTCTTGTGACTATTTGTCAGCATGTTGTACAGTTTTCCGTGATGATGTCAGCACTGCTCAACACACCTGCAGTGTCTCGTTTGCCTGGCCTCATAAGGAAAAAATCCCCTTGTCTGTGCAGAAGTTAACATAAAGGAATCTGACAGCTATCAGAACATCTCTACGAAAACTAACAGTGAGTATCTTAATAGTCCTGAAGCCTTGTCCATCTAAATACAGCTCGTTCAAAAGAACTCACCACTCTCCATCGCTCCCGGACCATGCTCCCGACAGCCAAGATATCAGTCTGCTCCACTGTTCCACTCATCCTGATGCTGAAGAGTGGACGGAGCACACTCAGAGAAGCTCTACACCTCACATCAGTGAGCTCGGGTCCTCACTGAAAATCACAGTAAGATCAGAAAAACACATCAAGGCTTCATTTAGTTGGACCTGCAGGGTTACAGCAGAAATTAAAGCCTCCAGAATAGTTTGCAGACATAAGAGAGATTAATTTGCCTATGATGATTGTAGACGTGACAAAAATAATGAAAAATGTATATTGGCTGCATTCATTAGGCAGGCCTTCTGTAAAGGCATGCTAAACTACATGAATCTGACCTGTCCTAAGGTTGTCTTTTAAACAGAAGACGAGATCTGTAAAAGAAGCTGCCCTGGTTCTTTGACTGTCACTCACTGCTAGGGTGCAGAGCAAAACTGATGGGAGCTAAATACAGTCAAATCCTTGAGGAACAGGCTTACTGTAGGCCTGAAACCAGAATAAAATCAGCAAGACACGGACTCAGGGAAACATGATCTGTCAATCTAAATCACAAAGACTACAAAATACTATCTTAATTATTTTATATGGCTGCCTACTTATAAGACAGAGAACCTCGGCTCTGATGTTAACTATAAGAAAAAAAAAGAGCCAAAATGCATATTGAGAAACATTCTAGAACTTATTTACCACTCCTAAGACTTGTAGATAATGTGCATTATCTTGAATAATATATGTATGTATGTATGTATGTATTTTGTATATTATGCATGTATACTATGCATAGTATTATACTGTCAATAATTGACTACAGTGTTGGTGAATCATGCACCCACGACTTTCAATTATAGGTCCACTAGTCATATGGTGTAGTGACAATAAAGTGATTTGATTTATGTCACAGGCCAAATGCAAAAAATATGTAAATTGTCTGACACACAAAACTGCTTAAATATATAAAGTATAAAATTAACAATTTTGTTAAATGTTTATACATATTGTTCAGTAAGGCTTTGGCAAGTGTTTTTTTATCATTTAAGTATGACAAAATTGATGTGTATGTTTTAAAATTTAATATAAAATTTTTAAGGAAAACACAACAAAAACGTTCACTGTAGTTTAAAATATAACATTATAATTGACACAATACTATTAAAAGGCTTTTACTCAGGATTTAGTCATTAAATCTGTACTAAACTATCAATAATATAATGTTTCCCCCACCAGTCAGAACTGATGGATGAGTCTGCATGCAGTAACGTTACTGTTACTGAATAAGGATCATCGTAAGGGTGGCTGCAGCTGGCCTGATACGTGTCTTTATTAGCTGGATGTGTAAATCAATTGTGAGCATTTTAGCTTATGCTAACACCCTCAAGCTACGTTAAAAACTGCCGCTGTCTTGTAGATGTTGGTTGAGTCTTTCTCTGTCCTTACCGCATCCAGTGATAATAGAAGGAGACGCAGGACAAGGCTAGCTAAAGCTAAAGCATCAGACAGTCAGAGCCAAATCACTGTACAAAACAGCGCAATGAAACGGTACCGCGCTAGCTAATAAGCCATACTACATCTGCGCCTCAAAATACAGCTATTATTGAACATACGGTTGCCAGGTTACACACTGGCAACACAATGTTGTGACAGCTGTAATCCCGCTAATAATGCGGACTAGCTCGCTAAACACGCGCTCATTCAGGTAAGTTACCCGGTGTGAACATTACCTCTGTCTGCAGCCGCGGACCAAGATGTTTCCCAAGACCTCAGAACATCTTCTTTTGTTCTATAGACCATGATGATATGAAATGTTGGACATAATCCCATAACGTTTAGAAACACAAAATAACGACTGAAGTTCACGTTATCTGCTTCACTCTCAGCAGTGGCCGCTCGATGACTGACTGAGCGAGCGTACCGATATGTGACGTCATATCTGGTCAATTGAGTTTGATCCCCAACATCGTTTACAACAATAACAATAACACAAACACACACACACACAATGAATATATATATATATATATATATATATATATATATACTTAAGTTAACATGAACTAACAGTCCAGTCTATGAATTACAAATACTTGCATTTATTAATTTTAATTAATGTTAATTTCAACATTTACTAATACATTAAGTCATAAGTTGCAACTGTTAGTATTATTTAATGAATAAATAATTTCGGTTCCAAAAATGGAGGTAACTTTCGGGTTATGTAAGTAACCATAGCAACTGACTCTCTGAGGATAACCTGCTCCGGAGCAGGTTATGTTGCAGGGTTAGTTTGTTTCAGAGAGATTTCCGAGCATGGTGTGCCCTTTTTGATGAAGATCCTGTGGACGTAGAGGCACAGATTATACAGTAATAGC
The DNA here is from genome assembly GCA_026230005.1 of Gila orcuttii. Lineage (NCBI taxonomy): Eukaryota > Metazoa > Chordata > Actinopteri > Cypriniformes > Leuciscidae > Gila > Gila orcuttii. Next base: position 34,802,663 of record JAPDVR010000012.1, on the reverse strand, counting down.
GTTACCGTTTTTCAAAAGAATTGTTAATTTATTTAACGAAGATTTTGAAACCATATATAGCAAACGTGACACATCGCGGATTAGCGCTTAACACAGAGCACATTTTGTGCATTGCCCTTCGCTTTTTTGCGACGGGGAGTTTTTGTATACAATAGGCGATGCAGAGCATGTGGGAAAGGCAACTGTGTGTAAAGCTGTTCGTACAGTATGCATTGCACTCAAACGGTTCCTACACACTTTTGTGCAGTTCCCTGGCCATAAACCACTGAGGGTCATTAAAGAGGAATTCCACACAGTGGCGGGTTTGTCCGTTCCATGATATTCTATGACAGACCATTTTAGTTACACAGTTAATCTATCCATACTGTATACAGTCACAATAATTTTAAATGTTTCTAATTATAGCCTATAACTTTCAATTTCAGGGTTCCCAAATGTGATTGGGTGCATTGATGGAACCAACATTCCCATTATAGCTTCTTCAGTCAATGAAGGAGACTATGTTAATAGGAAGTCAATCCATAGCATCAATGTGCAGGTGACAATAGATTTTTGGGGTGCTAAATGTTTGGGTGTTTAGATCACTTGTCTGCCCTATATGATGACACCCTACCCTGAACCTGAGCCTGGACCACAGGCACAATTCAACCCGGCCCACAGCAGAACACGGGTCAAAATGACCAGGCATCCTGAAGGCAAGGTTTCAGTGCCTGCGTGGGCTCAGGGTCAGCACAGAAAGGTCATGTGACATCACAGCTGCTTGTGTTGTTCTTCACAACATTGCCACACTGAGAGGTGAGAGGGCCCCCCCTTCTCTTGATGAAGATGGCCAAGAGGAACCTCCAGTGAACCCAGTGGACCCAAGAGATGGCAGGGTGGTACGAGACATGATTTGCCAAAATCACTTTAATTAAAACCAGTTAACAGTCAAGTGTTGTTCATGGTTTCTTTATTTCCTGTAACAAAAGACATTTGTATTTATTGCTTTAGATTTCATTCAACAACAAATGACAGATTAATGTTCACAAACTGTTTCCCACAGTTTCTGGTGCTCCAGCAATTCAATTTCAAGTCTGGCCTTTTTTAGGTTAAGCCTTTTCTCCTCCATTTGAAGCTGTATAAGGTCCATCTCCATGTCACTTTTTCTGATTTGCTTTTGAAAGTGGACCTTATACAGCTCTTTGGCAGGCAACTAGAAAGACAGAATAATTAAACATGACTGAAAAAGTCTGTAATACAAACACAGACCAAATATTTAAATGAGGAAGGAGAACTGCAGAACATTTCTTACACTGCTAAGATTCTGTGTGGAGGTTGATGGACCCTCATTTGTATTAAAATCTCCTGCCATATTCTGTAAAAAAGGCAATGACAATTTATTTATGCTCTTATGTAAAAAAGGGGGAATGCATTGTATGCATCATACCTCTATGGGCCTCCCCACATTTTCTGTTTCTGTCACAGCAGAAGTGGTCTCTTCATCGTCATCCTACAGTGAAAATAAGGAAGGATGCTTGGTCTAGCAAACAGAAACCTGAACACAATAATCACTTACAACTGTGACAGAGTGTGGTGTTGCAGGAGGATCCAATAATACAATGTGGCCATCAGCAACTGCAAGATAATTAAACCAATAAGATAATCATGCATATTCAATACTCAATGTATATTCTTAAACAAATATAACTAATAAAGAAGGACATTAGGAACATCTAAGAGTACTAGTAATAGTATTACAGTATACAGCATATGCAGTCAAAGCAGCATGCATACTGCACAAGTGAATCAATGACTGTAAAATGCATTTAAAATGCCTTTTTAAAATGGTGACAGTGTTGATGATTTTCTTTATTAAAACACTGACAAAAACAGTGAAAATATCAATAAATCATAAGTATTAATATGGTACACCTACATTTTACTAAGCCACTTGTCTTGGTAGCTGAGTCTGACGAACTGCCCCCTGGAATCCCATCGACCACAGGTCGCCCTTTATTAAGGGACAGTGCCAGCTCCTCAGCTCGGGTGAGGGTTAGTAGTTTATTAAGGGACAGTGCCAGCTCCTCAGCTCGGGTGAGGGTTAGTAGTTTATTAAGGGACAGTGCCAGCTCCTCAGCTGGGGTGAGGGTTAGTAGTTTATTAAGGGACAGTGCCAGCTCCTCAGCTGGGGTGAGGGTAGTTTATTAAGGGACAGTGCCAGCTCCTCAGCTGGGGTGAGGGTTAGTAGTTTATTAAGGGACAGTGCCAGCTCCTCAGCTCGGGTGAGGGTTAGTAGTTTATTAAGGGACAGTGCCAGCTCCTCAGCTGGGGTGAGGGTTAGTAGTTTATTAAGGGACAGTGCCAGCTCCTCAGCTCGGGTGAGGGTTAGTAGTTTATTAAGGGACAGTGCCAGCTCCTCAGCTCGGGTGAGGGTTAGTAGTTTATTAAGGGACAGTGCCAGCTCCTCAGCTCGGGTGAGGGGTTAGTAGTTTATTAAGGGACAGTGCCAGCTCCTCAGCTGGGGTGAGGGACGGTGGAGGTGGACCCCCACCTGTTTTACGGGCCTCAGCCTTCTTTCTATTGGCTACATAGAAAACTAAATTACATTAAATACTAAATTACATGGCGTCAGTAACAAGTTTAGTAAGTTTAGAAAATATTACCTTGCTGGAGAATGTTTTTGTGTTTCATTTTTCCTTGGCTCACACTTCTTCTAGCTCCAGAAGGATTACACCTGATAAAACAAGAAGCCAACATATAACTAGCCAATTATGTGCATTACTACTGTAATATTAAGAAATGTATGGAGGCCAACAAGTAAATACTTGTCTATTTTTACTACATGCTCCAAAGAATTTTTGCGTCACAATGAAAGGGGAAAATAGCCCATTTATAATTTTCTAAACTCACGCATTTACTCTGTCTGTTATTTTTTGCCAAATGCCAAGCCAACTCTCTTTCTTTTGCTGATGCAGCAGTATTGCTTTTTTTAGTTATAATGGGCTTATAGTCTTCATAAGCAAGTATTAAAACCTCCAACTCAGTTTCACCGAAATATGTAGCTCGCTTTTTTTCTCCCTTGGTTTCCATGGTGACTCCTGAAATCGGCGATCCATTGAAAATGTCTTTATGTACTCGCCGTGCGCGCGCATTAACTCTGGGTTACCAATAGGAGGTTGATTAAACTAACTCCTCACAGGTGTTTTGGAACCGACATACCCCGAGTAAGCAGGTTTTGGGTTAATCAACCCAGAGTTCAGGGTTAATCTGATGGTAAATTAACCCAGCTTTCTGGAATACACCCCTGAGCTAACACGAACAGTTTTATTTCATATTAACTAACATTAACAAAGGTTAATAAATACTGTAACAAATGTATTGCTCATAGTAAGTTAATGCATTAACTAATGAAACTATTTTAAAGTGTTACATTTCTGCAATCATTTGTATTTATAGGCATTGTTTAAACTTTGCATTGGGATATTGTGCTCACACACTAAAAATATGTTGTGCAATAGTGTACATATATATAAGTGAAAAATGTCCATTAAAAATGACAAAATCATAATCTTGGTTTCATACAGCATTTTCATTGTAGCATTAACCCATTTAGTAGATCAATATTAGTTTTGAATGTTCCCAGAAACTGGCACAGGTTTGTTACACATGCAGTAGATGTAATTGATCTAATGTCATTTACAAGTCACTGAGCGAAACAGTTCTGTCCTCTTAATTGTTAATTTCACGTACCACAAACAGATGCATCCACAATGTAAAAAATGATTATACATTTTATACATTCATGCAGAGGGAAATGCAGTCAATTAAATGGAACACAGAACGAGATATCATCAATGCTTTATACATTTAGTAAAAACGACAGTTTTTGATATTATGGTTCCTTGCACCTCACCATGAAAAAAAACTTGCTGAGAGCTACTTTTCTTTCTTTTCTTTTCTTTTTTTTTATAAACCAAGAAACTACCATGGACTAAAAGAAGATTTTCTTGTCAGTACATAACACCCGTTTCACAGATAATTAATAATATTCCTCAAATAAAATTATTAGAGAAATAATGTGCTCCCAACAACAGCACATCATGTAACAAAAAGAAATAATAATTTGTTTTGAAACATATTAAACACAGAATTAAAAACATTAAAATATTACCAGTATTCTAAGGTTTTTTTGTTTGGCATTAAAATCATGTAAAAATTATTTGTTTCCATCCCTTTCATAAAGGGATAATCTGCATACAAAACCATTTTAAAAATCTAAGCATCACTATCCCTTTTGTATTATTTTCTTTAGTTGAGAAATGCCCACAAATAGTGACATTCAGCAATAAGTAGTGATGGTTCCCAAATATTGATTCAGACTTCTAAAACAACACTAAAATGTGATTTTCTCTTAAAATGGAAACAACTGTTAAAACTAAGAAAATTCTTTGTGGACAGCAGTTTGTTCACCGTCCAAAATTAGCTCTCCTGGGTGGCTTTTCCTCCACCAAGCAGTCTCTCTCTTTCAGGAGTGTCTCCCTCCTCTGCTCTCTGCTCTCTAGGCCAGCAGGGCAGTTTGTCCATCAAGGGTTTGTGGAGTCCATTGTACAGTGCTGTACCCACGAGTAGGATGATGAAGCCCAGAATCTGTAGGCCCTGAAATTTCTCCCAACCCAGCGCCAGACTCACCACCCAGATGACTAGAGTACGCAGACTGTCCAGCACCATGCGAGTGGTGGCACTTATCTCTTTGGTGACGCTGATGCCAGCGAAGTTAAAGAAGGCGATGCTCACGGTGTTCCCCAGCAGTGCCAGGATAATGAGAGGTTTATGGCCAATCTGACAGAAGGCGTCCAGGGCGTCTTCAAGGACCTGCCGTGGGTTATCTGCAAAACTGCCCACATGGATGTAGAACATCGGGATGAGGAGGAGAGAGAGGATGACAAATCCAAAAAAACCTGAGAAACACACAGAGAGAAGACAACTAAAGAGGTAAGTCTTGCTTAACTGACAACTTTTTTAAATAAACATTGAAATTGCATCTGTTTGTCAGCAGATGTTCATTAGTAACAGGGGCATGTTTGATTGCATTTTTCCTGATTTCAAAGGAAAGGGGAGGACTGAAAGTCAAATAACCTCAGATATTACTCATCTGTAAGGGTGCTGACAGATAAGTTAATCACAGACTTTTAGGGGGGCTTTAAGATGAAAGACAGAAGTCTCAAGCTCCCCTTAGGGTCCAGCAACACATATGGTAATAATGACAACATTTGGTTGTACGATCAACACAGCTTCTTTTATCTTTACTACCGTTCATTGCTGATGTAATCTTACCAGTTAGCTTTTTCCAGCAAGGACAAGTTAATTTGAACAAAAATGACAGTAAAAACTTTTACATTGTTACAAATTTTTTTTTTTTTTTAAATGCTGTTCTTTTAAACATTCTACTCATCAAAAAAAATCCTACTATCCAACTAAAACTATTTTCAACATGGATAATAAATGTTTCTTGAGCACCACATTAGCATATAAGTATGATTTCTGAAGGATCATGTGAGGCTGAAGACACATGATCGTAACTGATAGAAAACAGTTATTTTTAAATTGTAATAAAATGTCACGATATTACTGTCTTTTTTATTTCTTTCTATCATTTTTTTTAATCTTCCTGACCCCAAACTTTGAACTGTATTGGATGAAGTGAGACTATAATCATTATGTAGCTAATATTATGACTAATATTAAGTAGTATCAAAATACTTGGCTCAAACTAGTCATTAGCTATATATGGTAATTGATTAAAAATGACAAAATCTTTACCTTCAGTCCCAACAGCCTTCAGTGGATGCACATTGTGCTTGTAAACAAACTTCTCCTCCAAGACCATCTGGACTGAAACAATAATCTGTGCCATGATGATCAAAAGGTCCCCTATAAAACAAAACCAATGGATAATCAGTGATACAATCCAATCAGCTACAGATGCAAGATACAATCAGGTAAAAGGAAAATATCCTGATAAACAGCTCATGAGAGGATTTTCCGACTTGTAGACAAAGACAAAGTACATCATTCTGTATGATTAAAAGCATTTGGCAGCAATAGAATTACCTGTGATAACCTCACTGAGCTTATGGGAGTCATTCCCATGGCCGTTTAGAAAGTCAGAAAGTCCAACCACCACCAGACCAAGGATGGTGACTAGGATCCCAATCCACTGGCTGGGCTGCAGACGCCGTCCTAAGAACGCTACAGACAGCAATCCAGTGAAGATGATCACAGCTCCTCGCAGCATCTGGAAACTGGAGGCGCTGGTCATGTTCAATGCTAGAGATATGAAGAAAGAGGAAGGAAATCTTCTTAAAACCTAATGGATGTTTTTAGATAATATAAATATAAACTTACTTATATAGTTTTAAAGTAGATCTCTGCACACTGTCCAACTCAAATTGAAGTAAAAAGACTATTGACACTCACCAATATACATGATGGACGTTCCCAACATGTCACAAAGGGCAGGGGGGAGGAAAAGCAGGGGGTTGAAACTCTGGCCTGGTTCCATGGTAGGCTCGGGTTTGCGCCGATCATAACAAAGGAGAATGTGGAACACCACCAGGCAGGACAGCTCTCCCAAAAACATTCCCACAGCCTGGAAGGGTGAGAGGAGGAGAGATGTGATTGAGTAAGGAGTCATGTATTATTAGGAGGCACGCAGGAAAAGAGACAGAGAAGGGGAAAAGTTCTATGAAGAGAAGGACATAGAGTGGAAACCAGTTCTCACTTTGTTAAAACGTAAGATAATACTTAAGTGCTCTGCTCAGCTACTGAAAAAAATGTGCTCTAAGTGGAAGTTTGATGTGAATAGCGTGCCGTGTATCTTGGTGAGGTTAATTGAATTCCATTACCTGTACAAAAGGGTGGGAGAAGGTATGATCTTGGGTACCATAACATCCAGGTGCAGAGAACATATCAGCCCATCTAGAAGATTAACAGATTAATCTCATTAAAGGTGATGATGAGTGTCATTTCTCTATATTAAAATTCCTTAACTTAATATGCAGTATAACTATAAATAAGGCACTCATGGCAAACATTAGTTCAACAATGGCTAAGATTTTGGATCTGTTTGTCCAAACAATGGTGGAAATGCAACTTGTTTTTAGGAAACCTGTTATATTTATTAATAATAATAATAATAAACATTTATATGTATAGCATTTTTCATACATGAAATATAGCTCAAAGTGCTTCACAAGCATAAAAACAAATATCGGCAATACAATTTCACAAAATATCAAATTAAAAATACTCAAAAGCAACTATAAAAGGTTCACAAGGTAAAATAAAGACAAACCAATCTTTCACAATTTCATGCAATATCAATATACCAATAAGCAACTTTAAAAATATATGTCTTAACCTGCCTTTTAAAAATATGAATGCTAGAAGCCTCTTTCACTTAATTTGGTATAACTTTAATGTTATAATTATGACCATTAGTAATAATGAGCATTTCCATACCACACATCTATCTTTCACCTGCCAGTCACTGTACGTTTAATAAGTAACTATGCACATGGTACACTAATGTCACTTTTACAACCATGAAATGACAATTCATGACCTCACCTCACGACAACGAAAATACTAGATTTAACAATTAGGTTAAACTGATTTAGCAAGACTACTTCAGAAACTGTAAAACCCAGATCATGTATCAGTGTCAGTTTTTCAGCAGAAATGAATTGAAACTGTGGTATCAAATATCGTCAGCCTAGAAACATCAAGCATCTGTTTTTAGACACAAAGCTGTATCAAGTTACTTAACAGTATTTGTGGCAGACAGCTTCGTTCTTGAGGAGATGACAACTTAAATCCGACTGTCAGTGATTTAATGCTGCGGTTGCACTATTGACTAAAAGTCACAAGTGTTTCGGTGGCAGAATTGCTGATTTTGCAGCATCAACATGTCACGAAACAGTGGATGGTTACAACTGCACGCGAGTCATGTAATCATCTTGTTCTAAAAAGTGTAATTTTTAATTTAATAGGTGAATGTTAAATTTATACAAAGTTACTAAAAAGTTAAATTTAAATGGTTCATATTTCTTTAATCTTGTTTGTGTTAACATTAATTTAAAATTATTTGTGGCAATACAATTACATGTATTCACAAACAATGAGGACACGGTGTACAGTTTTGTGAAAGACAACGAGAAAATGTTCTAGTCTGCTCTATTAATAGAGGAAAAAATGTGGGGCAACTAATAAAAGTAAGCAGAAATAACATGTAAACAATCAACATCTAGCGCGTGCGTGCTACTTACTTTGCGGATAGTGTGTTGATAGAGCCTGTGGTGAGCATCAGACCGGCGAGAAAGAGCTGATATTTTGTCCAAGCCATGGTGAGTTTGGGACTGAGTGAGTGACCGCGAACATCAGACACTTAAGACACACTGTCTTGAGATTTGTCTCTCTTGCTGATGATGACTAGCTATCTTACCAGGTCGTTCCCCTGATGCAAAATGCAAATCACATGATGGCGATCATGTGACACACCAGCTGACGCTTTATTTCCGTAGACTTCTAGTGCGCACATAGATAGCAAAGAGTATAGAAGAACAAGAGGCGAAATTCAATAGAATGTTCCATTGCAACACCAGTGAAATCCACGGGGAGGAGTCGGATCCAGATCCGACTCCTCCCACCTTACATACACCTAAACCTACCCAACTCCGCCCCCTGATCCCTAAACCCACCCCTAATCCGTAAACCCAACCCTAATCCTACCCATCTCCACCCCATGGATCTTGATCCGACTCCTCCCCGTGGATCTCATGTACTGCATTGAGGTGCTACTGGAGACAGTGCCCAGCAGCAGCGCTACTCTTCCGCCATTTTGGGGTGAAAGCGACTCGGCAGTCCACTAGTGTTGATGTGTCGTTCGCGAACGAGCCGCTCTAAAAGCCGATTCTTTGAAAAGAGCCGGACTTCCCATCACTATCCACTTGCTTTTTGCTGTCGCTATGGCAATATCAGCTGCTTTGTATTATTATTATTATATATTTTTTTTAAAGTAACGTTACATTAAAGATCAAATCCAAACTGAATGATGACAACACAGAATAACGTACAATCACTAGACTAGTGATCATCAAATCCCTTTTAACAGTTTATTTCACCGACTTAGACAAGTTTTCTACTTTTAGTTGGTAACTAATAATAGTAGTAAATGTGTAAAGTTGCATAAAATGTAAATACTCAATAAAGTAACTGTTATCTGTGCTGTTGTCCAGTGATCCAGTTGGAATTTTCACCCCAAAATGGCGGCCGGGCTACCGAAGCGCCACCTAGTGGCTGTTACCAAAAAAGCATCAGAGTTTCGCCTCTTGTTCTTCTATACTCTTTGTAGATAGTCCGCAGATCTCGCCACATTACGAATGATCGGTTAATCGTTACGTTCGTTTCAAAATGATATTCTCTCCAGTACTGCTATTATAGCTAAATTAGTTACATTTAGTATTCATAAATATAAGTCTATGTTTTTAAAGTCAGAAGTTCATACCTAAAAACAATTATGTTAAAATAAGAAAGCTGTAAAATGTATTTCTATTTGTAACATTTTTTTAGATTTTTATTGACATTTTTGTAGTTTTATTTATTTATTTTTATTTTATGTTTATTCAATGTAACCTTGAAAAAAAGAGTGCACGGATCTTCTGTTTTAATATGATATATTTATTTATAAGGAGCAACAGTCATTTGTGAATAATAATGATGACAAACTACAGTGTGTGTGAGACTATGGCTACTGTTTCCTGACCTGTTGGCAAAATAATAATTATTATTAATAATTAACAAATTAATATTTTACTCAACAGTATTAGATTAGTAGCTTTTGCACTAGAAAACTTAATTTAACTCAATAGTATTATTATTTGATGAATTCTCAAATGTTTTTTGTTGTTTTGTGGGGATTTTGAATCACTTCACTGAGATTCGTTAGTTCAGATAAGTTTACGTACGCCAGTAGGTGGCGAAAAGTGTTTGAGTGAGTATTATGTATTAGTACTTATTCCAATAGTGACTTCAATTATAATTTACTAGTTATAAATAGAACTAGAACTAAATAAAATAAAAAAAATTAGTATTCAGAACTTGCTTTCTCGTTGCTTTGGGTTTGTTAACTTACATCCTTACATTTTTGTGGTAAGGAGCATATGACAAAGTATCAATTACAGGCTGTTTTAAAGTAGGCTATATACAGCACTGAGATTTTTCTTTTTCTTTTCCTTCTCTTTTCTTTTTAACATAAATGCCGACACTTTCAACACAACCTGTAGTATATCTCGAAGTCAGTAAAAGTTAAAGAGATATGGAAATATAAATGTTGGTCTCAGTAATAAAATATTACACGTTCCATTCCAGCAGTGTGCGAGAAGTTCCTTCCGTCCAATCACAGTGTGCGCTTTTGCGGGTTGTGTCGCCTCGCCTTTAATCCGAAACACGCTGATTGGTTGCGTGGGTGCGAACTGTTTTGTTGATAAATAACTTTGATGGATTCCATTATTGTAAGAGGATCCTACCTCGAACTCTATGCATCCTGCTTACAGTAGGCTATTGGTAAAATTGCGCTTAAACGGCAGAATGAAAACAGGAAAACAGGTTTGGTGACTACCGAGGTGTTCAAACGTGTTAGGATACAAAAAGTTGTTAGATTTGGCAGCCGACTAGTTAGAAAGGCCTATCGATGCATTATGACATGGTATTTTAGCGTAACATCAAATGTGCGCACTTACGTCTAGGCGTTTACGACAGACTGCATTGTAGTATGTGTTTATGGCCATGCACGCACGCTGTTGACTTTGCCCAGAGCTTGAGCTGTTTTTGTGAGGCGCTGTCATCCGAACTTGAAAATTAAGGAAGGAAGGTGGACGTCAATACCATGTTGCAACAGTGTAAGTACGCTACAGTTCTAATCTGCTTTCATACACGACATTTCGTTCAATAAGTCAGGAAACACCAAGGAGCACAATGCACAAATACTGAAAACTTTGCAGTCTTACAGAGAAGTATGTAGGACAGTTTGCATTGCTGTGCAGCATTACTTATTTATATATTTTGTCACAACAAATGTTTTCATCGTGGTTTCTGGGTTGGGAGGGGTCATTAATGGGTTGAAAAGTAGTTCTGCTTGTTCTCTCTCTCTGCTGTATACTCTCCATATCTCTCTCTCTCCTTTTCCCTCTTCACTTCCTGTAATTCTTGTTGTCTTGCATTGCACTTTTAATGCCCCTCCCGTGCCTGTCTGCTGTTGCCTTCTGCATTTGTGTTTGTCAGGTTTCCTGGTTTTAGACCACTATGTTCCTTCTCTACGCACAAGTTTTGACAAATAGCCATTAATTAATGGAATGCATAAGGAAATATTAGAAAATTTGGTGTCCTGTCAATCGTGAGTATGTGGTTGGTTAGGTATTTGGTGATCTGAAGTTTGCTTGACAACTCATTCTATTTATTGTTTCTGTAGAGATTTGATTTGTTTATTCAGGGGCCAACACTGACATTTTTGTCAACTTTTTTGTAATATAATAAGGTCTTTTTTTCCCATTATGATATAAGGATTCGTTTCACCCTGACATTTTAAAAAAACAACTGTCTTCTTAAAAAATATCAAAATGAATTTTAATTTAAAAACTAAACACATGCTTATTATTAGTGAGTTCTAAGGGGACAGATAATGGAAAAAATATGAGATGGGAGGAAACATTTAAATTATTTTGCATTTGTATTCTCTCCCAAAAAGTTTGCTCACTCACTTAGATCATAGAAGAGGTGTGTGCAAGTCATTGTTTGTATGAATAGCATTTTAATGTATTTTTTGAATAATGTAATGGATCTGGATAAAATTAAATGAGTGTCATGGCATTGACCTATTTGACTTTTTTTGGCCTTTTATTTTGTGTAGAATGCAGATGTCATTATACTCCTATTGTGACTGATTTCAAAACCTAACTTTTTGTCTTTCTCTCCTTTTTAGAACGTTTCCCTTGACTGAGGAATGACTGAGTTTTTAAATATTTACACCACCTTTATACTGCAGTTTAGAAGCAAGTGGGGAGGTAAGGCTTCTAGACCCCACATAATCCTGCATGCACTCTGCTCTGTAAAACATTATTATTATTATTTAACTTCGGCTTATTTATCAGGCTAATTTAAAACTGAAGTACTGAATGCCCTGGGTTTTTGCTTGTCTTCTAGTTTTACACAACTGCCATGAGTCTTTCTCCACATCAGAGAGGAACCGTAAACAGTATTAGCAAGCAGAATGTTGAAGCCATTGGTGAAACAATGCAGCATTCAGGAGATCTCTTCTACAACGTGGGAACCCCTTCCTTGGAGCAAACTCACAGCAGTCCAGAGGGTTTGGTGGATTCTAGCCCTGAAGTCCAGGGCGTTTTCAAATCTGATAAAGGATATCCGGTCCGAGGGCATTTTCAGCAGTCGGGACCAGTGAAGTGGGTGCATCAGGACCCAGTGCAGACCTCGACTTGGTTTCAAGGCCTCCCGAACATGAATAAGTGGTCACAGAACTTTGGCCCTTCTCTTAGTGCTATAGATGACCCAAGGGCCTTTCACAAAAGTCATGAGATGGAAGCTATAAAGTTGGAGAAGCTTTCGCCAGGTTCCTCGCAGTCCTACACAGATACATCTCACGTTCCTGGGGCGGATTGGGACCATCACACGATGGCAGCCATGCATCATGTTCAGTTCCAAGCTCTCCAACAAGGTCACATACCTGCAGACCTCCAATATCAGCCTCAGGGCATGCATCACGATATGACTGATTCCACTCTGCAACCCTTCCAGTTGGCGTTTGGACCTACCAAGCAGCCGCAGGCAACTGGTTTCCAACAAGTCTTCCAAGGCAACAATGCATCTTTAAATATGAATTACAATGAGAAGCCGAAATCACAACAGCAACTCTTGCAGTTGCAACAGCAACAGCAGCTGCATCGCCAACACCAGTTACAGCAAATGCGTCAGTTGCAGCAGCAGCAGCAGCAGCAGCAACAGAATCAAATTCAGCAGCAACAACGGCTGCATCAAATGCAACAGCAGTACCACCAGCAGAAGAAAAGGCAGGAACAGCTGCAACAGATGCAGCAGCAGCAACTGCAGCAGCATGGACAAGGTTTTCAACACCTAGAGTATGTAGAAAAGCAGCGAGTCAAAAAAGAGATTGAGTCACAGGATCTTCCCAGCGCTCAGGTGAAAATCGAATCGAGTCAGACCCAGCTCACTGTTCCTCAACCACAACATCTTGTTCTTCAGGAATCAAATTACCTGGAATATGGCCCTGCAGAGCCCACTCCAGACCTCCAACAAACCCAAACCAAACGACAGGTCCTCCCTCGCCGTTCTCGGCGACTCTCTAAAGATAGCATCTCTCCTCAAGGCGACCAGCCCTCCAAGGACAAGGCTTCTTCTCAGAATGGAGGAGTTGGAGGACTCCAAGGACCCACAGTGGGGGTCATCCAAAGCACTCAGAGACGACGGAGGGCTTCAAAGGAGATCAACCTTGAGACTTTAGCTCAAAAGGCTTCAGAGATGGAATTTCTGCCAGCCAAGGTGAGCCCATTTCATTTGGAAATCAATTTGAAGCCTAATTTTACAACAGTGGAATAGTAGAAATACATTTTGAGTGCCACTAGCATCACACGCGAAATTGCAAATATATTAATTGTTTTCAAAAAAGGTTTCTTGAGCACACTCCCTTCCTGCCTTTGGTCCACCAAACAGATAGTCTTGCCCAAAATTCATTCCATTGGTTGTGCCACTGTTGCAGTAGTAGGATGCTCATTTTTAATAATGCCACAGTGTTTAAACTTTCTTAGGAAATCTATTGGCCACTCAAACCATTCAAAAGTTTGGTATTGGTAATATTTTTAAAAGAAGTTTCTTATGCTCAACAGGCTGCATTTATTTTTGAAAATATAATAATTTATTTGTGACATTTTATTAAAACTTCAAATAATTATTTCTATAATATATTTTAAAATGTAATTTATTCCTGTGATGGCAAAGCTGAATTTTCAGCATAATTTCTTCAGTTTTTGATAACCATGATATGTTTTTTTTCTCAAGAATCTTTAAGTAGAAAGTTCAAAATTGAAATAGAAATTTTTTGTGACGTTATAAATTATTTTCTGTCACATTTGACAGATTTAATTGATCATTGCTGAATTAATAAATAAAAAAAATTTTTCTGTAAAAAATATCTTACTGACCACAAGCTTTTGAACAGTATTGTATGCCTTAAATATTTAAAATTATTATGGGATGTTTTGCTGATTTGATGGTCTTCTAAGTTGTTTTTGTTGTTTAAACAAGCTTATGAATTGGCTTATTCAAAACCTTAAAAATTTCCACTGCTGACTCTAGTAAGAAGCTGAAGCTGGGTGAAACATGTCACTGTCTTTATTACTAATCAAGCTATAAAGTAAATATTACAGTACCAACTTGGCTCATGGTAGTGTTTGCTACCAAGCTTCCGCAGTCGTATACATACAGTATAATGTGCAGTAAAGTTTATGGAGTTAGTGAGCATTGTGAAGCAGTCTGGTGAGAAGCTGCATGTCTGCACACCTTCACATTCCACACTCTCTCAAAATCCTTTGTTGAATTTGGGAGTGGCTGATTCACCAAGCACTATTTGCTAACAGTTATCCAATCCAAACTTCACAAAACAAGAAGCTTATGGTATGAATTTATTCTTTTAAATATAATGGACTGTCTTTAGATACTTCTATGTAACAAGAAATAGACATCTATTTTTGTTTGAGATGGTTATTTAAAAAAATGTATTAAAAACATGGACTGTAACTGTGTTTCGCATAAACCATCTAGTTCTGTGACTCACTGAAACGCTGCAGGTTACTTACACATAATTAACTTTATTTTTGCCTCTTTATCACTTGATTTTTTTTCTCCATTTATATTTACTTCTGTCTTTTAAATCTTCTCTAAATAGTGTGAGGACATTACCCCTGGTAGACCAGCTGGTATGGCCCCCCTAGTCATCCCAGTCTCGGTCCCAGTTCGCAGAGGTCAAACCAAAATGGAAGTGCAGGGCAGCTGGGCACAGACGGATAATGTTCGGAATCCCTCAGAGATTTCACATCAACAGAACCAGCCTGATCGCAAACCCTCTGTTATTGTAGCACGCCGGCAATCATTAAAGAACTCTGCATCCGAGAGCTTCATCCAGGTACAGGTTAATGTCAAGTCAAGTCAGCTTTATTTATATAGTACTTTTTACAGCACAGATTATTCCAAAGTATATTTACAGTGATAAACAGGAAAATAATGATAAATGATACAAACAGAATTCAATTATGATGAAAAGAATCACTAATCAAGACAATAGTGTCACTATTCAGCTTAAGTCAGTTCAGTGTTGATTCAGTTTGGTTCAGTAACTGTGTAAAGTTAATAAATTATAAAATGAGTTCAATTCAGCCATAAAGCAGCTCTGCAGAAAACAGTGATGCCATCAACCAGCCCAGTTCAGTTCTCATCCAATAGTGTCTATGCAGTCAAATCAATAATGCTGCTGAATATTAAGTGTCCCCGACTAAGCAAGCCAAAGGTTACTCAAACTCTTATAACAACTCAAATGGTTCTCAAATAATGTACATGCTTTTGCAAACTAAAAGTGTACTTGAGCTTTTAAAATAGTTGTTAAATAGTGTTTTTCTTTCTTCTGCTGAACACAGAATAAGATATTCTGAAGAATCAAACAGTTGATTGTTGTCATTGACTTTCATAGTATGGAAAAAAATACTATGGAAGTCAATGGCTACTGTCAACTGTTTGGTTACCCACATTCTTCAAATGATCTTCTTCTGTGTTCAGCAGAACAAAGAAAAACATACAGCTCTGAAACAACTTGGGGGTGAGTAAATGATGACAGAATTTTCATCTGTTTCTACCATTTACGTTTCAATCAGGGTACAGGACAAGAGGACAAATCCAGGCGCCGCCCACGGCCTGAGCCTCTGGTCATACCTCAGCCGTGCACTTTCATCGCCCCTTCTGTCTACTCCAGCATCACCCCTTACCAGAGCAATCTGCGCTCCCCAGTGCGCCTGCCAGACCATGCCAGCATCATCCCGCCGTACACCCCTCCGCCCATTCTTTCACCTGTGCGTGAAGGCTCTGGGCTGTATTCTGTTCTGTTCCTCTCTTCTATGTCAGCAGGCAGCCAAATCCTGCCACCCCCATCTACACCCCGAAGCAACACACGAAGCTTGCTGCGCACAAGTACGTTCCACCTTGCATTTTTTTTTTTTAGTAGTAAAAATTTACAATAGTGTTCTAAGCATTAACATTTACTATGCAGTAGTTATAGTAAACTACCAATGAACAATAGTTTCTTACAGAATTTTTTTTTCCATTTACGTTAATTTATATTTAAGTATAAACACTATTGTTCATTGATAGTTGTTATTAATTAATGTTACATTACCACTTTTAATGGTATAAATATGTTGGTATATTTAGAAATAATAACAAATGAACTAATAATGAAAACTACTTTTATTATTAACGTGGTAACAATTGTGCTAACTAATGTTAACGTATGTAACCTTATTGTAAAGTGTCTAATTTTTATCGTCAGTATTTGATTGTTTATTCATACTTATTAATAGATGAATTAGAAGTTATCCTTAATTAGGTATTGTGAAGTATCAATAAACTGTACATTCTTACTGCATTTATTAACCTTCTTAATTAATGTTAATTTACTTTGTTAGTTCATAATTCATTAACTAATGTTAATTAACAAAATATTAAAGATCTATTAGTATATGTAAAAATAAAACTTAACCAAATGGATAAAAGCTGTAATTGTTTTGTTCATTAGTTAATGCATTGGGTATCATGAACTAATAATGTTAACAAACGTTATTTAAAAAAAAAAGGTAGTGTTATTGTTAGTTCACATTAACTATTGTGCTAAGTAATGTTAACTTATATAGCCTTAATGTAAATGTCAACCCTGTTTGTTTATTCATGTTTATTCTTACCTATTAATTCCAAGTGTAGATTAACTGTGTAGTTCATTATATTGACATGATTAATCTCTTTTTATTTTCTGTATTTTAGGCAGTTCTGATATCAGTCCTCCTGCGCCCTCACTGATTGGAGAAGCAACGCCTGTCAGCCTAGAACCGTAAGCATTTATTAAAAAAAGCTATTCATCACAATCACTGTCCACTGATCTAATATATTTTCCCTCTCGTGCATGTTTAGGCGCATAAACATCGGCTCTCAGTATCAGGCAGAGATTCCAGAACCATGGGATCAGACCTTGGCCCTAAAGGATCAGCATAAAGCAACTTTGGTCTGGCTCCCTAATTCAGAGGCTGATTCTACGGCCTCCCAGGACACAAGATGTAACTTGTCTTTAGACTGCATTGATACAGCTAATGTTCACCAAATGCATATAACACCGACATACTCGCATATCTCCATTCCAATCCTTATTATTTTCCAGTTGATGACCTTATGAACCTGGTCTGCTCCAGTGTCATGTGTGGAGGAGGAACCAACCCAGAGCTAGCAATGCACTGCCTGCACGAGTGCAAAGGCGATGTCATGGTGAGCACAGTCCTCGATGCACAGTTGTTTCTCTTCATTCTTATTTGAAAAAAGTTGTGCTGTTTAATAGTTTAGCAGAAAAATTTGAAATTTAATGCGTGTTTGCTGAAGAAAAGTATTAATTTCTATTAAAAAATAGATTTTGCTGACCCCAAACATTTGAACGGTTGTGTGTCTAAAAGTGTCAAATACTTATTGGAGCCACTGTATTTGATGCATAAATATATGTTTTCTGGAGAAACAACAAATGTTGTTTTGACTCTGTAGCAAGCTCTGGAAATGATGATGATGAAGAATCCCATCTTCTCCAGGAACCACCATCTGGCAAACTACCACTATGCAGGTAGAAACTCATTTACAGAAACATACAGTCGTGGGCTAAAAGTAATTAACTAATTAATCACACATTTTTCTGAAATGAATCGCCCCTAACGTTAAATTCTTTTTACATATATTTTATATTGCAATGCATATTTTCACACCGAATCTCAAAATGAATGCAGAAACAAAATAAAGATATTTAAAGACATTTTAAATATTTGTTTAATGACATATTTTTACTAAGTACTATTAATGAAGGCCAGTAATACCAAATATTGCTAATGGTGTCTCTATTAATTTGATTTTTGTTTTTTCTCAATTTCTGGGGATGAAATAATTAATAGCCTTTCAACATTATAGTATAATTGAAAGCCATAACATTTATTTTAACATTTAATTGTCTTAAAAATATTGCAACAACATTTCATTTAAATGAACTTAGGGCTTAGGGACTCACTAGGGCTTTCTTTGTTTGTCTAAGAAATAATTGTGATTATGACGATTAATTAGTCTCTTTAAGCTGCATTATATTTTTCAGCAACAAGGTAGAAGCATTGCTGTTTTTGAAGAAAGTGTCTTTCGGTCTATGTAATAACAGCGATCAGAGGGTTATTTAATAATCGTGACAGGCCTAATCTTCACATAAACCCATCATAATAAATGTCACATTTAGCTGTGCCTTTAATATAGTGTGTTGTATATAGTAATATAATGTTTATGTCTCTGACAATACCAGCTATCTCTGTTTGAAGAAGAGCTGTCAGTTTTTTCCCCCGAAGTTTATTTTGCACATTCAATTTCACAATAAGAAAAATTAGAAGTTAAAACATTTGGCATCAGTATTTTTAAGTGAGGATCAGTCCTTGTGATACAATGTCAGTATTGCAATATTTACATATTTTTGCCCTTACACGATATACTGTAACGCTAGCCAAAGGATGCCAGGAAGGGATGCTACATTAACTCTTAAACTCGTTAAACAGAAAATATTAATCACAGAAATTTTATTTTTGACAGCCCTAACATGCTGTCACTGTAAATGGATAGTTCAATTATTTCAATTGCAATCCAGCAGATAATCTGTAATGTTTTTATGGTGGATAGCAAGAGAGTAATGTTGCTAAAACATTGACAGGATCAGATTGCTGGACTGTGGATGAAAAACGATTCTTCAACAAGGGAATTTCTGCTTACAGGAAAGATTTCTTCTTAGTGCAAAAACTGGTATGCAGTCTTTTTGGTTACTGTATTATTATTGGTCATATAATGATTCATATAAAGTAAATAAATATGTTAAAAAATACCTTTTTTTAGGAGACATTGTGTTTTTGTTAATCTGCCTGTTTTGGCAGGTGAGGACTAAAACAATGGCACAGTGTGTGGAGTTCTACTACACTTATAAGAAACGAGCAAAGGTTGGTCGTAATGGGACTTTTACATATGGACCTTCAGACCCAGAGGAAAGCCTCCCTGTGGTAAAGGGTGTTACTGCTGTTAGACATTGTCATTGTCTTTGACTTTTAAGCACATGTACAGTGGGATCCTAAAGTGTGAGACCAGACTGTAAATCATTCATAATTTAAATATAAACAAAATTTGTTCACTTATAAAATCTGTGCTACAATAAATCTGTACAATTTGATGCATGCGTGCTCGTAATATTTGCCTCTGTGAGACTTTTCATTTTTATATCATCAGTCTGTTCTTTCATCTCCAACATAGATGAATGTGAAAGAGGAAGAAAATGATAGTAAACAACAGGAGGGAACACAAGATAATGTGGATGAGCGTCTACAAGATGTGACCAAGACACTTCAGGACAATGAGAATGTGAGTATTTGTAGTGTACGTGCCCACAACACAGTGCGAAAGTGAAAGTGAAAGTGACACGTGATGGCCAAGTATGGTAACCCATACTTGGAATTTGACCTCTGCATTTAACCCATTCAAGTTTGGAGTGAAAGCATACTCCTCTTTGTATATAAATATAGTACATACACCATAAAGACTTTTGTCATGTTTCTCTGGGTTGGAATATTAAATGTCTTGTTATAGCCAAATAAATAGCTCATTCTATTTGCATGGTTGTCTTTACTGGCTCATCCAGAAGAGGGCAGACGTGGCTCATGAGGACCAAAAGAATGGCTCTGCGGAAGAGTCTTCTGGCCTGATGCCAGCAACTCAACCCTCCTTCAAAACTCCTTCGCCTGCACCGAAGCCTCGCTCTGACAATACCGGGAAGAAAAACAGGGCCCCAACCGTCAACAAAAGTCAGGGAGAGCCAGAGGGCATTTTCCCTTGCAAGAAGTGCAGTAGGTTAGTCAGTTTGTATATGCTGGTCTATGAATTTTTACTCTGAAAATTAAGCAACTGAATTAAGCAATTTGTGTTAGTTGCATTTACCTCAAAGGACAGTTGAGAACAGTTTTCGTCCAGAGCTTTCTTAAACCAGTTGCACCTATATGAGGGTTTACAATGTACTGTATTTTTACTCTTACTCTGGTTGCACTTTATTTTACAGTAAGTGTACTTACAGTGTACTTAGTACCTAGTTATAACCCAGATATTCCAATTACTATAATAAGTACATAGTATGTATGTATATGGGGAACAGGACTGTAAAATAAACTGCTAATCTTACTCTTGTACTGTACATCTTATCTAAGTAGAATTAGAGTGAGAATTCTGCCCACTGAACTCTTTATCTCTGGTCTTCAGTACAGTTTCTCTGGGGATTTGATATTCAGACAGTGAAATATTACTTTCAATATTTCAGTATATATAATATTATCACAATAAATGTATCAAAATATTGCAAAATTATATTTTAATATTTAATATTAAATGTAATGGTAAAAATAATATTACATCTAGACTGATTTTTTTCCTGATTTAAATATCAGTATAATTTATTAACTAATTGTATATACATGTCCTGCGAGTACTCTTAAGCAGAGATATTATGATTATAATATTTTTATTAATAATATGTCATTGGTCTGTGGCCACATATAATAATTCAGCAATTTTATTCTCTAAAGCAGAGGGAAATGATTTCACTTATGTTTAAAAGTATCCTTAAAGATTTAGATTGTTACTTACCCTCATGTCATTCCAAACCATAAGATTTTCGTTCATCTATGAAATCTATTTTGACTAAACCTCTCAATTCAGATGGATTAGTTTTACAATCTCTTCATCAACTTTTTGAAGCGTCAAAGTGGTAGTTGCGTAGCTGTCAATGGAGGGACAGAAATCTCTGATTTCATTAAAATATCTTCATTTGTGTTTCGAAGATGAATGGAAGTCTTACGTGTTTGGAACAACATGAGTAAATGATGACAGTATTTATATTTTTGGGTGAACTATCCCTTTAAGGGCAGATGATTTTTTTTTTCTCATTGTCTACTTATGCTTTTATAAATCCCTATATTCATAACATTCACACGGCTAGCCAATGGTTGTAGGTGTGTGTGTGTATGTATGTATGCATGTATATATGTATATATATATATTTACACACACACACACAAATATAAAGCAGTTTCTTATTTTAAGCAGTCATTGTACTTATTTTGACGTCCTTGTGTGTGTATATATAGGGTGTTCTATAAAGTGAAAAGCAGGAGTGCTCACATGAAGAGTCACTCCGAGCAAGAGAAGAAAGCAGCAGCACTGCGCCAAAGAGAAGAGGAAGAGCGAGTGGCTAAGGCAAAGCAGGAGATGCTAGAGGCAGCAAAGAGGACGGAGGCCCAAGGAGTTAAGAAAGAAGAGAGTAGTGGAGCTGAGGACAGCTCAGCAGAGCCAGATGATGAGCAGGATGAGGACTGGCATTGAGGAACTAGATGATTCCTTTAGTAGTCTTATGTAGTACCAGTTGGTACCAAAAATTGGGTGGGATGTTTGAAATGATAACAGTGGATGATATGCCTTTGTCTTTTTATTTTTACCAAAATTTTATAAGAAGTTTCCTTTGGTATATATTTTTTAAAAATGCAGATGTGTGGCAATTTGGCATCGTTCACCATGAATGAGCTTGATATGAAATCAAACGAATATGAGCGTTAAAATTTTCTAGAAAGTACCCGAACAAATTTTGTATGCATTCAGTAAGATTGTATTTTTTTATGTGCTTATGTAATATACATAATATGTAATCAAGAACACTTCTATAATTTCAATTAAATATTTCTTGTGCATGAAATGTATATAATTCATAAAGAATCTCTTTGTATTATATTGTGTACAATTTTGATCCTGTTGTGTGTTTTTTCAGTACTCTAAATTTAAAAGAATGTGTATATTTATGTTTTCGATGCACTTAAAAGGGAATGGAATATTGAGATTAAGGGATTTTTTTTAAATAAAATACATGTAAATGCAAATCACAACAAATACATATTTGACATATTGATCACATTTTTCACACTTTGCTGACTATTGTGACCACGCTTGATATTTGCTATTTTTCATAAATGTGTGCACATTAAAAACAAATATTCAGTATAAACTTGTATTATTTGTCTTGAAAAAAGGAAAAGGAAAAAGTTACAATAGCATGATCACATTCGGAAACAAGAAGAAAACTTTCATCTTTAATAGTCATTTAGGTGATTTCACTGTTTAAATGCATTCAGCGTTTGCTGGTTGCTATAAACAAGTAGTTTGGTAAATCTCTTCAAATGAAGGTTAAAATAACTATCATTAGTATCACAAGAGTAAAAGACACCTGGATTTTTCCACTGCTACCACCTGCAAATAAGAATGCCATTAATTGGTTACTAAATATTTCTAAAATCCACACAGGTAGTAAAAACAAAATTAGTTCAAATAATTTGTTAGACTGACAGAAAAGGCCATTTTGAATGAAACCCTCTTCTGAGAGTCAAATCAAATGTGAATCAAATGCTTACCAACATCAAAGTTATCCACTAGCATGCCTTTGGTGTCGCTGAGACTTCCATTGTTTGCTTCTGGAACTACACCCAAAAGCTTACACATCAACGGATAGATGCTGACACTGTCAAAAGGCTCAGCCAAGAAATTATTCCTAAAGTCTGGTCCAAAGGCTCGAAAGATCATTTTCATATCCATTTCCTCATTACTGAATCCATGATCTCCTTTGTTGATATGCAAAAGGATCCTCTGCACAAACAGAAAACAGATTGTTAGAATAGAAAACACTATGATTAATTCAGGTAGGCTGTTTACATAAATTCACCCTACCTCAAAACATAGCTTAAATGTGCTTCAAGTAGTATTATTTACACTACTGTTTGGACGGAGGCAGATTTTTTTTTTTTTTTTTTTTGGAAATAAATTAATCTTAATTTTTTTTCAGCAAGGATTAAATAAATGGATCAAAAGTGACAGTAGACATTTATAATATTACAAAAGATTTCTATTTCAAATAAATGCTGTTCTTTTGAACTTTCTATTTATTAAAGAACAACAAAAATATTCAGCAGCACAACCATTTTTTAACATTGATAATAATAGATTTTTTTCTTGAGCACCAACTCAGCATATTAGAGTGTTTTTTAACAAATAAATGCAGCTTTGGTGAGCATTAAGTAATTTCTTTTTAAAAAACATTAAAAAAAAATTGTGCTGAATAATGTGGAGCTTGTACAGCATGTGTTAATTACCATGTTTGGCTAAAATATTGTCAGATTGTACTAAGTGAGCTTTCAAACAATGGACCCTTTTCACAGATTGTGATGAGATGTTTCCACAGTTATCAACATCCCAATTCTAGTCAAAAATTATTTTTCAATTTTTCATTTTTAAAAAATGTGTGATATTACCTTGTCAGTAAATGACAAAAAAAAAAAAACGAATTAACGCTGCTGCTGTCAGGGTTATGCTCTGTTTTCTTGTGTTTTGTGTAAGTTTCCTATGTTCCCGTTTTCCCGCCAGTTTTTTTCCATAGTTCCCATTGATTGTTTGATTATGTTCACCTGGTTTTCATTCAGTTTCCTTTGTTTGCCTTTGGTATATACAAAGTGTATATACTATGGCAATAAAATCTAGCTTTTATTTCCAGTGTTTACAGTTTCAAATACAACGTCTGAGGAAGTGATGGCAAATTTTACATATTTCTCTCTCATGGCCAATGCATTCAGTCTCTCTATATTTTTCCCTCAGTCGTGGAAACAGATTTTTTTCTTTTGAAATGGTAATACAAAAATTATATTTGCCGTCATCTCCCATTTACCGCTATAGAAGTTTGCACAACTATGACGAATTCTGCTTCTGAGAACCCCGGAAATGTGAAAAGGGTCCATTGGGATGAAAAAAAACCACTTACAGAGTTGATATTGAACCCCAGGTCTGCCAGAAGGACTATAGGTTGAATTCTCTCATGTTTGCCTATGTGGAAGTGTTCTGGAATCTCTTCTTTCTTATAGACCGTCAGATTGGGATGCACATTCTTCAGGGCATTATAAACTTCCTGTTCTTTGCCCTCTTTAGGTGTGATCATCCCAAACCCACCATAGTCGAGCAGGTCAAAGCGGGATAGGTTGAGTAAACTCATGTAATTGCTAAGTTTTATCTCATTAACCTCAGTGGCCTTTTTAATGGTGGTCATGCCATGGTCTGAGGTCAGGATGACGTTAAGATGATCAGTCAAACCGTTCTTGTGAATTGCCTCTCTGAGGTAGCCAATAGTGCGGTCGATCTGTTCAATGATCTTTCTTCTTTCTGGAGTTTCGGGGCCTTTAACATGACCCACATTGTCTGGTTCTCCATTGTAGAGAGTTACAAAGTCAAAGTCCTCTTTGGTGAACCATCCCATCACAGTGTCTATGTTCTGCCGCCAATCTGTCTCATTGTCATCAGGTTGACCATGATCTTCCACCAGGGAACGATCCACAGCTTGCCCTCTGTAATTTGCTCCTCCACCCGGATAGAAAAAAGATGCTGTTTTCAGACCCTTTGAAATATATAGTAGAAGTTACTGGGGAAGACCATTATGTGTCAATTAACCTCACAATGATGGATGATTTTATAGGACATATTTTAACTACTGGTCAAAAGTTTGGAATCATTTTTTTTTTTTTAATAATGGTTTTGAAAGGGCCAGTTTCACAAACAGGGCTTCGACTAAGCCAGGATTAGACCTTAGTTCAATTAGGGCATTTAAGTGGCTTTTTATAAATGTGCCTTATAAAAAAACCTAACTGGTGTGCATCTTGAGACAAAAC
Source organism: Gila orcuttii (assembly GCA_026230005.1). Lineage (NCBI taxonomy): Eukaryota > Metazoa > Chordata > Actinopteri > Cypriniformes > Leuciscidae > Gila > Gila orcuttii. Next base: position 34,777,491 of record JAPDVR010000012.1, on the reverse strand, counting down.
AATGGCACTGCTATATTTTAAGATATGTCTGTGCAAGTTGCTTTAATTTAAAACATCTCAAACATGCACTTTAGTCTGCGACTAGCTTAAGCTTTGTCTGTGAAACCGAGGGATGGTCACCAAGGCTACATTTATTTGATCAAAAATGCAGTAAAAACTTAATATTGTGAGACAGTATTACAACTTAAATTAACTGTATTCTATTTGAATATATTTTAAAATGTAATTCAGCTTTGCCATCACAGGAATAAATTACTCTTAAAATATATTAAATTGAAGACAGTTCTTTTAAATTAAAATAATATTTCACAATACTAATGTTTTTACTGTATCTTTGATTTAATAAATGCAGCCCTGGTGAGCTTAAGAGACGTATTTCAAAAGCAATTAAAATAGCTTAATAATTCTAAACCTTTGACTTGTATACACATATATAATAATTTATATATATATATATATATATATATATATATATATATATTTTTTATTTTGTATTTCGTCCTTACAATCTGCTCACAAAAAGCTTGTCAGAGGAGCAAGTTCACCTGATTCTGGGCTGTTATCCACAAGGGCAAAGCACCATTATCCCACCATTCTGATTTTTTAAGCGTTGCCTTATGGGTAAGTCTCAACCCAGTTGTAACATTGAACATCAGGTTATGGACCACACCATGATCCTCTATCCATCTCCCTAAATGATAGATTAAGATACAATCATATTGTTAAAACGTGCTGTACAGTCAGTATTAATTGTCACTATAATGTTGAAAATTATATTCAGTCTATCAACCAATCTGTGATCACAGCGTGCATGTAGACCCACATTTCTTCTTTTTTTCTTTTTTTTAACTCAATACTCATAATGTCAAGAACTGTAAATCAGCCATTGAACAAAGGTTTATGAACTTGGAACACTGCTTATTTAAATAACCTTAAAGTTGGAGCTCATGCTAACTTTGCACAGTGCCATTTATTGAGGCTGAGGTTATTGGCCAATTAAGTGTGCTCAGCAGTTCTCAGTACACAGCTTAAGACTTTGAACATCATGATAATGCAGACTGGACAAGGAGATGAACAGTAACACAGTATGGTGGCACACAACACATCTAAGTGTGAATCAGAAGCATGCATATTTGCACTTATTTCTGCAAAATTATATTAAACAATATTCAATTTCATTAAATAGGCTATATAAAATTAATATTCTTTAAAATGTACAGTATTAACATTTATGTTTTTAATTTAAAATGTATTCATATATATATATATATATATATATATATATATATATATATATATATATATATATATATATATATATATATATATCCCTTCTGTAAAGGGTGTATTCTATACACAAACATTAATTAGATATAAGTAGAATGTTGAGCCTTACCAGTAATAGTTGTAAAGTGTGATGGAGATGTCATGGTGATCGCTGGGGGATTGATGTACTTTGCCTTAACTCCCTCTTTAACAAGCTTGTCCAGATTTGGTGTGTCCGCATCTAGGTCGTAATCCCACCTGAAACCATCAAAAGATATCAGCAACAACTTATTATTCCTCTTCCTTTCGGACAGGGGTTTACTGCTCACACAGAGAGACAAAGCCAACACCAGCAGAAGTTCTGACTTCATCTTGAGAGACTGTTAAGCAGAATGAAAATCAGCACAAGGTGATCTTGGTGTTATTACCAGGCATTATCAGGGGACTGATAAGACAATCTATATCCTATATTTTCTGTAGTTTTTAGTTTTAGTCAGTCTGTTGTTACTGAAATCATACTTTTCTATCATACTTTCACTAAGTGAACAAATGATAGATCTTAAATTTGAAATTTATCATAGCCTACTGTAAAGTAGAAAAAGTCTTGTTTTCATTTATTATTTCAATTATTAGTATTACCCTTTTCACAGTTTGCATTTTAACCTTAAGAGATAAGCTTAGCCATAGGTTGGACGTTGGAGCTTATAAATTAAGGATGGAGTTCATAAACTGTTAAGGATGATTAGAGATCTATATGGTTGATCATCAGTTCATATCATCTATATATAAACACAATAACTACAGAATGAAATTGTCAACATATCACAGCATTTTCGTTTGTTCCATTATAATGATAATGCACGTAAACGACTTTTATTGTAGAAATAATACCGGAAGTAGGAAGTGTATGTTTTTTTTCTCCGCTCATTACAGTTTTCGTGTTCACACTGCTCTCAGGGCTGGGTCCCTGACAGCTGATGTGATATTCAGGAAAAAAGCTTTTATTTTAAACAAATACAAGTCAAAGCGTTAAAGTAAGCATTTTCGCCACTCCATTGGGTGTAAGTAAGGTAAGATTCGACTAGTAGTCGCAGTTTATTAGCTTCTCAAAAAGGCCCCTGCGCTGTTTATTGTGTAAGCTGATCTTATTATGACAAATAAGACAGATAAAATAAAACGCCACGACCTCTGCCTTTAAAAAAGTAAAGTGGCGGTATAGTGCTACGTATGGTGTAATATTCTAATGTTTATCATAGTACAATAATTACAATATTCATATACTGTGGTATTTACATGGATTACCATGATACTTTCTAGTACATCTTTGTGAATAATGGACAAGTTACCCACATGAATAAAATGAAATTTGTATGAATGTGATATTTCTATTTTAAAAAACACATTTTTTTACCTGCATGTCTGTAATGTTTCTTAGTACTGTTTTATTGTATCTTGTACATTTGCAGTATTGTTGCACACTTACAGCTAACAGATGAGTGACTTTTTTTTAAATATGTTGCATGGGAAATAATACACTTTTGAATGACCATCAGTATAGTAAGTATAGCATCAACCAGCAGAAGGCCCATATGTTTATGTGTTTAGTGGAAATATTGTTTTCTGATTCCCAAGACCCAATTGTGCTTTTAATTTCAGAAATAAACATGACTGCCATCAAGCACGCCCTTCAGAGGGATATTTTCACCCCCAATGACGAGCGTCTGCTGAGCATCGTCAATGTCTGCAAGGCAGGGAAAAAGAAGAAGAACTGTTTCCTATGTGCCACAGGTAGAACACAGACACAGTCTGACCCCGCATATCCATGTCAGATCACATCAGTAAATGTTTATTTAATGATTATTTGACCTCTATCAATTCTGTTTATTATCCTTAGTGACTACAGAGCGTCCAGTGCAGGTGAAGGTGGTGAAAGTGAAGAAGTCAGATAAAGGAGATTTCTATAAGAGACAGATGGCCTGGGAACTACGGGACCTGACAGAGGTTGATGCCAAAGATGCCACTAAGGTCAGAGGTCATATGCAAAATGTTATCAATATCAATTCAGACATGAAGTAATATATTAGTTAAATATTATATAAGATGCATGATATATCTGTACTGTCCAGGGCTGCGTTTTCCAAAAGCATTGTAAGCCTAAGTAGAGCATTGGGCTATTGCCACCAATGGTCTCTATGGTCATCTTAGATCACTATACTTTTGAGAAATGCAGCCCAGATCGGTTATTGGATGATACTGGATACAGTGTTATTTTAGTATTATTTATATACTATATATTATTATTTGGAATGAGCTATTTTTAATATTAGTACTTCACTGTATACTATTTTTATTTCTTTTTTATTTTTCATCTTATATTTATATTTTTTTATTTCAGCTTGATTTAAAATTAACGAAAACGATTTTTGTTTTAGTTAACAATACCAACACTTATTGGATATTTAATTTTTTTTAAATAATTGAATTTAAACTTTAGATTACCCTTGCCATCACCTAATGCTCACTTAAAGTTAATTTTTAAAAACACTAATCATTTAAATCTCAAAGTGAATATCAATTTTTCGTACTGTACATTTTAATGTTGTGATGCCAAAATTGTTATATTTTAATTATTTAGACAAATGTAGTTAATATGGTTATTGGCCATAACATATTAGACAAAATAATTATCGATTTGGTATTGACCTGAATTTCAGATGAGAAAATCTTGTACTTTTTTCATTTCTTCCATTCTTCAGGAGAATCCAGAGTTTGATCTCCATTTTGAGAAGGTTTATCGGTGGGTGGCGAGCAGCACTGCAGAGAAGAATTCATTCATCTCATGTATCTGGAAACTGAACCAGCGCTACCTTCGCAAGAAAGTGGAGTTTGTAAACGTCAGTCCTCAGCTGCTGGAAGGTATGGCTCACTACTGCTCCTGGTGGTGTGGGGGAGTAATAGCATGTTGTTAAACTACCAGGGTGTTTCTAATATGTATTTACCTTAGCCCTTTGATAGAAACAATTCTTAAAGCTTATACATAGAACTATTACATTTGCAGTGGTGGGAACTCAAACTAGTTTCTGTTTTGCTGCAGCTAGTGTTCTTTCTCTTTCACTTTTTCTGAGCTCTTTGGGTTTCTGCAATGTCTATTTGAGTGTCCCTTAATGCTTTAACCTGATCTGTGCTATTCTCTTTAAATCTCTCACTGGCCAGAGCTTCCTAAAGCTGAAGGTTTGTACGGTGTTTTTCCTTCCATTTTTCATCCTCCTCCATTTCCCTTCTCCAGTTCCCCTAATTAATGGTCATTCTTTCCTTCCATTAATTAATTTGTTAAACCACATATGCAGTTATCAGGGAACATTTTCACAATGCTCACTCTCTAGATTTGTTTGTGTGCATGTGTTTATTTTAATGAGTGTTACTTACATTATATTTATGGAGTAGTTTAGTTCATATTCTCACATGCATAAATACTGTTCAAAAGCTTGGGTTCGGTACAATTTTATAAATGTTTTTTAAGTCTCTTATGCTTACCAAGGCTGCATTTATACTTGAAAGAAAAAACAAACGGTAAAAAAGGTAATTTTTTTCTACTTAAACTTTTTTCTATTTTAATATATATTTTAAATATCATTCATTCCTATGATGGCAAAGCTGAATTTTCAGCATCATTACTCCAGTCTTCAGTGTCACATGATCCTTCAGAAATCATTCTAATATACTGATTTGCTGCTCAGGTAACATTTCTTACTATAATCAAAAAGTTTTTGTGGACTTTTTTGTCAGGATTCTTTTGATGAGTAGTTCAAAAGAACAGTTCACTTTTGATTAATTTAATGGATCCTTGCTGAATAAAAGTAATAATTTATTTTAAAAACAAACAAACAATGTACTGACCACAGACTTTTAAATGGTAGTATATGACATAAATTTGAGGTCTATATGAGTACTATTGTAATGCTCACTGTCTTATTCCTTTCCCCCAGAGTCGGTCCCGAGCGGAGAGAGTCAGAGTGTTGCCGGGGGAGATGAGGATGCTCTGGACGATTACCAGGAGCTGAACGCCCGTGAGGAGCAGGACATTGAGAGCATGATGGAGGTCTGCGAGTACGCCATTTCCAACGCAGAGGCCTTTGCTGAGAAACTGTCCCGTGAGCTACAGGTCCTAGATGGGGTGAGTATGTTAAAGCATTTCAAACCGTAAAACACTGGTGTGTTAACAATAGAAGTAGTTAAGTTGGATTTCATTATAACCTTTATCTGTATTGAGCGTGCAATAATTATCTAAATGTTGAGGTAAATGTTTTTAAAGTTTGTCTGATTAGGGAATAGTGGATAGTACCATATCAAAATGGAACTGGGTTTATTTTTGGTGTCGTGAATGATAATATTTCTTCTTTTCTCCTCAGGCTAACATCCAGTCCATCATGGCCTCTGAGAAGCAGGTGAACATCCTGATGCAGCTGCTGGATCAGGCTCTGTCAGAGGTGGATAACATCGAAGGCAAGTTGCTCAGTTACGAGGAGATGCTGCAGAGCGTGAAGGAGCAGATGGACCAGATCTCCCAGAGCAACCGTCTCATTCAGATTAGCAACACCAACAATGGCAAACTACTGGATGAGATCCAGTTCCTCGTGGTACGTTATAGATAGAGCACAGTAGGGCTGCCAAATAAAAATTTGAATCTTGAATATTCATAGAATTTAAAATAAAAATCCACATTCGAATGCAAAAACGGAGCATTCGAATTTTAGGCGTGCATCAGGCAGCCTTATCAGTGGTGCTCGAGATGCGACGATGATGTAAGAATCGTTGTTGCATTTTAATGTTTTTGTTAGCCTATCCTGTTTAACTAATTTAAAACGTTCAAAACTTTGCAGAAATAGAGAAGCTCAATTTGGAGAATATCTAGGTTATGTCAAAACCGCAGCCAAGCCGTTCACACGGAACACGTTTTCTGCGCTGCTTTTCCATTGTACTCTAGACGGACACCTTTGACCGTTGCACTCTTGTCTCGCAAAAGAGAGCTGCATGCCACATATTTTATATAAACTTCTGTATGTTTGTTTATTAACTTATTTATTTAAAATACCATGGTAAGCAAAGTTCTTCATGGAGTGTGCTTCTGTACTGCTTATGTTTTAATATTAAAACAAAACTCCAATAAAAGATTATTGGGATGATTAAAATGTATTATTGTCTATTATTATCGCTTTAACGTTTTTGTCTTTTTTGTTGTTTTTGTCTTTTTTGTCGTGGTAGAACTACATGGATCTATCAAAAGGGCACATCAAGGCTTTGCAAGAAGGAGATTTGTCTTCTCCTAAGGGTATTGAGGCCTGCATCAACGCTTCTGAAGCTCTGTCCCAGTGCATGAATGTAGCGCTCAAACCAGGTACTGCTCTCATACTGTACATCACTCATTTTGTGATAACAGCACTTGCAGGTGTGCATGAGCAGTATTGCTAATGTTTGCATGATGTTCAGGTCACGATAAGCTGATGGCAGTCAAGCAGCAGCAGCATCTGTTTTCTGAGCTCAGAGATGCTTTTGCCCGCCGTCTCACCAACCACCTCAACAACGTGTTTGTGCACCAGGTAACATTATTACACACGTAGTGCACAGGTAAAGTACATGCACATCTTAAATGAATGGCAATGTGTGTCATTTCTGAGGAGTTTTAGGCTTCCTTTCCTTTTCCTATGAGTCTTTTATCTACCTCTGTCTGTGATTGATTCTTTCTCCTGTCTTCCCGTTTGGCCACCAGTCGTGTCTCTCTATATCACTTTACTACACTGTGCTTTCTGTTCCTCTGTCAGTTCAACCACTTCAGTCACTTCAAAATGACCATCCCTCAGTTCTATAGGTCGTCCTGTCTGTCACTCCCTGTGAGTACGCCCACTCCAGCATCCTGTTTGACCCGCCCACTCTAACAGTCACGCAACTCCTCTTTCTTAGACCTAACTGTCTCATCAATGCTTCTCTCTCCATGGAAACATTTCATTTAAGCATGTTCATGGTGATGTAATCCAGGCGTTCTCATCTTAGGCTTCTAAGATGATCTCTCCATAAACCTCCTTGCCAACATCATACTTGTGTTAGTTGTTGTTGATTTTGTCCCCTGAAGATGTGAAGGGGTCTTCATTGCCTTGTTTTGCCCACTCTCCGATGGAATTATGGGATGCTCGTGAGAAGATATGGCCTAGTCAGCATGCAGTTCCTGTAGTGTTTGCCTTTATGATGTGGATGTTTTATAGATGCATTAAGAAGGAACTGATTGACTGTGAGAATTTTTTGTGGCAGTGACTGTCGGTTTTGTGGCAGTGTTCATGGATTTGTGACGCTTGGTGGTTGTTACCCAACTAATTTCGGTTTGAACTCAGTGTCACTGTAATATAACAGCAATCTTTTGTGTGGTTGTAGGGCTGGGTGTTTATACAGATTTCGATATTTGTTTTGACACCAATACACAAACTCTCTCATTTGATTCCATCATAATGTCCATTTTCTCTAGGGAAGATATTCTCTTTCTTCTGCTGCATTACACAGGGCAGTGTTTTAGACTGATTAAATAAGTAACTTGTATTTTTTAACTATTTATTAAAAGAACATATACTTTTTTTAATAGGTCAACTCTTGTTGTACGGTATGTTTTTAAGTAAGTGAAAAGAACCAGTTCATAAGAGTCATTTGTTCATAAATGAAACTACACTGATCACACTCCATGTTTTTGATTCACTAAAAATAACCTGTTCATAAGAGTAATTTGTTCATAAATCAGACTGGTCATGTTGTATGTGTTTGATTCACTGAAAAGGAACTGGTTCCTTCGGGACTTTTTTCCTTTTTCTCGAATTTGTTTTTGCTTGCAGCCCACAAGGACAACTCAATAGATGGACCGTTATTTTACCATTCATTTTCTGTTAACAAGTCATTTATTAAATCACATTCAATACAGACTGCAAATGTATGTTCACAAATCTGATTTTTAAATATGTTTTTACTCAGCCACTGAAAATACTCATAGAGCAAACAATGAATGTTGGGACTTATTGAATTTATAATGAAATTGTTCAAATAAAGATGTATGTTTTAACGTATAAGCATTATATTTTGCATTATATGTTTTGTTATGACCCTGATAAAGTCCATTATCATTTGTGACCACTGACACAGTACCCTTATCATCAGTTACAGTAACCATTAAAATGCTATCATAATATAATATTGCTGCAATGTCTTATCCTCATGTCCATGGCAGTGTCAGCAGATTTTTTTTAAATATGTTTTTAAACATGGGACTTCGATATTGAAATTGGTCAAATAAAGATCACGATTAATCAGAAAATCTGTATTTTTACCCAGCCCTGTGTGGGAGTGAGAGTTTGTGTGTCTTCCTTGCTTGGAAAGTGTTTCCACTCACTGATTCTGTCTGTGTGTTTGTGTGTGTAGGGACACGATCAGAGCTCCACACTGTCCCAGCACACAGCTGATCTGACACTACCCAAACACAGCCCTCTGCACAGAGACCTGCTCAGATATGCCAAACTGATGGAGTGGCTGAAGAACACCCAGAGAGAGAAATATGAGGGCCTCTCCAGGGTGAGTGTTTATCACTTTTATCACTGCTGTGATTATCATTACTGATATCAGGCAACATTGAGGTTTGGAAGCATTCTGTCACTTTTATACAAATAGTTCCATCTTGATAGTCATTAAAGTGTATGGAAACTAATCGGTGAAGCATGTGACAAAAGTCAAGGACAAAAACATGATTAAATCCTATAACATACTTACTTTTCGTAGCACTACAGATTATTACCATTACAGCAGCACAATAATATTGTCATTAAAGTCATAGTGAATTGCTATTTGTGACCAGTTTTACTGGCATACACTGTAATGTGTTGTATATCAGAGTGAAACGGTGAGAAAAATGTTGGATGGAACTTGTGAATTCATTGTGAATTTATTTCGATGGTGAAAAAGTATGCGTTACATATATATCAGAATGAATGTGAATATGCTAGCCTAAAACAATGTCTCAATAGCTATTTGGCTAACTTAAGTTAACTATATCCAATAGTATGGATATAGTAATAGTATGGATATACTGTGACATCAGCAGAGCAGGAAGGTTGTTTTTAGAGGTTGAAAATTGCAAAAATATTTTTTCTCTCTCTGAAATAACATGCACTGACAAATCATTAACTTATGAATATGACTTGTTCAACGGTGTACATACCCAAAACTTGCATTAAGAAAGTAAGTAGGCCCCTTTTAATTTATCCCTTAATTAAGATCATAATCGGGACTTTATTTTAATAAGACACTCAGTGCCATTACTGATGTTTTACTGTAAAATTATTAAAACAACTGTTTAAAACAACTACATCATCAACAGTAATCACAGGTAAAAAAAAAAAACCCTGATAAAGTCTGTTCCCTTTCGAGAGGTCTCTCCTATTGCGTAAGTAGCTTACGCTATGGGAAAACTCCTTTTCTCGAGAATATTGAAGTCTTTATGTAAAACGCATTGCAGCTGCACAGCTGACAGCAATGCACGAAGGAACTCGGTCATTGGCTGTGCTGCGGCAACTTGCTCGAACCCATGACGGGGCGACTCTGAATGCGCGACCAATGAGCGCGCTTCGCGCCTGCACGCGTCAGAGCCCGCTAAGATGGGCGTGGCCAAGCTATATATTGGGCGCCCCGTCATGAGAGTTCTTTAGATTTAATTTCCTTCAGCGAACACCTTCTTCGCTGGATCCTCCGGATTATTGGAAGCCTTCGCCGCCGTGGAAAAGCATACCAGCGGGATTGCTACGAGGACGTCGGCACCTTCAGCCGCCTTCAAGCACCTCCTACTGAGCCATCCGGCGCGCCATATACGCAAGTATTTTACATCTGTCCGCCCCGCGACATTTGTGAAAGAGCAATTTTCCAATAAGGCGTTGTTTCAAATGCCTTCCTGTGCGTCGTGCAGAGACCTTCTCCCGGACGGGGATCGTCACATCATCTGCGCTCGCTGCCTGGGCCGTGACCACGCAGAAGCTGCATTGACCAAGGGCGGATGCCCGGAATGTGATGACCTGGGTCTCTCCGCACTACGGGCTCGCCTCGCCGCTTTCGCCGTGAGCGAGCCCATCGCCACCCCTCTGTTTGAGCCGCGCACTAAGAAAAAGCACCGCTCACAGAGGCTTCCTGAACCTGAGCTCAGTGACGTCACGCCGAGCCAGTCTCCGCGTGCTTCACCGCCGCTCTTGCCTTCCCCACCGCCGGTTCAGTTCACCCAGCCGGACCCACACCCCTCTAGCAGAGCGGTGGGCCTTGTGACTTTCGGCGCGTCCGAGGACGACGGGGGAATGGACGACAGCTTGTCCATCGACGCTGCATCGGACGACTGGCCGGGCTCCACTCTCGACCCCGCCCCGTCGACGCTAGCTAGCACGAGCGGGGGCTCCACTATGGATACTGAGATTATCCGTGTCCTCTCTAAGGCCGTGGAAGACCTCGGGCTCGATTGGTCTTCTCCCGAAGAACCAACCCGGAGCAGACTGGATGAGTGGTTTCTGCAGGGGCGCCAGCAGGCCCCTCGGCAAAGGCCTTCTCCCTTCTTCCCGGAAGTTCACGACGAACTCACCAAGTCGTGGAAAGCCCCCCACTCTGCGCGCCTAAAGCCTTCTTTTTCTTCTTCGCTCTCCTCAGTGGACGGCGCGAAGGAAAGAGGCTAAGAGGGAACGCCGCCCCTCGAGGAGGCCGTGGCCAATCATCTCTGCCCGCCCTCCACCACCGGATGGAAAGCCAAAGCTTCCCACCCCTCGAAGCCCTGCCGCACTACCTCTGCTCTCGCCGGTTGCGCCTACGCCGCCGCCGGCCAAGCTGCATCAGCGCTTCACTCAATGGCGGTACTTCAAGTGTTCCAAGCCAAGCTTCTCCGCTCTATGGACGAGTCTGGCCCCGAACCCGAAGCCTTCAGGGACTTACGCAGCGCGACTGATATAGCTCTGCGAGCCACGAAGGCCACCGCCCAGTCCATCGGCCGTGCTATGGCTAATTTGACTGTTCTCGAGCGCCATCTGTGGCTGACTCTGACTGAAATGAAGGACGCGGATAAGGCGCCATTTCTCGATGCGCCTATCTCCACCAGCGGGCTATTTGGACCGGCGGTTAAAGGTTTCGCCGAACACTTCACTGAGGCCCAGAACGCTTCACAAGCTATGCGTCATTTCCTGCCAAAGCGCTCCAGCTCATCGCAGACCAGACAGAGACCGCCACAGCCGCAGCGGGCTAAAACAGCTCCCACCGCCTCTCAGCCCGCGCCTCAGGCTGACGCTCGACGCCGCTCGCGCTCTCACAACCGCAAGCCGCCTCCTGAGCGACGGGGTCCTCGGCCCAAGATTGTGCTGAACCCTGAGACTCGAAAGCCGTCCTAGCCACAGAAATGAGAAGAGAGAGTGCGTGTCTCGCAAAAGCCGGACCACTCTCTCTGCAAAAGCTCAAACATTACCCAGTCCCCTTACAGGCGGCTGGATATGTCCATACAGCAGTCAATGGGCCAGTCACAGAGCTCGCTCACCTGCAAACAAACGCCGTTTTTACGGCGACGCACAGAAAACACAAAAAGAGTCTTTTTCTGCCTGCATCACTAAGGGTTCACATGTCCACAAAGTGTGCATTTCCAGATACTGTCAAAACAGTGCCAAATTCATTCCCAGCTCAGGCTGCGCTTCCCATGAATGTAGATCACGTGCCTACGGTCATGTACGCACCACTACACACAAGCACTGTTCACACAGTTATAAATTCATCCCCAGTAAAAGCGGGAAACATTATAAAAGTGACGCGTGTGCCTACCACTGTTTATGCACCCCCACTTATAAACACTGCCCTTACAGTGTCAAACACAACCTCAGCTCAGGCTGCGAGTTTTACAAACACGCCCGCGCCTCTGAGAGCTACGAGCTCAGGCGATTCGCTAGCCGGGTCCCTACGTCACAGCGGCCCGCCCCTAGCCTGTATTCAGCCCATATCTGTACACGCAGCGGCATGGGAAAACATTCCAGATATGCCGAAATGGGTATTGAATATAGTAAAGCACGGATACTCGCTCCAGTTCGCTCGCAGACCACCACGTTTTACGACTGTGGTCGAGACGAAAGTGAGAAAAGAGTGTTCACATGTTCTACGCACCGAGGTGCGCAAACTAATAGAAAAGGGCGCTGTCGAAACTGTTTCCCCCTCTCTGAGCGGGACAGGTTTTTACAGCCGCTATTTTCTCGTCCCGAAAAAGGATGGCGGTCTCCGCCCCATCCTAGATCTCAGACACCTGAACAAAGCACTAATGATTCGCTCGTTCAGAATGTTAACAACCAAGCGTATCCTCGCGCAAGTGTGCCCAGGAGATTGGTTTCTCTCAGTGGATCTGAAAGATGCTTACTTTCACATTCCAATAGCGCCTCATCACAGGCCGTTTCTGAGATTCGCTTTCGAGGGACAGTCATACCAGTACACAGTACTCCCGTTCGGCCTGTCCCTGGCTCCCCGTACATTCACGAAATGTATGGATGCAGCACTTTCCCCCCTAAGACGAAGGGGAGTGCGAATACTGAATTATCTCGACGATTGGCTGGTTCTAGCACAATCAGAGAGTCAGCTAATAACACACAGATCTTGGATTATCAGCCATTTAGAATGCCTGGGTCTAAGAATCAATTTTGCAAAAAGCATACTATCTCCCAGCCAGAGAATTTCTTTCCTGGGAATAGTTCTAGACTCGATGCAAATGACAGCGCGTCTCTCATCGGAGCGCGCGCTCACCATCCGGCGCCTTGCAACATCATTCAGAGCGGGCGCGCGCGCCCCCGTCAAACGGTTTCAGAGGATGCACGGTCTCATGGCCTCAGCATCGGCCGTACTCCAGCTAGGATTGTTGCATATGCGCCCTCTCCAACGCTGGCTCAAGAGCCGCGTCCCTACTCACGCGTGGCGTTCGGGCCACTTTTTAATCAGAGCGAACCACGGCTGTATAAAAGCCCTGACGCACTGGAAAGCCGCCGACTGGTACCAGTCAGGCGTGAGTCTGGGTGTGAACACAAGGAGAAAGATGATAACGACAGATGCCTCCAAAATAGGTTGGGGGGCCTTTTACGAGGGCAGGCCTGTCTCCGGCTTTTGGTTAAACCCGGAGAAGCGCCTACACATAAACTGTCTGGAAATTAAAGCGGTCGCTTTGGCTCTCAGAGCCCTGCTCCCACATCTAAAAAACGAACACGTCCTGGTCCGAACGGACAACATGACGGTAGTGTCGTACATAAATCGCCAGGGTGGACTCAGGTCGAGCTCCATGCATTCAATGGCCAGGAAACTCATTTTATGGTCCCAGCACAACTTGCGCTCGCTGAGAGCAGCGCATGTGCCAGGCGCCCTGAACCAGGGGGCAGACATGCTATCCAGAGACAAGATTCTCCCAGGAGAATGGGCTCTCAACCCTCTGACGATTCAGTGGTTATGGAAAACCTTTGGCAAAGCGGAGATCGACCTCTTCGCCTCCAAGGAGAACGCGCACTGCTCTCTTTTCTTCACGAAAAGCACGGACGCGCTCGCCCAGAGCTGGCCGAGCCGCCCCTTATATGCCTTTTCCCCCGATCGCGATGCTGCCACAGGTCATCAGTCGGGTCAGAGAGGAGGGAAACGCAGTGCTGCTGATAGCCCCACTCTGGAAGAACCAAACATGGTTTCCAGATCTGATGCAAATGCAATCTGCACCACGGCCGATTCCACTGAGGCCAGACCTCCTCAGTCAGGCCAGCGGGATGATATTTCATCCCCGCCCCGATCTGTGGGCCCTTCATGCATGGCCCCTCAACGGGTTCCCAGGAACCTCGCGAGCGGAGCACTAAAAACCATCGCTGAGGCGCGGGCGCCCTCCACGAGACGCTTATATGCCCAGAAATGGAAAGTGTTCAGTGACTGGTGTAATACCAAGGGCCTGAACCCTGCAACATGCGAGATTACGAGTGTACTCGTTTTCCTACAAGGGCTTCTGGAGGCGGGCCGCACCCCCTCCACGCTCAAAGTATATGTGGCTGCCATCACAGCGTCACACGACCTTGTAATGGAACGTCCATTGGGAAGAAACGACCTAATTATTCGTTTCCTAAGGGGCGCCAGGAGGATGAACCCTTCACGCCCCCCCTCAGTGCCGATCTGGGACCTAGCTACGGTCCTAGACGCTCTTAAATGGCCCCCGTTCGAACCACTCCGAACCGTGCACCTTAAACAGCTCTCGCTCAAGACGGCGCTCTTGCTGGCACTCGCCTCGGTCAAGAGAGTGGGCGACCTGCACGCGCTTTCAACAAGTGCTGCCTGCCTAGAATTCGGACCTAACGACTGCAGGGTCGTCCTTAGACCGAAACATGGGTATATTCCTAAAGTGCTCACCACTCCCTTCAGAGCACAGGTTATCTCCCTAACTGCGCTTTCGTCTCCAGCAGACGAACACGACGCTAATCTACTCTACCCCGTTAGGGCTCTCAGAGTGTATTTGGAGCGTTCTGCCCTATTCAGACAGACAGAACAACTGTTTGTATGCTTTGGCGGCCGTACGAAAGGTTCCGCCGTTTCAAAGCAGAGAATCTCTCACTGGATAGTCGAAGCTATAGCGCTGGCTTATGAAGCTAAGGGACTTCAATGCCCCTGGGGAGTCAAAGCACACTCCACCAGGAGTGTGGCTTCTTCCTGGGCATGGTCGAGCGGGATACCGATCGAGGATATTTGTGCGGCGGCAGGCTGGGCCTCACCGTCCACATTTATCAGATTCTACAACCTACAGGTCCCGACATTGCATTCCAATGTGCTATCAGCATAATGCTAGTTGAACTGCGAGTTCGTATCTAGATTATGTATGTGCTTGTGTCACACTGAGCGCCTTCTAGCCGCTCTGTATTTTTTCCCACATATAAAGCTCGCCTCTGCCGGCTAGTTGGATGATAACTTTGCTTTTTAGCTCAGGCACCTGCCTCTGGCTATCATAAGGCGAAGTTCAGCACGCACGGCGTTTTGCATGGTGTTCCCATAGCGTAAGCTACTTACGCAATAGGAGAGACCTCTCGAAAGGGAACGACTCGGTTACTAACGTAACCTCGGTTCCCTGAGAGGAGGGAACGAGTATTGCGTAAGCTGCCGTGCTTGTGCTTGGTTAGTTCGCTTCAGTCGTTTTAACCTAAAGAACTCTCATGACGGGGCGCCCAATATATAGCTTGGCCACGCCCATCTTGACGGGCTCTGACGGGCGCGAATGCGCGACCAATGAGCGCGCTTCAGAGTCGCCCCGTCATTGGTTCGAGCAAGTTGCCGCAGCACAGCCAATGACCGAGTTCCTTCGTTCATTGCTGTCAGCTGTGCAGCTGCAATGCGTTTTACATAAAGACTTCAATATTCTCGAGAAAAGGAGTTTTCCCATAGCGTAAGCTACTTACGCAATACTCGTTCCCTCCTCTCAGGGAACCGAGGTTACGTTAGTAACCGAGTCGTTATCATTTATGACCATCAGTTACAGTAACCATTAAAATGCCACCATAATAACACTGCAATGTCTTATCCCGATGTCCTCTGAGAGCCGGTGGTTTTCCTTTTGAAATGGCAGCATAAGTGGAGGAAAAAAGCAGTTATATTTAATTTCAGCTCTGCTCAGACTTAATAGTACTGTTAACGTAATTCTACAGACGTTAAACCCAATAAACTCAAGGGCAAAGCCATATTTAAGGGTCTAGTTGGAGTGATTATTCTTTTTCTGATCATCACTCAGTTCCAAATTGATTCTCAAATGTTTTAGATGCATTTGTCTGTACCCTGTATTATTAATCTATAAAATCCAGATGAGATAACAGATGTGGTCTGGATGTTGCTGTACCAGTTCGTCACTTGTTCCCTCTGTCTCTCTCCTCATTATTTCCTATGTTCTTTATACCTTCTTCTAAATGAGAAAAATGCTGAGAAATAAAAAAAATTGGAATTTGGTCAAATTCCTGATCCTCCCTTATGCTTTTTACAGACTTACGTGGATTACATGACTCGACTCTATGAGCGGGAAATTAAGGACTTCTTTGAAGTTGCAAAGATCAAAATGGCGGGCACTAGTAAGGATGGGAAAGGAAAATTTGGTAAGACCACAAAAAAAACAAATACTTCTGTTTGTTTATCAAGAAACTTTTGGAACAGGATTTATGTCCATGCTATGTCTTAAGTCAGTGTGTGTCTTGTGTTTGCTATGTTGTGTGTTTGTCATAGTGTGTGTGCTGTTTGCTATCTACTTGTGTTTTTCTTTCATGTTACACCACATGACAAACACACAGTTTTGGGTTGAATTTAAACTATCCGACTTAATTCTCTAGTGAAATCATTGAGGTGTCAGTCATCGCTTGTCTCTGATATGATGGTGTTACGTCACGTTTTCATAGTAATGTCCTGACATGTGCTGCATGGCCCACAGTGTGTGTACTGTTACACATGCCAGTATGCCATTACATGTGTACTAGAAGCATGACACTCACATTGTTTTGTGGGGAAAAAACCTGAATACATGAGATCCCAGGATGTTTAGAACTGCATTTCACTGAATACTTCAAAACAGAATAAAGAGGGAATTATTTAGTATTTACACTACTGTGCAAATGTTTGGGGTTGGTAAAAATATATATATATTTTTTTTTTTTAAAGCAGTCGCTTATGCTCACCAAGGCTGCATTAATTTTTTATCAAAAATACAGTAAAATATTGTGAAATATTAGTAGAATTTAAAGTAAAAGTAAGTTTATTCCTGTGATGGCAAAGCTGAATTTTCAGCATCATTTCTCCAGTCTTCAGTGTCACATGATCCTTCAGAAATCATTCTAATATGCTGATTTGCAGCTCAAGAAACGGAAACCATGATACATTTTTTTTCTTTGATAAATATACATTTTGAAAGAACAACATTTATTTGAAATAAAATGTTGTGTAACCTTATAAATGTCTTTACTGTCACTTTTTTAAAAATAAATATTGACCCCATACTTTTGAACTCGAGTGTTTTAGGACAAATGTTACTTTTTTATTTAGTATTTAGATATATTAAAGATGTATAGAAAGGGTATAATTATATTATAGGCTATATCTTTTTTGTAAACTAGGGATGGGCATTTTGCTGTTTTTCTTTCACACGATTAAAGGGATAGTTCACCGAAAATTGGCCCATGATTTTCTCACCCTGAAGCCATCCTAGGTGTATATGACATTCTTCTTTCAGACAAATACAATCGAGTTATATTAAAAAATGTCCTGCTCTTCCAAGCTTGATAATGGGAGTGAATGGCTGTATGTCTTTGGAAGTCCATCAAAGTGCATCTATTCATTATTAAAGTGCTCCACGCTCTGGGGGTTAATAAAGGCTTTCTGAAGTGAAGCGATGCGTTCGTGTAAGGAAAATATCCATATTTAAAACTTAATTGACTAAAATAACTAGCTTCCGGCGTTCCGACAGACGGCCATATGCATCGATTTACGCCAAAAGAGTAACCCTTGAAGTTGACGCACAACGTAATGACGAACGCGACTGCCTAGCCCCGTTTGAACCGCGAGAGGCGTCAATTGCCGTCTTTACGTTGTGCGTCAAATTCAAGGGTTACTCTTTTGGCGTAAATCGATGCATACGGCCGTCTGCCGGAAGCTAGTTATTTTAGTCGATAAAGTTTTAAATATGGATATTTTTCTTACACAAATCGCTTCACTTCAGATGGCCTTTATTAGGTCAAATGTTCACTCTAGTTTGATTTTTTTCTCTATCATGCTCCAATTTTCTTTTCTTCGCCTCCTCTGACATCATACCCTTCCTTTTATTTGTTGACTCCGTCATGATGACAATTCAAAAGCTACCTGGCTGCTAGGTATCTTCCATTTATATGTACCTGCCGAGTACGCTCCACCCAGAGCCTTGCTCCACCTATCGGCTATTGTAACGCTTGCCGTAAAGCAAGTCAAATTTGTAGTTTCTTATGTCTCATTCGAACTACAAATCCGCTACCAGATCTGGCAAACTTGCATATGCGGTTATAGCCGATAGAGGGCCGCAAAGCGAATGCAGGAGTGCCTTTCACCCTGTTATGAGTTGATGAACCACTGAAACGATTTTGGAAACATTATTTTAAGATACAAAAGAATCTTTGGTGTTGCTTTAATAATGAATAGATGCACTTTGATGGACTTCCAAAGACATACAGCCATTCACTCCCATCAAGCTTGGAATTTTTTAATATAATTTTATAATTTAATATATGTATTTGTCTGAAAAAAGAATTTCATATACACCTAGGATGGCTTCAGGGTGAGTAAATCATGGGCTCATTTTTGGGTGAACTATCCCTTTAAGACATTGTGTAAAGTTAAAAATACCGTTCCATTCTGTTGTGCTCCACATAACTGTTTTTGAATTTTAAAAAGCCCTCTTGTGTTATACTGAACAAAATTATATTAGGCCCTTTTTAGCATGTTTGCATATAATTAAAACTGGATTTTCATATATGTAAAATGTATGTAATATTCATATACGTAAATTAAGTCTTTCATAGATGATCACTGCTGTCATTTCAGAGTGCTCAGTTACTCATGCCCATCCCTATTGGGCATATCCCTATTTTCCCTGCTCATGATGGGAAACTTCCAGTTGTAAATAGGATGTTCCTATTGTTTTTTTTTACCAGCTTTCATTACCAGTCTCAGTCTAAGCTTTTTCCTCCACATGATGAAAGAAAAGGAGCTTTTTGTTTCCAAATGGGCACTGAGCCCTAATTCTACTTAGCCTAAATTCAGCCACTGCAGTGCATATCATATTTAAAAACTTTGACCTTTAACCCCTAACTCTGGCACCATGCTGCATGTTGTAAGCCTAACGTGTCTCTGTCTCTGATGCCTGCCTTTCTAACCGGCCTCCAGCCACGCTTCCGCGGAAAGAGAGTGCTCTCAAACAGGAGACGGAGAGTAAGTATCAGTGCCACATCCCATGCCTATCCCATAATCCCTTGCTTCCTCTTAGTCAAAAGGCAAATCTGCCACACAAACACAGTAAACCATTATCTTCAGTTTCAATGTTTCATGTGTATGCAAAACATATTTACAATCTTTTCTAAGCTTGAGTTACATGCACCATTTTAAGGATTTCATCTTACCTTATTCACTTTTTTCTTGATCAAAACTAACCTCAAACATGTCCAATGATATCAGATTTTAAAATGTTTAATGTTATTGTTAATGCATCAGGGGTTAATTATTATGCAATAAATCCTATATGATCTATATGAGATTATTGGTATTTGGATTGCATGCATTGCATTGCATTCAGATCAGCGTGCTCGCCAAGGTAAGTTTAATAACCCATATAGAAAATTGAGTTGTATATGAATTAAGTACATCTGGCTGGTATATTTAATATCCAGTTCATGCTTTAATGGTTTCTCCTCTAATGGTCTCTCTCAGGCCTGCATGGGAGTTCTGGGAAGCTTACAGGCTCCACCTCAAGTCTGAATAAACTTGCTGTGAGCAGCTCCAACAGCAGGCGCTCTCAGTCGTCTTCTCTGCTTGATATGGGCAACATGTCCGCCTCTGACCTGGATGTAGCAGACAGAACTAGGTTTGATAAGGTACGACGCCACAAAGACTTGTGGATTGTACTGGCCCAATTTAAAGATGCTGATTGGTTCTGAATTTTCACTTCAAATGAAGATAAATACTGATATTTGTTGTGCAAAATATGTTTTAAATCTTACTCTACCATTCAAAAGTTTGGGGTCAGTAAGATTTTTATTATTATTATTGTTTAAAATAAATGCAAAGGCCTACTTTTATTCAGCAAGGACATATTCAATTTATCAAAAATTACAGTTAAGGACCTTTATAATGTTACAAAAGTTCTATTTTTAAAAAATGCTATTTTTTTTATCTTTGTTCACTATAGAAACCTAAAAAATTTATTATGCTTTCTACAAAAGTATAATGCAGCGCAACTGTTTTCAACATTTGATAATCATAAGAAATATTTCTTGAGGACCAAATCAGCATATTAGCATGATTTCTGAAGGATCATGTGACACTGAAGACTGGAGTAATGATGCTGAAAATTCAGCTTTGCCATCACAGGAATAAATAACATTTATAATACATTAAAATAGAAAACAGTTATTTTTTTAAATCTTTCACAATATTAATGTTTTTACTGCAGTTTTGATCAAATAAATGCAGACTTGGTGAGCATAAGAGACTTCTTTAAAAAATATTATAAAATCCTACCAACCCAACTGTAGTTGCCTAGTTTAACAGCTGGAGCAACTCTTTTATTTTAAGAAATAATCTGTAGAATATATAATTCCCTGATGACAAATAAATCTCAACCTGAATTAGACAAACCTAAAATAAGATGGGAACATGATTTAGGCATTAGCACTGATGGAGAAGTCTGGAGTCAACTATGCAAGGAAGGAATCACATCTTATTTAAACTGTAGATATAGACGTGACTCCATTTAATTTTCTTCACCAAGTTTATTTCACCACATCTAGACTCTGCATAAGTTCTCACCTCTAAAAATGCTCACCTCTGTGCTTTAGATGTGGTATAGACGAGGGAACTTTTTATGCTCCTCATGGTCCTGCCCTTTAGTTTATGTGTTCTGGCAAAAGAATTGCAGTATTATATCTGTTATACTTGGATTCACCTTCCCAGCAGACCCAGATAAATGTTTATTGGTTAACTTCACCAATTTCAACCTCAAGCAAAGCCATGAGATAAAACGTATTCATTGGAAAGAAGTGTATTGCAATGAAGTGGAAATCAGATACTGTTATTACAATTAGTCTGTGGTTTTCGGAGGTTTATAATTGTATACCTTTAGAAAAGCTAAAGTCCAGTCCTGTCGTCTTTTTCTTTGCCTTGTATTGTCTGATGTATAACATTACAAAGCAAAAATAAAATATTCAAAGACAAAAAAACTGTACCAATCCCAAACCTTTGAACGGTAGTGTACATATGTCCATTAAGGCTTTGTGGTCCTTTCTGTGTGCTGTTTTCTAGATCTTTGAGCAGGTTTTGAGTGAGCTGGAGCCGCTGTGTCTGGCTGAACAGGACTTTATCAGCAAGTTCTTCAAACTGCAGCAAAATCCTACACTAGCTCAGGTGAGTATCAGACACTGTACTGGTTCAGATATGTGCGTGTATTGTATTTGTGTGTGATGGTGTTTTTAAAGGTGCAGTATGTAATATTGACTGCTAGCAGTTAAAATGGGTACTGCAGTCCAAATTAAAAATATTGGAGAGAGTTGTTTCCCCCTACCCCCTCCTCCTCAGACTCAACCATAGACTGTAAAAAAGATGGACATTTCTGCTTCCATCCACTGTAGAAAAAAAAAAGAAGCCAAAATATCGGCATCAAGGTCCCGCCCACACTCCTACACTCGCAGACTCATTCGATAGCACAGCTGTTAATCATGATGTTACACCCCATTTTTATAGCATCAAATAACTAACTAAAACCAAAATGATTGGGCAGATTTTGCACCCCTTCTGACGTAGGAAGGGGATCTTATTATAATATTACCGCCCCTTGATCTGCACGTTTCCACCCACGGACCCGCCATTTGGTTTTCGCAAGCGACAACAGTGTAACCAGTTCTAACACAATGGCAAAAGTTTGTGCAAAGCATGCAAACGGTTCTGTCGTTGGCTGCACAGACGAGCACAGAAACACTATTTAGAGTCCCAGACTCAGATGAGACAAAAGAGCAGTTGATTAATTTATTTTCAATGGAAATCCCCCAGAAACAGATGAATCAATGTAACTCCACAAAAACTACATAAATGTATCCACTAACCATTCAGAAACGTCCATATGCGTCTAAAAGTGGCAACCTCTTCCTGATTCTCTCTGTAAGGCTGCACTCCGCTACTGGTTATTTCTGAGATTTTTTGCGTTATTTGTTATTGTATTCGAAGCTCCTATAAAGGATGACAGTCTTCTGAATGTGGGTAGGGAGCAGCAGCTCATTTGCATTTAAAGGGACACACACAAAAACTGTGTTGTTGAGAAAAAAAATTTGACAAGCTATAATAAATGATCTTGGGGGTATTTTGAGCTGAAATTTCACAGACACATTCTGGGGACACCATAGATTTATATTACATCTTGTGAAAAGGGGCATAATATGTCACCTTTAATGATGTTCTAAATGCCTCATTAGGCAGAGAATGTGGATGACACCGATGGAACAGTGCACTCCAGACCCACCAGTGAACAAAGATTTTCAATATCTGAGTGAGTCACAGTTCTCTTGAGCTCTTAGTTCATTCATTTATTTCTGTCAGTCATCCATTTAACAGTCAAATCTGTTTTTAAGCAGATTAAGTAAGCCTTCAAATTCAAAAAATTATCGTACATTCATTTCTCTTGCAGTAAGGACATGGTTCGGATGATGATGAATAAGATCTTTCAGAGCATCGAGACAGAGCTGAACAGTCTGATAGCTTTAGGTGATAAGATAGACAGCTTCAACTCTCTCTACATGCTGGTGAAGATGAGTCACCACGTCTGGACAGCCGAAAATGTCGATCCCGCCTCATATCTCAGCACAACACTGGGCAATGTGCTGGTCACTGTCAAGAGAAACTTTGATAAATGCATCGTAAGTTGAGCTCATGATAAGCATTTTTGATCTATGTATTGATGTTGAGACAAGCATCTGAAGCCTGATGTTTCTGTTGCTCTTTTAGTCGGGCCAGATTCGTCAGATGGAGGAAGTGAAGATTTCAAAGAAGAGTAAAGTGGGCATCCTGCCATTTGTCACTGGCTTTGAGGAGTTTGCTAAGCTGGCTGAAGCTATTTTCCGAAACGCAGAGCGACGGGGTGATCTGGATAAAGCCTACATCAAACTCATCAGAGCCGTGTTCCATAATGGTGAGGGTCATAACCAACCGGACCTTTCATACATTTAATACATTTATTAAATCTTGAATAGATGTGAGAATGCATGAGAAGCTCTACGCTTCAGACATTTTTTGAAATATAAAGAAAAGAAAACATGATAACATGGGAAGTGAGGCATTGAGAACAGTGCTATTTTAGTTTTAGTTTTTTATGTAGTTTTAGTATTATTATTTTTTTTAATTTGCTTATATTTTTTATAATTTTGTTTTGTGCTTTTGTAATTTTTGTGGATTTTTTTGTATGTAGCTATATTTTTATATAGCTTTAAATTATTTAAATTTCAGTTTTAGGTCTAATAATTTTAGTTCTTAAGCCTAAACTTATTTCAGTTAGTCACCAAGGCAAGATTTTTTTTAAGTTAAAGCCTTTCATCTAATATTTCAGTTACCGGCAATGATTAATGATTAATAGTTTTAGCTTTACAATAACAACACTTTTGAGAAACAGTTAAGACTCAAGGGTGCTGGTCCATTAATTGAAAATGTGACTATTTTTATTCTTCATATACATCAGGAGCATAAACACATTTAAATTATGGGCGGCAAACCACTATACATAATCAGGTTTAGGTTTTTACTATTTGCGGTTCTGCTATATCATTTGTTTTCTGCTATATCGTTTGTTTTCCACACTCTTGTCTGTTTGTGTATCTATAGTGGAGAAAGTGTCCAACGAAAGCCAGAAGACTCCACGTGATGTGGTGATGATGGAGAACTTCCACCATATATTTTCAACTCTGTCCAGCCTCAAGATCTCCTGTCTGGAGGCAGAGAGAAAGGAGGCCAAGCAAAAATACACCGAACACCTGCAGTCCTACGTCATCAACTCACTGGGTCAACCGCTGGAGAAACTCAATGTGAGACAAATCTTAATGGAATCCTGGATTGAGCAGTTTTCCAGTACATCTGTGT
This sequence comes from Gila orcuttii, assembly GCA_026230005.1. Lineage (NCBI taxonomy): Eukaryota > Metazoa > Chordata > Actinopteri > Cypriniformes > Leuciscidae > Gila > Gila orcuttii. The sequence goes on along the minus strand of JAPDVR010000012.1, from coordinate 34,753,308 downwards.
AAATGAGGAATTTAGTAATGAAACTAAAATGTGTTTGGATTATTAATGTAATCGGATTTTGCAGCCTTTGTTTATGCTGTCTTCATCTTTGCATTAGAGTGTAATAAGTGTCCTGGACCATGGTTAATTGTCTTCACATCTTGCAGCACTTCTTTGAGGGTGTAGAGGCTCGTGTAGCCCAGGGTGTGCGAGAAGAAGAAGTGAGCTACCAGCTGGCCTTCAATAAACAGGAATTACGTAAGGTTATTAAAGAATACCCTGGCAAAGAGGTGAAAAAGGGCCTAGACAACCTCTACAGGAAGGTGGATAAGCACCTGTGTGATGAGGAGAGTCTGTTACAGGTGAAAAAGAATAAGAGTCAAATAATGAAACACTAAATGGCTAAATTGAATATGGTAGCATTTATAATCTTTCGAGATTCTTGAGAATGTCAGTTTAAATGTGAACTTTGTTCTGTCCATTAGGTTGTTTGGCATTCCATGCAGGATGAGTTCATTCGGCAATACAAGCACTTTGAGGGCTTGATAAACCGCTGCTACCCGGGGTCTGGAATCACCATGGAGTTCACCATTCAAGACATGCTGGAGTACTTCTCCAGTATCGCTCAGTCCCACTAAAACAGGAAGCTAAATCATAGTGAGAGAGAGGGAGAGAATGAGTGCTTAATTTGTACATGTATTACAGTGCATTTAAGGGAACTAACACTGGAACCCTGTTTGTAACTTGAGATTCTGTTATTACTGATTCCATGAGTTTTGTTGAAAACCAACAATTCTTCAAATAACTTTAGTTTAGTGAATTGCAAATGCCTGAACTTTTTTATTATTACACTTGACACTAAAAATGTGTGTGGCTGATCTTTCATGCACTTGAATGCTGATGAGTATCAAAACATTCTGTAATAAAAAATAAAATAAATAAACACAAAATAAACAGCCTGGAGTCATATGAAAGTAAATAAAGCATACTTTTTAAAGTAAATTTTCTTTATTTCGTTATTTTTCGTTATTCTTGTTATTGATTGTTGATTATAAAGCAGATAGGTGTCTGTTCACTTCACGCCAATTACAATAACGATATTAGCGTCCAGTCCAACAGACCATGGCATGCTCTTCTGTTGTCTGATTCTGATTGATGTTTCTATTGTTCATAAAATCAACCTGAATCTAAAGTGATTCCAACAGTGTTGTTCTTCTGTGTTATCAACGTCATAGTTGTGGTGTGGACTGAGATCTGAGAGCTTTCTGTCCCTCCATTGACAGCTACGCAACTACCACTTTGTCGCTTCAAAAAGTTCACAAGGAGATCTTAAAACATGAGCGGTTTAGTCCAAATTTTCTGAAGAGACATGCTGTATATGATTGAATTTAGGCTTTTATTCATACACTCACCTAAAGGATTATTAGGAACACCATACTAATACTGTGTTTGACCCCCTTTCGCCTTCAGAACTGCCTTAATTCTACGTGGCATTGATTCAACAAGGTGCTGAAAGCATTCTTTAGAAATGTTGGCCCATATTGATAGGATAGCATCTTGCAGTTGATGGAGATTTGTGGGATGCACATCCAGGGCACGAAGCTCCCGTTCCACCACATCCCAAAGATGCTCTATTGGGTTGAGATCTGGTGACTGTGGGGGCCATTTTAGTACAGTGAACTCATTGTCATGTTCAAGAAAGCAATTTGAAATGATTCGAGCTTTGTGACATGGTGCATTATCCTGCTGGAAGTAGCCATCAGAGGATGGGTACATGGTGGCCATAAAGGGATGGACATGGTCAGAAACAATGATCAGGTAGGCCGTGGCATTTAAACGATGCCCAATTGGCACTAAGGGGCCTAAAGTGTGCCAAGAAAACATCCCCCACACCATTACACCCCCACCACCAGCCTGCACAGTGGTAACAAGGCATGATGGATCCATGTTCTCATTCTGTTTACGCCAGATTCTGACTCTACCATCTGAATGTCTCAACAGAAATCGAGACTCATCAGACCAGGCAACATTTTTCCAGTCTTCAACTGTCTAATTTTGGTGAGCTCTTGCAAATTGTAGCCTCTTTTTCCTATTTGTAGTGGAGATGAGTGGTACCCGGTGGGGTCTTCTGCTGTTGTAGCCCATCCGCCTCAAGGTTGTGCGTGTTGTGGCTTCACAAATGCTTTGCTGCATACCTCGGTTGTAACGAATGGTTATTTCAGTCAAAGTTGCTCTTCTATCAGCTTGAATCAGTCGGCCAATTCTCCTCTGACTTCTAGCATCAACAAGGCATTTTCGCCCACAGGACTGCCGCATACTGGATGTTTTTCCCATTTCACACCATTCTTTATAAACCCTAGAAATGGTTGTGCGTGAAAATCCCAGTAACTGAGCAGATTGTGAAATACTCAGACCGGCACCAAAAACCATGCCACGCTCAAAATTGCTTAAATCACCTTTCTTTCCCATTCTGACATTCCGTTTGGAGTTCAGGAGATTGTCTTGACCAGGACCACACCCCTAAATGCATCGAAGCAACTGCCATGTGATTGGTTGATTAGATAATTGCATTAATGAGAAATTGAACAGGTGTTCCTAATAATCCTTTAGATGAGTGTATATAAACATTCATTAACTCAAACATCAGTTGTGTTAAGCAAGCTCAAGCATGTTCACTTGATGTCCAGGAACCAATGAGGTTCATTCTCCTGTGTTACAAGCAGTTTGAGCACGTTTGAGAACCAATGAGGCTTGTTCTCTGGCATCAAGCAGGTTCAGTTGAACTTCTGTTTATGTTCGCTGATCAATGTTTAAATGAGTAAAAGCCTAAATAAATCGGTTCATCATGTAAAGCGATCAAGTTTCTTCAGAAAATTTGGACTAAACCTATCAATTTATATGGATTAGTTTTGTGATCTCTTTGTGAACTTCTTGAAGGTCAAATTGGCAGAGTACAGTCATCAATGGAGGGACAGAAATCTCAAATTTCATCAAAAGCTCATAATTTGTGTTCCAAAGATTGACGAAAGTCTTACGGGTTTGCAACGACATAAGGCTGAGTAATTAATAAAGTTTTAATTTTGGGGTGAACTGTCCCTTTAAGAAGTCTATTCGCTCCACCACTAGTGGGAAGTTATGACTAGTTTCCCCCGAAATCTCCCACCCCACCCCCATAGCGCAGCTTTTTCTTCTTCACAGCAGTTCTATCTGAAGTCAGATTAGTTGGCTGCTGCACTGAAACGATGGATGTGTGTTGATCTATTTCGATATTTTGAGTCACTGAGCCTCGACAAACGGACGGACTCTTTAATGTATGTGATTCACTATGCCTCCTCGCAAGAAGGAGTACGGGATTAAACGAGCGAGCGGATCCCTGATCCACTTCAGACCGCCCGTGACCGCGACCACCGCGCGAAGACACTCCGCCGTCGTGCCTTCGGTGCTGACGTTCGCCGTGATCGTGGCATCCGGAGGCCTGTTGCTCATGATAGAGAAGGGAATGTTGAACAGCGTGCAGACTCCGCCGCCACGAGCCAATGGGAAGAAAGTGGAGTACCGAATGAGGAGTAGCGCAGCTGTGGACGTGGAGTCTCAGGTAATGTAGACGATCAGAGACGCAAGTTGTGAATGAACAAAGCGACGTATTTTGTAAAATTCATCAACATTTTTGTATGTCTGCATGTAATACTAATCAGACTTTCTTTGAGTTTTGAAAGTCTGGCCATCAAGGAATTTTCACGTTAACTCGGGCTGCGTCTCAGAAGTAAAAAACTAATGAGCTGCATACCTAGACATAGGGTGATGGCAGTTTTGAGACAGGTCATATACGGTGTCAAAAATATTACTTTGACCCTTTACCCACACAATGTATGAACATATTTGCTTTACAAAAATATAAATGTACGAGCAAGTGATCATTTAAAAGAAATAATGCACAAACACAGTTTTCAATCGAGTTTGAAGTTTATTAGGTTTCATTTGGTGTTAGTTAGTTTTCCTGTTAAAATCCCAAATAATCTGAAGTGTCTTGTTCTTTATTTCCCCAGCCCAGCTAGTGCACTATTCTTGAGTAACTAGATAGAAAAGGGAGTGCAATTCACGGGGAATAATAACATTCAGACACAAGTCAATGTGTAATCCTCTCGAGACTTTTTTTGATTTGTCAAAATTTCTCATCATCTTTTCCTCTGGCATAGGCATAGCAGTTTCTTCTGTAACTCCTGGACAGTAGTTAAAGTAGTAATTTTAAGCCGTAAAGTCCGATTAATACTATTTATATCCGATTAATCTTATTATTCTGTCCTATTATTACTCATCTGGTGGATAAGGTGGATTTGGTAAAATTTAGCATGTGGAAAGCATCTTTGATGGAACGAAGAAAATTCGTTCCAGAAAATATTAAACAACTGCTTACCTTCAAGCCAAGATATGAAATGGAAACTTGAGCCAATTCTTTGAAGTTAAGATTCCTGCTGTGCACTTGACAGAAGCATTCAATCCCATGACATTTCAGCTACTTTCTCTGATCTCGCTCAAGCACTGATATGAAATCTAGACTGACTATTAGATGTGATGTTGATTAGAGTAATCGGAGAATATTGTAAAATTAATATACATGGTATTCAATGCTTATAATAATTTTAATGTTGATTTTTTTTTTTCAAAATGGCAACTGAACATTGAAAGTGAACACACTCATTCATATATTTTGCAAGATTTTTAATGTTTCCTTGTGCTTGTATCCTAAAAAATGATTCCTGAATAAGTCTTCAGTGCAGGATATGATCTTATGATGATGTCTGGAATGTCCAGAGTAAATGTAATATTGTTGAAGAACATGATGGTATACTTTTAACAACATTACAAAACAACTTTAACCTTCCCTGCCCCTCGAAACGGTATCTGTTCTCTCTCGTCGGAGGATGTCGAATAGTATTTATATTTTTTGCATAATTATTACCGATTTGAATTTTTTTTTTATGCCTTGTGCTTATGTCTTATGTGTTGTGCTAATGTCTTATATTTGTGCTAAAGTTATATATGCCTCTTTCCCCCAGATTGTACAGGAGATCCGTAATCGCACCATAAGATCGATGTGCGGTCAGAAGAACACGGCTCACAGTGTGTGGTCTCTCAGTCCACTGCAGAGGAAGACTCTCCTCCAGCACATACTGGTGAACGACGAGCATCACTTCCTGTACTGCTACGTCCCCAAAGTGGCCTGTTCCAACTGGAAACGAGTGCTGAAAGTACTGAGTGGCGCTCTAGCCAACGTGGACGTCAAAGTGAAGATGGACCATCGTGCTGATTTACTCTTCCTGTCTGACTTTTCGCCAGAAGAGATTCGTCATCGACTACGGCATTATTTTAAATTCATGTTTGTGCGGGAGCCGATGGCCCGCTTGCTTTCTGCCTATCGGAACAAGTTTGGCGAAATCGAGGCATATCAGCGTAAATACGGTGCAGAAATTATACGCCGCTATAGAAAAGGCTACGCAAAGGATAAAAAAATAGCAGGAAATGACGTGACATTCACAGAGTTTGTGCGTTATTTACTTGACGAAGACCCAGAGAGGATGAATGAACACTGGATGCCCATCTACAACCTGTGCCAACCCTGTGCCATAGAATATGACTTCATTGGCTCGTACGAAAGGCTGGAGAGCGATGCGACTTATGTTCTGGAACGTGTCGGAGCACCGCAACACATAGGTTTTCCTGAACGACAGACGTGGTACAAACCCGTCACCAAAGAAACGCTGCATTATTACCTTTGCACTGTGCCACAGAAGTTCCTCAAAGATCTTCTGCCCAAATATATTCTGGACTTTTCTCTGTTTGGCTATCCTTTACCCAACACAACCACTGAATACTGTAGGCATTAACAAAGACATTGGTTTATACCTGCTTTATAAGACTGTCTATAATATTTCAATATGTTAATATTTTAAATCCTTTTTTTTCTTTTTTTTTTGACTGTACAGAATTTAAAATATATTTGAATAAAACCCTCAGTACAGTAGTTTTTGAGAACTATTTAAGTTCAAACCACTATTTAAAACTGGAAAAGCTCAGTGAGTTATTTTTATTAATGAGATGCAGTAATATGTCCATGTGAATGGGTGTAAAATGAAAAACATTGTGCTGTGCGCAAGACTATCATGTGTATTATATCAGTAAGCAGATGCTTCTATCATTTTCACTTGTCAATTCAATATTCTGTTTTCCTTTATTTACTTAGATAATCATTGTTACTTCTGCTGTCACCCATATTGTAAGACGTTTTCTTTGTTGATGTGTTTAATCTTTTTACAAAAATGAAATGTGATGCTCAAATCGAGAAAATTAGTTAGAAAATTTCTTGTGAGGCAATTCCTGTAATAAATTGTTCTGCGAGTGAAGTGTTGTTTCATACGACCAAAACAAATATTTCTGACCACAAACTTGAACCCTTCCCATCTGCTGCTTCCTCTGAAAAGACGAGGCTCTGAGTTGAATCCCTAAAGAGATTCTAAAGAATGCAGTTTCACATCCAAAAGCAGAAGTACTGTACAATGAGGAAATAAAAAAATCTTTGAAATCCACAGGCTTGAATTCTGTTTTTTCTTTTCTTGGACGGAGCATACTATTTATTGTAAAAGAACGGCTAATAACAAGCTAATTGTGTTTTGAATCCCACAGGCAAAATAAAAAAAAATCTAATGAAAGCAGTAAGTGAAAGCTCAGTTCACACCCGAAGGCTTTAACAGAGAAAAAATGTAGTCTGGAAAAATACACGGGTATACTAAAAGTACATTTAAATGCCGTTCATGCCGAGAACTATAATAAACACATTTTTAAAAGTCGTCAAAGAATAGCACAACTATATCAACAATGTTCTAAGAAAAAGACCCAAGGTCTAACTAGGACCAAGGAGCAACTCTGAAGAAGACGGATGGACGTCGAAACGTTAGTCATTTTGTACTAATAAAATTATTTAAAACGTTCTGTGCTCCGGTCCTGCTCCTTGGTCCTAGTTAGACCTTGGGTCTTTTTTCTTAGATTTCTGTCCTGTTCCGTGAGCACCAACTAGGCTGAAGCGCAAGTGACCCCTTTCTACTATATCAACAATGTTGCTGGAGGAATCACTTTCTAAGCTTTATATTTCAGCTGATGAACAATAAAAACATTTACAGCCAATCAGAATCCACCTGGCTTTGAATAGCTCGAGCATTTAAAGGGGCAGACGACATAATTGCAGTGTGTGCTTACAATAACACAACGTTATCATCGGTTGGTATTGATGGTGCTTATAGTTATAGTTCTTGCTGTGTGAACGGGGCCTTTATAATGGTGTTTGTTTGTCCATGCGATGCTAGGATGTTATGAGTGGTTGTCAGTCCAGCCAACAGCTTTTGGTTTCCCGAATGTTCTGGGAATATTAGTTTTTGTAACAAAAATAACCAACAAAGTTTCTGGAATATTATTGTTTGGTTCCCCAAAACTATCTGAGTAGTTTTTAGTGCATTGCCAAGGAGTTGTTAGAGGCCATCCACACGGAAAATGTGACTGCATTTCCATTGATTTCCTTGTTACAGTTTTTTACAATCACTTTGTTACTATTTTCAGAACCTTGATGTCATTTTTCACAACTCTAGACACAAAACTCACAACCAATTATCAAAATGCACATTTTTCAAAACTCTAACCATTTTCTCAATTGTTTGGATACAATACACATAAAACTTAGATCATTTGTTCATTCAACAAAAATCACTTGTTCAATATGACACAACTTAACATCAAAGTACTACTATTTCAAAAGGCAATTCACACATTACATTTCAAATGAATGTCTATTCATTTCCTTACACTGATCTAACTATCAATTGATACAACTGCTCAAAATGATAAGTAACTGTTGCGTTACTCTTAATGTATAGTTGTATGGAAACAGACAAACAATCTTCCATGTTTACAGTAAATCATGAAAGTTTCAAGATAACGAGATTCATTGTCACCAATTAGCGTGGAGCATGAACCAATTAGACTACAATATCCATGGATGTAGCCTAATATTTTATATCATACTGTAATGCTTCATCAGACACTGTGTCTATGGTCCCAAATACTGTACCACCTTTTCAGACTATTTAAAGTATTGACAGTACTGCACTGTAGAGATGCAGGCCCTTGGAATTGCTTGTCCAATTCTGCCAACTCGTTACTGATGATTGAGGGCACATTGTGGAATGAGTATATAAAGAGTTGATTGGGATCCAATTGCAAGAGCATAGTGATATGTAACATGGAGCCAGCAGGTGATCCAGGTCACAATGGAGGTCAAGCAGTGGTGGGAGGAAGACGAGGAAGACGTGTTGGTCAAAGGAATGGTAGGGGACAGGCAGCCCTTCTGAGAGGTGGTCGTGGGCCTCGTTTGAGAGGTGTGGGGGAACGTGGTAGAGGACAGGCACCCCTTCTGAGAGGTGGTCGTGGGCCTCGTTTGAGAGGTGTGGGGGAACGTGGTAGAGGACAGGCACCCCTTCTGAGAGGTGGTCGTGGGCCTCGTTTGAGAGGTGTGGGGGAACGTGGTAGAGGACAAGGCCACGGACCAAGACAGCGGCAGCAACAGCATAGAGTGTCCAATGAAATTCGGGCAATAGTTGTAGACCATGTCATAAATCATGGCATGACAATGACTGAGGCGGCTACAATGATACAACCAAACCTGAGAAGGTCAACCGTGGCCTCAATAATCAGAACTTTCCGCAATGAGAACCGGTAAGTTATCAGCATGCACTAAACATTATGCTACTCTCAATTGTCAAATGACTGCATACCAATGTGTATCACAGAATAGGTGATGTGACCAAGTGTCTTCTTACTCTAATGTTCCCTGTAGAATTGTGACTAGGCCAAATAGTGGAGGCAGAGGCAAAATTCTAACTGACCAGCAAGAGCAGGCTGTGGTCGATTTGGTTCGGGCCAGAAATGATATTCGCCTTACAGAAATTCGCCAGCATATCTTGGACAATGAAGACATGTTCAACAATGTGGGATCCATAAGTTTGCCGACCATTGCACGCATACTGAAAAGGCACCAGGTATCTATAAAACAACTATACCATGTGCCTTTCGAAAGAAATGCAGACAGAGTGAAACAAATGAGGACTGAGTATGTTCAGGTAAGTTCAGTTTCAAGACGGCTGTTGTAAAAACATTCCCAAAAATTCTACATTGTACGGTAATCTCTAAATCTCTTTCCAAAATGTATTTTTAGAGGGTGATGGAGCTGGATGCTGATGACGACCATCACAAATTCATATATTTGGATGAGGCAGGTTTTAATCTGGCCAAGACAAGGAGGAGAGGTCGGAATTTCATTGGCCAGCGGGCAACCATCCAAGTACCTGGACAACGTGGGGCCAACATTACCATGTGTGCGGCTATATCAGAAGATGGTGTGGTGGGACGCAGACCTCATATTGGACCATATAATGCAGCTCTCCTTGTCACCTTTCTTGATGAGCTCGAACAGGTTTGTAGAGCTGAAGGTGTGACCTATGTCATTGTCTGGGACAATGTCAGGTTCCATCATGCTCATGTGGTGCAAGCATGGTTTCAGGCCCATGCACAATTTACCACCCTGTATTTACCCCCATACTCCCCCTTCCTTAACCCGATTGAGGAATTTTTCTCCGCATGGAGATGGAAGGTTCATGATAGGCACCCTCATGAACAAGTCACTCTTCTCCAGGCCATGGATGACGCCTGCAATGACATCACAGCAGACCAGTGTCAGGCCTGGATTCGCCATGCCCGAAGGTTTTTTCCAAGATGTTTGGCTAATGAAAACATCCATTGTGATGTAGATGAGAACCTGTGGCCAAATCCACAACACAGAGTTGATGACAATGTAGAAGTACAGTAATCACTGCTGTTTTATTTCTTACAGTGCAAGCAAGTTGAGGAACACTGCATTTGATGGTTTACAGTACTGTCTTTTCTTTTCTATTTCATTGCATTTGATGGTTTACAGTACTGTCTTTTCTTTTCTATTTCATTGCATTTGATGGTTTACAGTACTGTCTTTTCTTTTCTATTTCATAGCTAATTACTGTATTTTTGCTTTGATTAAAATAAACCAATGTTGTGATTGTACTGTAGTGTTTTGCATCAATATATTACAAACTTTGTTCAATGATTCCACTTTGTCTGTATTCTCTCTACTACTGCAGTACTTTACAGTAACAGAGGTATTTACTGTACATGTAGTACCATAATGAAACCTGTATCACCTATTTTGTTCTACAATAGTTAATGATTGTACGAACAATGACAGAGTGAAACTATCGGTTGCTTGTGTGTGGGTGATCTATAGTTGTGTTTCAATGGTATTTCACAGTAAATTTGTTTTTTGAACCAATGATTGTGCAAGTGCAAGATTTCTTTAAAGATGTGAATGCACAATGCAATGTTTTGAACATTAGACAACCTGTGTTACAAGTGATAACCGTTTTGAGTTTTGTGTCTAGAGTTTTGAAAAATGACATCAAGGTTCTGAAAATAGTAGCAAAGTGATTGTAAAAAACTGTAACAACACGTCTAGACGGATGTGCGTCTCGGGCATGAGGCCATTCTAAAAACGTTTAAAAGTTTAACTTAAAAAAACACAGACTAAAAACAGGTTGAAACCATGTGTTTTCTCATTCCACTGCGTAAACTTTAATGCAAAAATACATTTTGTGTTAACAGCCATTAGGGTTTTGTGGGTAGATGCTTAATTAAAGTCAAGAGATGAGACCTTAAATCTCAATGACATACTGGTTGAGTTATTCTTAAGGCTGGGATTGTTTTATTGCTAGCCCTGAAGAAGAAAAAAAGTTTGATCATTTCACATAGCACACTTTTCAACAAATCCCATGATTTGAAGTATCATTCTAGTCTGTAGCAAATGGTCCGGAATTATAAGTTTATACTTGGTGTTTATGAGAAATAACATGGCTTAGCAATCACCTCTATTAAATATCAAAATAAGATTAAACATTAAAAATTGGGGGAAATGTTCAGCACATCTATCTTTTGTTAAGTTTACAACATCAAATAAAAGCTAAAAGAAGAACTACAAGAAGGCATGTTGAATAATTGTACTTGGATGGATTTTTTCCCCTCCTATTATATAAAGAAAAGTGATTGATTTATGGAATTTCACTCTGATATCCAGAGGCAGAAAAAAGAATTACATGAAACGTACACAGAGCAGACAATGACAGATTATATTAAAAACTATGCATGTTTATTAATAAGTTAATCAGTCAACATAAATTCTATTATCTATACATAAACATATAAAACAGGTTGGAGTGATAGTGTGATATCAACAGTCCTGAGTAACATGGCAAAATCCACTTTCTGAAGACCTCTTTGGTCACTTTTATTTCACTTCAGGCATATTTTAGAACAGTTTTAATCTTTAGTTTAACTTGTTATAAAAAGGTCTGCCATGTAAAGATGAGAAGCTGCCTCATTTTCCATTAAAAAGTCCAAAACTATTAAGAACAATAATGACACTATGACTACTTCAATAAAAAAAATATTTTATGTTGTTACAAAATGTATATCATCAACACTGCTCTACACATTGGCTTTAGTGGCATAATTTTACCTTTGACCTTAAATAAATGTACAAGTACTTCCCTTTTAGAAGCCCAAGAAAATGTCTTCTGGACTGATCTCAGAGACATTTCTGACTCAACACAAAGTTTCTTCAGAACTGATTAAACAAGAATCTTCCACGCGACATCCCTGTTTTATATCAGCGCAAATGTGACAGGCTGCGTGAACCATTTCCTTGGCCGCTACTCCTTAAAGCTCACACTTCTGAAATGTGAAGTTAAACACGGGTTATTTTAAATCGTACAAGCATGGTTATGAATATCACACAAGAAATGATGTCTGCTGCAGTTTCCCCAAGGCAATCCTCACTTTTCTGTCGTCTTGTCTACGGAGCGCTCTGGTGTGCGGAGGATGGAGCGCTCAGGAGAAGCAGGACGGGGACTGAGAGAGGTGCTGAGAGGAGAAGAGCTTCGCAGTGAAGAGAAAGATAAGCCCTGTCTGCGCATTTCCTGCACAGCTCTCTCCCTACCATAGAAAAACACTTACACACATTAATCAACATTTCACAAACCAACACAGCAAGATCATAGCAGGCACATACGCAAAAAAAACTCTAAATACATTTGAAGTTCTTTCAATACTGAAATATATTTTGTATATAAAATAGTTGTGTCATTAAAATATTTTTATTTTAACCCATTCAGACTGATTAAACTCATTATTTGCCTCATTCAGACTGATGCTTATAAGGGTTTTGTGCCTTTAACAACATGCTCATCTTTTATTTGTCTATGTTCATGGAAGACTATGTAGTAGATTCTGGATAAATTGAGAATCACAATTTTTTGCTTTCAAAACGATAATGAACAGACAACTTAAAAAACAACAACATGTAATTTACTAAAAGTTCTGACAAATGTTAATTGCTGCAGTCTATTTAAAATGTTTAATGAATCTGTGAATACAACAAAAAAAATTGGTTTGAATGTTTCAATGACTCACTCAAAAATACTTTATTGCTTCATTACTGGATGAATCAGCTTTTTTTAGATGAATCTCTTGAATGATTAAATGACAAATACATTTTTTAGCAGTACTGTTGCCACCTAGTGGCATAGTGATGTAATCGACACCACTCTATTACTCTTATTTACTCTAATTTGATCACTTCCGTAGACATCAGGGTTTATATAGCTAAGTGTTACCCCAGTTCTTTTGTGATAATATGAATATTTGTAACAGAAATAATGATACTGTGTGGTTGAAAACATTGAAGCTGTTTTATACTAATACATGACAACTGCTCTCTCTGGCTCAGCGGCAGCGCCCACGCAGATTTGAACGGTCCGCTGTGATTTTGTCAAAGGTTTAATAGACACATAATTGTTGTCATTTAGGAATGACATTGTGTGGGTGTTTGAATCGAGATTGCGTTCTCTTAAAGATTAACCGTACAGCTCTATTATGTAGACTATTCCAAATTGTCCGATGATGGTAAGAAAGTTCAGTAGTTTTAGTAATAAAGCCTGGGTCTCACCTTTCAAAGCGCTCAGTGGTCAGCTGTCTCTTGAGGATGTCCATTTCTGTCTGTAGCTGAGACACTTTTCCACGCAGCTGAGAAACCTCTCTGGCATGACCAACCCTACGAACACACACACATTTTATTTGAACAAATACATTGTTATAACTAGTATTGCTTTTTAACTGTGCTGGAGAGCATTTCGTCATCTGTATCTGATTGATGTCTGTTTATTTCACATGCTGCTATCAGTGATCACCATGGCAACTGTACACTTGCACTAGGCAACACTATTGAGAAACTGCTTGTTTGGAGGAAAGCAACATTCAATGGACTCTTTATGCAGCCTTAAAGAGGACACAGTCCTCAGTGTATCCCATAAACAAATGCTTTACACAGTTACTCTGTATAACAGACTCTTACAGGAAACAATAAAGAATGTGATATACATTGGCAGAATTACAATACACATTGTATAATTTATATATACACATACATTTATAGCCCCCTGATATTTTAGAGCGCTGTCAGTTAAAAACAAACATGAAGTTTGCTCCCCTCTAAATGACCGGGTGCGGCTTGTTTGCCTCCATCTGTTCTTTTTCCCAATAATCCCTCCTTCAGTTCTCTGGACAAATTGTTTACAGAAGCTCCGTGGTCTCTATTTTTCAAATGCATTCTGTAAAGTGACATCACTGACCGAGGGTCTCCGTGCCTAATGAAATTCGATTACTTCTTTATATAGGATGAGTTGTTGTAGCCGTACAGATCAGTGTGTGGAGCATCTGCTTATATTCTTCCTATTTGTAAAGGATTTCATTAAATTTTGTCCTCTTTAACACACAAACCAATGATGTAGTTTGATCTATTTTTTGATACGTCATTATTATTCTCATATACCACCATTCAAAAGTTTGGTGTTGTAAACCCGACTCAATCGGCCCAAAGGAGGCATATCCGATCAGCGGGTGAAGGTCTTTGCGCGTTGCCGTCTTTCTGCGTGGCAAAGTAATTTGATTAAATGAAATACATTTTCTCATATGTATTAACTCGTTATTTCATCTGACTCTATAAATGAAAAAGGTTTAATGATATCTGTGCATCATTAAGTGTGAGAGAGTGTTTGACTATTCTTTTTAACTCTTTACTGAAAATAATGTCAATTAAGTCGATTAGAATAAAATCAAATGTTTACAATTTATTATGTCAGGTAAATGTATCACGCCAATTGCATAATCAGTTCAAAGATAATAGATACAAACATCAAATGCTCTGGAATAAAGAGAGAAGATGCAATACCTTGACATTATAAAATACATGATACAAAGTGTTTTCCTTGCACTACGCATCACGGGCTAGTCTTAGTTACAGAATCGCCCCGAGCCTCTCATTGCATTTCATCATATAGACAGACCAATGCAGAAACCTCTTTTCAAATGGAACCATTTGCTAACAATGGGAATTTGATTTGAGTTTACAATCTGAGAGCTGGAGACTGGAAGACACACCCTCCTTTGTGTGTGAATTATCTCTAAACTCTTAAATACCTTATTACCTTTTGGTTTACTTCTTTGGGAATGAGACCTTTGTACCAGTTGCACTGAGACATTACAAATGATATCAAACATGTGAAATACTGTATGATAATTATTCACATTAACCCATATAGATTTTTGGGTGAATTTCAGGTGATCTCAGCATGATAGCACAAGAAAGAAATTCAAATGTTGATTCCCTTTGTTTTCTCAGAGAATTACCCTCTCTTATAGTTCTTCCAGTTTCTCCAGTCTTACGGTTTCACTAAGATTTTTCCATTTCTTTTTGAAACAAGATACTTTTATTCAGCAAGGATGCATTAAATAAACCTAAATTGACAGTAAAGACATTTATAATGTTAAAAAAAAGATTTCTATTTCATATAAATGCTGTTCTTTTGAACTTTCTATTCATCAAAGAATCTTAAACATATCATGGTTTCCACAAAAATATTAAGCAGCACAACTGATTTTAACATTGACTATAATAAATATGTTTCTTGAGCACCAAATCAGCATATCAGAATGATTTCTGAAGGATCATGTGACACTGAAGACTGGAGTGATGATGCTGAAAATTCTTTGCATCATTACATTTGAAAATATATTAAAGTTGAAAATAATTATTTGAAATATTTAAAAAACATGACTGTTTTTAATCAATTAAATTCAGCTTTGGTGAGAATAAGAGACTAATCAAGATTAAAAAAATCTTACGAACTAACTTGTCAATGGTACTGTAATAGTAACAAAAAAATTATAAATGGCTCTTTTGCTCATTGTTTTTCCACTTACGTTTTGCTGTCAGCGAGAACGAGGCGGTCCTTCAGCACTTTGAGCTCAGACTCTTTCTCGCTGGCACTCAGGTGCGTCTGAAACTCCTTCTGTCGATTGGTGGTGAGCAGAGTTTCAAGATTGCGTACCGTCAGATGCTCACTGGCCAGCTGCTTTTTCAGAAGCTCCGTCTCAGAGCGCACATCCTCCAGTTCACCAGTCACCTGAGTTTGATGTTAAAAGGTTGGTTAGTTTGTCGTACATTCGCTCATTTCTAAAGATGTAGTTGACAGAGAATGGTGTGTGTGTGTGAGTCTTACTCTTTCCAGCTCCATGCTCTTAGCCGTCAGCTGGCGAATGGTGAGATCTTTGCTGGAGTCGAGCTTAACGCACAGTTCTCTGACAGAGGCCAGATCTGCCAACACTGAGTCTTTCTCGGCTCGAGTCGCCTGGACCTCCTCTTCCAAACGAGACATTGCCCGTGCCAGCGATGACACCTGAGCTTCGTATGCTTGCACAGCGTTCAAGTGCTGAGAGAAAACACAGGTGATGAGGCAATGGAAAACATTGAGTGTACGTTTTAGGGATGGGCATTTTTCAAAAATATTGCATTCGAATATTCGGGCTCATAAAAATCGAATATTCGTTTATTTAAATGACGTTTAACAAAAAAGACGTTATTTTTTTTTTAAAGTTTTTGTCACCATTTCTGTCACCATTTCTGAACAAGCTTAGGATTAGGCAATATACACAAGCTTACAATATATGTTAAAAATTTCTTTTAGTTGAAAACAAAAAATATAAAGAACATTAGCATTAAAGCTCAAGCAGCGCGAACGGAAAAAAACGCCTAATAAAGCAGACTGCATAGTTATCGTACAGAACGTATTATGCACTCGAGTCAGCATATGATTATCGTGTTTATATTGTTTCACGTTTATGTTGAGAAAAACAATAACATCCACATGCTTCGAGTGAGAAAACGCGCTGTGCTGACAGATGTTTCAGAGACACAAAGATAATGGTGTTCTAAGCGAAGTTTCTAACAGCACTTTGCGTTTTCTGTTTTTAAACTGGTCTCTCTCAACAAATTTTAAAGGAAGTATGTCTCAAAATAATTTTGCTATCAGATAAGTTATCTCGGATCACGCGGGGTCCAGCTGTGCTTATCAGTCGTGAATGCAGTGATGAGCAGCTGTCTTTCCTCATTCGACTGCTGTTTGGATTTCATATGACTTCTACGGTGGCCGAGAGGTGCAAAACAAATCACAATTATAAAAACAAAATAACAAGTCAGAAAACACAACGACAATTCAGAAAACAAAATAACAGTTCAGAAAACACAATGACAAATCTGAAAACAAATTAACAAGTCAGAAAACACAACGACAAATCTAAAAACAAATGAACAAGTCAGAAAACACAACGACAAATCTGAAAACAAATTAACAAGTCAGAAAACACAACGACAAGTCGGACAAAACGGAAAAGGTAGGTATATGTGGCGAATGGAATACTGATCGCTGATTGGACGAGACATCTGTCAATCAAGACATGCAGATAATAAAGGCAGAAAAAAGATCGATTCACGTGTGCATGTGTAAATATTAGCTGTATCGTCTACGATCATTTTTTAATTATGTGCGAGGCTGTGAGCTGACATTATCGAATAGGTCCCTCACTTTGCAAAAAACAAACAAACACTATTAGAATGCAGTTATAATGCCCTAAAAATTCCAAATATAGGGGCAATGCCCCTGCATGAGCTTTTGTTTTTTCTACATGTGGTTTTATACAGATCAATAAACAAGAAGTTAATATTGTGAATTACAATTTGTCGCTCGAGGGAGACTCGAACTCAGGTCGTTCGCGTCAAAAGCTAAATCTGCTGTTCTTCCAACACGCCACTCTCCCACTTTACCAAATCGAGTTCTTTTATAATTTTGTCTGACCAAACCAGATAGTGGTAGGAAGATTTTAATTTGAAAAGTTTTGTTCTCCATAATAATCTCACTAAATTAGCCGGTTAAATAGACAGCTCTAATATTTACACATGCACACGCGAATCGATCTTTCTTCTGCCGCAGTCTGCTGTACTTTCTGCATGTCTTGATTGACAGATGTCTCGTCCAATCAGCGATCAGTATTACATTCGCCACATATACCTACCTTTTCCGTTTTGTCTGACTTGTCGTTGTGTTTTCTGACTTGTTCATTTGTTTTCAGATTTGTCGTTGTGTCTTCTGACTTGTTAATTTGTTTTCAGATTTATTTTTGTGTTTTCTGATTTGTTAATTTGTTTTCAGATTTGTCGTTGTGTTTTCTGAATTTTTATTTTGTTTTCTGAATTGTCGTTGTGTTTTCTGACTTGTTATTTTGTTTTTATAATTGTGATTTGTTTTGCACCTCTTGGCCACCGTAGATTTCTCATTGTGGTGATGATATTATAACTCAGATTCATTAATTAATTTGATCAAAAGTTTTGTATATTGTGTAAGATCATTTTCAAGTAATTCCAAACTTCGTGAGGCAGACAACAACATTATGTGATCAAATACAAACAACTGGTTAACACGCTCCACAGCGCCACCCAGTGCATTTAATCATAACTGTGAGTTAGTGCTTGGGATGTATCATGGATTCACTGTATTTACGGGCACCAAAGCAACGTAGTAAAATTCATGGTAAAAAGTAGTAAAATTCGAATAGTCTTTTATTTTTCGAATAATAATTACAGATCGAATATTTGTGCACACCCCAAGTACATTTACATGACAACGATGTACTCAAAAACGGAAAAGTTTTTCACGTACAGACGACAACTTTGTCAAAACGATCCTCATTCACATGGATCAACGGAAACGACTAAAAAAGTTGTATTATGCTGCCAGGCCAGTAGTTGGCGATGTCACAAACCCCCTGATGGGGGTGCCTATAGACTAAACACCTAATATGCATGGCGTCACAGTTTTCACAAATTCGCATTCACAATAAAACTATCATTTTGGCAATCGTTTTGACAAACTTACACGTTGAAACCCATTTTAAATTTTTTTCAGGCCTCCAAAACGCCACTGTCATGTAAATGAATGGCCAAAACGCATAAAAAGTTTTCTGTTTTTAGTTGAAAATGGTGTACTCCTCACGCTTAGTCACTTGTACCTCCTGTATCTCTCTGTCCTGCAGTGAGACTCTTTCTCTGAGGTGTCTGCGCTCTGTGTCGGATGAGAGCAGCTCCAGTCTAATAGAGTTGTTTAGCCCTTCAGCCTGCTGCAGCTTCAGCTCTTTATCCTCTGAATCAGTGTGGATGGTTCGAAAACGCTCCAGCATTTCCCTGTTCTCCTGTTCCTATACACAACATGGATAAAATAGTATCAGTGCAAAAATAAACTGCACATTAAGGTGGGTTGCTAAATTACTACATATGCATTTGATCTGCATTGATATTGAATTTAATTTAATTCTGCATTTAGCTGAACGTTTGGTTCTTTTCCAATTAGTATTTTTACTTATATAAATTTTTCCATGAAAATAAGTTTGGGATCAAACAATAATTGGTGGCCACCATGGACCCCCGTTGAGGATCCCTAAACAGTTAAATGTAAACCTTGATTGAACAATGGCACCTTTAATCAAATTGCTTTTGCCAATGTTTTATAAAAGCAATAAGCCACTTAATTCTGTGTACTAAAATTATTTTACCATAGGTAAGGAGGTTTTAAGATACATATTTTAAGTTTAACTGAGAAAATTACTGTAATGCACCTTTTATGGCTAACATATCCGGTTGATATATATATATGTTTTTTTTATTTATATTTTAATTATAATAATTTGATCACATAAAAAGGGAATATTGACATGATTTCTGTCTTTTCAATTTGCTGGAGTTTTTTTTCCATCCATCTCTCACCTTGGCAGCCATCAGGCTTTCTATCCGCGCCACCTCAGAGATGTACGAGTGAACTCTGAGCTTCAATTCATCCCTCTCGTTCAGAGCTTCCTGCATCTCTGCGTGCACAGCCTGGAGAAAGGGACACAAGAATGTGAGCATGTGTGACGTTTACTGGTCACAGATGTCACTTCAACAGGAGTGGGTTCACATTTAACATCTGGAGGGTACTTAAGGTTTGGTCTACCTGATCACTTTTAGGAAAGAATGCTGATCCTATGAAATTTTAACAATTACAATTGGGTTTCAGTGCTACACGCTTGAACCCATAAAAATGTGAAGCAGAGGTCTACTGGTGTGTACCTGGTTTTCTCTGGTCATGGTGGCCAGATCATCCTGTAACCTGCGGTTCTCTCTCAGCGCGACCTCTCTGTCTCGACTAACCACTGAAAGTTCCTCTTGTGATTGGTCCAGCTGTCTGCGCAGGCTAGCGATTTCCCTCTCTCGACTGCTCAACGCCCCCTTCAGCTGACTGAAATGCATGTCATACAAGACTTTGAAGGCCTTCTATTCCTTTCCGAAAATGCAGAAACATCCCATCATTCTGAGAACATACATTTTATCACTCTCAACAGAAAACGGAGACTTACTCCAAAGAGTTCTCCAACTCTGTGACTGTTAGCCGGACTTCCAACAGAGTCTTTTCCTGTAGATCAAAACTAACTTTTTAAAGCAGTACCACAAAAATTTTCAAGAATTTTCTCAATGCAACTAGTTATCTTCTCTTCAAATATTACCAAACAGGGCTGTAATAAGATTTATGCTGAGTATCAGCAGTACCTTCCTGTGGATCTCCTCCTGTAGCAGCACCACACTCTCAGTCTTCTGGTCCACATCGTCCTGCAGGGAGTCTTTCTCTCGGTCTAGAGATGCTATTGTCCTCTGCAGAGTCGCAACCTCATCTTTCTGAGATGATCCATGTTTACTCAGATCAGCTGCACAATAAACACAGCATTTATAATCTTCTTTCTACATAACACATTTTACGTCATCTATACAGTAAAATGTTGCATGATTTCACACCAGAACCAGTGAAATTTCACAATTTTCAATATCATTATCATGACAAAATGAATCTGCTATTGAATGCAATCCTTAAATTTTTTTTAAATATTAGTATAAATATTAATTATTGAATTTAAATAAGTATTCAATTTAAACAATGGTATGTTGCCTTCAAGCATTTCTTAGTTATGTAAACATTGCTTTTACCTTTTCAATTATTTAGATAAACACCCAGTAATAACAGGAAAAAAAATAGGGTAACACTTTATTTTAGTGTCCTTGTTACATGTACTTACTATAATAATAACAACAGTAAATTACGTATAATTACAAGCAACTAAACCAAACCTGTATTAGTAGTACAAGTTAATCATTAATATTGCTCAGTGCTTATTTATCTAATTACACTGTAACAAGGACACTAATGAAGTAAATAATGTGTAACCTAAATTAGTATTGGCTTAGTACTTAGGTAACATTACTTCTGACACCCCTAATACATATATTCAAGAGAATAAACAGAAAAAGAGACAGAATAGCTTATTTGCAAATAGATGTGCATTTGAATAAATTAGAAGAGTGCAACACTGTAAGAAATACACGCACTGATTTTCTCTTCTAGTTTGTCGATCTGTTGGTGAGCTGCCTGCAGTTCATTGGTCTTCACAGATAATCTGTGCTGAACATCTGAGAGAGAATGCTCCATCTGCTCCTGCAGAAGCCTAAACGCACACACACAAACACATTCTGGGTGGCACATATTTAAGCACAAGCACGACAGGCAGAAATGTCCGTCTACAGCAGTGGTACAGAAACACACACAGACCTGAGCGCACTGCTCTCGACTCTGTGATGTGTGGCCTCCTCTACGTTCTGCACCAGCACTGCTGACTGAGTCTTCAGCTCCTTCTCAACAGCAACACGACACTCCTTCAGCACAGCAACCTGAGTGCGCAGATCAGCCTTCTCTCTCTCTAGCTACACACACACAGTAATACATCTCATTATGATATATTTAGATGGGTTTATGCCACCTAAAACTAACCTCAAATTTAGGGGAAATTCATAAGTGAGCATTACTTTGCCCTATCCACTAAGAGACACAGACCACTTTGAAGGATGCATGTGCATATTTTACACCCTAGATTAATTTATATATTACTGTCCGAAAGTAACGTTGCATCAAAATTCATGCTTATAGCTCTTAAGATTGATGCAAATTAAACTTTTATGTCAAATATTGTCTTTAAGTTTATTTCAACTCGCTTTTTTTGTGTGCCGTTCGAGAAAAGCAAGCAAAAAACATGAAAACACTAATAATCTGCTAATAATATACTAATATACTTGGGTGCATGAGAGCAATTGAAAGTTTTAAAATCCTCAGGTCTCGAAATGAATTAGAAGAACATTCAGTATCACATGATCATAAACGGCAAAATATTTCCTTGTAGTGACCTTTAAATGTACAGTTCACAAAGTGTCTTTTAGAAGCAACATTCAGGGGGATTTAGATGCTCACATTCATTTGGAACAATCCTACAAGAAGCGTCTCTTTCCTGCAGTGCCCTTTAAGGGCACAAAAACGACATTTGGAGCTGACATGACTAAACACACTGGTAATGTTTGTGAAACTATAAACAGTTCATGCACTATTAGTTTCGTACCATCTCAATGGTGTTCTCCAGGTCGAGAATCCTGATCTGCTCCTGTTCTCGGTCTGTTAGAGATGAGCTTTGGGCAACCTGCAAAGAGAAAAAAAACACCGGCAGCTTTATCTTGGCAACTCTCCTCTTAACACACAGCTATACCACTCACCCAACAAGTGCAGTACAGTCTAGAAGTGCTTTGAACTCACAACTCCAACCACAGAAAATTGCTTGTCCATAATTGGCAGCAATTTATGGTCTTCTAAAAAAAAAAAAAAAAAAAAAAACACTAATTTGCAAACACACACACACACACACACACACACACACACACCTTGAGTCTGTCTCTAAGCATGTCTCTCTCAGCAGTAACTCTCTGTAGTTCAGCTTCAGTCTGTTCTCTGTCGTCTCTGAACCTGTGCTGGAGTTTAGAGGACTCAAGCCCTCCTTGGACACGCCTCAGCACCTCCTGAGTCTATATTTAAAACACATGAACAAATATTCTCAAAGAAAAAAGCTAGATGTGAACCTAACTTAAAGGGATACTTAACCAAAAAATGAATTCTCTCTTATCATTTACTCATTCCAAACATGTTTGACTTTCTTTCTTCAGATTAACACAAACGTAGATTTTTAGAAAAATAATCCATCTGTGAGTTCATATAATGCAAGTGGATAGGTTTCATTATGTGCATAAGTTGACACTCCAAAAACCACGCAAAAAGCACAACAGTGATTCATACTACCCCAATGGATGAATTGATGACTTCTGAAGCAAACTTTTTATTTTTTTATTTATAAACTTTAAATTATCAAAAATTCCAGTCAAGTTATTCATGAGTTCACACTTTAACGTAAAATGTCAGCACGTTGTGAAGCTCACACAAAAAGTGGAGCTTCACACATGCAAATGTTTACGTCAAGCTTGAACTCAGGAATGAGCGTGAGAGATAGTAAATTCTGAAATAATGGGTGGAGTAAAACAAAATGATGGGTACATGAAGCTTCTGAAATCCTGGTTTCAGACAGCAAAGAGATGAAAACCTTTGCAGGTAAGCAGTTGGTGTCTCACCTGCTGGTACTGTGAGCTGAGCTGGTCTCTCTCTGAAGTCAGTAGTTTAACTCTGGTCTGGATGTCCTCTATGTGTTTCTCAAAGCCCAGCAGCACTGACTGTAGCTCATCCCTCTCCTTCACTACACGTGAGAGCTCTGCATCACCATCTCTCTAGAAATACAAAAATAGTCAGTTTCCCAGCCAGGTTTGACCCAAACATGTGCAATATTGTTATTTTGGTAACTAATTTTAATCATTTAAATAAGTGTCTTAAATAGTCAACAATCCATTAAATGACCACAGAAAAAAATTATCTGCAGCCTTGTTGTAAAAGTTATAAGTAAATAATGTATGCATATTGCATACAAATGTAAATAAATGTATAAATGTTCATTAAAATATTGTAATTATAATTAATTGTAATAATATTTTTCGTATTTAAATATGAGAAAAGGTATATACTAGCATGCTGCTGCATTATGAGTGCAGATCTTGCAGGCATTATTAAAACTGTACAATCTGAAATTCAGGCTCTGCTTAAACCATGTATCATCACTGTAATTAGAGAAGTAATTGTCAGCTCCCACCTTTTCATGCCAGCTGCCTCTTCCTCTGGGGCTCCTCCCCCTGCCTGGACTAGGGGTGGGGGTTTTGTCTGTCCTGCCCCTAACCAGACGGTACCGCTCCACTTCCTGTTTATAATAATTCCTTTCCTCCTCTAAACTTTTCACAAAGGCATCTAGACGGGATGGAGATTGATCCTTGCCACACATCCCATGCCTTGCACGCATTCGCTCTAATTCTAGAATCATCTCCTTATCTGAAACAAATACAGCACTAAAATTAAACAGGTGAATGACAAATCATATATCACTTTACCCGCAACTAATACATAAAGAGGAGTGTTACATCTCACCAGCCTGTGTCATTGCTTCTACTTTGTCCTGAAGTCTCTTTTTGTCTTCCTCCTGAAAGTTTATCAGTCCCTCCATCTTGTCATTCTGTTTTTGAAGATCAAGTAGTTGATCCCTCAGACGGTCTTTCACGTGATCTCCATCTGCCATATCCTGCAACAAATCATTGCAAACTTTAGACATTTGACTGAGTCTAATGAACCATAACAACGCATTACTACTAGATATTGGCATGAGTATTCTGCGAGAAAAAACTTTGTCTGCTGAAGGAAAATGACGTAATATAATTTTGTCATTGAATCTCTCACCTAAATCAGTTATGACGGATGTTCCATGTAAGCTCCAGGTGATGCAAATGTTTTTTAATTGGTCATTCTTTTGTTTCTTTTTTTGTAACAATAATAAATATAGTTTATTATTGTTGTTTTGTCATTATTTATTAATTGTGTTATTATTGCTCAGTTTAAAAAAATATCTGGGTTTCTGAAGCAAAATACTGATGTTATTTACATGTCATCTTTGTATAACTTAATTTTAATTTTCAGATAAACATTTTCAGATGTGTGTTAAGATTATTCTTACAGGCCAGTAATAAAGAGCGGGATATCTGAAAGGATAATAAACATGCACTCCAAAAGAAAGACATTCCTAAATATTTAAACCATCAATGTAATGTCAGGCCAGACAGGATAAATGTCCTGTTTTGAAGCAGATGGTTAATTTAACAGCTCATTTCACATGCTGCTTTTTGGACAGTGGACCCATGCACATACCCGTCTCAGTGTAGAGATGACCTCCTCCAGATCCTCTAGCTCCCGTTGTTGACGCTGAATCTCTTTCTAGAAACAGAGATAGAGTCAGTATCACTACATAAAGCTAAATACTTAAAAATGTAAAATATTAAAATCCAAGAATGAATACATTAAGACAATATAAATAAAAACGACTAGAATTTAAATATACGCTGCAAATGTTTTTCCCCCCACATATAAAATATAGATATCAAATAAAAATAAGATACCATACATAAATAAGATATCACAGTCTCTGTGACTGCCCAAGGCTCGGTTTCCCAAAAGCATCGTGAGCTATTAGTAAGTTGATCGTAAAGAACATTGGTGGCAATGGTCTCCATGATCAATTTGGGCTCACAATGCTTTTGGGAAAGGCAGCCCTAGGCTCTTTACGCAATGAAATAAAACAAAAAACATTAACAGAAAAACAGCTAAAATTGAAAAATTATATATCAATATATTATGCAAAAACACAGTTTGCTAATCCATACAGTTTCATTCCTGTTACGCCCGCCTGGTTGCCTCTACTGGCTCTGCTACACAGTGCAGGCGTTAGTTGAGCAACAGGTGTATTCCATCCCTAATTAACTCCTTATATGGAGTAGTATAAAGATCTGTGATTGGGGAGTGAGCGGTCTCTCTTAGTCTCAGCTTTTATTCTCAGCTCGCAGCTCTGAGGCTCTGTCTCTCTCTCAGGAGCTGAGCTCTCTCACGTTTTTTTTGTTTTCTCTCCCACCTTATTTCTTCTGGGTATTTGTTTGTTCTCCCATCTTTATTGTTAGTGCCAGATATTGTTTATTTTGTGTAGAAACGCGCATGTATTTACTTTTTCCCTTGACATTGATTTTTTTCTGATTAGTCAATAATTGTTTTGTTTGGTTTGTCAATAAATTGGTTTATTGTTTAAGTATTTGTTGTTTGCCTCTTTTATGTTGCGGTTTACGAGCCGGCCGTAGCATGAAATGGGGGCTCGTCCGGGATTTTTGAACGTGTTTGTTTGAGGGAGTGGTTTATTGTCTCTTCAGGATTTCTGGTAAGAATCGGCTTTCACTCCGGTTAGTTAGAGTGTTTCAGCTGGGCAGCTCGTGAGCGTCCTTCCATCGGAACACTGTTTGTTGTTTTGTTGATTTCGTTTTGTATTTTATTTGGAGTTTTGGAAGGAAATCCCGGGTGGGGGTACGCTTCTCGCGCAGCTGAACTCATTTAGAGAACGGTTGTTACGAGGTTCAGCGTTTCAAGTCGCCTCGAGCCCGGCAGTCCTTTGAAGACTAGAAAGGATAGTTAGTTTTAACAGGCAGGCATATCGGAGATGAAAAGCCAATGGAAATCCTGGTGAGTACTTTATATTTTCTCCCTGAGTTTGTTAAGCTTGATTATAAAGAGAACATGTTTCGCGTGCGGTTATCAGTGTGTTTCGTTTTATAGGAAGTTGATGTTTGTGTAGAACGGTTAAAATATTAAATTTGATTTGTTTACACGAAGATCTTGGTTGAGGACAATAGTGATAGATGACTAGTAGGGAAGTTTGTCACAGCTGTTGTAGCCTATAGAGTATGACCGATTGTTGTTTACTGTGAGTAAATTAGCACTGTATTGAGTGGTTATACCAAGTTTTCCTATAGTAATTGAGCACTAGTTTATCGTCCTTGTTATGACAATGAAATTTTTTAAGTGACTTTAGAATCTGTTTGATTAATCTGAATAAAACTAAGATTTTTGTCATGGACATATTTCACTTGATCTTTTTGAATTTCTAGCGTTATAGGGGATAGGGCTTAAGCTGTTTGCTGGCACTTTTGTTTTGGGAGGTTTTATTAGAATTATTTTGGATTTGTTGTAGTCAATTAACTAATCTTCATTGTGTGAATTGTATGTTAGTCCAAAATGACTTCCATTCAGGGATTGAGTGTTGAGCTTTCTGAGAAGTTTCTGGATAGGTGCACCAAGGAACAACTTCTAGAAATTGCAGAGAGGTATACAATCATTTTTACTAGAACTGATAAAAAGCGCAAGGAGGATTTGTTAAGAGCTGTTAAAACTCAGTTGATAGACAAAGGAATTCTGGTTGTGGAAGATGAAGCTGGTCTTGGTAAGACAGCATATCCATTGGTTGAGAGAGATTTAATCTCTACAGAGAAACAAACACAGTTTGAAATTGAGAAGCTATCGTTTGAAGATACTCAAGCATTAGAAAATAGGGAATGGGAAAGACGTTTTCAGTTTAAGAAGCTAGAGCTTGAACAGGAGCGTGAGAGTACACAATTTGAGCTGAAGAAGTTAGAGTATGCACGTGAGAGTGAATGTGAACATAGAGAGTATGAGATGAGAAAGCTAGAACTTGAATTGGAAGCAAAAAAAAACTGAAGCTTCAAAATCTGTTCAGGTTGAGTGTTCATCATTTGAATTTGATGTTGGTAGAAACATTAAGATGGTGCAGCCATTTTGTGAACGTGACGTAGACAAGTACTTTGCACATTTTGAGAGAGTTGCTTCTTCTTTAAAATGGCCAGAAGAAGTTTGGACTTTGCTTTTGCAGTGTGTTCTGACGGGAAAGGCTCAGGAGGTGTTTTCTTCTCTTTCTGAAGAAGAGAGTGGAGATTTCAAACAAGTTAAAATAGCCATTTTGAGAGCGTATGAGTTAGTACCAGAGGCTTATCGTCAGCGATTTCGTGGTTATAGAAGACATGAAAGGCAAACATATGTTGAATTTGCTCGGGAAAAAGAATTTACGTTTACTAGGTGGTGTCAGTCTCAGAAAGTAGAAACCTTGAACCAGTTGAGGGAGTTAATTCTTGTGGAAGAATTTAAAAACTGTGTACGTCTGTGTCTACTTATTTGAATGAACAGAAGGCTCTTACATTAGCTAATGCAGCTGTGTTGGCTGATGAATTTGTTCTGACCCACCGAGTTTCTTTTCCTGATAGAGGTTCAGGTGAGCCGAGTAGAAAGTCATTCCGGAATCGTTGGATGCCTCCAGTGAGTACATCAAATACAATCCCAAGTGTGCCCCCTGTCAGTCAGAAATTTTCATCAGAGAAGGGTAAGGTGATTTGTTTTTACTGTCACAAAGCAGGACATAAGATATCTGAATGTAACGCTTTGAAGAAGTCTGCTAAGCCAGTTGGGTTGGTTGGACGTGAACCGCTGGAGAGTTATGTTTACCAACAGAATCCTGAGATTGAAAAGGGAATCTCAAAACAGGTAGATGTTGGAGATAATTTTTCGGAGTATGCTCCATTCATTACTACCGGCATAGTGTCTTTGCCAGAGCAAGAGGGAGAAGTTTCTTTGAAGATCTTGAGAGACACTGGCGTTTCTCAGTCGTTTTTGCTAGAGGGAGTTCTCCCACTCTCAGGTCAGACTGCGACCGGGAAGGATGTATTAATTAGGGGGAAAGAAATTACCTTCTTAAAAGTTCCTTTACACAGGGTACACCTTGCCTCTGATATTGTAAATGGAGATGTGATTGTTGGAGTACGATCTTCCCTTCCTGTACCAGGGGTGTCTTTTATTTTGGGGAACGATCTTGCTCAGGGAAATGTCTGGGGAACATTAAAACCTGTACCATCAACTGTTGTAGTCTCCTCACCTATGCTTAGAGATGTTCCTGATGAGTGTGGTTTGAAATTTCCCCACGTGTTTCCTTCCTGTGCTGTCACCCGAGCCAGGGGAAGACAACTTGAAGCTGAACGACAGAGTGAAGGTGAAATTTATTTACATCCTGATGGTGAAATAACCATGGAGGAACAGCTATCCATTCAGTCTGAGGATGATGTAGAACGATGTAGTATTTCAGACTCAGCTGTTCTCTTTTCAGAAGAGTTTGCCTCTGGGGAGACGGAAGTTTCAGAGAAATTTTTATCTTCCATTCTCCATGTTTCTAGAGAGGACCTGATTCGAGCACAGTTAGCTGATGTAACGCTTAAGCCTTTGTTCTCGGTGGTTTGTGTCGAGGGGGATGTTGAGACTCGGTTACCCTCTTGCTACTTCCTGAAAGATGAATTGTTGCTCAGACGGTGGGTCAGTGAAACTTCCTCTTAAATTTAGGCAGTCTGCGATCACGTTAGCACATGATGGAATGGCTGGACATATGGGAGTAAGGAAAACATATGATCGATTACAACGCAGGTTCTTCTGGCCTGGTTTGAAAAGGGACGTGGCAAAGTTTATTAGAACTTGTCATGTGTGTCAACTCACTGGTAAGCCAAACCAGAAAATCCCTGTTGCTCCTCTCCAACCTATCCCAGCTATCTCGAAACCATTTGAGTATTTGCTGGTTGATTGTGTAGGTCCTTTACCTAGATCAAAGACTGGTCATTTGTATCTACTCACGGTAATGTGTTTATCTACCAGGTATCCAGCCGCATATCCTGTCCGGTCCATTACTACAAAATCTATTCTAAGAGCATTAACCTCCTTCATGTCAACATTTTCCATTCCAAGAGTTATCCAGTCTGACCAGGGCTCTAATTTTATGAGCCGTTAGTTTGCTAAGGCCTTACGTCAATTGAAGATCAGTCACAACATTTCCAGTGCATATCACCCTCAGAGTCAAGGGGCCCTCGAATGATTTCATCAGACCTTGAAGTCATTGCTGCGATCCTACTGTGTGGAGCTTGGTTCTGATTGGGAGGAGGGGCTGCCTTGGTTGCTTATGGGAGTGAGAGAGGTTACTCAGGAAAGCATTGGATTTAGTCCAAATGATCTGGTATTCGGAAATGAAGTTCGTGGTCCTATTGCGGTTTTGGCTGACAATTGGAGTCCTTCTGAACCCTCCAAAAATGTTTTGGACTTTGTGAGCGGTTTCCGATATCGGTTACATGAGGCTCGAGCAATTGCTCAGAGGAAACTGGGGAAGTCACAGAGTAAGATGGAGAGGTTGTTTAACAAACGAGCAGTGGCTCGGAAATTTAAGGTTGGGGACCAGGTACTAGCTTTGTTGCCACTTGTAAGTAATCCTTTTCAAGCCCGTTTTGCAGGTCCCTATCCGGTTCTCAAATGTCTTTCTGGACAGAATTATCTTTTGAAAACCCCAGAACGACGTAAGGGAGTACAGGTTTGCCACATAAACCTTTTGAAGCCTTACTTTCCTTCTGGATCTTCTGTGGGGTTAGTGGCCATTGTGCCTGCTGATTCTTCACAGTTGAGCGTGGAAGGAACTCCATTTTCGGAGACATCCTCCTTGAATTGCATGAGGGATGATTCCATACATTTTCCTTCTCGAGGGGTTGTCGAGGGACGGTTGAATAACTCTAAGATGTATTCAAACCTGGTCTTTCCTTTACCTCATCTATCTCCCTCTGAGAAACGCGACATTCTTCAGCTAGTGGAGTTTTTTCCTCAGTTGTTTTCTGATGTGCCCACTTGCACTACAGTGATTGAACATGATATTGATGTGGGTTCTGCTTCACCAATTAAGCAGCATGCGTATAGGGTAAACCCTGTGAAGCGGGACTTGTTGAAAAAGGAAGTGACTTACTTATTAGATCACAACTTGGCTGAGCCCAGCTTTAGTGCCTGGAGTTCCCCGTCTTCTTGTAAATAAGCCTGACGGATCCTACCGATTTTGCACCGACTATCGTAAGCTTAATTCCATAACTAAGCCTGACTGTTATCCTTTACCCCGCATTGATGATTGCGTGGATAGAGTGGGGTCTGCAAAATTTGTGAGCAAGTTCAATCTCTTGAAAGGATATTGGCAGGTTCCATTAACTGATAGAGCAAGGGAACTGTCTGCATTCGTAACACCTGATAACTTCCTGCAATATCGTGTGATGCCGTTTGGGGTTCGAAATGCTCCCGCCACCTTCCAACGCCTCATAAATAAGGTGTTGTGTGGATTACCTGACTGTGACGCTTATTTGGACGATGTGGTTCTGTACAGTTCCTCTTGGTCGGATCACCTAGTCCAAATAAGGGAGTTGTTTGTTCGCTTGTCTGACGCTTCTTTAACTTTAAACTTAGCAAAGTGCGAATTTGGGAAAGCTACGGTTACCTATTTAGGGAAAATAGTAGGAAACGGACATGTTCGCCCCATCGAAGCCAAGATTGAGTCCATCTGTGCTTTTCCAGTGCCTACAAATCGCAAGGAGTTGCGCAGGTTTCTGGGAATGGCCGGATATTATCGGGGGTTTTGCCCAAATTTTGCCTCTATTGTATCACCTTTGACTGATCTCATAAGCCCAAAAGTACCCTTTAATTGGACTACAGCTGCCCAACAGGCATTTGAGGGAGCCAAAGCACTGTTGGCTAGTGCTCCTGTGCTTGTTGCACCCGATTTCTCCCAGCCTTTTTGTTTAGCTGCTGATGCCAGTGATACTGGAGCCGGAGCTGTTCTCCTACAGAGAAGTCAAGATGGAATAGACCACCCAGTCTGTTATTTTTCAAAAAAGTTCAACGTCCATCAGCGAGTTTACTCTTTGGTTGAAAAGGAGACACTTGCTCTTATCTTGGCCATCCAACATTTTGAAATTTATCTGGGATCGTCCACAAGTCCAATTGTGGTTTATACCGATCATAATCCTTTGGTGTTTTTACACAGAATGAAGGATCGTAATCAAAGGTTAATGCGGTGGAGTCTCTTCTTACAGCCATTTTTCCTTGACATTAAACACATCCGGGGCACGGAAAATGTCATCGCTGATGCCTTATCTCGAGCATGAGTATATAATGTATTGCGTTTTTCCCTTTTTCTCCCTTCTCTTTCTATCCTGTTTTCCTAGGGCCCAGGAAGCAGGAACCAGGAACCGAGTGGAGTGGGATAAACCGTGCAGTTGTTGTGTTCTTGTTGTTTTTTGTTGCATTCCTTAGCTTAGAGGAATACTTTTTGTGAGGGAGGTGTTACGCCCGCCTGGTTGCCTCTACTGGCTCTGCTACACAGTGCAGGCGTTAGTTGAGCAACAGGTGTATTCCATCCCTAATTAACTCCTTATATGGAGTAGTATAAAGATCTGTGATTGGGGAGTGGTCTCTCTTAGTCTCAGCTCTTAGTCTCAGCTCGCAGCTCTGAGGCTCTGTCTCTCTCGGTAGCTGAGCTCTCTCACGTTTTTTTTGTTTTCTCTCCCACCTTATTTCTTCTGGGTATTTGTTTGTTCTCCCATCTTTATTGTTAGTGCCAGATATTGTTTATTTTGTGTAGAAACGCGCGTGTATTTACTTTTTCCCTAGACATTGATTTTTTTCTGATTAGTTAATAATTGTTTTGTTTGGTTTGTCAATAAATTGGTTTATTGTTTAAGTATTTGTTGTTTGCTTCTTTTATGTTGCGGTTTACGAGCCGGCCGTAACATTCCAACTCACACATTAAGAGTAACACTGAGGCTTAATTTATTTACTTCAATTTTTTTTTTTACAAGTATAGACCCTGCTGAGATCACCTTGGCCTCTTGCAGCTCCATGTCAGCAGTCTCCAGAACCATCTCTTTGTCTTTCTCTAGCTGCTGGGCGAGCTGGTCTATTTGAGTGAGCTCCTGACACAGCTCTTGATTTCGAGTGCTCAGGTCAGCCACCTCACTAGACACCGTCTTCTTCCTCTGCTGCAGTCCGTCAATTCTCTGCTCCAGGGATCTGTTGGTCTCCTGCAAATACTCTATCTGAAAAAGGAAATTAGTTATTATCAGAGAGGGGCGGGGTTAACGTCAACCCGGAAATAAACACCTGCAAACAGAAGCAGGTAATGGACAGGTCTGAATTAGGGTTGTCAACGCTTTCAATATAATAACCAACAAAGTGTAAACATGCTGTAAATAAGAGATTCCTTGTACAATTAAGACAGCTTTTTTATTATAATGGTCGTTTTTTGCTAGAGTGCAGAATTCAGTGAGCTTGCGCTTTAGAAATTGATAGCATTAGTGATTATAAAGGGAAGGGTCTTCTCTTGCTTTCTGTTTATTACCCATTGACAATCTGAATACAAGTTTAGTTTTTCATGCTGCTAAGTACAGTACAGTTTGTGGATTGTGAACTGTTTAAATTCGCAATTGAATCAGAAACTGGGATGACAGTGATAACCAATGGACGTGACAAAACGGCACAACATTTTATGAAGTACTTATTTCAACAGTTTTTGGTCTGGTACCGAAACTGGTATCAAGAACTGCAAAATTGTATTGATATTGGTACCCAGGGCCGTAGCTAGGGTGGGGGGAGTGATGTCCACCTCGGTTAAAATAGAGTTAGATTGGATGGTCTCAGTCAGGCAACATGCCTAACAAGATAAAATAAACAAAATTATCAGATGGATATCAGTTTCTGAAGAAGATATTCAGTTTACCTGTAGGTTCAAATGAGCAATAAGTTTTTCATTGCTGATGTTTTGAGCCTCTAGAGAGATGACATCATTAGGTCGACCACCATCCAGAGCTCGATTCAGACGCTCAATCTCTTTATCTCGCTCTTCCACCTGTCCAGAGCACAAAGTACATTTGTAAGGGTTAATATTATGAATACATTTACACTGTTAATATATGATAAATAAATAACAGAGATAATATTATTTTTTAGTAATAACCTCTCATTAGTGCACATATATGTGGGCTCTTGAAGGAGGTCTCAAATAAAAAGGACTCTAAGTTCTACTTTAACTACAACCACTAACACTGTCTCTCCCTAAACAATCAAGTAGTGGCTTGAGCAAAACCATTTGCTCCCTGAAATATTAAAACAGTGCCTAAGAAAAAGTAATCAGACTATACACAGTAATTTAATTTGTGAAATGTAGGTGTGAGCACAGCACACTTACCTGTGTGTTGAGATGCTTGATTCCAGCATGCGCTCTCTCCAGGTCAAGCTTGAGCTGTGCCACTTCCTTTTGGAGCTCCTGGATTCTAAACACAAAGATTCAATGTTTTTTTTTTTATTATTATAAAAACTGTAAAAATTATTTTTAACTAATGTTTTTACTTTAACAAACACAAGTATATTAATTTTTAAATGTCTATATCATATTAATAATGTGTTTTAACTGGGCAAGGCTGTCAAAATGAATATGTTAACTCAAGCAATTAATTGTTTTAAATGTTGCTAATAAATATATTATATAAATATGATGCTTTTTTCGTTACTTAAAAAAAAGACCAAATGTGTTAACTACAAATGCATTAATTACAAAATAATCGATTTATTGTAATTCCGTCTTGTTTTCTTCCCCGCACCTGTCATCAGCCACCTGAAGAAGGTCAGCGATATAGGGATCATCTGGTAGTGCCAGAGATGGAGGGATGGGGCCACCGGAGGGTGGGAGGAGTTCATCTATCTGCATCCGCTGGCGTCTAAATGGGATTGATCGCTTCTTCCCTCCTATTTAAATGTAGTCATCGACCATAAAATGTTCTAATAGCAGTATAAACAGACAAAGGAGAATACCATAGCTGCAACGTTAAATAAAACATATCAACCAACCTGGTGTCTGAACAACAGCTTGCATGTTCTTCTCCTGGAGTTGTAGGATACGCTCCGTCTTGGCTTTGCAGTCCTTCTCAAGGGACCGAACTTTGTGCACATACTGATTATTGAGGAATTTTAGATCTGATGTTTCATGGTCCAGTTTCCTGATGTACACCTTCAGCTCTGCTGACGAACAATAATGGTTACAAAAAAACATTCCATGTGATTAAAAAAAGATCAAATCTGTTTGCAACAGGATTTGAGGCATTAAACCTAATCTGTACCCCTGCTGATCCGATCCTTCTCCTCTCTTAGTTTCAAAAGCCCAAGGTGCAGCTCGTTGTTTTCTCTGACTATCCGGGCATTTTCAGCTTTATACGGCTCCAGAAGAGCATCCATATTCCGACTCTCCTTTTCTGTTTTTCCTGCAGCAAGCTTGGCATTCCTGAGACTTTCAGTGGTGTGGACCAGGTCACTGAGAAATTAATGAAAACAGATTGATTATGCTTCTGTCAGATCATGTTTCACAAGTTTACAAAATGTATCATGTTTTATTATCATGAAGACTATTTCCAGCAATTACCTAAAGTTAACGTGTCTTTTTTTTTATCTGACATATACAGATATGCTAGCAAAAATAAATTGTGCCAGAGCTAGTGAAAAGAATAATGGCAGGGCAAGAGTAAATCTGAACTACCGACTCAGAAGATAAAGATCTTTATTGGTGGATAGTATAATACTGCACAATGTAGAGAGAATTCACCTGAAGAGCTTCTCAACCAGTGGCAGACTCTCAATGGCCAGAGGTTGTCTGTAGCCCAGCTGATCTAAACGCTTCCGCAGACTGACGAACTTCCGCTCTGCGCTGGTCGTCATGGTCATTCAACACAAATACACGCTCCGCTCTACACACACAACGATTCGCATGACAACAACAGAGCCAGAAACCTTCATAAAGAATGGAATATTGAAACACTTGATCTATTGTTGAACTTTTATGATTTTGTAAGGTTCAAATGCTAGTTAAAACTGCCAGATTATAATTAGTGACTTTTCAGAACCACTGAGAGCTTCAAAACAGTCAAGACAACAAACCGCTCTGTGGCAGCTAGACTCTATAAAACCCCAAAACAGACTTTATTTAGTCGGCTGCCAACCTAGACAGCATTTTTGGGTGTGTTGCTAACTGTCTAACGTTAGGTAACAGTAAGGCAGCTCACTAGGTTTTAAAACACGACCATAGAGTTACAATGATCAATTTAATATTACGTTACCTTAAATAAATACAAAAATTCACAATTTTCACAAAGCATACTTACGTTACTCCGACACTTGATGTTGTTTACGTCAGTTAAACTGTCAATCTGTCTTCAGAGGGCAGTTGGCTGTATTAGCTTCAGTCTTCATTCTGCAGCATATCTGGCACATGGAAGTACGTTAAAGCTTTTCTCCTCAGGGGCAACACAATAAACGATGCAACAATTAACCCTCCAAAGTCTGCTTTCTGTTTGTTGTTTGGGTATTTCGCCTCAGCGCTTTCATTTTGTAAAGCTGTTTGAGGTTAGCTAATCATCAGTGCCTACTGCAGATTTCCTCCCCTCCCCACGGTGAACGGTCTTCCGGTGGCGGTAACACTGTTTGAAAATGGCGCCGAGGAGAAAGCCAAGACCAGTCCTGCTCATTCCCATCAAACTGGAGTCTTTGAAACAGCGCCATCTAGTGGACATTGAGTGGAAATAGCGATAAAAAGTGGTCAGTATTAAAGGGGTAGTTCACCCAAAAATGAAAATTCCACTTACCCTCAAGTTGTCCCAAACCTGTATGAATGTCTTTGTTCTGCTGAACACAAAGGAAGCAAGATGTTTTGAAGAATGCTTGTAACCAAACAGTTGTCGGACACCATTGAGCATTTTTTTTCCATACTAGGGAAGTCAATAGTGCCCCACAACAACTGTTTAGAAGTTATACAGAATTATATACAAAATGTATAGGTTTGGAACAACTTGAGGGGGAATAAATGATGACAGAATTTTCATTTAGTTGGTAAACAGAGGTTTTTAATGAACCCTTAGACAAATTTTTCAAAAAGTTTGCACCTGTGATTTATTTTTTGTATCATATTTAATACTTGAGGCTTTTATGGCTCAAATAGTATGATATAGGCTATAGTGAGAATATAGACCTCACATTTAAGGAAGAAAACAGCTTACAAAATAACCTACAAAATAGTACAGTTATTCCAGATAATGTTGTGGTTAAATCAATTATGCTTGTAAATGAACTTCCATGCAAATAGTGCTTGCCAGTGAAAAGCTGACATTTTAACCAGTAGCAGCATTGGTAATCAGCACAAAACGTTCCCCTAACGCAGGGGTAGGCAAGTTCGGTCCTAGAGAGCCGCTGTCCTGCAGAGTTTGGCTTCAACACTGAAAGAAACTTTACCTGCCTATAGCCTTAGTAATCCTGAAGACATTGATTAGCTTGTTCAGGTGTGTTTGATAAGGGTTGGAACTAAATTCTGCAGGACAGCGGCTCTCTAGGACCGAACTTGCCTACCCCTGCCCTAACGTTATGGTTCCCGTTTTCTTTTTGCAACCATAAAAAACGTTCCCAGAACGTTGCAGGGTGCATGGTTATTTTTAAATAATAGAAATTGGCCCTGAATAAATGTAAAATCTGGGTAACCCCGTGAAATATATTATCTTACATAATGGACAAATTTAATCTTATTTAATCTTCAATTGAATGGTTGATGTGATTGGGTTATTTTTATTAGCTAAACAATACATAAAAACAAGATATGTGTTTTGTATTATACTAGCCTAATTATAGACATCCATACATCCATCTTCCATAATACTTTATGGGTAGGCTGGGTCGCTGGGTGTGCTGGATTATTGAAAGAGGTTAGGGGAACGTTCAAACGTTTGAGTTTGAACGTTAAAGCAAAGTTAAAATAACGCTAGGGGACCGTACGTTAGAATAACGTTCTGCGAAAAAAAAAAATGTTCTATTTCCGTTAAGAAAACTTTCCCGGCTAACCAACACACACACACACAAAAAAAAACCCTCTGGGAACCAAAAACGAACATTCTTCTGTTTTGACTGACCACGTGATGTTAGAGGGCTATTGGTTTAAATTATCGTTTTAATTCTACGAGAATAGGGAAGTCCACATCACAACTATGTGATAACGTAGATAAAGTCACAGATACCATTGGAATCATTTTCAGAACGATTTTTTTTTTCCAGCTGATGAACGAAAAACATTGACAGACAGCCAATCAGAATCAATTATAGCATTTAAAGCGGCAGACAACATAAAACATTTATGTTTTGATGTGGATCGACCCTACGTTAGTTATTGTTATCGTTCTTGGTGTGAACAGGCCTAAAAGATAGATGTTTATTATTATCTCGTGTGAATGTAGGCGATAATTCTCAACAACAGTGTACAATTGTGTTTAGGCACTGAGGAGGGCACTTTCAATCTCTGTATATTTTAGATTGTGACCTGCATTTAGATGCTTGTGTAAATGTAGAAGCTGCAATATTATGTCAGAATGGTCTTTTTTTATTGTGTGAACGGCCTCTGCCACACCCTCCTGTTTCACGTGCAGCTGTGAGAGAAGCAGCGCCTCCGAGCGTACTGAATGCGTACGGAACTGTCTCGAGGAGGAGGACGAGCACTCGCAGCATCAGCAACACACACATTCACATACACACATACACAAAGAGGTCAGCTCGTGTGCTGCGACTTGAATGGAAGATAACCGAGTGCCGCGAGACACAATAAAGGAAGCATAGAGACTGATCGCTGTGCCGTGACAGACGCGTGAGAGGTAGGAGATTATCAAACATTAGTTAAACTGCATATCTTTGTCGGTGATACTGACCTTGTCATTTAGCCCATCTTCCAAAATCCACCATTCTTTACAGATGTGTGCGCAGCTGGGGAGGCATGAACATGTCTCGAGCTGCATTTCGCGCTGAAATGCATGATAAAGAAATCTGTCATTTTGTAGAGAACACCGTCGATACGTTTGCATCATCACATCCATCTGGCCCCTTCATATGTTGCCTTTTATTAGCTTATTTATGAATGACAGTCCTTTTGATTAAGTGGTGCTTATGAAATGTTCGCAAAACATTGAATATTTGAATTATGAGTCGTCAGTCATTCATAATATGCTTACTGGTGCAGGCAATTGATGGTTCCCTGAGCTGTAGTGTCGTTTTCTCTCACGATGCATACCTGCCACAATGCATGCTTTTGTGGCAAAAGATGCCATCGATAGCTTTGCCCGTTCATAAAAAACATGGATGGTTACTCACTATTTAGATAAGCCAAATACATCACTGATACGATTTATTGGCATTAATTAACGCAAGAAAGGCGTATATGCACATAATACCAATTTTTTTTTAATAGACAGTGTCTGGCCTAATTTTTCTTCTTTTATTATGACGTTACGATGATGTAATGCCGAACTCTAAATTGAATTTCAGTTTTGTTTCTTTGTTTGTATTTGCTACCAGGTCCACACTATATAAACACCCTGTTGTGGTGTTCATGCATGAGTTGTTTATAGCGTATATCTGGCACTAATCTTATTGTTAAAGGCTCAGTGATGTGAGAATGATAAAATCAATAACATACATACACATAAACATTACACTTAGTATATAAGGTTGTGATTTCTTCTCACTGTACACTTCATATAACTCATAAATGGATGGATGGATTTTTAGTGTACAGACAGATGATGAGGTTTACAATAATTTAAAGTAATTATATGTTTTCTTGCACGGAAATGAAATTGAATCACAGTAATTTCTTTCTGAATTGCTTGGATCACATGCTTCTAATAATGGCCGATATGCCTAAGTATTCTTGTATACTAGTTTGTCTCAGAAATGAAACATAAAACTAAAATAAATAGTTTTAAATACGTACAAGTGAATTTAGACAATGCAAAATTATAATAAAATGCATGAATAATTGATTCAATTTTGAATTTGCTAAAGATTACATTTAACAGTGTTATTATTAAATTATTTATTTTTAACAATAAGTGAGTGTTAGATTATGGTAATTGTAAAATATAGAGGAAATGAGCATGAACAATTAAATTAATTGGGTTAACTAATACCAATAAACAAAAAAAAAAACTCTAATATCAAACGAATATCAAAACAAATAAGGTATATTGTGCATTCTTATCTGGCTAAAAAAACAAAAGTCGACTACTTTTTAGCTCACAGTTTTTTTTTGTGCCTGAAATAATTGAGTATCAAAATCATAATTGAATAACAATCATGAATCCTCACCAAAATTTACATTGTGACAAAATATTATATTAAAGTTATATAAAGTTACATAAAAAAAAAGATAAAACAAGGAGAAAGAAATGTTCTTTAAATACACAAAATACACAACTAGACACACAAGCTACCTTACTCCTTTGTCAGTTGTACATTCTTAGGCCTGCCATTTGAAGGCAAAACAATTTCCATTTATAAGACAGGAAACTGTCTCAAAAGTTCCCACTGCTGGGGCATGTTCCCCTTAAACATCTTGGAGATTTGTGCGTTCAAGTAGAGGAAACCAGAGAAACTGCTCCCGAGGCTTCCTCCCACTATAAATAATTAACGAAAAGGCCAATTAATATTAATCCATAAAAAGTACTGCATCAATACAAGTTGACCAGTGAAGAGGAAAGGCCCTGTGTGTTTGACCGGAGTGTCTGTGCTTTTGTTGGTGTGACAGGCGATCCCACAGCATAATCTGAATAAGGTTACACATCTTTAGTCGGCAGTGGGTAGGCCTTATGTATGCTGGACTTTATAGGATGTTATTTGCCATAACAATATGACCTAATTAAACCCACTTTAGTAGGCTCACAAATTTGACGTGACAGACATTGGCCCCAAAACATGTGGTATAACATTGCCCTCTAGTGTAGTACAACACAGATAGACATATTAATATAGAGCTGTCCATTGATCCCAAGAGGAATTCATATTGCCCTATTATTACACTAACAAACAGTGTCTAAATAGGCACTTATAGAGTAACGTGACCCTCTCAGATATAATGTAACACAATCTGCACTTTAGTATCATTAGAACATGATCTTGAGCAGAGATACACACTTAAAACATCACACGAAGTAAATGTTCATATGTTTTTCATAGAATGATCCAGCCATATACATTCACTTACAGTAGCAATATAATTGAATGCATGTATGGAAACAGGCAAATGTTGCCTAGACACTAGAACACACTATCGCTGACATGTAGGTCAGTCAATTAGTCGGGGCAAGTGGCGATTCACATGCATTTGAGGTTGAACGCTTCAGAGTTCAGTTGGTTTTCTGTCCTAATTAGTGTAAACACAATGATTATGTGTCCATTTCATGCATATTTAACATGCTTATACTTTTATATTGAAGTTTTTTCCACCAAACCCTCAGATCCTATGTGAATAATTTCATAATTAATAATGAATTCCCATTTAATAATTCATCTGAAGGGTTGTTGCTTTGACTAAGACTTGTGTGGTGAGGTGAAGCAGGAAGCATAAACACAAACCTATTGATATAAATCTCAAGTAGCCGAACACGATCAGTACAGACCACAGTTAATAATGACACTGCACAAGTTTCTGTACAAAAAGGGATATTTTAAGACACAAGAATGGAGAGGTTAGAAAGACAGACTGACAAAACAAAGGACATATTTATCCAATTCTTATACGTGCAATGTTCTGACACGCAGATGCCTTTATTTACAACTGTTTGTTCTTAGTATAAAAGAGTGTCTGTATGTGTGTGTTTGATAGAGAGACTGCGACAGGAGAACACAGCACAGTTAGGAAATGTGTGTCTGTCTGGGAACGCTCTGTAATTACATTATGGTTCAGCCCAGTTCCTCCTCTCATTTTAATCAGCAACTATATGCTGTAAGTAAGATGTTTTAGTTTAAGTTCTCAATCTTTGCACTATTATACAATAGATACTGCTCCACAGCAATAATTTCCACAATAGCATCTCTAATTTCACCCAAACCGCAAGTCATGTTATGCAGAAAATACCTTATCAGAACACAGGTCAGGCCTTGAGT
Organism: Gila orcuttii; assembly: GCA_026230005.1. Classification (NCBI taxonomy): domain Eukaryota; kingdom Metazoa; phylum Chordata; class Actinopteri; order Cypriniformes; family Leuciscidae; genus Gila; species Gila orcuttii. Next base: position 34,712,029 of record JAPDVR010000012.1, on the reverse strand, counting down.
ACACAAAACTTTGACCTATGACAACGCTGAAGCAAGACTTTGATTTTGCTGGTCCAGACTAGTTAGTGCTGGTCCTGCAAACCTAGGCTCTTTATCAGCACAGTGAGTAATAGTCTTTCTGGTGAAGCTGGTTGGCCATGGAAATGTTGCTTGTTAGAAAGCCTGGTGGGAACACATCACATCAGCATCTAAAATTTGTTTTGTCAAAGATTGGTCAGTATATTGCTTTTTTATTATTATTTCCTCTTTCATTAGTAGGATACGCAGATTCTTTCTATTTGATATATGAAGTAAGAAATAGTAATTTTTTGTAAAAAAAGAGCATCAATGCCATCAGCAATTCAATTCCCTACAATTATTATTTATACTAATGAAATACGTTGAATGGATGGATAGATAGATAGATAGATATATACATACAAAGATAGATATATACATAGATATACATAGACAGATACATATTAGATAGATTTTTGTTGATAGAAATTTAGAGAGAAATTTGTTCTCTGTGGATTCATACTGTGCTTTATTAGAGTGGGCTGCTTGTCTTGGCCTGTTCTTACAGATCTTGAAAGGTAATGTTTTCAGATTGAATCTGATTCCTTGATGATTCTCTTCTATGTCTGTTCTGTGGGAGTTTTTATTAAAGCCAATATTCACTGCCAGCGTGAGTCACTATACAGTCTCTGAAGTTTAACACATGCAAGAAAGACTCAGCCTTCCAGTGCAGGAGATTTTGAATCTCGTGTTAACAATTATTATAAGCACCAGTATTACAATGCATTTATTTTTAGAGCAGAAAACAAAAAATTGAAAATAGCTTTGTTGAAGCTGCAGTGGATAATTCCCACACCACTGATGATGCAATAGGTTTCTCAAACATGCCGACTACACATTTTGCCCTGCCCCCATCTCTCATTGTCCAAATAAGTAGTCCTGCTCCAAACTCACACCAATTGATTGAGCCACACACTGACATCATGCACTAACTGTCTAGTTTGCAAGTGGTTTACCAACAGATGTCTCTGCACATTAAACTGAGACGAGAAATTATTTTAACATCAAGAATACTGCACAGATCAGCTTATAGAGGCTGAATACTTTTGGAAAGCATTGCAATTTCATAGTCTATTAAATATAGACTAAATATAGTCCATCATGTTAAAACTCAGTGAACATGCCCTTCTGTAGTGCTAAGGACAGCAGAAATGACAGGTTTAATTGTTAATGCTAACTGCTAAGTGTTCTTGTCCTTTGAGTCAGCATATTACCCTATGAGATCTCTAATTACTTTACAGTACCCAAGGAACAATTTTGATCGGTGTATTTGACTGTGTGCAGCATTATGGACAGACAAGGTCTCAAATTAAGGTGAAAAAATGCCCAAAATATTGAAAATGGCAACAATTTCCTCCACAGTGCATACCTATACTTTATTAGCCTTTACTATGCTGATATTTGGACATGTGTGTGCAATATTGTTTTTAAACAGCAGTTCAATAAACAAGAATTCAATTATGTACAACATCCACCATGTTGTCTGTCACGTGACCTACCAGCGTCAGTTGCTACACTGTTATTCTTAAATCCTCTCGAGTGGCCTCATGGGATAGTAAAGTGTCCATCAAATGTGCACTTCAGTATCTCAGTGGAAGTAACAGGTCATCCTGGTACTTTTCGCCTACTGTTTTTCGAATACTATGTATTTGGACATACTACTCTTTTGGCATACTGTTTTTTGCTTTCTATATAGTAGGGAAGTATTCACATGTTTGAACAAATTGGTTGAATGAATGATTCCATGGCTCATTCGTAAAGACATTCACTTATTTTGTTCCTGAATGAATCAGCGTTTTTGAACGAATCGTTTGAATGAATGATTCATAAAGACAGTCACTTGCCGACACCTACTTGCATAACAATATTATTAAAATATAATGCACCGTTGACCCCTTACCCCTCCCTTAAACCGAACCATACCACTAAACCTAACTGTCACATAACCTTACCCATGTCCCACCTCAAAAGCAATAAAACATGAACTCAGTAACTCAACGTCAAAGACACCTAATATAAAGTGGGGCCATTCATCAAATTTACATTTTATTAAAATGTACTGTAATAATGTGAATTACTTACAGCAACTTTTGTATTTGATGTTGATATGACTTCATAACAGCCATATGTTCTGATTGAGAATATTAATCAAGTAATAGATTCAACTGAAATGTATGACATGGCATGTTTTTATATGGTTGGAATATAAGTATGCCCACATAAAAGCAGGCTACTTGAAATTGCCCCTTAATAATACAGTTGATTTCTGACACTGGAGACAGGTAGCAGTTTGTGCCGTTATTGATCCGCCACACGTCTTTATTCAGTTAATGGAGGCCCTTGTTCTTTGAAATTGTTTTAACACAATACACACACGCATCCTCACATATGCTGACAAACAAGCTTACAGTCACAGTCTGTGTTGGGCAGTTTAAAATCATCAATGCATGTCTGTTCTTCCTGCCCCTGGTAAGCTGGCCAATGAACAAAGTGGCATTCTGTGAGTAGCAACAGAGACAGCAGTATGAACCAGCACACTACCTCACCATCATCACCCACTTTTCTCTTCTCTCGGACACATTCTAGGATTGTTTTCAGTCACATGTGTGAATGTATCTTGGGCACAGGCGACTAAGCTCTCACATAGGAAATCATGCAAACGTCCCACGAAGAACACAAAAACATACATTGTGAGAACTTTATGGGAGTATGAATATGCATACCATCTTTTTCACACTGTATTCAATAACGGAGATGTTTGTGAATTCATAATTTATTAATCAAAACTGCATATGAAGAAACAGATAGATTTTTCCTCATGTGCGCACAACAACACACAGCTATAAGCATTCTTGAGTTCTCTTTGCACCTGTGCAATGTGACACCTGACTCTAGGTAATAGCGCAGCTCCACAGTAACAGCAGGCAGGTGGAACAGCCACACATGCATAAACGCATGCATACTAGACTCTTACCCAGATAAATCGACAACCAGGTAAGCCTTTATTCTTGTGTACTCCTTCGACCATATAAGCGATCAAGCGTTTTTCTGTGTAATGCGTGTGGCAAGATATTGTTAAACACAATAGGCCTCTGTTCATGAAACTGCCATTATCTCTCGCCAGCCCCATATCCTCAAAGACCCATTGTGCCTTTCTTATCGTATGCATTGTAATGAAAATAGATGTATAAATATTCAATGATAACAGTGCGTTAGAACCAAGAACCAATAGCTTTTTGGTTGTTTTTTTCAAAGAATATGTAAAATATAATTTATGTGTATTAAAGGAAGCTTTTTGTTCCTAATTTATTTTTGTTATAATTTTTATTATATGTTTTATTTGAATACTTGTTAATGGCAGAAATGCCCCATAGTTTGCGTGTGTGGGTACACATATGTGAACTGTAACACTTGATAAACTACTGGCCTGCATTTTCCTTCTTTTACAGAAGGAATATATTATATTATATAATTTATTATATTATATTATACCATTTAAAGGCACAATATGTAAGATTTTTGGATTAAAACATCCAAAAACCACTAGAGCAATATTATATATTTTGACTTGTGTGCTTACCTCATTCCAAATGTTCCCAACAAGAAATCAGCTATTTTGCAGTGTAACATCCCGTGTCATTATGTCACCTATCAATGATTTCATATCAGCGTTACCCTCGATTTCAGGTTTTACTAGATTTAAACACCATTGAAGACACTTTAATAGTATCCCCCGGTTTCACAGACGAGGCTTAAACCTAGTCTCAGACTAAAATGCATGTTTGATCTGTTTTAAATGAAAGCAACTTGCACTGAATTATCTTAAAATATGTCAGTGCCATTGTTTTGTCTCAAGATGCAAACCAGTTGTTTTCTCGGGCATGTTTATTAAAGCTACTTAAATTGAACTAAGGCCTAATCCTTGCATAATCTAAGCCCTGTATGTGAAACCAGGCCTATGTGTTTTATTAGACAGGTGAGCAACTGTTTGGATACCTTTATGGACAGAAAACTAATTATTATATAGCTCAACACGGTTAATCGTATTGTTTGAATGTCTTGTTTTCTTGATTTACAGTGACATGTTCGCACCCAAAAAGTATATCAGACAACACTATTTTGTCAATAGCTAACATTTATAATGATTTATAAATCATAAGAGAATAAAAAAAAATTAATTGCATGCCATTTAGAAACACAAGTCATCCAGCATGATAATATCGCTCTAGTTCACGGCAATGTGCAACAAGTGTCTCACTCCAGCCACCGAGCGAACCCACGGAGTAACGTTATAACTTTCCACACACTCAAATCAAATGTGTTTTTAGTATGATTGTTTTGACCAAGTAAAACAGCACTGCGCTACCCCACAATTTGAATTTGTCAAATAAAGAGACCTGAATGAGTAATTCAGCATTTGCGGCTGTTCATTAGAATTAAATAAAATAATGTGAATTTAAGTGATCAAGCGTAACTGTAAGAAAGTTCAAGTTCAGGGAAGGAGGCGAAAGTTAAATGCAACTTTAATCGTAATTTTAATCGTAAAATAAACATAAACAACAAAACGAAAGGAGTGGCAGCGTCCGATTGCGGCATATAAACATAATAAAAACAGCAATGTTATATGTCCCAGGCTCTCGGCCCTGCCCTGCTTCAAACCACAGTTATGTTAATAAAACTTAAATACATTAGCTCATCCATGAACATGATTTCTGCCTGAGTCCCATCGGATTGCATTCCATAGTTTCACTTATCCACAGCGTCATCAAGCTACACCTTTGTTATTGTTTTGAATAAGTGACCTCTAGCGGGGCGAAATCTACATAATATGCCTTTAAAAGTTTAGGGTCAGTAAGATTTTTTTTTTTCCAAAAATGAATACTTTTAATGTTACAAAAAAATTATATTTCTTGCTGTTCTTTTTAACTTTCTATTCACCAATTTGAGTTTTCAGAGAAATTATTAAGCAGCACTGCAGCAACTGTTTTCAACACTGATAATAATAATAAATGTTTCTTGAGCGCCAAAGCAGCATATAAGAATGATTTCTGAAGATTCATGTGACACTGAGGACTGCAGTAATGATGCTGAAAATTCAGCTTTGCCATCATCCAAATAAAGTACATTTTAAATTATATGAAAATAGAAAACAGTTATTTTAAATTCAAATACTTTTCACACAATTACTGTTTCTACTGTATTTTTATATCCAATAAATGGCGAGCATGAAAGACTTTCTAAATAATTAAGAAATCTTACCAACCCCAATTTTTTTAGAAAGAGACTAGGGCTGACTACAGAGCTTGCTCATGTCTGTGACTGCAGATTAAATAGTGAGTGAAAATACAGCTACAGGGAGTTGCATAAAATGCCTGTTTGGAGAATCTGGAGTCTAGTGAAGTGGAGTAGTGTTGAACATATTTAAAAACATTTTAAATCCAAATTCATAATTATTTGTCATTTATATTGTATACTTAATATACAGGTCCTTCTCAAAAAATTAGCATATTGTGATAAAGTTCATTATTTTCCATAATGTAATGATAAAAATGAAACTTTCATATATTTTAGATTCATTGCACACCAACTGAAATATTTCAGGTCTTTTATTGTTTTAATACTGATGATTTTGGCATACAGCTCATGAAAACCCAAAATTCCTATCTAAAAAAATTAGCATATCATGAAAAGGTTCTCTAAACCATGGGCGTAGGTTTGGTCTCAGCTTTGGTCGGGACATCCCCCCCCCCCATTTCCTTTACTCCTTTACTTCCTTTACTCACGCTTTAATAATTCATAGTTCACAAAGACCTCAACTGAAGCCCTGAAGGTCCAGCTACTTCTTCCTCAACATGCTTTATGACACCTTCACAAGATGGCTGAGTTTCCTATATGTAATTAAATAAACTTATGAATAAAATACACACATATCATAGTATGCATTCAACACATCATGTTTATATTTTAAAGCAATTTAAATATGAAGGGGACATGGTTTTGTGGATTAACAAATCCATTATTATTATTATCCATTATTACAGTATTCTATTAATACTAAAATTGTATCTTCTATTCTATATCAAATTCTATTGATATATTCTATTCTTAAAAAAAGTGCATTAGATTAAACTGGGAAGGGTCATAAAACTTGCATATTGTTATCCCAGGTTTACTGCTTCTATTGTTCTCAATTGTAAGTCGCTTTGGATAAAAAGTGTCTGCTAAATTAATAAATGTAAATCTGTTGTGGTTTGATGCTGTCTTTCCTGCATACAAAATGGTTAATTAATTTTGTAGTCTATCCTATGGCTAGCAAGTTTAACCCTCCTACCAGATATTGTTATTCATTTTTGGATATTTGGATATTATCAATCAAATAATGATTCATTATATTTGAATAACCAACAGTGTTAACTTTTGCCTTTTTAACATTGACAACATGTTTTTCCAGCACATGTGTCTAGCAAGTAGGCTACACTCACAAATACATTACATAAACAGAATGTAGAAACGAAAAATGTCTCAGATGATCCACTGTTTATGACTGCAAGATTCTAAGTTAAGGTAGGCTAATTAACATTCAGTGACTTGCTAACGTAGCATTCTATCATGATAGCGCGACTTCTATGAGTCTATCCGTGCTGCACACCCTAATGCTTCTAACCTTGAAAGATTGCAGAAGCTAGGTTTAACTGTAACAATATCCTGGGTAACCAGGATCACCAGTTAATACTATTTTCCACAGTAGAATCTGCATTTGAAAGCCTGGTCAGTCACTACTACTGCTAGATATTTGTGTGGCTAGTTATTTTTGCCCAGCCTCCCAGCCAACTCCCAGCCTGTTTCATTACTCAAAACCGCAATCATGGGTAAGACTGCCGACCTGACTGCTGTCCAGAAGGCCATCATTGACACCCTCAAGCAAGAGGGTAAGACACAGAAAGAAATTTCTGAACAAATAGGCTGTTCCCAGAGTGCTGTATCAAGGCACCTCAGTGGGAAGTCTGTGGGAAGGAAAGAGTGTGGCAAAAAACGCTGCACAACGAGAAGAGGTGACCGGACCCTGAGGAAGATTGTGGAGAAGGACCGATTCCAGACCTTGGGGGACCTGCGGAAGCAGTGGACTGAGTCTGGAGTAGAAACATCCAGAGCCACCGTGCACAGGCGTGTGCAGGAAATGGGCTACAGGTGCCGCATTCCCCAGGTCAAGCCACTTTTGAACCAGAAACAGCGGCAGAAGCGCCTGACCTGGGCTACAGAGAAGCAGCACTGGACTGTTGCTCAGTGGTCCAAAGTACTTTTTTCGGATAAAAGCAAATTTTGCATGTCATTCGGAAATCAAGGTGCCAGAGTCTGGAGGAAGACTAGGGAGAAGGAAATGCCAAAATGCCTGAAGTCCAGTGTCAAGTACCCACAGTCAGTGATGGTCTGGGGTGCCATGTCAGCTGCTGGTGTTGGTCCACTGTGTTTTATCAAGGGCAGGGTCAATGCAGCTAGCTATCAGGAGATTTTGGAGCACTTCATGCTTCCATCTGATTTCTTTTTTCAGCACGACCTGGCACCTGCTCACAGTGCCAAAACCACTGGTAAATGGTTTACTGACCATGGTATTACTGTGCTCAATTGGCCTGCCAACTCTCCTGACCTGAACCCCATCTGTGGGATATTGTGAAGAGAAAGTTGAGAGACGCAAGACCCAACACTCTGGATGAGCTTAAGGCCGCTATCGAAGCATCCTGGGCCTCCATAACACCTCAGCAGTGCCACAGGGTGATTGCCTCCATGCCACGCCGCATTGAAGCAGTCATTTCTGCAAAAGAATTCCCGACCAAGTGTTGAGTGCATAACTGAACATAATTATTTGAAGGTTGACTTTTTTTGTATTAAAAACACTTCTTTTATTGGTCGGATGAAATATGCTAATTTTTTGAGATAGGAATTTTGGGTTTTCATGAGCTGTATGCCAAAATCATCAGTATTAAAACAATAAAAGACCTGAAATATTTCAGTTGGTGTGCAATGAATCTAAAATATATGAAAGTTTAATTTTTATCATTACATTATGGAAAATAATGAACTTTATCACAATATGCTAATTTTTTGAGAAGGACCTGTATATAGGGAGACCAGGACTTGTAGTTGCATGAGGAAGTTGTCACAAGGGCCTTATGTCCAAGTAACTATGAGGTTTTGAGTCAAAGATCCATTTGTACGAAAGCTTGTTTGTTTGCAGTTGTTTGTCTGTTGGTTTCAAACTCTGAAATGTGATCAATTTGTATGAATTCTTTCCACCAAACAAAAATGTTAGTATTATCATATTTTGTTTTAACAGCTGTTCTGTAAAAAGTGCACAAAAATAAAACCACACTATCATTCAGAGAAAAATCAACTAGGCCTATAGATTTGAACCAAGCTGATCTGTGTTCTGTCATTTTCATACAGTTTTAAGAAATGATATGTTGGGGCAAGTTGTTACATGTTTTATATATTGTAATGTTTTAATTTTATCTATTTACAGTTTTTATTGTTTAAAATTTTTTAATGGTTCCAATGTGGCAGCTTAACCCATAAACTGTGGCTTTATCTTTTTCCTGGGCAATAGTGTTCAAGGTGGGTATGCAGAAACTGACTTCCAAAAATCCACCAACACACAAAGTAAAAATTGAGACAACTAGCCCCAGGCCCCTCAATTTATTCTACAGCAAGTTACACTGCCACAGTTCATAAGAGTTATGTTTGAATCAGAATTGCCTGGTTTAATAATGCTGAGGTCAAGCTTTGAAAGGCAACCCTGACATCCATTGAGGTCTTATGGGCTATTGATGACAGATTTGTGTTCATTTGATCTCCATAACCATCATTCATCCAGAACCAGCACAATTAGAAATATTAGCCTTCATACTTCAATAAACACTCTTAAGATAAGGCATGCTGTTATTAGAGATCTATAAGTTGTGTTTCAATGGTTTTGTTATATTTTTTTCCCTAAAGCACCAAGGAGCAGCAACCGAGCTTTGTAAATCAAGGTGCAGAAGGTTGAATCCATGTTCCCTAAGGTTTTCCTTCAGTGGTATACAGCTCTTTCCAGCTGTGCGGCTGAATTAGGTAAAAGTGTGCTTTTGTGCTCAGTAAGCACAGGCAACTAGACCAGCTTTGCTATATGCTGCGCAGTCAGCCATCTCATTTTTGCTTCAGTGATTTCTAGCTGTACATTCAAGCTGCCCCATTGTACGAGTGAAGCTAGCTTGCTATCATAATAATATATGGGCCTTTGCGCAAGCCAAGATCATTTCACCTCTGATACATAATGCATAAAGTGTGATTTGCTTAATGTGCAGGCATTACTGACAACTCCGAGCCCCGTCGCATATTTAGGCTAAAATAATGGTGACGTAGGTCGTCTTTACTAAAATATGGCGGCACTGACCTGCATCTTCCCCTAGTATCTGATGAGCCTTTAGTTCTGTGTAGATAAAATACAACATCAGAACCGCCTTAAATGTTGCTGTTGTCAGCAATAAGCACACATGTTGTTTTCTATTAGCTGTGCATGAGAATCAACACAGAATGCAACATTATGCTAAAAAAATGGTCGTGAGCAATTTTGTAAGATTGTGATTCCTGTGTAAATGCATTTATGTTGCTTCTAGGCCACATTACAAACATTTGTAGTTTATATGCTGCTTCAAATGAAGCTTCTATATGCCTCCTTTGAGTGGAAAGATTACTTAATGGTAATTTTTCTAAGATAGCATCTGGAAAGTTTGGCATTCTGTAAAGCTTTCTTTCACAAAGCTATAGCAAAAATAATTCATCTAACAATCATTAAAAAGTTTGGGGTCGGTAAAATTTGTTCATGTTTTGTCTCATGAGTTTTTTTTCTCTTATCACCAAGGCCTTTTTTAAAATAACTGTTTTCTATTTTAATATGTTTTAAAATGTAAGTTTTTCCTGTGATATCAAAGCTGAATTTTCAGCCTCATTATTCCATATCATTCTAATATGCTGATTTGGTGATTATGTAGAATTGATTATCTGATTAGCTGATTATCAATGTAGAAAACAGTTGAGCATGGTTTTTAGATACCATTACATAAACCATCTTATGTAACATAAATGTCTATACTATCACTTTTGATCAGTTTAATGCATCCTTGCTGAATAAAACTATTATTTTTATTTATTTTTTTAAATATTACTGATCCCAAACTTTTGATCAGTAGTGTACGTGGCCTCAGTTACAAACTTTCGCTATTGCAACAGATCACTTGCGCATCTTTATCTTCCATGAATTTATTTTAAATATTTCAATCTCTTCATGATGGGCATTATGGGATATCGTATGACTGCTAATAATGAGTCATGTAGCTTTTAGGTTCAGGAGTCAGAGAGGCACCATTCCAGGAATCCACTTATAGCCCATTTTATAGCCCACTGGTTTGGTCAAATAGAGGCAGGCCTGTGCTAGAAATGTTTGTAATAATGGTTAGAGCTGCTGGCCGATCTCGAATCTACCTTTTCTGTCAAAGATACTAGAAAAGGCATTTTCCTCACAACTATGTTCCTTTTTAGAAAGAAATGGTATCTGCGAGAATTTTCAGTCAGGATTTAGACCGTACCATAGTACTGAGACAGCTCTCATTAGAGTCACAAATGATTTGCTCTTATCATCCGATCGTGGTTGTATCTCTCTATTAGTGTTACTCGATCTTAGTGCTGCATTTGATACCATTGACCACAACATTCTTTTAAATAGACTTGAAAATTATGTTGGCGTTAGTGGAATTGCATTAGCATGGTTTAAATCACACATAAATCATATGTAAATGAAGAGATGTCTTATCGATCAAAAGTTCAGTATGGTGTACCACAAGGCTCAGGACTAGGACCGTTGTTGTTCACTCTGTACACGCTACCCTTAGGAGATATCATTAGGAAGCATGGCATTAGTTTTCACTGTTATGCTGATGATACTCAGCTCTATATTTCTTCACGCCCGCATGAAACCTACCAATTCACAAAATTAACGGAATACATAGCTGATATAAGAAACTGGATGACTAGTAATTTCCTACTACTTAATTCTGAAAAAACAGAAATTCTAATAATTGGACAAAAAACGTCCTCACATACTAACCTAGAATACTGTCTAACACTTGATGGCTGCTCTGTCAAGTCCTCGTCGTCGGTTAGGAACCTGGGTGTGCTCTTTGATACCAATCTTTCATTTGAAAGTCACATGTCTAGTATCTGTAAAACCGCATTTTTCCATCTTAAAAATATGTCTAAATTACGTCATATGCTCTCAATGACAAATGCGGAACAGTTAGTTCATGCATTCATGACATCAAGGCTAGATTTTTGTAATGCTATTATGGGTGGTTCTCCTGCACGCTTAATAAACAAACTACTGCATTGGCTCCCTATTAAACATTGTATACATTTTAAAGTATTGCTGATTACTTACAAAGCACTAAATGGTTTAGCTCCCCAGTACTTGAACGAGCTCTTAACGCATTATAGTCCTTCACATCTATTGCGATCTCAAAATTCCGGCCAGTTGCTAGAATATCAAAATCGACTGCTGGCGGTAGATCCTTTTCCTATTTAGCACCAAAACTTTGGAACAGTCTTCCTAACATTGTCCGGGAAGCAGACACACTCTGTCAGTTCAAATCTAGACTAAAAACACATCTCTTTGACCTAGCATACAGATAGCACATTATAGACTTCTATAATTCAATGTTAGGCTACATAGTTTAGATCAGTCGGAACTGGGAACACTTCCCATAAATCCTGATGTACTTGTTACATCATAAGAAGGATGGCGTCTACGCTAATATTAGTCTCGCTGTTTATCCCGAAGTTTACCGCAGTCCGCCGGATCCAGGCCGTATCCGGATCTGATTAAGGACCTGCGCCTGGACACGACGACAACGCAGTCCTGAAGTGTCAACTAGTCTCTCCACTGTGAAGGCCTCCTTCCCTTCCCTTTTCTTCAGTACAGATAAAACGTTTTAGGATAATTCCGGTTGACGTGGCTACGCGGAAGCGATAAAAAATTCTGTATAATACACAAGGCTTGTACCTTGGAACCTATTTCATGGTTTGCGTTCTCGAGCCACCAAGGACTGTTTTGTGCAAATGAGCGGCCGGATCGCATTAAGGGTTTTCTGTTAGAACGGTGTCGCGTTAGCGGCCCCTAAGTTAATAACTAATGATCGTTGTGATGGAAGTGAATCAATCAATACTAACTTTAGCTAGACAATAACTTTATTCTAGAGCTGCTGTAAAGCCAAAACAATCTGTGTTACTTTAATTTCCTATTATCACTGTAAAGCTGCTTTGAAACAATCTATATTTTTAAAAGCGCTATATAAATTAAGGTGACTTGACTTGTAGTGAGGTCAGTCTGTACTATTAAACTTCAGCAAGTGGGATAAATTAGCACTGCTAGCAGCTTGAGCTAACTTAGCCGCTAACCCTCTGTAGCTCTGCTGCAGCCTTTTCTGTTTGTCTGGGGTATTTTCAGTGTCCTGCTGCAGTGCATGTGGCTGCGATTTGTGCATTTGCCATCGTAATTTTGTCTGGAGCTTCTTTAATGCGCACAACACAAGCAAGATCATTCGTTAACATGGGCCAGAACATGACGAATACACATGCGGTTTGGACCACGTTTACACTTGTACCGCAGATGCAGATGCATGTGCACAAACACAAACACATCTGGACTAGCATCACAAACAGACAAAGACACATTGATCCATTCAAGCAGCAGCTGAGTCTGTTTAGACAGTGAAACTTTTAGGATGACCCTAGGAGACTTTAGAGGACACTGTCTACTCATACAAAGAGAAACGACTTAAGGATGACGTAAGACTGTAATCATTTACAGTTTGTTGTGTTTAACAGTTAGTGCAATGCTGTGCTGCCAAAAGGTTTTTATCTGCCAAAAGGAATGCAGGTTTTGAGGCAATGAGTTTTGATTAAATTACAACAATAGTGGCATTTTAAATCTTGGCATTTTCTGTTCTGGCATTCTGAATGAGCGTATGTAGAATCCCAGAAGCAATATGGAAAAACACCATTTGCTGTATTTTAGGACTGAGTGATATAAATTACATTAGGCGCACATTGTGCATGAGAATTTGAGTTGATTCTGTGGTAAAAAAATACATTTTAGCCTTTTCTATATGTTGTATCTTGCTCCATTGTACAGTAAGTGCTATGGGGGTTTCATTAACATAAGATGGTAGAAAAAGTGCTTTCTAAATAGCCATTCATTTAGATTTTGCATAGATTGCTGACCAGGCATAAATATGGTGAGATAATGCACTCTACCTCTATGGAGGTGCACTATAGTTCTCTATAGTTCACTATAGTGCCACTATGTTCTCCACAGACACGATACTCTGTAATTACACACTAATATACTAACACTCTCTTGCATGTGTGTACATACACACACTTCACTAAACAAAACACTAAACAATTGTCCCTATTTTATGCAATTTCATCACAAAAACTTATTCACTATCCATCCACAATCCAGTGTTTTTAATACTGTATAACATTATTATTATTCATATTTTAAAGTAGCTTTTATTTTTATATTTTCAGTTTTCATTTTAATTTTTGTTCTTTTATTTAAATAATTCTTTTGTTTTAGTCATTTTAGTATTTTAACTTAAACATATTTATTTCAGTTAGTTGCCAAGGCAAGTTTTTAAAGTTTTTTTAATCTAATATTTAAAAAAAAAATTACAATGTTTTTAAATCATCATTTTTTTTCATAAATGGTCTTTTTTTCTAGATAAATAAGAATTCTTTACAAATTTTAATTATTATATACATATACTCCTTACATTCCCTTTTTTTTTTGTAAGGAATAATATACAGTTAGCTGATCATCATCACAAAAAATAAATCCCAACAGGGTTGTTTTGCAATAATGAGCAGATGATTGTACATTAGCCCATTGTACATTATTACACTGATACTTAAATAAAAAAGAAATATTTAATATTATATTGATTTATATTGCAATAGTTACAATAGTTATTAATAGTTATATTGATTTATATTGCAATAGTTGCAATAGTTATTATATTAATTATATTGCAATAGTCATCAGAGAAAGCACAGCTATGTATGAGCTGTCAGTTATACAGCAAACAACAAAATGAGCTGTTTGTGTACATTGTCTTTTATCATGGCAGCAGTACATTATTAAATTATGACTGAAGAGCATTATAACTGGGCATATATCCAGACTTATAGCCGAGTAAAGTTTACAGTCCCAGTAATGTATAAGGTTTTGATCTGCAAGATGGGAATTGTATTCCTTAATTCTTATTCAATTCCCACCACAGAGAAATAGATGGTCCTGTTATTTGCAACAAAATGATGGCAAGAAATAAACCTTGGACCAAAGGAAGACTGTGTATGAGATTGTATAATCTATGAGATTATGATGATAATAAAAACAGATGAAGCATTGAATAAATATGGTTTTATGAAAGAGAGTTTAGGAGCCCATAAGGAAAGAAAGGGAAAGTGATAGGTGTCTTATGATCTCTCTAAGCCTTTCTATCTCCTATTATTGTCATCTCCTCCTGCAATTTTCTTGCAAACATGAACACATCAATGAGAAAGATACCTCTGTGTTCACGTTTATCCCCCCCCCCCTCTACCCTTGATGCAGACCAAGCCCGTCATAACCATGGCGACGGACAGTAAGGAGGCTAAGCTTGATGAGCGGGTAGAGGTAACAGTATCTGAAGGCCCAGGTAAACAAAAACAGAGTGAGGATCTTTGCGAGTGGCCTGCTCTTAAAGTGGCAGTGCAGCACACTAAATGCACCAAAGATTATCAGCACTGTCTCTTTAAGAATTGTTTGGTGTTTCATGGGTTACAAAAAACATCAAGAGTTGTGTGCTGTCTGCGTGCCTCAAAAATGACAATTCTGTCAATATTTACGCACCCTCATGTCTTTAAAAACCTATATGAATGGTTTATTTGAAAGATTTTCTTTAATGTTCTTTTCCATGCCATTACAATGATTGGGAAGACTGGAGCTTTTATTGCTAATTCTCTCATCCATGCAGCTGGATGCCTAAATGTTCACCTTAATTTTGATCTGTTAGCTGTTAATAGTGACTGTTAGTCACATTAACCACTTTTATGGTGCTTTTGTGTCCTGTATAAAGTTTGAAATCTCCACTCCTCATTCATTGTAATTGCATGGAGTAGAGTAACCATCTATTCTCCAAAATTTCTCCTTTTTGGGAACGACATGAGCATGAGTAAATGATTTTCATTTCTGTGTGAATGAGAAGTCCTTTAAATATGACATAATCGCGTGTTATTGTTGCTTTACACACCTTTCCGTGTGAACCTTCTGCCCTCAAACTTTATAACCACGTTTAACTATTAATATCCCACGTGTGACTTGTTTCATTCTTTCTCTGCATGGTTGATGTGTGGCATGTTTTAGTAGCTCGACTCTAAATGTTTTTACGAATGTGTGCCAATGTTAGGAAAACAAATATTCTGCTGAGAATAAATGTATGATCAATTTATCAATTAATAATCCCAAGATTTGGAGTGTGAGAGGAACAGTCAGGTTCAGGTGTAGCACATGCAGTGGGACAGAAAAAAAATGGGTTATTGGCTTTGCTGCTCTAGTGAGAAATATTGTACAACAATAGTATGAGGTGCAAGGTTGAGCATTCATGTTGTTAAGTGTGTTTAAGCTTTTGTAAAGAAGTGAGAGGAACAGTCAGGTCTGAGTGAATTTATTTAGCAGTACTGACACTCATAGGAGCAGGAAGGCCGTATTTGAGTGTATGGTTGTAGTATGGAGGAGTACAAGGGAGACACATCGAGGGCTGTTTCTCTGGCTGAGTGGTGTCCACTCACATCATATGCCTCAGTGATTGAGGATGCCTGCAGCACTGCATTGTGGGCCAGAGAAATGGAGTAGTTGCAGCTGGGAACAGACTGTGACTTGGACGAGGCTTTGAGGGGGAAATGATGAGACAAAATATGAGAAATCATAAAATCATCCAGTCATACGCGCTCGTGAAGCAGTAAACTCAGGAACGATAATAACTTAAGGAACAACAGAAGTGGCCACTGACTGCAGGTACCAAACGTCTTATACTTTCTTTGTTATTGTGCCATTGTGTTTTGAGCAGAAACACACTTACTGTGTAACTCCACACTACTTTCCAATTTTAGCCTGTAACAGATCCACACTGATCTACTCTGTGGTGTAGAGTGGCCCTGTCACTCCAGCCATTTCACTTGGAGCTCCTACAACACAGAGAGATAGTCACACACTCATGAGCCTTAGAAATGCACACAAACATACTTAGAAACAGAAAAGACGGCCTGGATATGTTTTGCTCTTGCTTGGTAGAGTGCTAATGGCCTTCATAAAGACCAAGAAGGGACCTACAGGCTGTAATAGACAAAAAGTACATAATACATAATAGGAAGGAACTGAACAATTAAGGTAGCCGATTATCAAAAAGGGAAACTTATACACTACAGTTCAAAATTTGTTGTCAGATTTTTTTGAAAGAAATGAATACTTTCAGAAGGGATTCATTAAATCAGCATATTAGAATGATTACATTTTAAAATGTATTCAAATAAAATGTAAATAATATTTCTCAATATTATGTTTTTTTGCTGTATTTATTATCAATTAAATCCTGCCTTGGTGAGCATAAGAGACGTCTATCATGAAAACAAATCGTCATGAAAAAATCTCCCAGACCCCGAACTATTAAACAGAAAAAATATTTAATTTCATATGTTTTATATGTAATTTTATTCTTAAACAGTGCTTTTTGAGCTAGTCTTATCTCCGTAGCGTTTATGATTCCTAATAACTTTCTAGTCTCAGGAAATGGTGTGTCTGCAGAGCTCTCCATACAAACCAAAGGTCCTTTGTCTTATCATTGGTTTAATGTCATTACATGGGAACCGTGTGATTCAGTCAGTCAAAGACACTTTCCACCTGCAGATTTCCACTTTATTTGGTAGGTTGTGAATTATTCTGTAAAGATTGTTTTTGTACACATTAGGAATTAGTTGTTCATAGTTTCGTGCTTGATTGTTGTTAATGAAGCTCAGATTTAATTCTCAATTGGTATGTTGTCATCATAAGTAACGAATGGAAAACAAAGTAGTTTATTTAGCATTAAATATAAGCTACAAATCCAGATGAGTTTCAATCATTTGTATAGCATTTTTCACAACACATATCCATCCAAGCAGCTTTAAAAAGAATATTGCCTCACAAAACCACAAGTGAGCAAGCTGTGATGTTTAGGTAGATTGGGAGGAACATCCACCTGTAATACTACTCCTGAATTTATTAAAAATCTGCACAATACGTGATGCTCAGTGTTCTTGTAGTCTAAAGCATTATTTGAGTCATCTATTTAGGTAAAAAGTTTTGCAGTGGCTACATCCGTGTGTCACATGTGGATTGCGGGGCTCACGCTGAAGCAAAAACATTTTCAAGAGTAATGTCTACATACAGAACGTAGCTTGAACAACCAGATGAAATTTACACTTGATCAACTCGCATTTTGTATGCATTTGATTGGCTGGATTTGTATCAATCTTAAAGGCATCATGGAGGGATTTTTCCTTCAGTAAATACTCCCAAAGAGTTTTAAGTAAAGCCTGTCAGACTCCTCTCTCTTCTCAAACTGATGTTTAAATGGAACATCTGGTCACCATTATCATACAAGGCTGTGTCAGGACAAGGACTTTCACAAGATATAACCTGATTCCATAGCGTCTGATCTGTTCTGGTCCTCCATTTCATTAACATTAATTAAAAATGCTCACATACTGTACATCTACTGTACCTAGTGTAAAAAATACTGTATGCTTATATTTAAATATGGACAGCACTAGCACTAGCCTTTTACTACTTGTTGACTATTTATCACCATTCTTTGCCAGAGCGGCGACGGCAGGGCAAATTCCAGCCATTCAGGCGTCTGTTTGGTAAGAAGAAAAGAAGGGAAACAGAACGTGGGTTTGAGGGATCTGAACTTAAACCTAGCCATTCCACTGATAATGTCTGCAATGGGGTGGCCACAGTTAATGAAGAGAACAATCAGTATTTAAGGTAATTCTCTTATGCATTTTAGAACCACTATAGTTGGGTCTGAAATGCATAATCAATGCAAAATTGTACTTTATTTTAGATGCAATCAAAGTTGTTTGTTGAATTGTGTATTGAAAACATTCTCAGATGTGCTGTAATTAAAAAGTGTTTATATCTGCATTCACAGGGAATTAAACACCCTAGGGTCCCGAGCTTTTTCACACGAGAGTGTATTTATCCCTGAGGAGTCAGAGAAGACACATCCAGGACAGACAATGTCCCAGGAGAACGTTTCAGACAAAGTCAAGAACATTCAGGTGAAACTCTACACAAATAGTATAATTAAAAATGTCCATATGCACACAATCAAGCCATGCACCAGACTTTGCTAAAACTAATTTTGATATTAGCATTACACCAGATTGAATATTTTTATTTTAGATATTTTTGTTACCATCAAGGTCAAGAAATGCTGGTAACTTTAGGACTAAATGTTTAGGGCTAAACAACACCAGTTTTGTCCATTCGTTTACTCTCTATGCTTTTGTTGGCAGAAGCAAATTGGACATAATATCAAATTTGGTCAGAGACCCCCATCACTTAGAAAGAGTGAGGGAGATGAAGGTAGCTCAGATGAGGAAGAGGTACCACAAAGTCCGCTGAGGGTTCTTGCTCAGGTGGAGAATGAACCACAGGAGACTGAAGCCAAGGAAATAGTAAGTTAATCTCCAAATTATTTTCCACTACTTACATATAGTAACATAGTATTGCTATGTCAGTCACACTTTATATACTAGAAAGCACAGTTAAAGATCACTGCACAGTTTAAGCAAGTAATGTTCTAAGAAAGATTCCCTCACTTTCCAAATGAACATTTATGCACTTGGCAGGCACTATTATTGAAAGCAATTAACAGTGCATTCATGGTATACACTCTATCAGTAACTTGCTGTTGCTAATGCCATGCTCTAGTTAAGTTGCAGAAAATTGTAATACCATGAGACTATCAATACATAAGCCACTTTTCCACCGCCAGGCCGAACGTTCTAAGAATGGTAAGGAACAGTTCCAGTTATATTTCCACTTGAACTTGGTTCGCCATGGCACAATTACAATCCGTTCTCGGCCTGGAATTTTCAGTACGGATGGCTAACCATGCTGGCATAATGTGTGTAATTGGTCACTTTGTCTGTTACCTGGCTACCAGTTTCACTGCAGCTGTGCAAGTGTGCTATTTGAGAGAAGTAAACATAAGTTAATGATAAAATTAAAAGAAATATCTGATCATCCTCCATAACGCTGTCGCTATTTACATCTCATACAATTTAAGCAACGAGAACGGTTTGGTTGGACAGTGGAAAAGTGGCTATTGATTCCATAGACATATAACATGCTTCAGAACCCTGCTCTCCCATAGTCACAAACTCAAGATTGTTTGTGTTTTTGCTTTACAATTAGGCTGTCAGCCATGACAAGGTCCAGCACAGAACTCCAGTCAAATCCCCACGCTCTAAGCGCCCACCTCCCCCTGGCACAATTGAGTCCATCAATCTAGATGCTGTCCCTCAGTCTGTCCCACGCTTGGACAATACTGCTGCCAAACACAAACTCTCTGTCAAACCGAAGAACCAGAGGGTATCTCGCAAACACAGAAGGTTTACACAGGTAAAGGGAAAGGTGTTCTTCAAAATGTGAACAGCGTCTATTAGGATAGCTTTATTTGTAAAAGGGATAGTAAAAGTGATAGTTTACCCAAAATGAAAAGCATAATTTACTCATCATTTACTCACCCTTATGTTATTACAAACATATGACTTTCTTTCTTCTGTGAAACACAAATGGTATTTTGAAGAATATTTTAACTGTATTTGTGCATACAAGTCAATGGGGTCCAAAACAACTTTGATGTTGATTGTATGAACAAAACAAACAAATAAAACGTACATTTTTCAAAATATTTTACTTTGTGGTCTGCAGAAGAAAGTAAGTCATACAGGTTTGGAATGAGATGAGGATCAGTAAATCATGACTAAATTTTAATTTCTGGGTGGACCATTGCTTATGAGAAAATAACTCCAAAACATTAAGTTCTGCAACTTTAAATATATTTCAGGAGTTTCACGAAGAGGATCTTTCTGAAATGCAAGTGGAATATGAAACACAGAAAGACGAAGAAGTGTTTGATTTGTCAAGAGAGGAGTATAACATTATCCATAGCAGCAAAGGAGATTATGAACCTACTGAGAAATCGGTGAGGCGACAGTTTCATGAGGAGGAGCTAGAACGCCTTGAGCTTCAGAGGAGGGAACAAGAGGATGAAAGAAAGATGGAGGAACAACAAAGGAGAATCGAGGAGCAGAGGCAAGAAGAAGGAAAGCAGCGTAGACAGGAAGAGGAAAGACTGCAAAAGGAGGAAGAGGAGAGGAAGCAGCGAGAGGAAGATGAGAGGAAAAAAAGGGAAGAGGAAGAAAAGAGGAGAGAAGAGGAAGAGCAAAGATTAAGATGTGAAGAAGAGCGAAAGAGGCAAGAGGAAGAGAAAAGAATGCAGAAAGAAGAAGAGGAAAGAAGAGCAGAAGAGAGAAGGCAGCAGGAACTTGAGGTGGAGCGTCTCCGTATAGAAGAGGAAAGAAAAAGGGAGCAGGAGGAGAGGAGAAGAAAAGAGGAGGAGGCAGAACAACGTAGGATTCAAGAGGAGAAACGGCAGAAAGAGGAAGAGGAACGTGTCCGTGAGGAGGCTGAGAGGAAAAGACTAGAGGAAGACGAGGAAAAAAAGAGTCAACAGCAAGAAGAGACAGCTGGAGCTTCTGACCCAGAATGGAAAAGAAAAGCAGAGGAACTGAGATGGAGAGAGATGGAGGAGAGACAGAGACCCTTCACTTTCAAGGTCTCCTCAGGCGAGAAGCAGATACTCTTCCAGAAGGTCAACCTCACTCCTGTAACTCCAACAACTGGCCAACAGGGCGAAACAATAGCTGAAACCAGGGAGGGAGCAAAAGCTTCTTCAACAGGATGCACAGATTCACCAACTCTGTCTTCATCTCTTTACGTCCCACATACTGCAATTCTTGTGACAGGAGCCCAACTTTGTGGAACTGCAGTCAATCTCGATCAAATCAAGGACACAGCCTGCAAGTCACTTCTTGGCCTTTCGGAGGGCAAAAAAGCCATGGGCACTCTTCCAACCAAGATCAAGACATCTCCAGATCAAAAATCTGGGAAAACCAAATCCTTATACGAGTCTTCCTTATCTGCAGACCAATCCAACGCTGCTGTCCTGGCAGAATGGGCAAGTATCCGATCCAAAATTTTTAAAGGTGCTGAAGAGGGAAAATATCCCGAATACCCAGATCAGAGTCGCAGGCCGATAAGTGAGGATCTAAATACAGTGCCATTTTCTCACACCAACCTCAGGAAAACCATGTCAGCGAGTGCTAAGTTTTCCATCACACCAGCCAGGAAGAAATTTCCTGATTCCAGCAGGAACTCAGAGTTTTTTGGTCAGGAAGAAGATATGAAAGTAGAATCGGCATCTATGGAAACTCCCTTTGTCCAAAAAGTAGAGTTGCTGTCTTTAGGTACCAAGATCCAGAGCAGGGGAAGCAAGGTTGTTCGCATCACAGATAGTGCTGAAGAATGCATGTTTGCCAAAGACCTCCCCTCCTTTCTTGTTCCCAGTCCACAACATGGATCTCCCAAGTCACAGAGATCCGAGACTGGCTCCCCAAGTCAGGCAGAATCAGAAGATTCAGACACAAAGGATGAAGGCGATCAGAAGGATCAGGGTGGTGATGAGCAGCCCTCACCGTTTGGAATTAAGTTGAGAAGAACCAACTACTCTCTTCGCTTTCACAATGAACAATCAGCAGAGAAGAGAAAGAAAAGGTACAGTGCAGGAGACAGTTTTGAAGGCGTCCCAGTGCCCCTCACCTCCATTGACCAAGACCCTGATACTTCTACAGTCTTGGAAAAGTCTAGCCCTGTTTCTCCGCAACAAGAGATTGTTGAATTTCGAACCTCTGTAGCATCCAGTAAAGAATTTCGAAGCAAGTTTAGCAGAAGTACTCTCCCTTTGGTATGTACTGAAGGCGACAACTTTGCCCCCAAACTTCCACTTTACCAAAAACCAGCTACTTCCCCTAAACCATCTGAAGGTGCCACTCCTCCACCCTCTCCTCTCCCAAAATCTGGCAGAAGGACTTCAGGAGACATGATTTCACAAAGGACAGGGGAAACAGAACAGATAACTACTGAGAAGAGTAGTGATCATAAAGAAGTTGCAGTATCTGTACAATCCCAGAAAAATGGACAAGGAGAGGAGTTTAAAGAAAAGAAGTCATTTTTTCCATCCATCAGCATCCCATGGAGAGAAAAAACAGATCGCAGGACAGAACTCGTTAAAAAAGGTTGGAAATCCCTGTTGAACTAAAACTGTATGATCTTCACCTCATTACAATGCTTGCAAAGCAGCAATGTATTGATATTTATATTTCTATATTAAACTTTTAATTCAATCCGAATTGCTTGCACTCTTCATTCAAACATTTGGAGTCATAATATCTGCATACTAAATTGTGATATATTTTCTTTTTTTTGTATCTATTTAACCATATAGCCATATTTAGCAATATTCTTGTCATACCTTATGAGTATTGGTATTTCCTTCAGAAAATCAAGATATATACTATCCTGGTAAAGAGTACAACAGATGAGTAGAAGACTCTAAAGTGGGTTCTAGTCTCATTTGACGCATAAATTTATTCTCCTTGACAGAAAAACCCTCTCTGCAGGCCAGGCACTCTCTGGACAGCTCACGGACACAGGAGAAAGAGGCAGGACCACTTTGGATCACTCTGGCACTGCAAAAACAGAAAGGCTTCAGAGAACAGCAACAAAACCGCGAGGATAGGAGAAGCCAGAGAGAGGCTAAGCTGGCTGAGAAACAAGCTAGGGACAAAGAAAGCGTATGTATACATCATAAATATAGCCATAGAGTCTATTATCATAACTATCATAACTAGCTACTCCGCTGGTACTACTGTATATGTAAAGTTGTACTAACAGTGTCTTAACCAGATGCAATGTAATAATGCAACAATCAATAAAACCTCTTTCACATAAATCTTACCAGCCATGACAAATGACATTTTGTTGATCACTTGGTTTCTATTTTTGTGATATCAATATAACAATATCACAGTACAATCTTCTGATTGGTTGAGAGTTTTGCTTGTTGTAAACTTGTCACCCAAACCACTTGCACCTGGTTTGGGCATGGTATAATGTTATACTAAATAAACTTCTCTGTATTAATAGCAATCGGTGTTATTTGTCTCTGAAAGGCTGGAATGGTCAGTCCCACAGAGGATAAAGGTAATGGAAGTTCCAGCCTGCCCAAACCTCACACAGCAGATGAGAATAAAAGACCAGACACACTCCTGGCCCGTTTTGAACGACGCGACAACTTGAAGAAAGCCAATACCTTGCCCAGCTCAGTCACAGGTAAAAAAACTAAACATTTGAACATTTATTATATTTCCTGTCAGAAGATTTATACTGGGGTTATTTTTGGCAACTTTGGGCCTCATGCTCAGTTGTAATGAAGGTTTTTGATTATTTATTTATTTATTACATATACATACCCCTAGCTGAATTGCAACTGACAAAAAAGCATGAATGGGTGTGGGATTTAGACATGGTTCAATGTTTTTAAAACTGAGACATCTAACCACAAAAATGCAGAAAAGAGCAATCTCTAAAATTGTAAACAATGAAAGCAAAGCAAAAAATTGGGAAATCACAGCTGAACCATATTTTTTTCATTCTTTTTAAAAGTTGAAATAACAGACTCTACACCATCTCCGCCAGCAACAAAGGATGTGACAAAGCGCTTACCTCCTGGTGACACTACCCAGGTTTCTACCGAGCCAGCCTGGCTTGCCCTAGCTAAGCGTAAGGCCAAAGCCTGGAGCGACTGCCCACAGATCATCAAGTGATACATTACTACTGACCCAGTGAAAAAGCAAATAAGTCTTTTCTCCTTCATCCACATCAGTCAACCATCACTGCACTCCAGCTCACATCTGGCTCCGAACAAAAAGTCCATAATAAGCAATCAGACATTTCCGAATAATTGGTTTTTATGTTAAAAAATATGTATTTCCACAAAGACAAAATATTGTACTAATATTCAGACTGGCTACAGATCATTTGATGAGAGAAACAATGACATCAATGCCACCCCTATGGTTTTCAAGATAGGATTCAACATCATGCATCAATGGTATGTTTATTTAATTTTGTGTTGCAGCCAATCAAACAAGCCCTAGAATCTTCATTGAGAAGTTGCAGCCCTTTATATCTTTGTAGTCGCCAGTGGTCCTGTTAACTGTGTATATACACAATGCATGTCAAACTGTTGATACTAGATATTAATAAAACAATATGAGCGGTTCACATTCAGTACAAATGTAACATTTCAAAGAAGACAAGACAGTATGTTATTACTTTGGTGACACTTTTGGGAAGCATTTCAAGGGCTAATAATAATAATATTTGAAACCATCACAAATCTCTCTCCTCCCACCTACAAGCATGTAAAGTGGAAAAAAATTACAGTTTTGTAATTTGGTGGGATTTTTTTTTCATGTATACACTAAAACGAGTTGGCACTCATAGACAATGCCGATGGACAGACGTGGTCATTTTTTTATTTCTTAACCTATTATATTTGATATCTTGGCAAAGTAAAAAGATCTTCACTGTGTCCGTGACAACTGTGAGTACTGTCCTTTTAACTATTGCTTAAAAATTATCATTTTAATGACACGTCAGCACTGTTTACTCATATTATTAACTAACATTGAATTTTTCCTTCAAGTTTCCTTGACAATATAGGATATATGCACTTGAGCCATGCTGTCAGTTGATGAAAAATCTACTTCTTGCAGTGTCCAGACCCGTCTGTTTCCGTAGAACTGCCTGCTTGCTGTATCATAATCAATGCTATCCTTGCGTAGCGTGTGCTAGCATCACTTTTACAGCTAATTAACAAAACCCGCGACAAGACTTAATGATTGGAGATCAGTGTTTCAAATGCAATGTCCCAGAGGGGATTAAGAAATAGAGGTCTAGCCAATGAAATTGCCCCTAAAAAAAAGGGAACATTTCCAGTGAGTGAACGAACAGACTCTTAACTGGCATCACCTCTATGTCCTTGAATAAGGCAGCTAACCCCAGATCACTCCAGGGGGATTGTCCTTGTAGGTGAACTGTAAGTCGTTCTGGATGAAAAGCTTTTGCTAAATGATGGAAGATATTAAATGGAAGCCTTGATCTCTCAGCAGAGCCACTGACTCCACTATCTAATGTAATGTTGTATGTATGTAATGTATGTAGGTATGTATGTATGTATAGAGGTGAAATGAAATGGACTGTATTCCTTTGGAGATCTCCTGAACTGCAGTCACGTCACTTTGTTTTTACATTGGTCGTGTGCAATAGCATAGCGCAAACAGTGTTGTATGTGATATGAAACAAAAAGTTTGTTGATATTGCACTTATTTTGTTCACTTTAGAAAAATCCATTAAAGAAAAAGTGACGCAAATGTTATGAAATATGTAGAGAAAATAAAAGGAAGCTGTTTGAACTCGGCAGACTAAAATTCATGTTTTTGCACAAAAACAAACACGAACATTGTATTTTGCAGGATATATGTACATAATGCATACAGATTATATCCATATAATTTATTCTAATCAGCACTTTTGGGAGTCACCCAAATAAATTTAGTTATTCAACTGGACATGGATTATTATGATTAATCACCTTTTGGTCAGTTCTAGACAATAAACATAATCATTACGACATCCAACAACCAAGTTATGCCCCCATACAACAGGAGAGGAGAAAAGCTCGCCTGGCAAAGACAAGGTTGCCTTCAATGTGCCGGTTTCTCCATCTAAAACCCACACCTTTCCATCAGTGGAGCACACGGCCGATAGTGTTCTCAAACCCCACGGAGCGCCGTCAAATACAAATGGAGTAGAGAACACCTTGCCTGTGGTCTGGAACTGCCATAACAATGATCCATCATTGCCATTTAAACAGTATACATGACCGTCATGAGACCCACATGTGACTGTGTGATTGGGTGATGGTGATGTGCTCCTGCTGGGTGTTGTAGAAATCGTCTGATTAGTCAAAAAGGTCAAGGAAGAAATGCATGGCGATGAGAAGATTGGTCCTTTAGTGGAGAAGTCCCATAACTGCAAAATAATGCAACAAAATCAAACTGGTGCACAGAATGCGGTCAAATAACTCAAAATCAGTGTAGACATTCTCATAATCTTCTCTACACTGCAACTGAAGTCTACTGGATGAAATCTGTGGAGTAAAACAATATTACTACAAACATTACTGAGGTTTGGAAAACGAGTGCAATATACATATTAGAATAAAAGAGCATTGTTGTTTAGTGTTCACTGCTCTAGTGGTAATGACCATAATTTGAAAAATAAGATTTAAAATCGTAGTTAAAGTCACATATATTCAGTTTATCCTTTCTTAGGGTAACTTTTCCATTTTCCTCTCACCGTATCTCCAAAATGGCTTATTCCAATAATATGGCCATTTACTGAACCAATGAAGACAGAGGAATCAGAGCAGTGAGGAGATGAGAAAAACGGGACAGTGCCGGAATACGTCCACAAGACTTTTCCACTGTCCTGGATAGAAAATAAATGGAGAATTTCAAGACAAATGTTAGCTTTCAAACATGAACTCTCACCCCTACTTCATTCCCAAGATCTTTTGCATCAGAGAAATTGGCTAATACACTTTCAAACTTACTCAATACTGGTATGGGTTTTTGTGTATGTACTCCAGTGAAGAAGGAACATCTACTTACTGGGTTAAGACAGTGGAGATTCCCACCCAGAGTACAACAGTATAACTGTCTAGGAGACAAGTGGACACAAGGAGACGAAAACACTGCACCGCCACCACAATAGTACTGCCATTTACAAGTCTTAGCCTGGGAGAAATAGAGACAAGTGTGTGAAATATCAGGGGGACATACAGAATCTGCAAATGAACACATTTACAAAAAACAAAAAACAAACAAAAGTACAGCAAATATAATATACATTTAGTTTTAGCCCCAGTGTTGCTATTGTTAACTAAAGCTAAAACTATTAAAAATTATTTTTGTTAATTGAAATAAAGTTGAACTAACATAAAATATAAATATTAGATGAAAAACTTAACTTTACAAAACATTTAAAATTAGACTAAATTAAAAAAATTTACAAAAGCACATTACAAAAATACTAAAACTCAAACTAAAATATAAAAATAAAACCTAAATAAAAATATTAAATAAATATAATACTAAATATAAAATATAAAAAGAAATACTTTAATAGTAATAGTATAAATGTAACTAAAAATAAATATAGTAATATAATAAAAATAAATAATACTGACATAACAATGTTCAGCACTACAGAAATACAAATAAACAAAACTAAGAAGTATTTCTCCTATATATTACCAGTGGGTCTAATGCATAAATATAGCCATCATGGGACCCTGCGAAAATCAGCCCAGTTTTAGGGTCTACAGTAGGGGAACTTTTCACCACATCCCCCGTCTCAAATGTCCACACTGTGTCCCCACAGGAAACATCCAGGAAATACACTTGTCTGTCATAGCAGCCTGTGAAAAAGGGTTAAACACAAGTTAAAAATGTGGATGACAAATAAACTGATTAATAAATTTAGCCCTGAAATCTCAAAGCTCTACTTTTAGAAAAAAGAAGAAAAAACTCCATATTCAAGCTAAATTAGTAACAACTTTATTACAACTCTGTTAATTCTTCTATTTCAATTTAACGTTCCTTTAAGATCAAGTACAAACCTACTGCTACAAGGCTTCCACATTTTGAGATGGCAGCAGAAGACTCTAACCGATCTCCAAGGATACGCTCCCAAATGACCTCTCCGTTGAACAGGTCAAGAGCCTGCAGTCGGTGCGAGTGAGAGCCAATGAACACAGTGGTCTTATCAGGACCCCGCAGCAGCACTGGAGAGGCATCCACACATCTGCCTGTGTCTGAGCTCCAGAGGACTCGCAGGCCAAGCTGCAGGACGTCAAAAGAGTCTTTTCTAGAAGCCTCACCTATAACTGCGCTCTCAGTGACGGGTAATGTCTCAGTAACTTCATGGTACTCTGGGACCTTTTCAATAGCAGAATTTTTCTGACATGTCTTATAACTTTCATGTGACGAATTAGATAAAAACGCCAAGTGATTGTCTTCAGAAGTATTTGTCACAATAAGTTTGCTTTTGTTTGTCTCTGGTGCATCTGAGAAGTTTCCCTCTCGCATTTTCTGAAAACAACCCCAATCGATAACCTCACCAGCTCGTCTCACAACTACAAATCCCATAGTCCTCCTCACTGAGGGAACTACAGAACCCATTGCGCTTTCCGTAGTATTCACTGTGGCCATTTTCTTTAGTTGTCTTTTAGGTGAAACTACAGAGTCTGAATAATCTAGCATTCTTTTCTTTGATGGTTGGATTGCATTATGTGTTTCTGCCATGACGTGGCTAAGGACATCTGAGAAAGAGCCATCTAGTATGACCTCCAGCAGGGCCACAGAGGTTGTCCCCATGGCAACAGTGATCTCATCACAGAGACGCAGGGCCTGAAGGGAGTCTCCTCCACTTAACATGAAGTGTGCATCTTCCTCAACCACCACGTCATTCGGCAGGCCAAGACACTCCTAATACACACGGACAAAAACACAATAGCAGATTCACTCAGCAGGCAATGGGAAAGATAATGCAATATTTAAGAAATACCTCCATGTGTCAAAGAATTAGAACTAATACTTTTTGTGCAAAATAAATAAAGGAGTAAATGCTATTTATACCTTCCACAGGGTCTGTAACTTCAGTCTCACAGATTCAATGTCTTTCCATACAGTTTGTTTATTTATGTCGTGTCTTTGAGTGTCACACATTCTCATCAACTCGTCAATGGCTATTTTACCTAAAACAACGGGAATGTAAAAGTGACCATGAAAACAATGAAAAAACATGTTCACATCTGATTAAATAGATATGCTAAAGTGATTGTGAAGTTTAAGCTATTAATAGCTTGTTTGTGTGTGTTGGTAAGACTTATGAATATACTTTTCAATATAATTTCATATTTTACTAAATGTAATTACATTTACAGAACATTTCAGGTTGTTTTAATATTAGATATGTCTAATAATAATAATAAGCATTTCAATTTAATTTAATACATTCTAAGTTAACCTCACCTTGGTTAACTTAAAATTCAACTTAAAATTTTAACTTAAAATTCAAGGACATTTCAATGACTTTCTAGATCCAATACCCTCAAATTCAAGGACTTAATGTTGGGACAAATTTCAAGTGAGAAACCAAAAACAAGCGTATTTGTCTTGCATAAAACTGAAGAATAATCGGTACATCCCATACTCTACTCTAAAATGATCTGATATTAACTTTTGCATGAAACCATGAAAAGTTGAGGTACCACCGTAGTAGTTTTGTGTGCGTGAGCGTCATGGCAACGTACAACACAAAGTACCTCACCCGGGAAACAAAACGTAAATGCGCGTAACCATTCTCTGGCGTAACTAACTTAAATCAAGCAAGCTAGTATGCATAGTAGGCCACGAAGAGTTGGCCAAATAATACATTAGCAGACCGGAGGGAATAATATGGATTTCCCCCCCCAGAAAACTTATTGCACAAAATAAATTCAAGCACTTTCAAGGACCTGTATCTATGTTTGTTTATTTTCAAAAACTTTCCAGGGCCTTGAATGTTTTTTTCCAGATTCATAAAATTTCAAGGACCCGTGTTAACATCAATTTATCAGGGGGTACTTCAAGTACATAATTTAGGTCATGGGGGCAGGGACGCGTTTAGATAACCACTAGGCCATAAGTCAATATAGACATTTCAATTTGTGCTCTACTATGAATAAATTCAACTGGCATAACTTTTCTTCCTTGTTTTTCTTGCTGAAAAGCACAATTACATTTTTAGTGAATGCCACTCTCGACAGACAGTTTTTTTTATAACCAAGGCCAGTTTTGAGAATGATTTGAGAATTTGAGTGTCGAGATCAGTTCACACTGTCACACCACCGATTAACTTTCCAAATACTGTCTGTATGAAAGAGCAATGGGATCTATCAACTGCAACTGTAGTGACAGTGACTAAGTAATATCAAAGATGGCGACGACACAGCAGGATTTCGCCACAAATGCACAAATCCTGCCTTAGAGGATAGTGCTCACTTGCCATGAGAGGTGAGTGGAAGAGCAGAGATGAATAATATCAAGTCAGGAATGCTGTGACTGGTCAAAAGCTGTGATAACCTATGGCGAATCTCTCCTTCAATAATTCTCAGTGTGAGGGAGCTGGCATTTCTAGATACTTCTACAGCAGTGAGGTCTTCAGAGGATTGTGTAGAATGTTGGGAAGCTTCTTCATGGTGAATTTCCGAGGAGGAGGATGAAAGGGCTCCTGGTTGACCCGATGCAAGCACTATAAATGCCACCAGCCTGTCACCCTCACTCAAGCTCACTGCACACGCCTCTACCTGAGGCAAATTCTCAATGACCTGAGGACAGAAATAAATAAATGCATGATATAAAATGTTATATGTACCTTTCAATCCTCTCAGATTTTATTAGAGATGTTAAAGTCGTAACATGACACATGGTGTCACATAGAGCCTACCCGCTGCAAGGCATCTAGGTGTACCCGCTGACCAAACCGTTTGACGAGCCGATCCTTCCTGCCCTGGAAATACAGGCGGGAATCGCGCACCAGCACCCAGTCACCAGTAGCACGCATTGTTCCCTTGACTACAGTTTCTTCATCGTCAAGAAGACACACCCTCTCCTGACCACCTAAATAAAAGAAACCAAATTTCACTTTACAAATACAAAAACAACTAATATGAATGTGAAAAAATGTACACTACCATTCAGGGTCAGTGAGATTTTCTTTTTGAAAGAAATTAATAGTTTTATAGAGCAAGGATGAATTAAATTGATTAGACTGACAATGAATAGTTAAAAAAAAATCTATTGCAAATAAATGTTCTTTTGAATGTCCTACTCACCAAAGAATTCTGAAAAAAACGTATCACAGTTAACAAAAATAAATAAAAAACAGCATGACTGTTTTCAACATTGATAGTAATAAGCACCAAATCAACATTAGAAGGATTTCTGAAGGATCACATGACACTGGAAACTTTGAAAATTCAGCTTTTGCAGCTTTTCACATATATAAATTAGATTTTAATATATTATTATTAAAAGAGGAAAAATAATATTATTTCACAGTATTACTGTTTTTACTGTATTTAAAAAAGAAATAATTCAGCCTTGGTGAGCAAAAGAAACTTCTTTCAAAAACATTCAAAAATCTTACCAACCCCAAAGATTTGAACAGTAGAAAGCATGTTTCTGAAAGCATGTTAATCAACTTTACATTATTTTAAGGCCTTCATTATTCTAGTGACTCGGTTTTTAAATAATTGTATCATACCAATGAATAAATGTCCTTCTCCTTCAGTGACGAGACGTCCTGTTTCATCTCTGACCTCCATTATGGTATCCAACATCGGTTCTCCAAGAGGCACAGATAGATCAGTTCTGTCAAATAAAACATGATATGTAAACAGACAATGCATCACAAGAAATTGTTTAATACTAATAATATTTACTATTTGCATCACTTCAAGATAAAGCAGTTGAATTTGAAAACATTCTCTATAGACTGTCAATATTACTGTTTTGTGGCTGATGTATATTTACTACAGTGTAATTTTAGTATTATTATACTACTATCATTTTTATTAATATTTTAAATTATATTTTCACTTTTAATTTAAAATTAGTTTACTTTTTAGTAATTTGATTATGTGCTTTTGTCATTTTTATTATTTTTCTCTATTTAAATTTTACCATTTAGGTTTAACTTGTCTTATTTCAGTGTTCATTTTATTTATTTTAAGTTAGTAATTTAAGGCTTCAAAGCAAGGCAGCATTTTTAATCCTTGTTTAGTTTAAGTTTTCCATCTAGTATACTTCAGCTTTATTTCAATGAACAAATTTGTTTTTAATAGTTTAAGTTTATGATAATAACCCTGTTTTGCTATACATAATTATCACAAAAAAAGTTGTAAAAGGTCGCTATAGTTTTTATAATCAGACTTCCTCAATTATTTAATTAATAGTGTTGATGCAATATTCAGTGTAGACACCGCAAAATGCAAATGACGGATTTTACTTATTGTTTGCCATTTCTAGGTAAATACTTTATGCTTGCAAACAAACTGAAGATATAATGGTAAATTACTGAACATACATTGCTAGCTCCAGTTTAGCACTATCAATATATGGCCGAAGGCTTTGTGGCACTCACGTGTTCTCCAAGCACAGGTGTTCGTGTGGGACTTTGAACCAACTTGCCCAGCAAGAAACTTCCGTAGTGCCGTAAAGATTACAGATGTGTGTGCCATTGCCTGCCTGCCTCCAGCTTTTGAGAAGATTTAGAGATGGAAATGGCTCTCCACCAAAAGCCAATAACCTCAGGGAGGAATTTGCACTAAGCACCTCCTCCTGAAGGACACGCCTTCCAAAGCGCCTCACAAGACTGGGAGTAGCCTGAAACATTATTAAAATCAATTATATTACTTTAGTATTGAACAGTACTATATGTTGTGTATGTCAACTTGGACTTATAATGACACCTAGTGGTGTGGAGGCAGTATGGCATAAATGTTTTTGGTTTCCAATGCCATACTATTTCCAATTCCAATAGTATCAAAAAATAAATAAAAGTTATTCATAGTCAGCCATGATTAATTTATCCTACTACTTAAATTGTCCAATAACAAACAAAGGGGTTGCCGAAATAAAGTGAGTAGTATTGGAAGTCTACTGTAATGTATTAGAAGTACTGGAAGCCACCCCCATGAGGAGATCCACTACATGTAAAAAAAACAAAACTTACTTTAAATAGGGTACTGATATAGCTAAAGTCTTAGTCACTTGTCAATGTACATTATTTTAAATACTTAAAGTCAGCATGTAACGAAAGTTATAATAATCTTTTCTATCATATCATGTATATACAAGTGGCACGGCTTCTAGAGCAAGAAAAAATGTAGGGCGGGAAATGGGAATTGATTGTATTGTTGTGGTTTGCTATTGCTGTGATGTCATGTGAATGACAGGTTGTCCCGCCCTCATGCCAGTAAACACTTCATCAGAAATATTTTTGCAAGAGGGAGGGAAGTTACTTTGTTTACGAAAGTTTACGAGGGCACATGAATTAAAAAAAAAGAAGTGCATGGATAAATCATTACAGAAAAAATATGAATTGTCAGATTTTATTTCATGGTGACTTTAAATAACATTGAGTATAAAAACTATTCTATAGTGCAAATTAAAATTCTTCTGAGGGATGCAAAACGTAAAAAAAAAAACATACTGAAAACAAATTATTGGGGCATGAAAATAAACGATCAAATG
Organism: Gila orcuttii; assembly: GCA_026230005.1. NCBI lineage: Eukaryota > Metazoa > Chordata > Actinopteri > Cypriniformes > Leuciscidae > Gila > Gila orcuttii. The sequence continues at coordinate 34,678,240 of JAPDVR010000012.1, read as the reverse complement.
TCAAAAGAACACACTCATTATCTCTATAATCTGCATAATGCACAAATTTCAGCTGACTACTTCCACTACCAATGTCTATTTCAGCACCATCGTCTCAACCTCACAGCATATGCACATTCATGAGAAGATAAATGGAGAGATGAAGTGATTTGATTATTAAAATCTCTAATTAAAGGTTGTCAAAAACAGAAACTCATGACTGATAGTTCAGTGTGGAATAAAGTTACTTGCCTGTAATACTGTTGTTGTGTTTCGTTTAAACAGCACACAAGCAAGTCTGCGTGGCATCTTTTTAACAGCAGAGGGGACAATTAAGAGACATGCTCCGGTAGACAGGGCCAAAAACATCTCCACCACAGAGGGGTCAAAGGTTAACGGGGAGGACATGAACACAACATCTTCTGCAGTCATCTTAAAGACCGATCTATTGAGAAAGTATATAAACCATCCATTATCTCACAACCTTTATATGAACACTTGGGCTAGTTGTAACAATGGCTATATCTCAGTAACTTTAAGGTTTTTAGTCAAAAGTCCAATTGCACAAATGTGTGTTTTTTCTAGCACTGGTTTTGCATGTTGGTTTCAAACACCTATAGTTCAAAACTTGTATTCTATTTTATATAAATTATATTCTCTAAAGTAATTTTTCAGTATATTTTTGCTATAGCTGACAGGTAAACTAGTGAACATATTAAAAATACACTGACCACATTCAGGTAAAAATCTAGTATATAATGAAGGCAGATTTTAAACAAAAGTCCAATGTGTTCTTACCGTAGATGTATAATATTAGGCATTATACACCTGTGTGGGACCTTCACTATTTTTGGAAGCCCTGTCGTTCCGGATGTGTGCAAAACATAAGCCAAAGGCTCCCTCTGCTGGATGTTTTTGGTCATAGAAGAGCTGGTAGGCTCATCGGACATGTGAATGTTTGCGTCCTGCTCACTTTGTATTTTTATTAAAGTGAGCCTATGTGAGGACAATGTTGCACATATTTCCAGGGAAAGCAGGCTGGAAAATGCACTCTGGAATTGCTGTTGGTTACGAAACTTGCCATTAATAAAACAATATATCATTATTTAAAATATAACTAATATAATATAATACAATAATAAACCCACATTAAGCAGTTCATTTTGTATCAAGCAGAAGTTCAGTCTGCACTTGTTCATCATTCTCATGGTGCACAGAGGTGGTGATGCAGGATCAAGAGGTACATATGCAGCAGGAAACTGCAGAATACTGTTCAGAGACGGGTACATTTGAATTATATGCATTGCACTATAAAACATTTGTTTAGTCTAATAATTAGCTACTAGAATGACCATACACTGTCTGTAACTACAATAAATCGTACCCAATAATCCAGACAGGAAGGAGGACATCAGCATGGCAGAATAACCCTATGATACCATCATGTTTCTGGACAGAGATGCGCAAGTGTCCAGTTAAATCATTTGCGAGGGAAATGACTTCATCATATGTCAAAGAGACGCGCGCTGCGATGCTGCTGTCGAATGCGACAGCTGTTTTATCGCCATGCTCAAGCGCCGCCACGTGCACCAACTCATGAAGGAATTTCGCTGTCATATCTGAGCAAAAATATGTTAAGTCGTTATTTGAAAAAAATTGCGCCCTACATTATATTCCCGTCTGTTTATATGGGCTCCTGTTTTGCAAACTAGCCATAACCAATTCGTGAATCTTTTGAGTCGAATGCTCGTTGAACTGGTAAGTCTGAACGGATCGTTTACCAATCGCGTTCAGTCCAAGCGGTTCTCGACCATCTCATTGAACAAAAAACCCGATTATTTTTAGACGATATATTTAATTTTATATTGTCTGATGTAAATGTATACAATTATATTTAGGTTTTAAATGATCATAGCGGGACGTAAAGGATCAAATGTTGCCGCAATTACGCTATGGCGTAAAAAAATCTAGTTCGATCTGCTTTTTGAAATGAACTGTTCGAAAGAACCGATTCGTGGAGATGACTCGGACAGGCCATTTGACAAACTCGCGCTTTAAAATGACGTTTTAGTGTTGCTTGAAATAACGTCCAATCACTGCTCGAATGCCTTACTCGGCGAGAAATTTGAAAGTACTGGCGACTGGCTGGGCAAAATACTAGTTTATGTTGGTCAATTAAATTTAGTTTACAATACATTTAGTTGATGCAACATGTCTGAAAAACCTTTATATGCAGATCAATTTAAGAGAAATGACGATGAGTTCAGATACACGATGGAAGCTATTTTTCAGAAGGTAGGTAACGTTAACGTTAGTGTTAATTCAAACGAATGTGTAAGATAAAGCACATGTATTGGCATATGTCTTATAAAAAAGTGTATTCATAACATCATGTAGCGACTCATATGAAGCAACGGTTTATTACGTCCTTTCTAGTATTCCAGTCTAAATGATCCTGGAATAGACGTCTGTCTGAAAACAATGACCTGCAGGACAGCAGGAGGTAAAATATCGAAAATAAAAACTGATGTTGTTTTTCCTCACTAGATGATTATAAATGTATAAACACAAATGTTGTTGTCTTTTTACCTAAACTTTCAAATTTGTTTCTGAGTTTGTGAAATATATCTACAGGTCCTGTGCCCATTGACAGTGCAGAGGGAGAACGTGAGCTGGAAGAATTAAAAGTAAGAGTCGACACTGTAAATATAAGCGTATTCTATGCCTATTGTAAGCGTAAATATGAGTTTATTATTATTATTTACCCCAGATGTCGCTAGATTTGAACCATGGTTCCATTAGGATAACGTAAGGTTTCTTTTCTATTATTTAGACTCGAGTTAAAGCAGACTATTCCATGAGGGGTAAGAAACAGAAACAAAAATCAGTTTCGAGTATAATGCCATTTATCCTCAATTTAAATGTTTAATTGTTTCATCATGTTGTATTTTATAGAGTTTGAGGACCACGACAATGATCAGGTAGTAGAAAATTATAGATTCTATAAAAGCTCAAAAATGGCTTCTTATTGCCAAATGTTGTATCATTTTATTATGGATGTAAATCATGCATTTCATCACAATACAAATCGATTCTCCAACGATATTATATTTACCAATACCTCAAAACATGTTGCCGTACACTTATGATTTGATTGGATATAGATTTTGGATGTCTATGGTTGATACATCAATAATATTACAATATGATGTGCCTTTTTTACAAAACCAGTCACATTTTTACAAATGCAACCAAAATATAACTTTAACAAACTGTGGTCTGTAACCAAATTTGGACATTCACAAAAAAACTACACTAGTTTTTCTAATAAAATATAGAAAATAAATAATGGGAAAAAACAAAAATCAATTTGCGCATGGCATCATCAATCATCTGATGACAGCTCCTCATTGGCTAGTGCAATGAGATAAACAATGAAAACGGACAAGAAACTCTTTCAATTCATAATATTTTTAGTAATTTGATCAATGCATCAATCCATATCGATGTATTACTACACCCCTACATTTTATGGAGCTTGTACAACCTAAACACAGACCAGCAGGCTGGTGTAGTGTAACTTTAAGTTTCTTATTTCAGATGGATGTGTCAGGGGTCACTGAGGATGATCTTAATGGCTCTGGTCAAAAGGAGAACAGCGAAAACCCGTGTAAGAAATTAGTATATAACACAAACAAACAAATAGGCTTACACTACAATTTAGTACAAAATAAACATTTCAGTTAGTATTTCCGTGCTATAAAATATTTAGAGTATGAACTACACTGTTTATTTCTTCAATAAATGAATGTAAGAGTAGTTCTTATCTGATATCAAAATCATGTCCCAATGATTATCTTCTAGGGCACGGAGGTGGATCATTCCAGGTCTCTATGAGTCAGAATAACACATCTTGTGTTTCTCTATGGGACGAGCTGTCTCAGCCTGAGGAGGATGAAGAACTGGAGAAAACGCTGAGCAGCCATGGCAGTACCCTCCTGGATGTCTATCCAAGCATGCTTAACCAGATCGGCGAAGCATATCGGCGACAGCATGTGACCGATACGGCGAGGGCTGTGGTGCAGAAGTATCGCCGCAAACACCGGCAAGCCGGCGCGACGCACCACAAATCACCCTTTAGGAATAGACACAACTACACTCTAAACAAAACAACAGATATCTCATTTACCAATCAAAGTCCAGTTCAAAGAAACATAAGCAACTGTTTCAAGGGCAGCGACAAACTTCAAAACTTGGTCAAGAACAAACTAAAGTCTTCACCTCTCAAAAATTCATCCTATGAGGCCAGTGCCTGTTTTTACTCACCCAGGAGGAACAGTGCAGATGTGAGCGGTGTGACGGATGATTCTCCATGGATAGATTTGCATTTAAGCAGAAAGCCAGAGCAGAATACTGCTCGTGTGATTGACTTATCCACACCCCCATATTCTGCTTCTCCCTCATTTAGTGACCAATCTCCAAATCTGGACCAAACCTATGATGTTGGACCAACATCTCATGCTGTTCCAGCCTCATATGTCTTTACTTCTCCACGAAAAAGCAAAGCAGGTCTGTCTATTATTGACCAGAGAGGAAGGTCAATTATCTCCCAGCCCTCCTCATTGGACAAAGACTGCTTCAGGGACCGCCTACACTCTCCTGTCTCCTCCCCGCAGCGTGGTCTCATTGGTGTTTTATCCTCTAGTGGGAAAAGTAGCTTCAGACCCAGTGTGCTGAACATGGAAAAACAATTAAACTCAACAGCAAGTCCAAAGCAAAGATCTCCTGTCCACCATCTAGCCCATACTGAGGCCCTCAGATCTCCTTACGGTGCCAAACACGTGGCATTGTCGTCACCCCGACAGCATGTTCACGACCATGCTGACCGAAGTTTATCTAAGGCGGAGAAACCGTTCCGTTTTACACCATTCAAACGCCAACGCTCTCTTTCTGGCCCGCAGTCCACATACTCATTCAATGAACCGCAGATTGATGCTGAGTTCAGAAAGCTGTATCACCACTTCATCTGTCGTGGGACTTCATCACCGTGCCCTTCCTCTCACTGTCACCTCTGCGAGAGACACTCGAAGGAGACATTCCAAAGCCTCAGCTTTTCCTCCTCCAGCATGTCTGCTCTCGCATTGACACCTCTGAGGGCCAAGCTCAAGAAACGCCAGCGTCAGCCCGAAGTGGAAGAGTCCCTCAGATTCAAACGCTTCCGAGAGAGTCGTTCCCCACTTAAGCATCTCCAGCTAACAGACAGATGTGTGAACTCTGCCATGTCAGAGCTTACTGAAGACAAACTTACCTGGGATAGAGCCGTCCTGCTGCAGTGCCCCAGTCCGCAGTTCCTCAGAGGCACTGGAAACCTCAGAAGAATCAGGGAGGCTAAATTAAGAATGCAAATAAACCAACGGGCTTTGTCTTGGGTAAGAGCATTATTAGTGTGACTATTATATAATTTGTTTACACACACATACATATTAATATAGTATTTATTTATGTTTGAATTACCTTTTTTATTATTATTTTTAGACATTTAGTCTATTTAGCTTTATTTCAGTTAGTTGGCATTCAAGGCAACATTTCTAAACTTCATTTATAATTGTAAAATTTCAAATAACAAATTAAATGATCAACCTTGATAAGAAATGATTCATGAATGCCACATCAATATATTGTAATGATTTCTGAAGGATCATGTGACACTGAATACTGGGGTAATGGCTGCTGAAAATATTTATAATTTATTAATGCTGTAAAACATTGATTTTTCCACTTCCTTTGCAGAGAGATGCCCCAAGTGATATCCATCCAGTGGAGGGTTTGTAGCCATATTTTCTTGTCTTACAAATACTTGTTCCGCATCATTATGGCCTCCTTATCTTTCTTATAGATATCCCAAATTGTTCGCTCATTAAATCATCCTTTACTTTGCTTCAGCAGCTGTGTCACCCATGAGACCATTTAATCAGAGTACCGCCCCACTCTCTCCAAGGTAATTCCAGCACAATCACATCCAAGAAATAATATCAATGAATTACTTAAGAGCTTTCATATGAAGTTTATATATTAGTCCATAAATAATTTTTTTAGGGACTTACCTATATTCAAATTCTGTCTGAATCATATTTGTTGTGGCTGATAAATGGCTGGTGTTAGAATATTTACATTATTTTATCAAAAGAAAAAGAATTAAGGAAAATTAAAGACATTAAATGCTATATATAGTGAATTTAGGGATTACAACATTATAATGTGCAATTAAAAAAAAAAATGATATTTTGGAATTTGATAAATATTACATCAAACAATGTTGTGTTTTTAAAAAATTAGCTTCGAGAGTGAAAATAAAGGCAATAAGCATGTACAATTACATATCAAATAGATTAAAAGAATCTCAGTACTGGCCGATAACAATATGGTAGCAATATTGTGGATCCCTAACAATTTCTTAGTTATTTCTGAAATTTGCAGATTTAGTTGTTTTCTTAGAAAAAGATCAGAGAACAGTGATTAAGAATGTTTTCTTCAGTCTCTCTAGGAGGCGACTGCAGTATGGACTTCTGCAGTGATGACCCTTACTGTGCACATCCCACAAACTGCATTTCCCCTTGTGTGATAAGCAACAATTACCCTCGTGAAGAAAGCAGGGGATGACATGAAGTCACATTGTAGACACTGCTTGAAATTCAACAGTCCTGTTTTATATATATATATATATATATATATATATATATAATGTATGTGTGTACTTTTAAACCCTGTTTGTTACATTGTTGTTGTGTAAATATCTTTCCATCACTTTGAAAAACCCTTGTGCTTCAATATTAACAATTTTAATAGAAAACAGCATTTTTCTTTTAATAATATTGTCCAATTACATGTGCATTGACAAATGGTATTATTGGTCTGTAAATAATTCAAATGTTTTGTTCAAACTTTTTAATAAACAAATATGTGCGTTTCACATACAGCGTTTCATTTTGTGCATGTCTTGAGGACCAACAGAGAAGCAGGATAATCTGTTTCTTTAAGAAGCAGGACTGCTAAAGCTTACATTAAGTCAAAACTTGGTCAGCGTGAGAACAAAGTTCACAAGCTTACATGGTTATTGAAATGGATTTTGTGAACTATATATATATTTTTTTTTTTTACAAAATAGTGTTTTTTTTACTAGATGATAATCTGTCTTAACCAAACTAGTGGTTTGAACAGTACCAGAAATGCATTTAAAGGAATGTTTGAGAATTGAAAATAAAGGTTTTATTTTAATTCTAATGCAGTATTGGCCTACCTTTTTTTTAATGACATTTACAACTGCAACAAATGTTATGGCGGCACTTTTCCATACAAAAAAAAAATAATAGTAGACATTTATGTGAAGTCGTTCAGAGAGCTGAAATTCACCACTCTAGCTCCACAGGGTATTTTCCTGTGAGACAGGCTGTGCAGTGGCCATATCTAGTAGTCTTAGTGCTTGAGCTGATCCTCTCATCTTTCCCATGTGATTCTATCCCACTTTGAACAGCAGATACCAGGCCCTCAACTGACAGGTAACGGACACTTGTAGCACCTGTTCAAAGCAATTAAAGCACATAATTATGAAAAAAAATTGAGATGGGAAAGTGTGTACTTGTATACAAAACCTTAGCAATTAAGTAAATCTGCACCCTGACTTACCAATATAACTTGCTATGTCTTCAAACTCTGGTCTGTTAGCAATTAGCTCCTCTTTGGTAGGAATGTTGATGCCCATGTAGCATGGGAACCGGATTGGAGGTGATGCAACACGAATGTGGACCTGTAAGTTGTCATGTAACAAAGACATTGTGTCGGTAAAAAAAACAAAAACAGCAGCAAACAAGCAGAACTAATTCAAAAACATTTTACCTCTGTTGCGCCTGCTTCCTTCAGCAGTTTAATAATAGGGGAGATGGTGTTGCCCCTCACGATGGAATCATCAATAAGCACCACTCGTTTGCCAGCAAAGTTGTCAGTCAATGCCCCAAACTTCTTGGCCACTCCAAGTTGACGCAGACGAGTGTTTGGTTGAATGAACGTTCTGCCCACGTAGCGGTTCTTACACAGCACCTCTACATACGGAAGGCCAGACTTATAGAGAGACAGAATGTAAAACTTTATAATGTCCCTGCGTGAACCAATAAAGCATTAAAACGTGTACAGCTCCTCATTACTCACTTGCTGTGCGTATCCTAATGCTGCAGGTGTAGCTGATTCTGGAACAGTGCTGACTACATCAGCATCAGTGGGCGCCTCAATGGCCAACTCCCGTCCACAGCGCTGCCTCACTGTATATACCATCTGACCTGTTACACCAACAAAAAGTGCTTATTTCACCTAGTACTATATACTACCGCTTAAATAAAGTAGGTATGTTTTTTAAATAAATCTCTTATGCTCAGCAAGGCTGCATTTATTTGATTAAAAAAAAACTTCAACACCCATAATGCACTGTGCTCAATCCGAATGTCCGTGAGCGGGAATACAAAAATGCGCAAGTAGGATATTTTGTTTTAACCAAAGCATTTTCATCATATGGTGGACTTTAACTTACAAATAAACCAGGAGATCAGGGTGCAGGTAACATGGAGAACGAGTACACTGTTCATTTACATATACTTCCGACATTGTAACAATACAAAGCTGGTTGAAAATGCATGAACATGCCCTTTAATTTGTCCTCTGATCCCAAACTTTTGAACAGTAGTTTTTACCACATATTACTGTTATATCCTACATTCAAAACATAAAAATATTATGAACTTGCCTTCAAATATGGAGTCTGGCCTTGCAAAGTAAACATACTCAAATATGCAGAAAGCAGGAGGGTCTCCTTCAGGTCGTGAGACAACACTCAATGTCTTTAATCCATTTTTAGAGATCTGGACAATCTCTCCAGGCTGTACTTCACGATAATACCTGAAAATGGAATGAAAAATGGAAAACTGTACACAAACAAACAAACTTATAAAATATACAGTAGCTATATGGGCTTAGGGATGGAACCCCCTTTAAAGAAATTGTATAGATAATCAAAAGGCAAAGTAAAAAAAAAAAAAAAAACACTTTCCCCTATTTTAATTACACAAAAAGCAGAAATCAAATCAAACAGAGTGCTCCTTTTGGAATGATGTGAACATACTTTGCTCCAATGGACTGGAAGCTACAGGACTCAGATGAGACCACCCAGCCTTCTGTGTCTGCTTCTCCAGCACCTAAAGAAAATAAAAACGAGTTTAGCAGGCCACATGCCTTAAGCCTTTATATCACAGCCAGTGACATGCCAAGTTATAAATACACACTTCTTATAATTAGCCAAAAGCACAAAAGCAAAAAGGAAGATATTTTGAAGAATGTTGGTAACCAGACAGTTGATGGACCCCATTGACTTGCATAGTAGTAATACTATGGAAGTGGGGTCCATCAACTGTCTGGTTATCGACATTCTTCAAAATATCTTCCTTTGTGTTCAGCAGAAGAAAGAAATTCATACAGGCTTGAAACAACTTGAGGGTGAGTAAACGATGACAGAATTTTCATTTTTTATTTTTTTTTAACTATTCCTTTCAGCTATTACATTTTGCATACTAACTGATAATTTGACAGATAATTATTTATCATGAGAGCTTAGTCAGTCACACCAAAATAACATTACATTATATCTATACTGATAGTTGTAACAATATATAATCATCCCTTTGCATCTGTTGCAGTATGAATTGGTTTATGTTGGCTTCATACGTTGATTACCATTTGTAGCATGTTTTACCTCTTCTAGTTGAGTGTGTACATCTACTTACAGATTAAGACTTAAATAAAGCTGTCCTTTTATAGTGTCTTCTAGGGCTGCGCGATTTGGGGGGAAAAATGTATTTAAGAAAAATGCAATAATTTTATTTTACAGTTTAACTGTAAAATTTCAAAACTAATATTAATGGCCCTTAGAAGGAACCCTTTAACAACAACAGGTTTATAAGCACTTCTCATTCCAAGTATGGGAAGATTGTTGGCGCATGTTACATTCCCAAATGCATAATATATGCGACCCAAATTCAGGGCAGATACAGAGATACAGGTCTTCACCTCCAACCCTTTCCCTCACTGAGAATAACTCTTTTGGTCTGCACACACCTGAGCTGTGCAGTTTGGATATGGGCACTAGACGTCCAATAGAAAGTGGCCTATTTCCATAGGGGTCTCTCACAGCATAGATCACATCTTTATACATCACTAGCAGCGAGTATGAAGTAGGTGTCTCTGACATCAGGTTCTTTATACTGACAAACACAAACAAACATACAAAAATACATTTATAAAAAAGTCTACAGAAAAGGACTTCATTTTGCAATTAGTAAGACAGATAGGGTTTAACGAACAGTGACCCAATTAGATGTTGCAGTGACGAGGATGGACTTGCATAACTTACCGAGCAACCCAATCAGGAGTGTCAAGTTCCTCCATGGGTGGAGTCAAAGCAAGGAGCTGGGTGATTAGTTCACTGTCTGAGCTGGTGGAGAGACCAACACCATGGCGCATAACCTACATCACACAAACACCTTGTATCAAATAGAAAGAAAAAAAAAATAACCCCACCCTTCCACTGAAATTGTATCCCGAAAGGGGCGGACACATTACACTTCTTGTTCCATTGGCTTCCATTCATACGCATGTGAATGCGGGAGACAGGAAACACAAGCTCATGCTAATTTTTCTGCTTTCCAAAGTTTGAAAAACTGCCCCAATATATCATGTTGTGACCTGAATTAAAAGAATCTAAACTTTAAATCTGAAGGATTGCAGTAAAGTACAGTAGATTGCACATTTTAACATTTTGGATTTAATAAATTGTGGAATAATATTTTTTTTACAAAAGACACCGCAGTATGTGACGTCATTATATGGACATTGCGGTGTCCTAAGAATTTTTGCGTGCTCAAAGTCTAGTGTGACTGCCGCTTAAGAATCAAAAGCCCACCTTCTTGCGCAGCGCGGAGGCATTGACCAGTTCTCCATTGTGTGCCACTGCAATCTTGCCATGCAGCGTGTCTACCACAAAAGGCTGGCAATTCTGCAGCTCTGAGATGCCCGTTGTGGAATAACGTGTGTGTCCGATGCCTAGGTTAACATTGCGTAGTTTCAGCAAATCTTCTGGTTTAAAAGCTGTATTCACTAAGCCCATGCCCTGTGTGTGAGAAAGAAGCAATTATGTCAGGCAAGTCTAATCTTGCATTCACTGCTGTATGTTGATATGTGTTGGCCCATGGAAGAGGAAGAAAGCGATCAGTAGATGTTGTACACATCGAAATGCTGTGTTATTTTTACTCTACCTTCAGGGTGGTGTATGTTGGTGGGTTTGTTCCAGTACTCGTGACAATTCCAGCACTCTCCTGGCCCCTATTTAACAAAGCGTATGAAAATTCAGTAATGAAAATTCAGTTTGGGAACATCACAGGTTAAAAAAACAATACATTAAAATACAGTATAATAGAAAATACAATAAAATAGAAAATCTGATTAAAATGTTAGAGACATATTATTACAGTTTTTACTGTATTTTTTTAATCAAATAAATGCATCCTTTGCAGAGCATTAAAGGCTTTTTCATAAACATTGACCAGTAGTGTATACTGACATCAATAACATTATAAGAGGAGCCCATTCACAATCACGATTCATTTTTATCAACGAGTGAAAGTGTTGGATGATAGAGAGATTACCAAAGTTAAGTGAGCAGTGACTAGTCATGTGATCTCAACATAGCAGCATCCATGAGGAGTCCCACTCCATGTGAAATTAAAAACACTTGTATTAGGCTTCCAACATGACGGTCTTCATCTCATGTGAATATTAGGGCTGAGCATCGATTCAGATGTCCCAATTCGATTCTGATTCACGAGATCTCAATTCGATTATCGATTTGATTAACTGATTTCAATGATTCCACTATTAAATTAATAAAATAGTTTTTTTTATCCATGTATCCTTGTAATAAATTAGATTATGACACCCCACATTTTAGATAACAGTGAAATTTAACAATTCTCGATTCCAATTTCAATAGCACAGCTAAAACTACTAATATCAATTTCAAAGATTATTTAAAAACAAGTAAACCGTCAAATACAAAAATAAATAATTAAACTACAAGCAATAACAAAAAAATAAATACAAGATAAAGATACAAATTAAATGTTCTGTGCTTTTCAGGTAGGTCTAACAGTTCTCAGGTACAGAAATTGAATAAAGTAGTCAAATGTAAAATAAAACTGCATATAAACTTCACTGATCAAATTAGTAACTAAATGTTATTCAGTGAAGAGCAGGGAGTGATTTCTCTCTCTTTTGTTGTTTGATTAACATGACAGACAGCAGCAGGAATTAGCACATGCGTTCTTTCTCTACTGTACTTAAGCCATAACCGACTACTTGTATACTCGCAAAGGGGTACATTTTGACATAAGTCTGTGTGAATTTGTCCGTTTAAGCACAGGGAAACTTGAAAGACAATTAATTTGATTATTTACACGTTGTCTGGAGCAGCTGTGCGTGCTTCGGGTGTGTGCCCACACAAAACTTCTCACAGCGCTCTCGCGAGTTCTCTTTCGCTTTAATGCTTAAATTAGCCAGGCTTGAAAACGCGTGCAAATAATAAACTTTCGTGACCATGAAGCACTGGCCCGATCGGGACAGTGACAGGTCATTCAACTGTCCGAAACTTCTTTAAAGCTGAAAGCCGCACCTGCATGTTCAGCACTGAATGAATGACAGGATAAAGAGGGGAGAAGGGTCTGGATGGCATCTAGGAGAAGACTGGCAATAAGATTAACGTCAATCAGATTTCATGTTCAATTTTTGCGGAAATACATAGCGGGAAAAATATCAATTCATGGCTTTTGAGAATCGATTTCGAATCGACCACATTTTAAAAAACGATTAATCGAAAAATCTTACATGATTAAATGTTTTGTTTGTTTTTAACTAGTTATTTATTTATGTGCTAAACATTTTTAAATAAGGAAATGTACTTTAATATAAAGAAAGGTTAGATATAGTGACAAACTGATTTTTACAGGCACCGTCAATGGTAAAATATGAAGAGAGTCAGGGTTAGTATTTGTTAAAGTGATATTGCATGTAGTGAACCATTAGAAAACATGTCTTTGCAAGACTATTCTGGAGAGAGAATGTGTCCCTCCCATTCTTCCCTTTCTCCCACCATTTTACACAAACAAAATCAAAATCAAGCCAAATCTATTTTTAAGATTGAATGACTGCACAGTGTGTGTAACTAAAGCAGATAAAACTGGTTTATGTGAAACGGTTAGCCAGAGAATGAGAAAGAGGGGGAGGGGAGGGGAGGGGGAGAGGGAATGAGAGAGAGAAAGAGAGACAGAAAGCATGACGGGAAAGCATATACAGTTTATCCCAAAGATGAGACCGAATAACCATAACGACATTTAAATCAAGCGTGCAGCCAAACGCCTTTGAGCCTTTTCCACGTGTCTTTTTGAGGAAGATCGACACAGCAAGTGCAACTCATTTGCCAAGCCACTTCTCACGTTTCCTCCCCGGCCCTCCCCCACCACACACAGCTTAAGCCAGTCATGAGGCTGTACTCGGTCACGTGGCCGTTCCTAACTGGCTCAGTCGTCTGGTTGCCTTGGACACTGAGCTTAAAGTCAACAGGGAGGGGGAGCAGAGAGGATAAAGGCAGAGGCGAACAAACAGAAGCCATTTCTAGGCAAGCTTAGAAACATGGAGCCTGAAACAGACCAACAAAGACATACTGGGGAGGACAAGAGGCAGAGGGACACAGCTGGACACTGGAGAGGGGATGAAGTGAAAACTCTGCTTTCAGTGTGGAGGGAGAGACAAGCCTGGGAAGAGGAAGAGAGTAGGGCAAAGTATGAGGCAATCTCAAGCCGTCTGAGAGAGCTTGGGGTGTGTAGAGACTGGCTTGAATGTAAGGCCCAGAGTAGGAGCATGGCTCTTCCAGACTGGAGGCCTACGCAGACGGTCTACAAACGCTCTTCTGCAGACAGTAGGCCGCAGACCCAAAGGCCTTACGTGGCAGATGAAGAGCCGACTGCAGCCAGAAGAGAGGAACCTGCTTCACTGACAGGTCTTCAGGAAGGTAATTCTCAAACGATAGCAAAACTAAAATCCTAAAACTACAATTTTTTGTAGTTATATATATATTTCATTTTAAATAATATATAAATAAAATACATTCTACAACACTTTTTAATTTCCATTAAAACAGTGGTTCACAACTAGGCGGCCTAAGGAAACTTTAAGCCTCGAGATGACTTAATTATTTTAAATAAGACAAAGCAACTAATAAATAAATAAATACTTATTTTTTTTATATCCATATTCTTATCCATCTCAGCCTTTTTGAAGAACCCAGGTTCCCGCTGTCTTGAAAAACCTGAATATATATATATATATATATATATATATATATATATATATATATATATATATATATTAGCCTTAAAAATGTGATTTCAAGTCCTGGAAATGTCATTAATAAAATCTTAATGTAATAAAGTTAGTAAAAACCCAATGGTAACTATTTTTATAATGAATATGCATTTTATAGCTTTGTTGGGTTTAATTAGTTAGAAATTGTGAGTAAGAAATATTTTTAAATACCCTTATCCAGTAAAGGGATAAGGTTACAACTGGAAAAGTCATGGGGGCAAATATAGTTGTGAAAAATGGGGGGCCTTGGAAGCTAATAGTTTGAGAATCCCTGCTGTAAAACCTCTAATCTGAAAGCCCATTAGCTAATACTTGCATGAGCTAATTTATTTAAAAACCTGGTGGGTTTTAAAAACCCACCTGGTGGCTCCATTCAGCTACATTGTTTATACTAAATATTCCTTTGCCTAATGTTGCCAAACCTGTTGTTAAGTAATAGCCAATTTACTTCTAGGGCTGGAAGGAGGTAGACACTGGTCTGACAAGGAGGTTCGGGCTCTTCTTACGGTTTGGTCCGACAAGGAGGTTCACAAGCAGCTTCAACGCTCCCACAGAAACAAGGCCATTTTCCAGGAGATGGCACGTCGGCTGGAGTGCCAACACAGCGTGGTGCGTGACTGGAGACAGTGCCGCACTAAATACAAGAACATGAAATATGACTACAAAGTCAGCAAGAGTCAAGGCCGGCCAATAAGGTTCTTCGCTGAGCTTGATGCTATAATGCAGGGCAAAAACATTGAGGGGAGATTTGAGGAGGACGAGTCACCAAGGAACATACTAGACAGGGACCAGGTGGCCATGAGGCGTGAACCTGTCGAAGAACAGGTTATCAAGATTGATGATGGTAAAATTTATTTTAATAAAATACAACAAAATAGTTCAGGTTCTTCATCTAGAAATTGACTTTTTCCATCTTTATGCCCTTCTTTTAGATGAAAGTCTGGCAGAGATGCAAACAATAATGAATGCCACCACTCATCCACTGATGGCAAGAGAGACCGGTGAGTTCTGACAAAAACTGGAATGCTAAATGCGGTTTCAACATCTTAAATTTCTCAAAAACCTAATTTATTTTTCAGCGACGACAACAGCAGCAGCAGTAAACGAGATGAACATAATAACAGTGCACGATTCAGGCAGAAACTGGAGTGAAGAAGAGGTGGCCGCACTCCTTCAAATCTGGGCCGAAGAAGGGATTCAGCGACAGCTACAGGGTTCAACCAGAAACAAAGACATATTTGTGCAAATTTCACGCAGGCTTCTTCAGCAGGGTGTGGAAAGGGACTGGAAACAGTGTCGCACTAAGTACAAAAACCTGAAATACCTCTACCGTTCTCTGCAGAGAGGAAAAGCCGACATCGGAGATCCTCGCCGTGTCATGAGGTTTTACGAACAGCTGGATTCCCTTTTGTCTAAGCCTCCTAGAAGTCGACTGAATTACGCTGAGTTTTCCGACACAAATCATTTACTGAGGAACTCTAGGATGTTTACTCCTTCAGCATTTGAGGAACACTCCATGGGTGGACTTCCACATGAGAACAATGACATTGTTGCAGTTAGATATGACCAGCCGCCCACTGATGAGGCCACATTGAGATCTCCTGCCATTTCTGCAAGAGTCTTTCAAAACCAGACTGAGACCGAAGGCATTTTAACAAGACCAGAGGAAGTGTCAAATGTTGAATTTGAGATACCTGAAATGAATTCCACAACAGTAAGGCCTACTGGCAGCCCTCCAATAGAATATGAACAGCATCTCTCATCTGACTCCATCTCTGCTGTTATTTATGATGACAGTCATAATTACAGAAGGATCCCAGGTATTAAAACAAATTATACCAGTGGTTCTCAACTGGTTTTGCATCAGATTTGACATTAGATATCATGTGGCGACCATAAACACAACCAAATTGGTATATCGTATAAGCGGGAACTAAATGAAACAAAATAAAGAAAAATAAATATTTTGGATTTTTAAGACAATAATTCACTGCACAAACAATTATCCTTCTTGAACCCATATTTAATGTAGTCTGAGTAAAATTTTATTTTACCTTGCAAAGTTTTGTTCATGTTTTTTGAAAATAAGGGCATGTTTGAGGATGACGCAATCGGTCCATGTTGGCACTTCTGCATTTTCTGCCAAGTGACAGATGATTTTGTACCACGGGCTTTGTGTTTGACAGTTTGATCGAACACAAAGCCTTCAATGTCAACAACAAAAGATATGGGAAGCTTTTACCTCATTTTAAGCCTTTTTTTTTGGCTATCCTAATTAGTTTTCTTTTCCTGCTGTTAGAATCCCAATCAGAAAATTGTTTGGTCACGGCTCACCAGTTGAGAACCACTGAATTATACTACAAAAAATACTTCATTGTGCACATAATGTTACTCTCATTTGCATTTTCTCAATATGTGTGCATATATTTGCAATGTAGACAGCAGCGACCAATCATACACGAGAGGAGAGCATGTGTCGTCTACCAAAGGGAGAAAGAGGAAAGCTGCAGATGAAGGTTTTCATTATATTCTCTTCACAGGCATTCTCAAAGTTATGAGCAGAGTTAGGTGTGACGGAGTCAATCTTGTGACTTAAGTTTGACTAATAGAATCAAGATTGGGAATTAGAACGCACTGATAAGGATACATAGAAAGCATTTCACAACAAATAAAAATGTGATTTAATTTATAGACAACATAACAGTGGCAATGCAAACAATCCTGAACTCATATGGAAATCAAAATAAAATAGTTACACAAGGGAATCAGGATGGAACCAAGAGTAATTATAGTTTAATAAATGAATATACATCTATTACTGGAAATAATCTTCATTATGAAATTCATCAGTATTATCACTTTCTTTGACAAATGTAGCATATTAGGAAAGGGCAGTGAACAAACATGTTCTTTGACCCATGTAACAGTGTTAACAGTATCTTATATGTGTTTAGGGGATCGTTTGCTTTGTAAACAGTTTCATCAGAGCACTGATGATGGAGAAAGCAGCACAGACTGGTCGGAGAATATAGACTTCCAATGCAAAGAAGAAGAGGATCAATACATTCCGATCATGGAGATAACCTCTGTGTGCTCAATGGCATCCAATGCAATCACATCTGAACAATCGGTGAGACGCAGGACAATAGAAGTCTATTGATCTGTGATTTTACTGCATAGCTGCAGGGTATTGTAAATCGTCATGTTGACTATGAGCTATATCAGTATTTATAAATCATTATATCAGTAAGAAAACAAGATCAGGCAATTGCAAAAGTTGCACCTAGGTAAATTTTGCACCTGCATGGCAGAGAGCACTAAATTACAGTGGTCAACATTTGAAGTGGATCAAAAAAGTTAATCAAAGTTGTCCTAAGACAAGAACGGGTATTGTTCAAAATTCATACATAACTTTGATGCAAGGTTTTGATCCACTTCATGTTGACTACTGTAGTTTGTGTATTATAAGTGAAACAAGATATTTGTTTAATTCAGTGTTTTCAACCTGGGAACCACAGGCAAATTCCTGCATATTATAGGATAGCCTACTTTATATGCTTTATTTAAAAGAAGAAGAAGAAGAAAAGCATATAAGTCTTAGATGATTAGCTGGTTTAAGATGGTTTTCCATCCACCCTAACCCCCTTTAAAATGCAACAGAACAGCCTGGCCAGACTGGGAGCATAGGCTGGATTATGTAATATATTTTTTTCAGATGGAATTATCTTAATATTTTGTTCCATAGTAGGAGTAAAATAAACAGGGAGCAGCTAATTAACAGCAGCACACTTACCTGTGCTGTAAAGCAACAAGTCCAAGTGTCAAAATCTGCGCGACCTCCAGTTGCGTTGGCCATTCCCCCGCTGCCACACAGCCGAACACCCCGCATTCCTCTCCAATGCCCGACTCCTCAAACTCCATGTCCTCTTCTCTGAATACAGCTGGCTGGGTTTGTACTGATGGTTAGCGTGTATTTCCACGCTGGCTGGCTGGAGGCTCTCAAACCACGTGTTTGTTTCCTCACACAGCGGAATATGCGGCAGGGCAAGAGGATTTGGCAACACAAATGCTCAAATGAACAAAAACACGAGATTTGAAGTCTAAAGTTGGAGCAAATGGAAAATAAAAAGTTTAGCAAAGCAAGTTTGGTCAAATCAATAAAACGTTCAAAGACGTAGAGATAAGTTGTGAAAAAATGCGCTCAATGCCTTGCGTAACGCGCTCAAACTTCAATGTAACTTAGTTTGCAAAGATGCATCAGAACGATTGTTTGCTCCTAAACAATATCAATGGATACGTCTTTTCTTTTGTCTTTCAAAGTATGCAGGTTAAGATTGTGCCCACGTGGTGAGGATGGCATTACTCTGATTGGTTTTTAAGAATCGCCAGAGTGTCGTAACGCGTTGCTCTCGTGAAAATAGTTGAGTCTGAGTTGAGTCTCGCTCCTCTTCGACATACTTTATATCAGCCTTCCTCTGAAGTTCAGGTAGTTATTAAAACGTTTGCCTGAAACCCAGCGACACAGAATAATCAAGTTTCTAATAATTTTTTGCAGGAAAAACGACGCTCAACAACAATGTCGAACACAGCAGGTAAGTTTGGAATCATTCGTCTTCTTGTATATTTCGGGTGTTCACCATGTTTTTACCGCTGCGCAGTGAATACAAATTCGCCCACAAGGCATTACTCAATAGACATATTGTTCAATTCTTTTGTTTTCTGATATGTTATTAATACGAATCAGTAACACTACTAAATGAGGAAATATGGTAGTATAAGTATTTTCAGCCAAAATAAATCAGAATATGAGTCAATCAACAAGTCTGTAGTGGAAATCTTTTAAAATCTAGTTTAAAACATGTCCATTTCTTAAAAATGTAAAAATATGATTTTTTGAGTCATTATAAATCAAGAAGTTTAATTGAGGTTTATCCATTTCACCTTAACAAAACAATTTTTTTTATTAAAAGGTCAAATTTTAAATGAGGCCCTAAAGATGTCATCTGTTTTAGGTTTTCTTGTCACATGACAAAATAATGGGTTCCTTCATGTCAGTTTTGTCACACTGATTTTGATTCGGCGTACACTTTTTTTTCAATTAATATTATTTTAAAACTAAATTACTTGATTGATTTTTTTTTAATTATGAAACATTATTATTATTATTATTATTATTGCTGTTAAGAAATAGACAAACTTATTTTTTTTTTCAAGAGCAAAAAAAGAGCATTGATTATTGTCTTTAAAGTCACATACATTGGAATGGAATTAATGTGTATTGTTGCCTTGGTTTTTTATGTTTAGAACTGAAACTAGGTCAAAAACTGAACGAGGGTAAGACCAAGCAGATCTTTGAGCTTGTGGGTGAGCCAGGTCATGTTCTGGTCCAGTCTAAAGACCAGATCACAGCGGGCAATGCGGTTCGGAAGGATCAGATGGAGGGAAAAGCCGCCATTGCCAACAAGACCACCAGCTGTGTGTTCAAACTTTTACAGGATGCTGGTGAGATTTCCTTTCTGTTGACTTGATTAAATGAAAACTAATTATAGAAAACATTTGGCAACCTGGTTAATTTATTTGTCACAAACAATATTCATGCAAAAAAGCTAGTTGAAGATCTTCATGAGGTAGCCCCAATTTCAAAGTTGCCAGAGGTCTCTAGATATGTAGTATCTATATCTAGTATCTTTGCTAGAAGTAATTTACTTTTAAAATAGTTCCCACAACCTCAGCAATTTTAGTGAATTAAAGTTGGTGTACACCATGTGCAGCTTTTGATGAAGGTTTTACTGTGGGGAAATGACTGCCTTGTGACAGGCATGCTTCCTTTAATTATTCTCCATTACAATATGCATGCTGTGTTTAGGCTATTAAGACTGCTGTCCCAGTTTCACAGTGTGAAAGCATGTGTCTTTTGTCAGTCATGCATCTTCTCTGCATCTACTGAGTCTTGTGTCAGTATATCACTGCACTCTGCTTGAAAATGATGTTAATGTACTAGACCAATCAGTTTGCCATTTCTAAAAGGATGCACACAGTAATGCCAATTCGGAATCACTTTCTATCAGGGCTTAAGACGGCATTTGTCAGGCAGCATTCTGAGACTGCGTTTGTGGCGTCCCGATGTGAGATGATACCCATTGAGTGGGTCTGCAGGCGCATAGCCACAGGCTCCTTCCTCAAACGCAACCCTGGGGTCAAAGAGGGCTACCGCTTCACTCCTCTAAAAATGGAAATGTTCTTTAAGGTGAGGTTCTGTTAATCAGAAATAAAGTTGAGAAGGCTTTTAATCGATCACATTTAAATGTAACGTCATGTTATTTTCAATTTTTTCCACATATTGATCACCCATTCACTTCCATTATTCTTCATTCAGGATGATGCCAATAATGACCCTCAGTGGTCAGAAGAGCAGCTGTTGGCGGCTGGGTTTGAGCTGGCAGGTCTGACTATTGGTCGCTGTGAGGTGGACATCATGAGCAAAAGCACGGTGGCCATTTTTGAAGTCCTGGAGAAGGCTTGGGCCACACAGGACTGCACGCTGGTGGATATGAAAGTAAGAAATCTGGCGTAGAGAAGTCCACACTACAACTCTAACGACTCAGAAGAACGATATTGTTGGAATCACTCTCAGAATGATTTTTTTTCCATCTGATGAACGATAAGCCAATCAGAATCCATCCTACTTTAAATAGCTTTACTGTTTAAGGCAGCAAATACCATAAATCAAGCGTAGCGTTAGTTCTGGCAGGTCACATTAGTCAAGGTCGCATCAGCTGACTCTCAGCTGATCCACGTCTACCTATAGGAATACGACGCCTATCACTGTATTCATATATAAGCTCCTTAAGTATTATCAGCAGCAATCGCGTTTCTCAGGAGCTAATTACACTCCACCATCCCCAGCTCCTCCTCTCGTCAGTCAGTATGGCATTCTGATTCCCCTTGAATCAGACTAAATTCTCGAATTGTTGTACATTAAAATATTGACATTAATGATATCTGCAATACATTCATGTTGGTTCTGTTCTGTTTACCCTAAGGGGGTTATTGCTGCTTTCCCTGCTCTTATCCATGCTAGGCTGCATGGATGCGCTGGGAGTTCTTGCCCAGAAAAGAACCATACCGCCAATCCAAACTATATGCTAATTGTCAATCGTAATAATAATAAACAGAACATTATCATCCACTGGAGTGGATGCTGATATAGTTATTGTTATAGCTATCTTTATAGTATTGTCCTTGGTTTGAACAGGCTCCTAATTATTTTTGTATTATTGTGGTAATTGCTACTTACAGTAGAGGTTTAATGCCAATAATCTGTCATTTTAGATAGAATTCGGTGTAAATGTGACCACTAAAGAGATTGTGCTGGCTGATGTGATTGACAACGATTCATGGAGGCTCTGGCCAGCTGGGGATCGCAGCCAGCAGAAAGACAAACAGGTAAATAGCCAAGCATCATGATGTGTTTAAAAACTATATACCTCAGGCATGAAATTAATTAGAAGCCATTAAGAGTTTAGTATTAATCCGGTGAAGCAAATGTCCTTCTGCTATGATGATCATGATCTTTCCTGAAAGAACTAACAAACCTGTGGCAAGACCTATATGAGTATGACTGTCAGATAAATACTTTTCTCTTTGTAGGTTTACCGTGACCTGAAAGAAGTCACTCCTGAGGCCATGCAGATGGTAAAGAGGAACTTTGAGTGGGTCGCAGAGCGAGTCAAGGTACCATTATTTACAAAAGACTTATATTTTTGATGTGTTTGTTTACCTTGTAATCTTTAAATCAAAATATAACTGGATCTAGGGCAAAAATAACACAATTCTCTCTGGTGACATGCTGGATTTCTCCAATCATATAGTCCATTTAGTCCTTCCCTACCCCCTTAAGCTTGCATTTATCGGCCTCCATTTTTAAGTGCAATGCCCACATCTGAAAATCCAATCAACAACCAATGCTTAGAACCAAGTCCCCGCCCTAATCGTTTTCTTTTGAAGATTTGTTACGCTCAGATCAGTTACACTCAATTTATTTTACTGCATCAAGAAGCTGAACGCTAACATTGAGCTCTGTGACCTTTGGCTAGTTACTTAGTTCCCCTAGTTCAGGCTTTCACAACATCTAAATGGCCCCCTCTCCCCAGTCTGAATGAACCTTACCACCTTTCCTTGCTAAAACTGTAGATGGGATTTCTAATTGAGAGAGTATTTTTTATTTGTTTTTTCCACCATGGTTGAGTTTCCGATAATGTTTGGAGTATTCTAACTGAAGCATTAGTGACTAATGGGAATCTGATTCTGTGTTGTGTATCTAGCTGCTCCTGGAGTCAAAGGCGAGAGGAAGGGTAGTAGTTCTGATGGGCTCTACCTCAGATGTGGCTCACTGTGAGAAGATCCGTAAGGCTTGTGGTTCATATGGCATTCCCTGCCACCTTAGAGTCACCTCTGCCCATAAGGGCCCTGATGAGACACTACGCATCAAAGCTGAATATGAGGGTATGACCGAATCTAACATTGTCATTTGATCTGTTAAGAGCAGAACAAGCATGCCCTTTCTGCACTCTTTTTTTTCTCATGGCTTTTTTCATTCCCAAAATGTATATTTAAAACTATTTGAAATAGTTTTCAATAGCTGTTTAAAACATAACATGTTTTTAGTCTTTAGTATAGTGAGGTTATTGCTTAATATAATAACTGATTTAATTGATAATTTTTTTTTCTCCTCAGGTGATGGAGTTCCCACCATCTTTGTAGCAGTGGCAGGCAGAAGTAATGGCTTGGGTCCCGTGATGTCAGGAAACACTGCGTATCCAGTTATTAACTGTCCTCCAATTACCCCTGACTGGGGTGCTCAGGACATCTGGTCATCTCTTCGCATGCCTAGCGGTACCGATTTAAATATCATTAATTATTGTTTGTGTCACTTTATGCGTGATATGATTATCTGTATTGTAATTGGTGAGTGGACACTATTATTACTCACTACTATGTCTCTTATACTCACCAAGGTTGCTCTTATTTCATCAAGATACAGTAAAAACAGCAATATTGTAAAACATTAAAACAATTTAAAATAATTATTCTAATTTAATATCTTTTTAAAATGTAATTTACTCCTGTGATGACAAAGCTGAATTTTCAGCATCATTACTCCAGTCTTCAGTGTCACATGATCCTTTAGAAGTCCTTCTCATATATGCTGATTTGCTGCTCAAGAAGCATTTCTTATTATCAATGTTGAAAACAATTGTGTTGCTTAATTTTGTGGAAACCATGATCTTTTTTTTTAAGGATTATTTGATGACAAAAAAGTTCAAAAGAACATCATTTATTTGAAATAGAAATCTTTTGTTACATTATAAATGTCTTTACTGGCATTTTTAATGCCGGATAAAAGTATTAGTTTCTTAAAAATCGTACTGACCCCAAACTTTTTAATGGTAGTTAAACAACTGTGCAGCTGAATTGTACGCAATGCTAAACATTTTCTCATTCTCACTCTTTCAGGTCTGGGCTGCTCCACTGTTCTTTCTCCTGAAGCTGCTGCTCAGTTCGCAGCTCAGATCCTAGGTCTAAATGACCATTTGATCTGGGCCAGACTTCGGGCATCCATGCTGAACACCTGGGTCTCCCTGAAACAAGCTGACAAGAAGCTGCAAGAGTGCAGCCTGTAATAGATCAGCATTTTCATTCCTTCCAAACACTTTGTACATTTTGCTTACATTTTTGTGTACACACCAGTCATTGCCTATAAACAAGCCTATGTGAAATGCTGACCTAGAGCTTATTTGCAATAATACCATTTCAGGAGTACATCACATCAATAAACATTCCTCTGTTACATTTGTTTTAGTGATTTTGTTCTTCTCTCAGCAAAAAAATAAATGAATATATATACCCCCCCCCTTACTTTTCAAATCCTTCCTTCCTGACAAAAGCAATCTAAATCTTTAATAATTTTAATAATAATAGCTGACTTTAATAACTGAAAATACAAAATGAATTTTGTAAATCAGACAGTAAGCAGACTTTATATAGAAACAGGATCCCTACATAATAGTCAGGGAATTAAAACAGTCAGGGAATTAAAGAATGATATAAAAAAAATATTATTTGCAGGCCTGAAAAAGTAATACGAATGGCTATAGTGATTTGTAATTCTTTCTAGTTTCACTGTGAATATTTTAACTGGTAAGATATTCGTGAGTTCTTCTTGACAAAACATCCTTATAAGTTGTGTGAAATGTCAGTCTGTTCATTGTTTTACTGTACATTTATGAGTACTGTACAATCATATCTTGATTTAAAAAATATTCGTACAATGATTATACAATAATTTAGTTTATAAATCAGAGATCATTTCACTGTAAGTGTCTGTTCTTCAAAACAAAAGTTTGTGAACTTTCTGGTTAAAAAAAAAGAATCTTTCTCCGATCGTAAAACGTAAATCTTCTCCACAGCGAATGGTTGATGTGCGCTACTACCAAATTCTTGCAAGGCTGAACTGAACAGCGCCATGTGATCTACGTGTGGCCAAAAATATATTGCATCAGTAGTGCACTACTGGCTGCAAGTGCTGCTACCACTTGGTAAACTCTATTTTTTACAGTCTATGGGTAAACTGCGCCACCTAGTCTGAATAACACTTAAATACGTCCATTTCGGTTTTTAGTTTAACTCTTTTTATTGATGTTTTTCCGAACAGAGAGATAATAAAAGAAACACAATACAGTGTTTGTTTCGACATATACAGGTCCTTCTCAAAAAATTAGCATATTGTGATAAAGTTCATTATTTTCCATAATGTAATGATAAAAATTTAACTTTCATATATTTTAGATTCATTGCACACCAACTGAAATATTTCAGGTCTTTTGTTTTAATACTGATGATTTTGGCATACAGCTCATGAAAACCCAAAATTCCTTTCTCAAAAAATGAGCATATCATGAAAAGGTTCTCTAAACGAGCTATTAACCTAATCATCTGAATCAACTAATTAACCCTAAACACCTGCAAAAGATTCCTGAGGCTTTTAAAAACTCCCAGCCTGTTTCATTACTCAAAACCGCAATCATGGGTAAGACTGCCGACCTGACTGCTGTCCCGAAGGCCATCATTGACAGCCTCAAGCAAGAGGGTAAGACAAAGAAAGAAATTGCGGCGTGGCATGGAGGCAATCAGCCTGTGGCACTGCTGAGGTGTTATGGAGGCCCAGGATGCTTCGATAGCGGCCTTAAGCTCATCCAGAGTGTTGGGTCTTGCGTCTCTCAACTTTCTCTTCACAATATCCCACAGATTCTCTATGGTGTTCAGGTCAGGAGAGTTGGCAGGCCAATTGAGCACAGTAATACCATGGTCAGTAAACCATTTACCAGTGGTTTTGGCACTGTGAGCAGGTGCCAGGTCATGCTGAAAAATGAAATCATCTCCATAAAGCTTTTCAGCAGATGAAAGCATGAAGTGCTCCAAAATCTCCTGATAACTAGCTGCATTGACCCTGCCCTTGATAAAACACAGTGGACCAACACCAGCAGCTGACATGGCACCCCAGACCATCACTGACTGTGGGTACTC
Organism: Gila orcuttii; assembly: GCA_026230005.1. NCBI lineage: Eukaryota > Metazoa > Chordata > Actinopteri > Cypriniformes > Leuciscidae > Gila > Gila orcuttii. Next base: position 34,652,164 of record JAPDVR010000012.1, on the reverse strand, counting down.
CAGTGCTGCTTCTCTGTAGCCCAGGTCAGGCGCTTCTGCCGCTGTTTCTGGTTCAAAAGTGGCTTGACCTGGGGAATGCGGCACCTGTAGCCCATTTCCTGCACACGCCTGTGCACGGTGGCTCTGGATGTTTCTACTCCAGACTCAGTCCACTGCTTCCGCAGGTCCCCCAAGGTCTGGAATCGGTCCTTCTCCACAATCTTCCTCAGGGTCCGGTCACCTCTTCTCGTTGTGCAGCGTTTTTTGCCACACTTTTTCCTTCCCACTGAGGTGCCTTGATACAGAACTCTGGGAAGAGCCTATTTGTTCTGAAATTTCTTTCTGTGTCTTACCCTGCTGGCAGTCTTACCCATGATTGCGGTTTTGAGTAATGAAACAGGCTGGGAGTTTTTAAAAGCCTCAGGAATCTTTTGCAGGTGTTTAGAGTTAATTAGTTGATTCAGATGATTAGGTTAATAGCTCATTTAGAGAAACTTTTCATGATATGCTAATTTTTTGAGATAGGAATTTTGGGTTTTCATGAGCTGTATGCCAAAATCATCAGTATTAAAACAATAAAAGACCTGAAATATTTCAGTTGGTGTGCAATGAATCTAAAATATATGAAAGTTTAATTTTTATCATTACATTATGGAAAATAATGAACTTTATCACAATATGCTAATTTTTTGAGAAGGACCTGTAGACCAAAAAAATACGGGTGAAATTAAGCAGAGGTATTTCTTACTCTCTGATTCAATAACAAAAAACAAATGAAACAAAAAACAAACAAAAAAAAGGCATTATAAATGGTTGCTTCCAAACATACTAGTATATTACAAAACAATACAAGTAAGAATAATATTAATGTAGTATGCATGTATAGTGTGGTAGCAATATAGATAAAATACAGCAAAAACTGTAAATATTACCTTTTTTTTTTTTTTACAAAAACCCCAAAACAAAACAAGAACACAAAAGAACAAACTTTGCTCCTTTTTTAACCAATCACTGCCAGCTGTCAAGAAAACCAAATATTTCCCTTTTTTATCTACTCTGTTTCTTAATCAGACAGGGACGAAAGAGAGGACAAAAACAGCAAGGGTCAAAAGCAGAGGAGTGATTATTATTTTTTAAAGTACAAAAGAAAAGGTTGCCAAATCATGTGAAATTGTTCTGTTCTGCCAATCATTGTAAATCAAATTTTTTCTATTTGAATAAACTGCAACAGGTCATGCATCCAATAAAAGTAGCTTGGTGGAAGAGGATTTTTCCAGTTCATCGGTATAAGCCTTTTGGCAATTATTAAGCAAAAGGCTAAAGCGTTTGACTGTAAAGATGATAAGGACACCTTTGCGGCATTAAGATCAAACAGTGCCACTAAAGGGCACGGTTCAACATCTAAAATAAAAACGTCAGAAATTGACTTGAAGATTGATGTCCAGAAAGAGGTCAACGCTGGGCAAAGCCAAAAAGTATGATAGAGAATAGCCGGGTCACAAGTAATATCGAGATCCGGGTTTATTTTAAACAGTTTTCCATTTCGGTTTTTGTAAGTTTAACCGTAAAAATTAATTACCATATCTGTAAAATTGTAGATTTTTCAATCTCTGAAGATTCAGGTCTAAACACCAATGATTGATTCGAATTCACTATATGTTCCTAATTTAGCAAAACATTACACTAAATGATGTTGTTTTAACCACGTCACACATGAGGACCCCAGTATGATGTAAACTAGAAATACACAGTAATGTCACCGTAATAGCTCAGATCACAGACAACCAGCTGTCTTACGAGTTACAAAAATTTGTTATTATTCAACACTTCAAGTATTATTCATAATTTATTTACTTCTCACATTTATTGAATTAAATCATATTCTTTTGAAGTTTAATTATTCCAGTAGGCCACATTGGGATTTCTTTTGTTCCGTCCCCAAATTTAAGTCCTCTTAAAATGATAATCAAGACCTTTGTTATACCATTTCAGATATTTAATACTTTTCACGACCTTAAATTTCATACAACTAAATTTAGGACTATTTAAGAACCTGCAGGGACCCTGAGAAAAGTTGACATTTGATGTGCAAAGACAGAACCTTGAATTAATTTGATTAAAAATGAATTAAATGTTGTGCTTTTTTTAGCGTGGCACTGCACATAATTCATATGGATGGGGACAGTGAGTGACCCCCAGTTTAAAATCCAAACTGGGCTCCACACCCGCTGGTGAAGAGAAAGTGAAGCGCTGCAGCAGAGAAGAGAAAAACAGGAACAGCTCCATCCGTGCCAGTTGCTCTCCAAGACACACTCTCTTTCCTGAAAATCAGAGAAAATGAAGGGTAATCATAAAGGGTGTCTTTTTACGGGGGCAAAATTTATGGGCTTCAGCATTGTCAATGTATATATTTGGATTACTTTAGAGGAAATAGAGTTTCCTTATACATAGAGAAAAGGGTAAAAAAGGCCTCTCTCCTTCTGAAATTGCCCTCAGCATCCAGGAAGTGACCTGGATTAAAAGAGTGAGGCATCTCCCACTCGAACCACAAGAGGCTTAACAAGAATAAAAGTATGCACACTACTCTTATTGTGCTTTAACTGCTCTGCTAAAGTTCACATTCTTATTTTAAACATCACTAGGCCCACCTTTGGGATAGAGTATTTTCCTATCTGACTATCTTCCACTGTAGCTCGGGTCAAATTTAATGGAAGAATATTTCCAATCCTCTGTATTTCATGAATGACAGCATTGGTGTAGGGCATGTTGTCCTTGTCTGATAAAGATGGCTGTCGTGACCCTCCCACAACTCGATCAATCTCCTCCTGAACTTTGGCTAAAGATACCAAAATTAGAGATAGTGTGAGTGTGTATTACTTTTTATGTGTATATGAATGCCATTTCTAAGCTCTCACCCTGTATCTCAGGATATTTCATCATGTAAAGAAGACCCCAGTACAGAGTGGTTGAGGTGGTCTCAGTTCCCGCTACAAACAGATCCAGAGTACAGACGCACAAGTTCTCCACATCAAACCCAGCGGCTGTGTCGTCTTCAAGCTAAACAACACAAATGAAAGGCATTTCAATTCAATAACCACATTATTATTACCATTCTCGAACCAGCTCACTCCCTCAGAAAGAGTCTTACTTTTTCCATCTCAGCAAGAAAGCAGTCAATGTAGTCCCGTGGATTTGATGGATCATAATCCGCTCTGTGTGCATTCACGTTCACTTTAACAAAGCCAATCACTTCTTTCCACAGAGTCAAAATGTTCTTGTGCGGTCCAGGCAGTCGCCGCATGAGCCATGGAAACATGTTATAAAGCTGAAGAAATCAAAACAAAAAGTAGATGAGCAGTGAACGAAAGCAAAGTTAACTTGTTAAAATTAGAAAATGTTTACTTGAGCCCAGATTCCTCCTTCCAGATAAATGGCTTCATTCAAATTCTTCAACAGAGACTGGAAGTCATGGTCACTGTACTCAAATCGATTCCCAAACACAAGGACACAGATCACATTTGAGACGGCATTGTTCAGCAGTAAGCGAGGGTCAAATGGTCGACCTGGAACAGTTGTTCATGTAAATCACACTGTGCTTAAAATTTCAAATGCAATTGTCAATTATTTTCAGTCAACAAACCGCAGTAAATACCTTGTTCATTTGAAATGGCTTCATTCAGAAAGCAACACTCAAGACTGATGGATGGCTCTAAACTTTTCTTTCCCAATCCAAAGTTTCGAAGAGTTGAGAGTGCAAATCTCCTCTGATGCTTCCATTTATAGCCATTGGCAACAATTAAACCTGCTCGCAAAAAAAAAAAAAACCTTTACAGTTAATAGATTACGTACAATTTATGGTGAAATGCTCAACCACCAATTTAACATTCTGATATTAAACTGACCTTTGTCTCAACAATTGTCTCCTTTACTAGTTTATATCCATTCAACACAACAATTCTTGGTCCAAAAATTCTAAGGCTGAAAATCTTGTAAAATATGATTTGAAATTCAACATAAGTATCTTAGAAATAATAGGTTTCAGTAGTTTTTAATGTCATCTTCATTCATTTTAGTCCATTTACACTGACTAAAATTACATGTACTTTATGTGAACGAAAATAACATCGATTGAAGATAAATTAAGATAACAAATTATGAAAACGCCAACATATCAACATATCTTAGAAATAATCATGTTTCAATAGTTTGTAATTCTTCATTAATTTTAGCCTATTTACTCTGCCTACAATGATGTAATTTTTGTCATGAAAATAATTAATTGAAGATTAAGCAAACATGTGACAAACTATAATAGACCAAACTTTGGTCACATTTTCCAACATTCTGAAAAAAATCTAAACATTAATTAATTCAGACATGTTTATTAGTTTAATTTTCATTAATTTAAACCATGGCTAGCTGGTTTAACTAGTTTTAGCTGGACTGTTTAACATTCCCAGTCTGCCCAGCTGGAACTACAAAGTTGTCAGAACTTGAGCTCCTGAAATAATAAGTATACAGTATTATATACTATTTAGAAATATTTCATGCATTCATACTGTTATAACTTTTGCATGTTTTGGATATTCCATTACGTAGATCATTGTTATGGCAAGAGCACTCAAACCCTGACCATGCAAACAGAACCCTTTGTCATGTGTCCATTATTTGTAATGCTGCATTCCAGACAGCTTTTGGAATTTCCCCACCTCGTTCTAGTAAATAACCTCTGGAATGTCACTCAAAGTCGGATATTCGACCTGTGAACTCAGGGTACATTGATCAACCCCTCAACCCGACCTCAGCGGGATGAATCATTTGACGTCACTTCCAAGATGTCGGCAAGTCCTGCTTCCAATGAGCATAAACGGAAAAAAAAAAAAATACACTATTGATAATATATTTAAAATTAACTGGATCAAGCACTGTCTTTGGGGATAAAGAACCATGGAAAATTATTCTCACAATCTTTAAAAAATGTGGCTGTCTTAATTTTTTACTTGCCTGTGATTTTAAACGCACCAAACTCCAAACTGAAAATTGGTCAACAAAAACAACATTTTCTTCCCATTCCTGTGTTATTTCAAATATAATCATAAATATAATCAATATATATTATTCAAAACCAAGACTATTATGCAATGCTTTTGATAGTTAAGTTGAAGGATTTTATGCTGTTTTTGTAAAGAGGAAACAGAAACAATCTTACATTTACTTTTCAGTTGTAATTATACCAAACTATTTTGTTAAGTTTCTTTTTGATTTGTTTTATAAATTTGTCACAATAACTGAAAAAATGGTCTTGTTTATGGATTGTGTTTGTGATACCAGTTTATTGGAAATGTAAGTTGTAATTAAAATTCTTGTTATTTGGGAAATATCATATACATAAACCAAAGTGTATGTGACTATTTTCCACTGACTTGCAGGTTTTTTACAACTCTCTAACTTCAATACACGACATCATAAAGCTGTTAAGACATCTCAGCTGTTGAAAAGGATAATGTATTCATGTATGATTGATTTTTGATATAAGATGCAGAATTTTGATTTTATTGTTTTAAAGATTCAAGTGCTTTTGTATTACTTTGTATTCCCCTATTGTTATTTAAATAAAAACAAATAAAAAAATTGTAAAAACAAACTTTAACATTAGACACTAAGTTTATGTTATAATACCTTCTTTTTTGCTAATCGTCGGCTGTTTTCAAAGCGATTTAATGTTTAATTCAGTTTTTTCCATGATTGATAAAAAACAACAACAACAACAACAACATACTCCTCTCGTTTTGTCGTGGCGACACCATGTGGTCAACATGTGAACGTGACGTGATTGCGTGGAACTGAGGTCTGAAGTGGGACATTTAAATTTTGATATTCCAACGTCCAAACTCGTCTGGAACGCAGAATGAGCAGTTCAGATCATGCATTCGCCTACTATCGAAACATCGATTTACCAAACAAGAATTGTATTTACCTCTGCAAGCTGAAGATGAATCTTATTAATATCTATATGATGAAGGTCTCCTATAATGTGCAAAACTGCGGTCACGCCATCTGTGCTTCGGAGAAGTGCGGTCGCGCCATCTACGCTTAAAAATATATTGCGCGTCTACACGAGGTTGGGTGGTAGACGAAAGGTTTATGCGCTTGGTGTCGGCAGACCTTTAAAAAATAAAAAAAATCATATTGTTTTCTGCAAACTCCACCAGATTCGTGTTCTACACCTCACTGACTACCAATGTGGGGATTTTCATGTTGTTATACTGTTTTATTATTTAATAATTGCCTGCCAAAGTCATGAACATTTACATTGCAATAAAGTAATATTTTATAAATTCTTAAAAATGTGAAATCAAATTGTTTTCTGCAAACTCCAACAGATTATTGTTCTTTATCTCACTGTCTACCACTGTGGTGATTTTCATGTTGATTTACTGTTTTATTATTTAATAATTCCTTGCCAAAGTAATGAATATTTACATTGCTATACAGTAATATTTTATAAATTCATAAAAATGTGAAATCAAATTGTTTTCTGCAAATTCTAACACATTATTGTTCTTCATCTCACTGACTAGCACTGTGGTGATTTTCATGTTGATTTACTGTTTTATTATTTAATAATTCCCTGCCAAAGTCATGAATATTTACATTGCGATACAGTAATATTTGATAAATTCATAAAAAAATTAAATCAAATTGTTTTCTGCAATCTCCAACAGATTATTGTTCTTCATCTCACTGACTACCACTGTGGTGATTTTCATGTTGATTTACTGTTTTATTATTTAATAATTCCTTGCCAAAATAATGAATATTTACATTGCTATACAGTAATATTTTATAAATTCATAAAAATGTGAAATCAAATTGTTTTCTGCAAACTCCAACAGATTATTATTCTTCATCTCACTGACTATCAATGTGGTGATTTTCATGTTGATTTACTTTTTTATTCTTTAATAATTCCCTGCCAAATTCATGAATATTTACATTGCTATACAGTAATATTTGATACATTCATAAAAAATCAAATCAAATTTATAAAATATTACTGTATAGCAATGTAAATGTTCATGACTTTGGCAGGGAATTATTAAATAATAAAACAGTAAATCAACATGAAAATCACCACAGTGGTAGACAGTGAGATGAAGAACAATAATCTGTTGGAGATTGCAGAAAACAATTTGATTTCACATTTTTATGAATTTAGAAAATATTACTGTATAGCAATGTAAATATGCATGACTTTGGCAGGGAACTATTAAATAATAAAACAATAAATTAATATGAAAATCACCAAAGTGGTAGACAGTGAGATGAAGAACATTAATCTGTTGGAGTTTGCAGAAAACAATTTGATTTATTTTTTTTATGAATTTATCAAATATTCCTGTATAGCAATGTAAATATTCATGACTTTGGCAGGGAATTATTAAATAATAAAACAGTAAATCAACATGAAAATCACTACAGTGGTAGACAGTGAGATGAAGAACAATAATCTGTTGGAGATTGCAGAAAACAATTTGATTTCACATTTTTATGAATTTAGAAAATATTACTGTATAGCAATGTAAATATGCATGACTTTGGCAGGGAATTATTAAATAATAAAACAGTAAATCAACATGAAAATCACTACAGTGGTAGACAGTGAGATGAAGAACAATAATCTGTTGGAGTTTGCAGAAAACAATTTGATTTCACATTTTTAAGAATTTATAAAATATTACTGTATTGCAATGTAAATATTCATGACTTTGGCAGGGAATTATTAAATAATAAAACAGTAAATCAACATGAAAATCGCCACAGTGGCAGACAGTGAGATGAAGAACAATAATCTGTTGGAGTTTGCAGAAAACAATTTGATTTCACATTTTTCAGAATTTATAAAATATTACTGTATTGCAATGTAAATGTTGATAAATTTTGCAGGCAATTATTAAATAATAAAACAGTAAATCAACATGAAAATCGCCACAGTGGTAGTCAGTGAGATGAAGAACAATAATGTGTTGGAATTTGCAGAAAACAATTTGATTTCACATTTTTATGAATTTATAAAATATTACTGTATAGCAATGTAAATATTCATTACTTTGGCAAGGAATTATTAAATAATAAAACAGTAAATCAACATGAAAATCACCACAGTGGTAGTCAGTGAGATGAAGAACAATAATCTGTTGGAATTTGCAGAAAACAGTTAGATTTCACATTTTTATGAATTTATCAAATATTACTGTATAGCAATGTAAATATTCATTATTTTGGCAGGGAATTATTAAATAATAAAACAGTAAATCAAAATGAAAATCACTACAGTGGTAGACAGTGAGATGAAGAACAATAATCTGTTGGAGATTGCAGAAAACAATTTGATTTCACATTTTTAAGAATTTATAAAATATTACTGTATTGCAATGTAAATATTCATGACTTTGGCAGGCAATTATTAAAGAATAAAACAGTAAATCAACATGAAAATCACCACAGTGGTAGACAGTGAGATGAAGAACAATAATCTGTTGGAGTTTGCAGAAAACAATTTGATTTCACATTTTTAAGAATTTATAAAATATTACTGTATTGCAATGTATGTTCATGACTTTGGCAGGCAATTATTAAATAATAAAACAGTATAACAACATGAAAATCCCCACATTGGTAGTCAGTGAGATGTAGAACAAGAATCTGGTGGAGTTTGCAGAAAACAATATGATTTTATTTATTTTTTAAAGGTCTGCCGACACCAAGCGCATAAACCTTTCGTCTACCACGCAACCTCGTGTAGACGCGCAATATATTTTTAAGCGTAGATGGCGCGACCGCATTTCTCCGAAGCACAGATGGCGTGACCGCAGTATCGGACTGCACCATGGTCCAGGAGGAAAGTTCTTCGGCGCTTTATTTCGGGTATAATCACTCAGCAATAAAATCACACACAAAAATATCAAAATACTTTTGATATCGATCCACTCGTAAAGCTGCAACAGGTCCATGATGACTGACACTTCCTGGATTGTTCAGTGCAAGTTTAAAAGGAGCAACAATACCAACAACAACAAAAAACTCTTCGGCCTTCGATCCATGCGCGTCGGAAGCAAAAACATGTGGGTGGGTCTTCAAGTTCCCCATAGACTTCCCCCTGCAAAAAAAGAAAAACTGGAGTAGCCTACTAGATGCCATTTCCTGTATTGGCGCCTCTTAATTAAACAATAACAAATATGAAGGTCATTTGCGGTTTGAAATTCAGATTTCTTTTGGCTATAAATCCGTTGACATATCACATGTCATTCTTCATGATTTGTTAAAGGGTAAATAAACACTAAAACAACTTTTTTTAGTTAATGATCTGTAAGAATGGCTCTTCATAAATGCTGTTCATTGATTAGAGTACATTTTTTGACATTTGGGTTTAAAGTGTTTTATTTCTACAGTATATGGTGTAAAAACGTCTGAGTGCTGCCCTCTTCAGGTTGAACGGTGGCTACTGCAGTTGAATTTTCCTATTGGAAGTTGTGGTACCCTCTGACGTCAGAGGGTACCAGCTAACCATGCCCTTGCCTACAGAGAGATGCATCTCAGGTGCACGCCCCCCTCCTCTGGGCTCTGCCCACTTATCCAGCATTTTTCAAATATTGCCTGTGGGTGGGGTCAGGCTCTGACCAGGGGTTTAGTTACCCTTTAATTCAGGTGACGCGGGTTTTAACCCTTCCTTGTATGGCAAGCCGTTTTAGCTTAAATTGTACCCAGCCTTACTCGTCGTAATTGCATTTTTACTAGTAAGAATTCAATTAGAGCTTTACAATTCAATTCTTACTAGTAGCAATTACAATTAGAGAGCTCTCTAATTCAATTCTTACTAGTTACAATTACAATTAGAGAGCTCTCTAATTCAATTCTTACTAGTAACAATTATGATTAGAGAGCTCTCTAATTCGATTTTTACTAGTAAGAATGTAATTGCAGAGCTCTTTAATTCAATTACAGAGCTCTGCAATTGCATTCTTACTAGTAAGAATTCAATTAGAGAGCTCTCTAATGCAATTGTTACTAGTAAGAATTACAATTAGAGAGCTCTCTAATCCAATTCTTACTAGTAAAAACTGAATTAGAGAGCTCTCTAATTTAATTCTTACTAGTAAGAATGCAATTGCAGAGCTCTCTATTTGAATTAGAGAGCTCTTTAATGCAATTCTTACTAGTAGGAATTCAATAAGAGAGCTCTCTAATTCAATTCTTACTTGTAAAAATGCAATTAGAGAGCTCTCTAATTCAATTATTACTAGTAAGAATTACAATTGCAGAACTCTCTAATTCAATTCTTACTAGTAACAATTACAATTAGAGAGCTCTTTAATGCAATTATTACTAGTAAAAACTCATATTCATATAATTTGTTAATTGGTGATTGGAAGTAAGCTCATTTATTTAGCCTAATAGAATGCAGTGTGCTGTTAATCAGTGACGTCACTTACAAATATTGATTAAAAAAATGTGATTTCAGGAGCGACAGAAGAAAAAAACTCTACAATAAAGGGTGAATTATTGTTTAATCATCATCATAATAATTTCATATGCATTTATTTCACATTATCTATTATCTTAAGATTATATATATATATACCGGTATATTCTTTCTCTTTTCTGCATTTCACCTCTGCCCAGCTTGGTTCCTTGTAATAAACCCTATGTTCTATTGTAAATCCTATTTAACATTTTTGGCTCTGTGACAAATTGCATGTTATGTTCTTAGATCATCATGTTGATGGCCTGCTGCACCCCCCGTCCAAGACAATCTCCACGGCTATGAACCATATGATTAGTAAGCAAAACCTCAAACATACAGTGCTCTACTGTTCAAAAGTTTGGGGTTTGTAAGATTTATGCTTTTGAAAGAAGTCTCACATTTTAGAAATTATTAACCCCAGGTTTTTCAGTGAGATTGTCCTTGAGAAGCCTGTAGGCTAGATAATCAGCTAATAATAAGTGACAAATATAATGGTCATAGTTATAATAATTCATTTAACTATTATGATAATATCATGGTCATTGGTATGTTTTATTTTATTTCTTTAGGTCTGTCTTGAATTATGTTGGCCAATGAGACAGACACCATACTGTCCGACTCAAAGGTATTTATTTATTCGTATGTATGTTTTACTGATAAATACTGAAATTATTTTTACTTATAAATGCTGAATGTTGGTCAGGGGGTCGACAACTTTAGGCACGTAAGTTATTTTTCACAGATATCTGGCCAGCTTACCCGTGGCTCATACTCTTAGCCTTTAAAATGTTTGAATTTATATCCCCAATGCAATATCAGGGGTAAAGATATCATTAGTGTGTGTGCGGACAGAAAACGGAGATTAAAGTGGAGATCGGAGAAGCCGTGAGTGTGTAGACAGAGAAAAGAGGACAGAAGAGCTGGTGAGATACAGTATAGATATCATTAGAGTCCTTAAAGTGATGGCTATGCTCTTGTCACCAGATGAGATATAATCCCTAGGCCCTGTGATTCTTCAGGACTAGATCTTGATGTAATCCACACTCAGTAGATGAAGAAGGTGAGTTTCACAATAGCTGCCACTATCACAAGAGACCGAACACAACAGGCTTTCATCCATATGAACTCACCCATATGTAGGGATGGGTACCGAAACCCGGTATTAAACGGGCCCTGGGGCCAAAATAAGGAAGACCGCAGTATCGATAAGCTTGGATGTTATCGGTTCTTCATACAACATGTGTTTTTCAGGCTGGTTGTTTGTAATTTTGTAAGAGTAGTGAGAGTCTCATGTGTGTGTACTGTGTACTATAACTTTACAATAGGAGCTGGTACTTGATTGAAAAGTTTAGAGCTGGGTTTTTTTTTCACTCTTTATTCTCATTATGTTCATTTACATGCCAACAGCTCATGATGAAAATTTTCTAGCATTTATATACTACTAATAATATTGTTGATATTAAGCAAAGTTATTTACAAGATCTTTAAAAAAAAAATTATAATTAAATGTCTTTATTATAATATGACTCAACTATGAAATAGTTTTACTGTTATCTGTGTCTTTCCTTTTACTTTACAGCACATCACTGACAGGCTTTCCTATGTGATTGATTCAAGTTTTCTACCATTGTATTTATCCAAATGAGGTTTGTAAATGCATGGACATTTTATATTTGCCATTAACTGTTAATCTTAGTTCTCTGGACTTCTCACAAAATGCCATATTAAAGGAATATTCAGAGGGGTGAATTGAAATAATTTCTTTTGGGCAATATCATGCCCCAAATATTGTATATTGAGTAGGACTGCACAATATATCGTTTTAGCATCAATATCGCATTGTGCACATCCACGATAGTCCGTCGCAGGATGTGCGTTGTCATGTATAGGGATCGTAGTTTATCTGTGATCCGTATGAGCCAGTTGTCCCTCGGTTAAGAACACATGTAATTCGCGGATTAATTGCAAAGTTTAACCATCATAGAGTGAAAGTTTATCATTTGCATGTGTTTTTAAGTCGAGTCAGGCATCGAGCGCAAGAGGACTCACTTGCATACACAGAGCCATGCAGACAGCACGTGAATGCCCAAGTCAGTTCTCTTTCTCTTTCTTTTGAGCATAAACGGGTACATGCACGCAAAATTAAGTCAAATGCCCATCTCGGCGAGGTTCCTCGTAAACACAGTCGGTTATGTGTGTTTTAAACAAAGAAAACGTATGTGTGTCATTTATATTAGGTCTGTGCATTCGTCTTAAAGGGACAGCAGCCTAATGTACCCGCAGCTGTTTGTGTCGCTAATGGTGATCAAATAAAAGAGAAAATGACCTGTAGCTTTAACAAAGATAAATTAAATGAATTTATAGTTATATTTCATTTTTACAGTGAAGACTTATTTTACATTCGATAATTCAATTTATGTACCTGATGAGTTCGATTTTCCTGAAAAACATAATGCACTGCTTATTTCAATTGTATTTTTCTTCTAATGTATTTATCTATGCTTGTAATTTGTTTATAATTTTCTATGCAGATTAGGGCTGGTCCGAATACCATTTTTTGAGCTTCGAAGCTTCAGTAGTAATTAGGCTTGCCGCCGATAGACGGTGTTGACGGTGTTACCGGTTTTGAGCCCCATCACCGGTGACATCACTTTCCCACCGTGACACCGCGATGTATTGACTTTTTTAAAGTATTCGTTTTTGCTAAAATATTTATTTGAATTAATTAAAAATAATAATTATCAATTATTTAGTTCAGAAGAGAGCATACATTATAATTAAAAACTGAACTGCGCAGTGCGTGCCAAGAGCCAGTCACGTCACAGATCAGCAAGCATCAGGAGTCAAATTCCATTTAGCACGTGTGGAGATGAGAACGAGTCAAATTACAGAAAATCAAGATAATGGCGGAAGATTTGGTGTCAAAACGCAATGCAAAAGCGCCTGTTTGGCAATATTTTGGGTTCAAACCAATTCAAAAATGGAAACTGAAAACGTGGATGAGGCAATCTGCAAACTTTGCCTGGCAAAGGTTGCAGCATCTGGAGGAAACGCAAGTAATTTATACACGCACCTTCAAGCGCACCACAAGAATGAGGCTGCCAAAATGGGCACTGCAGTAATACATCGACCACAGAAGCCAGACACACAGGCAGGGGCGTCGGACTGGGGGTAAAACCAGTACTGATTACCAGGGCCCCAAGTGGAGAGAGGGCCCTTGAAAAGTCTGGAATATATTTTATTTGGAACATGGGGGCCCATCAGGACTGCCTATACATAGGGCCCGGGATCTTGTGCTACGCCCCTGCACACAGGTACAACAATCAATTAGTACTGCGTATGCACGATGCACTTATTTATTTGGTTTTATCTTATTTAAACTTTGTGTAATTTATTTAGGCCTATTTTATTTTCTTATTCGTTAATAAACGTTTATGGTTCTTATATGTTTGGGCCCACAGTTTGCCGATTTTCACTTTTTTCAGCCTATGCATGGGGTTATTTTTATTCGTTCGTTATGCTAATAAAAGTTCTGTCTATAAATAAAAGTTTTATTATCAGTGAGTTTTTTTTTTTTTTTTTTTCATTCAAGCAATTGACGCTGAATTGCCAATTGACGCTTATTTCGAAAGTGAAAGTATAACGCGCACGCATTTAAAAGCTATTTAACCCCCCGCCCCGCCCCCCACGGTGACACCGGGATTACCGGTGTTGTCACACGTCGATGAACCGGTGGGAAATTTTCCTCACCGCCGCAACCCTAGTAGTAATGATCATCGAATATTCGAAGCTTAGGAATCTCTATATGTCTCAGAAATCCCAAGTCTCTCGGAAGTTCCGGGATTCTCCCGCATATTGATAACTGCTCCCTGATGCCCGCAAATTAGTTAAAATCTCCCGGAATCTAGAACTCGCGAGGTCCAAACCGTGTTGCGCGCGCACGACAGAGAGGAAGAGAGCGAGAGACCTTGTGTGTGTGTGCAAATGTGCGTGTGTTTCTTGAAGCGCATGTAAGACCCAAAGGTCAACAATACTGAACAATCACCCCCCATCAACAAAACTGAACAGTCCCCCCCCCACCCCTACCTCTACCTGCCACGATGAATAAACTTTTAATAAACTACAGAACAGCGCGAGCGGGAAGCGGCGCGCCTCACGCGAGCAGAGCTTATATGCTCCGAGAACGGACACTGCACTAGTGATATAAAACACACACACACACACACACACACACACACACACACACACACACACACACACACACACATATCGATATTTTTAATAAGGTAGTCTTATAATGTTTTTCTCACTGACAAAGTAGGGTAGATTTAAATAAATAAAAACGAAATTTAAATAAATAAAAACGAAATTTAAATAAAAAATAAAAACGAAATTTAAATCAATAAAAACGAAATTTAAATCAATAAAAACGAAATTTCTCCTATATTTCGCAGTAGATTCATTTAGATTGATAATAAGGGGTAAATAGGATAATACATTTTGTTTCTATTATTCTATTTTCAACAATGTCAAAGCAACGCAGCTTAGCCCAAAATACAAGCTCAGGCATGCACTGTCCATACACACTCCGCTGTTCTGCGCTCTAGCCAGAGAATACTCCCGTTGCAGGAACACTTTTAGTAGTCCAAGAAGAAGCAAATATATTTTGCTTCTAGTAACATAAAGTTATATGTTAAGTGTTATATTTCACCAGATTTTATAGTGTAAAACATATTCAAGCACGAATGAGAACCGTTTGGACAACCGTTTCGAAAAAAAAAACGAATATTCGAATGCCACATTTTCAAATCGAATACCAACCCACCGAACGAATATTTGAATATTCGGGTCCAGCCCTAATGCAGATTCAGTTCTCTACAAAATCTCCCCAATTATTCTATAATAATTAATTATTTTCAAATAGACCTAAATAAATATTCTGATGAAATTGTTTTTATATCGCAATATATATAGCAGAAAAACAAAATATGTATTTAAGTTTTTCAATATCGTGCAGCCCTAATAGTGAGCATATCTTAAATTGAACCTGGAATGATAATTTGTGATACCAGATGAGATGTATGTATGATAGATTTTGAACTGTACTATGTTTGTATTGCAGGTTTTCTGGGATCCCAGCGGAAGGCATGAGATGTTGGCCTGGACAGATGTACCTGTACACCACACGATCTCTGCTTTTGCATGGATGGCTGATTACTATCATGTTCTGTGAGGGTATTATTATAGCAAAACTGAGCACCTGTGGCAGTGGAGTCTGTAGGTGTAAAGTCACACATCAGTAAATTTAAAGTCACCAAAAGAAAGTTTTTTTTTTTTTTTTTTTAAATAATAGAAGTTTTAAACTTTTTTCTCTCTCACAAACACAGAAGTTACAGCTTTTCAAATTCTTCATTGGAGGTGCACAAATACTATTTTACAAATCACAAATTAAGAAATGTATATGCTCACATTTAAGCCGCGATCACACAAGGGGTTTGAGCATATGACTTTACAACAAAAATATCATTCTTTTAAATCAGCCAAGAGGTCACACCTTCGTGTATTGATCTTCTACTGGTCACACGTTATAAATGTAGAGCAAATTCACAGGTCGGAGTTCACCAGACTTGAACTGGAATGCAGTAAAATATGAAACTTTTTGCGAGAGCTAGCATTTCCAATCTCCCACAGTCACATGCAAATGAATGGAAGTCAATGGAATGAAAAGTGAAGTGTGACCACATGAGAATAGCCAAACAGTTTAGATGATTCACAAAATTATACACAAAGAAATGTGCATGATTGGCCACAATTGTACTGTTCTCAACAAAAATGTGACCCTATGAGTTTGGTAATTTGTAGAATAGGATTTGTGCACCTGCAATGAAGAATTTAAAAAGGTGTAACTGATGTGTTGTGTCTGTGAGAGAGAAAGGAAAAAAACGACATGTTTGCAACTCCTAAAACATTTTCTCGAAGACTTGACATCTACTCTGTTTTTCTTTAATAATACTCGATATAATACATAATTTGAGTCGATATTCTGATCATGTTTTTTCAAGCACAATTTATCAATGCCAAACCACATCAATCTTATTAACTATAATTTTTTTGTATAAAATACCGGTCAAAAGTTTGGAAACATTACTATTTTTAATATTTTTTGAAAGAAGTCTCTCTGCTCATCAAGCTAGCATTTATTTGACAAAAAAAAAAAACAGTAATATTGTGAAATATTATTATAATGTAAAACAGCTGTTTTCTATGTGAATATATAGTAAAGCGTAATTAATTCCTGTTTATAATATATCGTGACACTGAAGACTGGATTAATGATGCTGAAAATTCAGCTTTGCATCACAGGATTAAATTATATTTTAAAGTATATTAAAATAGAAAACCATTATTTTAAATTGTAATTATTTCACAATATTACAGTTTTTTTCTGTATTTTTGATCAAATAAATACAGCATTGATGAGCAGAAGATATTTCTTTCAAAAACATTAATACTAGTAAAGTAATACCATCAGATCATCTTTTTTCTTTGTTCATCTGGCTGTTATAACTTATGTACAACAGCATAACAAAATCTAAAGTTAGTGATTTAAGGGCCAAGAGACCAACTAAAACAAACACTGATCACGGTAATGGCGACTTAAAATTCCAGGGGGGTTTTCTCCTTCAGTGATTCTGCTTTTTACCATCAGGTGTCTTCAATAATACTTAATCATCACTCAATTAATCACAAAATTATCTCATTAACTTAAACACTGCTTCAGTTTTCATTTAACACTCTGCTCAGAGTTGATATAATTCACACTGATTTTGCTGTGCCTTCACAGTTAAGTCAGTTTTTAGTTTTAGTTTTTAGGACAGTTTTTAGCATTTTAATCATTTCAATTAATAATTTTGTACATAACCGTTACCATATCACTGGTTTGTTTTAAGGGGCTGAAATATCAAATAAAAAAGCAATTTGTTTGAATGGTTGCCTGTGCTCCTGAAGATTATTTAAAGTGTATTTGGAATTGTTTACTTTCTTTGTCACAACAACCAGTGGCAGGAAAAATAGAGAAGACATAGAGTCAGCCAGCCTGACCAGCTAAGACCAACACTGACTAGCTAAGACCAACACTGACCAGCTAAGACCAACACTGACCAGCTAAGACCAACACTAACCAGCTAAGACCAACACTGACCAGCTAAGACCAGCCAGGCTGACCAGCTAAGACCAGCCAAGACCAGCCTGACCAGCTAAGACCAGCCTGGCCAGCCAAGACCAGCCTGACCAGCTAAGACCAGCCTGACCAGCTAAGACCAGCCTGACCAGCTAAGACCAGCCAGGCTGACCAGCTAAAACCAGCCAGGCTGTCCAGCTAAAACCAGCCTGGCCGTCCAGCTAAAACCAGCCAGGCTGTCCAGCTAAAACCAGCCTGGCCGTCCAGCTAAAACCAGCCTGGCCGTCCAGCTAAAACCAGCCTGGCCAGCTAAAACCAGCCTGACCAGCTAAGACCAGCCTGACCAGCTAAAAAAGTGTTCAAAACCCCTCTAAAACCAGCCTGATAAACCAACTATGACCAGGCTGGAAGACCAGCCAAAACCAGCCTGATCAGCTTAGGCTGGTTTTAGCTGGATTTTTCAGCAGGGAGATCACAACACTGGAGAAGAGAGCGATATAAATAATAGCCGCGTTTCCACTGTCGGGCCAGGGCCGGGCCAGGGCTAACAGCGAGCCGAGCCGGGCCAGTGGCCTCGGGCCTCAAGCACCGGGCTTGCGTTTCCACTGCCGGGCCAGTAGCCCCGCAGCGCTGCCCTAAACCCCGCCCTTAACACGCCTTTCTGGATCAAACGTCATACAACCTAACCCATTTCAGCGGGTATTATGAATTTATTATTTTTTTTAGTTAGGAAGATAGCATGTATATTAACTCACCGGCCGTGGCTGCCATAGTGTCCCGACTTGTCTCGCCACTACCAGAGGGATTCTGTGACCCAGCACACTGTCCATTAAGTCGAACCATGGAAAGTTCCTTCTCTCGGCTTCGCTTTGTCCATTGTGCGTTTTAATGGCCTCGTACTGCGTCCGCAACCTTTTTATTTTTTCCCAAACTTAAAGCTTTGTTCGCTGAATGCTTAGCTTCAGCAACTATGTATTTTATAACGTCCTCGTTTCTGCACACTCCGTCAAATTGACGTTGTACCCTTTCTTCTGCCCAAATGCTCAGAAGAGCTTTGGTATCTTCGACAGGCAGTAACGTTACAGGCAATTATTTAGGCAGCGATTATTTTGCGCTATATAAAAAAGTGAAATGTGCATCTTGCCGCAGACCATAACTTTCCCTAACACCGATAAACTACGCCTTTTACCTTGACCACGCCTCTAGCCCGAGCTGGCCCGCTTTGGCCCAAGGTATTCGACGGGCCAGAAATCCTGGCCGTTAGCCCAGAGTAAGCCCCGGAAGTGACAGTGGAAACGCGACTGGCCCTGGCACGCACTAGCACGGCTCGGCCCTGGCCCGGCAGTGGAAACGCGGGTTCTACACTACTTGAAGATGCGCTGCGGTGCTCTGGAACCTGCCGCTGCGAGCCGGCGTTTCTTAAACAGGGACCCTCGTTTGTTCCTAAATAATAATAAAAAAAGAATCATGTTAAATATGGTGTAACATACGCGATATAAAACCGAAATCGATCCACGAACCTGTGTCGCGGTGTGGGAAGGCAGAATTTCAACAGTTATCCTTCCCGTCCAGATCCAATAGGCTATAGCATATCTTTAAATTACTATTAGTAGCCTATTATTTGAAGTTAACATTATACAATACAATACCACAAAAAATGCATTTAATATATTAAAACTTCTGTTCAGGGCCGGCTCTAGCCCTTTGGTTGCCCTAGGCGAGATTGAGATTTGAGTTTGGGTTTACATAATAATAGTTATAATATTAATCCCATGACAGTAATAGCCATAAGCTACTGTAAAACAAATGCACTGAAAAATAAAGGAAACTTTCATAATTAATTTTGTTACTTGGAAGTAACCCAGCGCCGCCAATTAAACAAAACAAAAAGAATGGGCCGATGTACGAGTTTTATGGGCCACTAAGGGCCCTTTCACACCTACCTTGTTTGGTCCGGACTTTCGGACTTTTCAGTTTGGTCCGAATCAAAATTACAGGTGTGAAACCTACCCCAGACCAGGGTCCAGACCAAACAGATGAAATTTGGTCCGACGAAAAGAGGTAGTCTCGGTCCGGATCAAACTGAACAAAGGTTTTGTTCGTTTCTAGTGTGAAAGCATATCTGTATGGTTCGGACTTTCAGACCTTTTACAGGAAGTTCCGGTGGTTCCCGCATAGCCGAAAAAACAGAAGGTGGCAGGGAAAATGAGCCGTGGTAGCACATGGGGAGAGGAGGAGACGAGGTTTTTAATTGAAGTATGGTCTGATGACATAATAATAATAATCGTATGATTGCTTGCAGTCTGCTCCTCCTTTCCTGCCGGCGACGATAAAATGTTCGCACGACGAAAAAATAACAATACAGTTGCAACGATATGCGTCTGTTCATTCCTGTTGTCAAAGTTACCCCTCCGAATTGATAACACGCTGACGTCAGACGCACGTCCATTTACAAACCAATCAATGTCGAGATTCAGCCCACATAGATGATGACGACAGGACGCAAGTATGTCACTTAAAGTTCTTTAATGCGCTCGCATAATTGCAGTGTGAAACCAAACCAGAACTTTCTGAAAGTATAAAATGTATCAAAACGTTAACTTTGGTTCGGACCTTGGTGCGGACTTTCCGGTGTGAAAACGCCCTAAGACTAAATAAATAAATAATAAAACTAGACCTATGATGTATCGGCCCAAAAAGCACGTGGAATCTCTACCATCCTGGGGGAAAAGAATTCTCTCCCGGTAGTCCCGATGGCCAGCATGCCTGTGCTGTGCACAATACTAAGTAAATGGTTTTCGTTTGACACCTAAATGGCTGAGATGAGAGAACTTACCTCTATACTGGGCTTTCTTTGTATCTTGTTGCTTTCTCCGTTTTCGTCCCTGTGCATTAAGGCTGATTTATACTTCTGCGTCGGACCTACGCCGGAGCCTCTACGCTATACACTACGGGTTGGTTTTCATTCGACGCAGAAGCATAAAACAGGCTTCAGGGTACGCCGAAGGGTACGGGCGCTACACGGCGTAGCTACGGCGTGAGTTTGACACAGAAGTATAAAGGCCTCATTATGCTTCTGTGTCAACTCCACGGCGTAGCTACGCCGTCACTCCTACGGCGTCGTGGCCGTTTTATGGTTCTGCGTCAGGTTGCGTTGCATCGCGGTGCATCTGACCAATCACAGCCCTTGCGGTCTGCGTCGCCTCGACGTGTAGTTACAATTTTTTGGAGGTGCACGTCGAGCTACGGCGGAGGGGTCGGAGAGGGGTTCGCGTCGACGCAGAGGGGTCTGCGGGGGTACGCCGTCGATTTGACGCAGAAGCATAAAACAGGCTTAAAGGCCTCATTATGCTTCTGCGTCAACTCCACGGCGTAGCTACGCCGTCACTCCTACGGCGTCGTGGCCGTTTTATGGTTCTGCGTCAGGTTGCGTTGCATCGCGGTGCATCTGACCAATCACAGCCCTTGCGGTCTGCGTCGCCTCGACGTGTAGTTACAATTTTTTGGAGGTGCACGTCGAGCTACGGCGGAGGGGTCGGAGAGGGGTTCGCGTCGACGCAGAGGGGTCTGCGGGGGTACGCCGTCGATTTGACGCAGAAGCATAAAACAGGCTTTAATTGGGCTTTAGAGGGTTTCGATCAACGCGCCAGCAGCTGAGCACTTGCCTAACGTAACGTAACCCCCCCCCGTTAGGAAATTATCGACAATAAACGTGTGGCTGAGGGGGCGCCTTAGGATGATCATGTTTAATAAATGTGTTTTTGTTTCGCTTGTCATTCTAATTCTGTGATTTAATTAATGGGAAGTAGGCCAAGGGCATAGACAGTATAAGAAGTGGACAGAGCCATCTCATTGGAACTCAGTTGAGACAGTTGAAGCCCATTTTTAGCGATTTTTGAGCACTTCCGTTCCTGACGCGCAGACTCAAACCGACTCAAACTAAGCTTGATGACGTGAGCAACCTGTCTGACAGACGTAAATCTTCTAGTAGCTGTGCGTGAAAATTCCTAACTTTAATCACTTCATATGTATTCACTTGCCACATACCGAATTATTTCCAATTCCCCAAAAACGTTGTTGAAATATGGACTCATTATCTATGGGTTTCTCCCTTGACGGGACGTCCCCCCGATTGCCTGCGAGCTTCTCCTCCTGTCTGTACGGTAATGTCTCTATTGTGCGACATAAAGTCGCGTTATGACGCAATCGTTAGCCTGTTTTTAACCAAAACGGCTTCTACGGGGCCATAACATAAGATACAAACTAATGGAGTCTTTTATACATTGTCGTGTTTATTTAGAAATAAATAATGGACAAATGAAGTCTTTGGACGCCTCAGATGTAAAGTTATTCGCTGTCATGGCGGCTGCCGCGAGGCTTCAACTTCCGGCTGATGGATTACCCCCTTGGCCAAGGGCGACATTAGAGGGCGCCCGCGCGCCACGCCCCCAACACATTTGTCGCCCTAGGCAACCACCTAGTTCGCCTATAGCAATCGCCAGCCCTGCTTCTGTTTATATATCATACTCCATTAATAAAGGAGTCCAGACATTAGAAAAATATAACACATGCATTTTATATTTAATATGAGGGAAATAGGCTACACATGCGTTACGGACGTGACACAAAAAAATCTTAAATTTTTAGGTGGCAATTTTCTTTTTTTTAGTAATTCTGTGAAATGTGTGAATTACACTGCGCAAACCTAAAGTAATACTA
This sequence comes from Gila orcuttii, assembly GCA_026230005.1. NCBI lineage: Eukaryota > Metazoa > Chordata > Actinopteri > Cypriniformes > Leuciscidae > Gila > Gila orcuttii. Next base: position 34,629,761 of record JAPDVR010000012.1, on the reverse strand, counting down.
CCCACTGGATGAAGAAGGGTTGGCTCTCCACAGAAAATAAAATATTCATTTTATTTTATTTTTCGTGTTCGGATTTATGAGGAAAAAACAATGTTATGGACGTGACAGTTCGCTGAAAGCGTTAGACTACTAAAAGACGGCTTTAAAACTTTTACAGACCTCAAACAGAAAGCACTAAGCCTTTCTTTAAAGTTAATTTAAAAGAAAGTTAAGTTAAAGACCCCCATATCTCCACACATCTTTACATCTCATCGTCGGAATGATCATTGTAGTACCTGTATCCAGACGGAAGTTTGTAGCTTAAGGGCTTTAGACATCAGACTAAGCAGGTTCAGAAACCTCTGGTCAGTGTACTCAAACCTCCTGCCAAAAAACATGGAGCAGATGATGTTGGAGACAGCATTGTTAATAAAGTAATGAGGATCGAATGGCAGTCCTAAGAAAATACAACGACAGGTTTCAGTTTCAAACTAGTTTTTTAAAAACTTTTTTAACTTTAGTTTTTAGTGTGGTGCTATGCAAAAACTAGGTGTTGCTTGCTTGTCAAAGGAGTCCACCTGGAAGTCTCTATGATATTTTGGTATTCCTTAAATATTGTGTCCTTTACCCTCTAGTATTCTTCACTTAGGGGTCAAACTTGTGAGCTTCAGCAGTCACAACAGACCAAAGAAAACATTTTTATCTTAAATGAATGTACTATATATTTTTTTCAATAATATTTATTCTCTAATATTTTGTATTTTGAGGGGGTTTCATGGTACGATCCAATATTCACCTCAAAATAATGCAGCATTTTTTCTATATAAAAATAAATAAATAATGACTAGATTGTGCCCCAAAAATTGTTTACCAATCATTTTCTATGGCGGTAATGTTTGAACAGGAACATCACAAGTGTGTTTTTTTAGCCTTTTCGAATCATATCCACATTTTTTTGTGATCATATAGCAAGTGCCATAAAGTCATCTTCATCATACCATTCAAAAATTTAAACCATCAGAGGGCTATGTGTAAACCTCATGGTTAGAGGTTTACAATATAAAGGGTTTAGAAATACTTAACAGTGACTTAGTTCATAAATATAAACACTACAAATGTAATGCAAAATTCTGATCATTACAAACATGCATGGTAAACCTAAATATAAGCCATGTTATGACTCTTATTATCTCAGCAATGCTGCTACTGTTCTTTACCATTGTTATCCATGATGGTCTTGTGCAGAAATGTGTACTCTTCCATGATGATGAATTCCAGGCTCCTCTTTCCCACACCAAAGTATTTAAGAGTACTGAGAGTGAAACGCCTCTGTTGCTTCCAGCTGTAGCCATTATTGAAGGTTACACCTGTTGACATTACACAATATGAAAGATGTGATATTTAGAGAGAGTTAGAATGTCATTTGATGTCTTCTCCCCAACATTTATGTATACCTTGGCACTATATTATTTTTTTGAACACATCACTGGTTGGGCGGCCTGTGAAAATGCCTCTTCCCTACCCTCTCAAGCTTGCATTTATCGGCCTCCATTTTTAAGTGCAATGCCCACATCTGAAAATCCAATCAACAACCAATGCTTAGAACCAAGTCCCTGCCCTAATTGTTTTCTTTTGATGATTTGTTACGCTCAGATCAGTTACGCTCAATTTCTTTTACTCCATCAAGAAGCTGAACGCTAACATTGAGCTCTGTGACCTTTGGATATTTTCCCCTAGTTCAGGCTGTCATCCCTCTTAATTTCGCTCTTCCTCCAATAAAAATCTTTCACAACATCTAAATGACCCCCAATCACAAAAATCAAACATTAAATAAAAAAACTACTACTATTAATTACAACTAACACCTCATACCAGCTCATCTATAAATGTTCATATTCATACAGTATAAACATTTACACCAAATAAGCACTACACACTCATGCGCTTGCACTACACAAACTCATGCGCGTGCACTACACATATTCATACACACACACACACACACACACACACACACACACACACACACACACACACACACACACACACACACACACACACACACACACACACACACGCACACGTTACTTTGCTGACTGACCCCTGACCTCCTAACTGTACCAAAAACCTGATTCAGGGATCCACTTCCTGACTCTCCTCAAACTCACTGTCCTCACACTCAGAAGGAATGACCCTAATCATGTTCCTTTCGCCCATAAAATGTTCTTGTTTCCATTTCCTGCAAGTATCATTAGATCGCAAAAACATTATGAACTATGCCTATTGGTGCGTTCAAGTCATGTCAGAAATATTGTAATTACGATTTGAATGAACGTGACTGCCACCACGAAGTCTTTATAGTTTTCAATCATGATAAATTTATTTCTGAATGCTGACAGTACAATGTAGTTTGTACGCATTATGTGTACTGTTAATGAAGAAGAGAGATAAAGTTTGCCAGAAAACACTACTCTTTAGCCAGTTTATGAGCTGATAGGCATGAGTGACCAAACTGCATTTCCCATCATTCTCTGTGGCAGTATAATAATAATAATAATAACAACAACAACACCAACAAGATATAAATGACAAATATAATGCATATTCTTTGAGTTTTTGAATTTGTAAAAACAAACTTCCCAAGAGAACTTGAATGCACCATATGGTCCTAACCCTATGATATTGCCTGAACAAAAGTGGTCTAACTGCACAGTGTTGCCCTGAGGCAATGTCCAAAAAAAACACAGTTTTATATGAATAAAAATAAAATAAATATCTAAGCAATCAAACATACTTCTCTACATACTGATGCACATGCATATAGTTTTTTAATATAAAGTTATTTTAACTTAAACATGTTAAAAAGTTATTTTTATCTTACTAATTGGTGGCACCTTGTACCATGTGACTTTGTTTCATTAAAGGACTGCTCCACCCCCAAACAAAAGGTCACACCCACTTCAGCCCCTCATTTAATTGAACAGACATGTCAGGTGATATTATATATTTTAAAAATATATATATAAAAAAATTAAAGGGGCGGTTTGAGGTCCAAAAAGGTAGTTTGTTTCCCTCATGCCAGAGGGTTAAAAATATTCGTACAAGGATTATGCAATAATATAGTTTATAAAACTGAGGTCATTTCACTGTAAATGTCTGTTCTTCAAAACAAAAGTTTGTGAACTTTCTGGTTAAAAAAAAGCATCTTTCTCCGATCATAAAACGTAAAATCTTCTCCACAGCGAATGGTTGACTAATGTGCGCTACTACCAAATTCTTGCACGGCTGAACTGAACAGCGCTATGAAATCTACGTGTGGCCAAAAACAAATTGCATCCGTAGTACACTGCCTGCTACAAGTGCTGCTATATAGTAGGGAGGTTAAGTGACTTTTGACTTCAAGTCATGATGCAAAGGTCTCCTTTGGTATGGAAGTACCTTAGGGCCATAGAAATAAATGTATCCTAAGACACAAGTGAGATCACATTTTGTATCTTATATGCGCACATTTTTTTAAAATGACCGCCGACCATACTTGAGAGGCCCATATCTTTGCTTCTGTTATAGCTATAATGACAAATTTGGTATCAACGTGTACATTTTTGTGGTCAAGGAGTCCAATAAAATAGGTTCCAAGACTAAAAAACAATAATGTTGTCCTTACCATGACAATTGGAGGTGAAGTATGCAATTTCTTATTAAAAAACGCATGCCAAACACACAGTCCATTCACAACTTTATAATTTCTTCATTTAGGTCTGCTTCGCATGCGCCCTTTACAGCACTGGCTGAAGACGCGGGTCCCGCGTCGAGCATGGGCATCCGGTCGTTTACGTCTCAAGGTAACTCAGAACTGTGTCACAGCTCTGGAGCCCTGGAAGGCGGTCGACTGGTATCAGACAGGTGTAAACCTGGGAGTAATCTCGAAACTGAAAGTGGTTTCGACAGACGCCTCCAATTCGGGCTGGGGCGCCTTCTACGAGGGCAGACCGACTTTTGGCCTGTGGTCAAGCCAAGAAAAGAGCTTGCACATAAACTGTCAAGAGATGAAGGCGGTCGAGAACGCCTTGCGGTTCTTCCTTCCCCTTCTAAAGGGCCACCATGTCCTTGTCCGCACGGACAACATGTCGGTGGTTTCCTACATAAATCGTCAGGGCGGTCTGAGATCACGTAACCTTCATGCACTGACAGAACGCCACCTAGTATGGGTTCAGCGCAACCTACTCTCGCTGAGAGCGGCGCATGTGCCAGGCCATCTGAATGTGGGTCCAGACAGGCTGTCCAGGGACAACGTTTCCCCAGGGGAATGGTCCCTCCACCCTCAGACAGTTCAGCTGTTGTGGGACACCTTTGGGACAGCGGAAGTCGACCTCTTTGCGTCTCAAGACAACGCTCAGTGTCCAATATGCTTCACAAAGAACAAGGACGCGCTGGCCCATCACTGGCCCAGCCGCCCTTTCTATGTTTTCCCTCCGATCATGCTGTTACCACTGGTAATCAAGCGAAACAGGGAGAACGGTTCCTCTGTGCTTCTAGTAGCTCCGTTCTGGCTGAACCAAGTTTGGTTTCTGGAGCTGATGCAGCTTTGAGGAGAGATCTCCTCTCACAGGCCGGGGGTACGATTTGGCACCCACGACCCGAGCTTTGGGCTCTGCATGTGTGGGCCATCAACGGGTACCCGTCAGTCTCCCCGACGGAGTGTTAAACAGGATTACGCAAGCTAGAGCGCCCTCTACTAGACGGCTTTATGCTTCCAAGTGGTCAGTGTTCTCAGGTTGGTGCTCAGCTCGCAACCTGGATCCACAAGATTGTGGGGTGTCGGAGGTTCTCTCCTTTCTACAGGAGCTCTTGGATAAGGGTAGATCCCCATCCACGCTCAAGGCATATGTGGCGGCTATTGCTGCGTTTGTCAAACATTCGCATGGCCAGTCACTGGGTAGGAACGACCTTGTAGTCCGCTTCCTCAGGGGAGCTAGAATGATGAAACCTCCTCGTCCCCCCTCGGTTCCCATATGGGACCTTTCCTTGGTCCTGAAGGCCATGAAGGGTGCCCCTTTCGAACCTCTACAGTCTGTGGACCTTAAGTATCTCTCATTGAAAACCACCTTTCTGGTGGCTATTGCCTCAGTCAAGCGGGTGGGTGACTTACACGCACTTTCTGTTACCGCGTCGTGCCTTTAGTTTGGGCCTAATATCTCCAAGGTCATCCTCAAACCAAGACATGGTTATGTCCCCAAAGTACTTGCCACTCCTTTCAGAGCGCAAGTCATCTCCCTGTCAGCCCTCTTCGGATCTGACAGCGAGTCTGACGTGAATCTCCTTTGCCCGGTTAGGGCCCTGAGAATTTATGTGGAACATTCGGCTGCTTTCAGACGGTCAGGACCGCTTTTTGTTTCGTTTGGTGGCCGATCTAAAGGTCTAGCTGCCTCGAAACATAGCATTTCCAGGTGGATAGTGGACGCTATCTCACTGGCTTATACATCTAAGAGCCTTCGTTGCCCTCTGGGCGTCAGAGCTCATTCCACTAGAGGCATGCCTCTTCGTGGGCCTGGTCCAGTGGGATTTCCCTTCACGATATCTGTATGGCGGCAGGCTGGGCCTCTCCGTCTACATTTATAAGGTTCTATAACCTGGAAGTTCCCGCGCTCCAAGCTAGACTGTTGTCAGTTTAGTTTATCCGCTCAGTTCTGCTGGACTCGCTTCCACGGACTGCAAAGTTTTCAGTTCAGGCAGGCTATTGCCTCCCCTGACTGTTATACAGTGTTAAGCACCCTCTATGCATTTAAAGTAACCACTTTGCCTTATATCATTCTTATTAAGCCCATTCCCAATGTCGGCTTTTTATATCCCCATATCATATGAGCTCAGGGCGCTCACCCTTGGGTCAGTGTTGTGGTAGATTTAGCACGCACAGCGTTTTAAATTGGGTTCCCGTAGCGTAAGCTAGCTTACGCAACACGAGAGTACTCTCGTAAGAGAACGTCTCGGTTACTAACGTAACCTCGGTTCTCTCTAGAAGAGGGAACGAGTGTTGCGTAACCCTGCCGTGCTTGTGCTACCATCTGGTTTCGCTTCAGTCGATGAAAACCAAGGAGCATCCTATCGAGCTCTGGCTTATATAGCCATAAGCCACGCCCATTCATGTGGGACATGACGACTGAGGGCGCCGGCGCCCTCATTGGTGCTTACGTCACGAGCAGTCCCTCGATAGGTTGCAGCAGTTGCCGCAGAGCAGCCAATAGGCACGTGAGCTGCCTCGTCTAGGTCTGCTAGCTGCAGCAAGTGCATTTTAAATTAATACAAATTATAAGGATAATTTTTGGCTTTAGTATTCTCGAGAAAAGAGGTTTTCCCTCTAAGGTTTTTTTTCCATTGTCAACTAGCCAACAGCTGTCACAGCTCCTGGTTCAGATGGGATGTGTTGTTGCAGGAACTGATTTGCTATAGGCTACTCCTGACTGGTCGAAATCTCATGCTACTTAGGACAAATGTAATGTACAGAAGTAGCTGCACTGCTTAAATACAAAATTAAAGTTTTTGAACGAAAAGATAAGTAAAGTCACTCTGATGACAATTTTTATGTGAAATGTGCATATTTAACCGCAATTGTCATGGTATAGGGAAAATTATTATTTTTTTAAACTTGAAACCAATTTTATTGGATTCCTTGACCCCAAAAATTTACACTTTGACACCAAATTTGTCATTATAGCGATAACAGAAAAAAAAAAGATATGGGCTCTAGAGAATTTTCGGCCCATTGGCGGCCATTTTTGAAAAAACATGTTTATTTCTGATACAAAGTGTGATCTCACTTGTGTCTTAGGATAAATTTATTTGTATGTCCCTAAGGTACTTCCATACCAAAGGCGACCTTGAACATGACTTGGAACTCAAAGGCCTATTTTTTGGGCTTAACCTCCCTACTAATAAACTTGTGCGCCAACTAGTCTGAATAACAATTCTAAACTCAAATACGTCCATTTCGGTTTTTAGTTTAACTCTTTTTATTGATGTTTTTCCAAACAGAGATATAACAAAAAAGAAAGACAATACAGTGTTTGTTTAGACATATAGCCCAGACAAAGAAATACGAATGTAATTAAGCAGAGGTATTTCTTACTCTCTGATTCAATAACAAAAAACAAATGAAACAAAAAACGAACAAAAAAACGGCATTATAAAAGGTTGCTTCCAAACATACTAGTATATTACAAAACAATACAAGTTAGAATAATATTAATGTAGTATGCATGTACAGTGTGGTAGCAATATAGATAAAATACAGCAAAAACTGTAAATATTAGGCTACTAAAAAAAAAAACACAAAACAAAAACACAAAAGAACAAACTTTGCACCTTTTTTAAACAATCACTGCCAGCTGTCAGGAAAACCAAATACAATTTATTTCCCTTTTTTATGTACTCTGTTTCTTAATCAGACAGGGACGAAAGAGAGGACTAAAACAGCAAGGGTCAAAAGCAGAGGAGTGGTCACGCAAAGGGTTATTTATAAGAAAATGATTATTTTTTAAAGTACAAAAGAAAAGGTTGCCAAATCATGTGAAATTGTTCTGTTCTGCCAATCATTGTAAATCAATTTTTTTCTATTTGAATAAACTGCAACAGGTCATGCATCCAATAAAAGTAGCTTGGTGGAAGAGGATTTTCCCAGTTTATGAGTATAAGGAGTATAATGAGTATTTGACTGTAAAGATGATAAGGACAAGGATTAAGACCAAATAGTGCCACTAAAGGGCACGGTTCAACATCTAAAATAAAAATGTCAGAAATTGACTTGAAGATTGATGTCCAGAAAGAGGTCAACGCTGGGCAAAGCCAAAAAGTATGATAGAGAATAGCCGGGTCACAAGTAATATCGAGATCCGGGTTTATTTTAAACAGTTTTCCATTTCGGTTTTTGTAAGTTTAACCATAAAAAGGAATTACCATATCTGTAAAATTGTATATTTTTCAGTCTCTGAAGATTCAGGTCTAAACACCAATGATTGATTCAAATTCACTATATGTTCCTAATTTAGCAAAACATTACACTAAATTAAGTTCTGATTTAACCACGTCACACATGAGGACCCCAGTATGATGTAAACTAGAAATACACTTAGATTCTTTAAAGATTGGTAATGTCACCATAATAGCTCAGATCACAGACAACCAGCTGACTTACAATGAGTTACAACAATTTGTTATTCCTTTACATTAAAGAATTATTCAACACTTAAAGTATTATTCATAATTTATTTACTTCTCACATTCATCAAATTAAATCATATTCTTTTGAAGTTTAATTATTCCAGTAGGCCACATTGGGATTTCTTTTGTTCCGTCCCCAAATTTAAGTCCTCTTAAAATGATAATCAAGACCTTTGTTATACCATTTAAGATATTTAATACTTTTCACGACCTTAAATTTCATACAACTAAATTTAGGACTATTTAAGAACCTGCAGGGACCCTGAGAAAAGTTGACATTTGATGTGCAAAGACAGAACCTTGAATTAATTTGATTAAAAATGAATTAAATGTTGTGCTTTTTTTAGCGTGGCACTGCACATAATTCATATGGATGGGGACAGTGAGTGACCCCCAGTTTAAAATCCAAACTGGGCTCCACACCCGCTGGTGAAGAGAAAGTGAAGCGCTGCAGCAGAGAAGAGAAAAACAGGAACAGCTCCATCCGTGCCAGTTGCTCTCCAAGACACACTCTCTTTCCTGAAAATCAGAGAAAATGAAGGGTAATCATAAAGGGTGTCTTTTTACGGGGGCAAAATTTATGGGCTTCAGCATTGTCAATGTATATATTTGGATTACTTTAGATACCTAGAGAAAAGGGTAAAAAGGCCTCTCTCCTTCTGAAATTGCCCTCAGCATCCAGGAAGTGACCTGGATTAAAAGAGTGAGGCGTCTCCCACTCGGACTCATCAAACAGAACTGATGTCAAACTGCCGATCACCATTGTGCCCTACAGAACCACAAGAGGCTTAACAAGAATAAAAGTATGCACACTACTCTTATTGTGCTTTAACTGCTCTGCTAAAGTTCACATTCTTATTTTAAACATCACTAGGCCCACCTTTGGGATAGAGTATTTTCCTATCTGACTATCTTCCACTGTAGCTCGGGTCAAATTTAATGGAAGAATATTTCCAATCCTCTGTATTTCATGAATGACAGCATTGGTGTAGGGCATGTTGTCCTTGTCTGATAAAGATGGCTGTCGTGACCCTCCCACAACTCGATCAATCTCCTCCTGAACTTTGGCTAAAGATACCAAAATTAGAGATAGTGTGAGTGTGTATTACTTTTTATGTGTATATGAATGCCATTTCTAAGCTCTCACCCTGTATCTCAGGATATTTCATCATGTAAAGAAGACCCCAGTACAGAGTGGTTGAGGTGGTCTCAGTTCCCGCTACAAACAGATCCAGAGTACAGACGCACAAGTTCTCCACATCAAACCCAGCGGCTGTGTCGTCTTCAAGCTAAACAACACAAATGAAAGGCATTTCAATTCAATAACCACATTATTATTACCATTCTCGAACCAGCTCACTCCCTCAGAAAGAGTCTTACTTTTTCCATCTCAGCAAGAAAGCAGTCAATGTAGTCCCGTGGATTTGATGGATCATAATCCGCTCTGTGTGCATTCACGTTCACTTTAACAAAGCCAATCACTTCTTTCCACAGAGTCAAAATGTTCTTGTGCGGTCCAGGCAGTCGCCGCATGAGCCATGGAAACATGTTATAAAGCTGAAGAAATCAAAACAAAAAGTAGATGAGCAGTGAACGAAAGCAAAGTTAACTTGTTAAAATTAGAAAATGTTTACTTGAGCCCAGATTCCTCCTTCCAGATAAATGGCTTCATTCAAATTCTTCAACAGAGACTGGAAGTCATGGTCACTGTACTCAAATCGATTCCCAAACACAAGGACACAGATCACATTTGAGACGGCATTGTTCAGCAGTAAGCGAGGGTCAAATGGTCGACCTGGAACAGTTGTTCATGTAAATCACACTGTGCTTAAAATTTCAAATGCAATTGTCAATTATTTTCAGTCAACAAACCGCAGTAAATACCTTGTTCATTTGAAATGGCTTCATTCAGAAAGCAACACTCAAGACTGATGGATGGCTCTAAACTTTTCTTTCCCAATCCAAAGTTTCGAAGAGTTGAGAGTGCAAATCTCCTCTGATGCTTCCATTTATAGCCATTGGCAACAATTAAACCTGCTCGCAAAAAAAAAAAAACCTTTACAGTTAATAGATTACGTACAATTTATGGTGAAATGCTCAACCACCAATTTAACATTCTGATATTAAACTGACCTTTGTCTCCAATGATGTCATAAAATATAGGTAATGTGGGACGATCAACGAGGTTATCACCCTGCTGTGTATAGACCTCCTTTACTAGTTTATATCCATTCAACACAACAACTCTTGGTCCAAAAATTTTAAGGCTGAAAATCTTGCCGTATTTTTCTGCAAACTGTAAGAAATGGTTGGAAATCAACATATGTATCTGAGAAATAATAGGTTTCAGTAGTTTTTAATGTCATCATTAATTTGAGTTAATTTACACTGACTAAAATTACATGTAATTTATGTGAACGAAAATAACACCAATTGAAGATAAATTAAGATAACAAATTATGAAAACGCCAACATATCAACATATCTTAGAAATAATCATGTTTCAATAGTTTGTAATTCTTCGTTAATTTTAGCCTATTTACTCTGCCTACAATGATGTCATTTTTGTCATGAATATAACATTAATTGAAGATTAAGCAAACATGATGTGACAAACTATAATAGACAAAACTTTGGCCACATTTTCAAACATTCTGAAAAAAATCTAAACATTAATTATTTCAGACATGTTTATAAGTTTAATTTTCATTAATTTAAACCATGGCTAGCTGGTTTAACTAGTTTTAGCTGGACTGTTTAACATTCCCAGTCTGCCCAGCTGGAACTACAAAGTTGTCAGAACTTGAGCTCCTGAAATAATAAGTATACAGTATTATATACTATTTAGAAATATTTCATGCATTCATACTGTTATAACTTTTGCATGTTTTGGATATTCCATTACGTAGATCATTGTTATGGCAAGAGCACTCAAACCCTGACCATGCAAACAGAACCCTTTGTCATGTGTCCATTATTTGTAATGCTGCATTCCAGACAGCTTTTGGAATTTCCCCACCTCGTTCTAGTAAATAACCTCTGGAATGTCACTCAAAGTCGGATATTCGACCTGTGAACTCAGGGTACATTGATCAACCCCTCAACCCGACCTCAGCGGGATGAATCATTTGACGTCACTTCCAAGATGTCGGCAAGTCCTGCTTCCAATGAGCATAAACGTAAAAATATACTATTGATAATATATTTAAAATTAACTGGATCAAGCACTGTCTTTGTGAGAATAATTTTAATGGTTCTTTATCCCCAATCTAATCTTTAAAAAATGTGGCTGTCTTAATTTTTTACTTGCCTTTGATTTTAAATGCACCAAACTCCCAATTATGTTAATTAAGCTTTGGATGCGTGGAAATTGGTCAACAAAAACAAAATTTTCTTCCCATTCCAGTTATTTTAAATATAATCATAAATATAATCAATATATATTATTCAAAACCAAGACTATTATGCAATGCTTTTGTTAGTAGAAGGATTTTCCCCATTGTGCTTTTGTAAAGAGGAAACAGAAACAATCTTACATTTACTTTTTAGTTGTAATTATACCAAACTATTTTGGTCCCAAGTTTCTTTTTGATTTGTTTTATAAGTTTGTCACAATAACTGATATAATGGTCTTGTTTATGGATTGTTTTCGTGATACCGGTTTATTGGAAATGGAAGTTGTAATTAAAATTCTTAAGTTATTTGGGAAATATCATATACATAAACCAAAGTATGTGACTATTTTCCACTGACTTGCAGGTTTTTTACAACTCTCTAACTTCAATACAGGACATCATAAAGCTGTTAAGACATCTCAGCTGTTGAAAAGGATACTTAATGTATTAATGTATGATTGATTTTTGATATAAGATGCCGAATTTTGATTTTATTGTTTTAAAGATTCAAGTGCTTTTGTATTACTTTGTATTCCCCTATTGTTATTTCAAAAAAAAAAAATGTAAAAACAAACTTTAACATTAGACACTAAGTTTATGTAATACTACTTTCGTTTTTACTATTCGTCAGCTGTTTTCAAAGCGATTTTATGTTGTTTTTATTCTTTATTAAAACAACAACAACATACTCCTCTCGTTTTGTCGTGGCGACACCATGTGGTCAACATGTGAACGTGACGTGATTGCGTGGAACTGAGGTCTGAAGTGGGACATTTACATTTTGATATTCCAACGTCCAAACTCGTCTGGAACGCAGAATGAGCAGTTCAGATCATGCATTCGCCTACTATCGAAACATCGATTTACCAAACAAGAATTGTATTTACCTCTGCAACCTGAAGATGAATCTTACTCAAATCTATATGATGAAGGTCTCCTATAATCGGCAAAGACCATGGTCCAGGAGGAAAGTTCTTCGGCGCTTTATTTCGGGTATAATCACTCAGCAATAAAAACACACACGAAAATATCAAAATACTTTTGATATTGATCCACTCGTAAAGCTGCAACAGGTCCATGATGACTGACACTTCCTGGATTGTTCTGTGCAAGTTTATACGGAGCAAAAAACAAAACCTTCTTTGACCTTCGATCCATGCGCGTCGGAAGCAAAAACATGTGGGTGGGTCTGCAAGTTCCCCATAGACTTCCCCCAGCAAAAAAATAAATAAAAAATAAAAACTGGAGTATGTTAGCCTACTAGGATCCGTGCAACGCTGTGCAGTTCTTTGTTCAATTTGCACCATCAAAATTAACCAAATGAAAAATTGGCTTCGAACTTTCATTTTCCATTTTTTGCAATAATTCACAAACGGATATTTGTCTCTCAGTTCAATTTTCAATTCTACAAGCTTGGGTTGTTGAGTCCGAGTCTGGTTTTTGAACAAACATAAAAAAACGACTCATTGCTCTGATTTTCCATTTCTCTGTGTTTTGCTCGCGGTTGAACCGTACCAGTTCCGCCGGGGATGGAGCGGGGGGTGCACGTGGTTGCATTTACCCAGAGCGCTGTAGCGTTATGTAGCTATATGGCACGTCTGAGTCTGCCCATGAAATAATTTATCGCCAGTGGCAACGTGCTGAGATAGCTTTCAGACACGACATTCTTCTCATCTTTATAGCTCTTTTGAGGCAGTTTCTATCGTGTAATTTTAATAACAACTGTCAAGAGCGTATTTTATTGTAACACTAGAGGGGGTGTTAATGCGCGAGAGCGAATCTCTTCGCAGGCGAATTCACTCTCATACGAATCTCGGGGCGCGCTTTTTATTGCGAGTGCACGCTCAATCTTGGTCCTTTTGACTCAATCTCAATATTTTTTATAGAATTATCTTATCTCTTTTATAATGTGTTCATAAGTTGTCGACAAACAGAATAAGACATCACCGATTAAATAAAATAAGGATTTATTATATAAGTCATTATTGGTATATAGGCCTATAATTATTGTATTAGGTATTTATATATAGGCCTTCTGTATAGGGTGAATTCAGGGTTTTCCAAGTCACTCCAAGACACATTTCTAGAGAGAGAGAGATACAGTATGATGTCAGATAATAATAAAATGCTAGACAATAATGATGTTGTCTATATAAACTGGTCTCAATTGCAGCTGTGGTTGTAAAATGGGTACTTGTAAAATGTAAGGCTATACAAATACAGACAGATCAAAAGATCCAATTGCAGGAACCACAGGAATTTCAAAAGCCATGCAATCCAGGGGTTCCTGAGGGACACAACCCTGCTCCAACACTTGTTTTCAAATAATATTCTGATTTATAGCTGAAGCAGGTGAGTTATAGGATTAACATGGGTAGTAGAAATAAAGCATGACAGAGTAGTGATACTGTGGTTCAGCATCATCATTAAAAACAATATCTGCTCAGAAATCGCTTAGAAAAGATTTGAGAAATGAAATATTTATGCTTTTGAAGGACAGTCAGATTCACATAAAGGGATTTCTGGAAATGAAGCTGCTGATAAGGTAGCAAAGAAGGGTTTCACTTAGTTCCTGGAGGGCCACTGTCCTGCAGTGACGTGACATATAGCAAAGTATGGTGTCCCATAATACATAATAATAGCCTGTGGCAGTCTGGGCGCGCATGGGCGCGGGCGCGCGCTTGGGGCGCTAAAAGAATCGCCCATAGCTGACAAGATTTGAGCTCGCTGATTGGCTACAGTTTATGTCAAATATTTATTTCTTAAATCAGCAATTGGCTAAGCTGCTCCAGAGACCCGCCTCCCTGGGGCGATTTCTCCAGGGCCCCAGAGCTGATGACACGTGCACACAGGTCGAGGAGACGTGTAGAAAAACCAGACATTTAAAATTTCTATCACGTTTTCACATATACTGGGTGCATTTAATATATCAAACACACAAATATTGCCAATTTCTATACACAATTGATGTATGTATTTACTTATTTATGTATTGCCTGTGGCTCTTAAACTGTGGTCTGGCTCATGGGGGGGCGGCGCCCTAGCGCCCTCTATTGGCCAGCCGCCCCTGAGTCTTATGAAGGTATTTTTGGTGCAAAACAACTGAACGCCTGTGACAGTGAAATGTATAGTTGTAGAGAATAGACACACGTGTATCAGTAAATTTGAAGTCACAGAGAGAAATGTTTTAGAAGTTGCAAACTTGTAGACTTTTTTTCTCTCCCACAAACACCAAAGTTACACCTTCTCAAATTCTTCATTGCAGGTGCACAAATCCTATTCTACAAATCACAAATTAATACACTTGTGCACTCACATTTTTGCTACAGTTGCTGCAGTGAATATGGTGCAAAACGCATTTAAACACCCACAGCAAAAAATGGCTGCCTACTCCGGGTGTGTTCATGGTGTGTGTTTGTTCACTGCTCACTGGTGTGTGTGTGTGCACTTGGATGGAATAAGTGCAGAGCACAAATTCCAAATATGGGACACCATACTTTGCTATATGTCACGTCACTGCAGGACAGTGGCCCTCCAGGAACTAAGTGAAACCCTTCTTTGCTACCTTATCAGCAGCTTCATTTCCAGAAATCCCTTTATGTGAATCTGACTGTCCTTCAAAAGCATAAATATTTCATTTCTCAAATCTTTTCTAAGCGATTTCTGAGCAGATATTGTTCCCTTTCGAGAGGTCTCTCCTATTGCGTAAGTAGCTTACGCTATGGGAAAACTCCTTTTCTCGAGAATATTTGTAAACATTTGTAAAAGAGCAATTTTTCTGAGGCGTTGTTTCAAATGCCTTCCTGCGCGTCGTGCAGAGACCTTCTCCCGGACGGGGATCGTCACATCATCTGCGCTTGCTGCCTGGGCCGGAACCACGCAGAAGCTACTTTGACCAAGGGCGGATGCCCGGAATGTGACGACCTGGGTCTCTCCACACTGCGGGCTCGCTTCGCCGCTTTCGCCGCGAGCGAGCCCATCGCCGCCACGCCTCTGTTTGAGCCGCGTTTTAAAAAAATAAAATAATAAAAAAAATAAAAAAATAACCTCCGCTCACAGAGGCTTCCTGAACCTGAGCTCAGTGACGTCACGCCGAGCCAGTCTCCGCGTGCTTCACCGCCGCTCTTGCCTTCCCCACCGCTGGTTCAGTTCACTCAGCCGGACCCACACCCCTCTAGCAGAGCGGTGGGCCTTGTGTCTTTCGGCGCGTCCGAGGACGACGGGGGAGTGGATGACAGCCTGTCCATCGACGCTGCATCTGACGACTGGCCGGGCTCCACTTTCGACCCCGCCCCGTCGACGCTAGCTAGCACGAGTGCGGGCTCCACCATGGATACGGAGATTATCCGCATCCTCTCGAAGGCCGTGGAGGACCTCGGGCTCGATTGGTGTTCTCCGCCAAGTCATGGAAAGCCCCCCACTCTGCGCGCCTAAAGCCTTCTTTTTCTTCTTCGCTCTCCTCAGTGGACGGCGCGAAGGAAAGAGGCTACGAGGGAACGCCGCCCCTCGAGGAGGCCGTGGCCAATAATCTCTGCCCGCCCTCCACCACCGGATGGAAAGCCAAAGCTTCCCACCCCTCGAAGCCCTGTCGCACTACCTCTGCTCTCGCCGGTCGCGCCTACGCCGCCGCCGGCCAAGCTGCATCAGCGCTTCACTCAATGGCGGTACTTCAAGTGTTCCAAGCCAAGCTTCTCCGCTCTATGGACGAGTCTGGCCCCGAACCCGAAGCCTTCAGGGACCTACGCAGCGCAACTGATAGCTCTGCGAGCCACGAAGGCCACCGCCCAGTCTATTGGCCGTGCTATGGCTAATTTGACTGTTCTCGAGCGCCATCTGTGGCTGACTGTGACTGAGATGAAGGAAGCGGATAAGGCGCCATTTCTCGACGCGCCTATCTCCACCAGTGGGCTGTTTGGACCGGCGGTTAAAGGTTTCGCCGAACGCTTCACTGAGGCCCAGAACGCTTCACAAGCTATGCGTCATTTCCTGCCAAAGCGCTCCAGCTCATCGCAGAGCAGACAGAGACCGCCACAGCCGCAGCGGGCTAGAACAGCTCCCACCGCCTCTCAGCCCGCGCCTCAGGCTGACGCTCGACGCCGCTCGCGCTCTCAAAAGCCGTCCTAGCCACAGAAATGAGAAGAGAGAGTGCGTGTCTCGCAAAAGCCGGACCACTCTCTCTGCAAAAGCTCAAACATTACCCAGTCCCCTTACAGGCGGCTGGATATGTCCATACAGCAGTCAATGGGCCAGTCACAGAGCTCGCTCATCTGCAAACAAACGCCGTTTTTACGGCGACGCACAGAAAACAAAAAATAGTCTTTTTCTGCCTGCGTTACTAAGGGTTAACATGTCCACAAAGTGTGCATTCCCAGATACTGTCAAAACAGTGCCAAATTTATTCCCAGCTCAGGCTGCGCTTCCCATGAATGTAGATCACGTGCCTACGGTCATGTACGCACCACTACACACAAGCACTGTTCACACAGTTATAAATTCATCCCCAGTAAAAGCGGGAAACATTATAAAGGTGACGCATGTGCCTAACACTGTTTATGCACCCCCACTTATAAACACTGTCCTTACAGTGTCAAACACAACCTCAGCTCAGGCTGCGAGTTTTACAAACACAGTGCGCGCTGTTGTAATCACACACGCGCCCATTCACTCAGCTGCTCAACGCGTGCCCGCGCCTCTGAGAGCTACGAGCTCAGGCGATTCGCTGGCCAGGTCCCTACGTCACAGCGGCCCGCCCCTAGCCTGTATTCAGCCCATATCTGTACACGCAGCGGCATGGGAAAACATTCCAGATATGCCGAAATGGGTATTGAATATAGTAAAGCACGGATACTCGCTCCAGTTCGCTCGCAGACCACCACGTTTTACGACTGTGGTCGAGACAAAAGTGAGAAAGGAGTGTTCACATGTTCTACGCACCGAGGTGCGCAAACTAATAGAAAAGGGCGCTGTGGAAACTGTTTTCCCCCTCTCTGAGCGGGACAGGTTTTTACAGCCGCTATTTTCTCGTCCCGAAAAAGGATGGCGGTCTCCGCCCCATCCTAGATCTCAGACACCTGAACAGAGCACTAATGATTCGCTCGTTCAGAATGTTCACAACCAAGCATATCCTCGCGCAAGTACGCCCAGGAGATTGGTTTCTCTCAGTGGATCTGAAAGATGCTTACTTTCACATTCCAATAGCGCCTCATCACAGGCCGTTTCTGAGATTCGCTTTCGAGGGACAGTCATACCAGTACACAGTACTTCCGTTCGGCCTGTCCCTGGCTCCCCGTACATTCACGAAAAGTATGGATGCAGCACTTTCCCCCTAAGACGAAGGGGAGTGCGAATACTGAATTATATCGACGATTGGCTGGTTCTAGCACAATCAGAGAGTCAGTTAATAACACACAGATCTTGGATTATCAGCCATTTAGAATGCCTGGGTCTAAGAATCAATTTTGCAAAAAGCATACTATCTCCCAACCAGAGGATTTCTTTCCTGGGAATAGTTCTAGACTCGATGCAAATGACAGCGCGTCTCTCATCAGAGCGCGCGCTTACCATCCGGCGCCTTGCAACATCATTCAGGGCGGGCGCGCGCCCCCGTCAAACGGTTTCAGAGGATGCTCGGTCTCATGGCCTCAGCATCGGCCGTACTCCAGCTAGGATTGTTGCATATGCGCCCTCTCCAACGCTGGCTCAAAGAGCCGCGTCCCTACTCACGCGTGGCGTTCGGGCCACTTTTTAATCAGAGCGAACGACGGCTGTATAAAAGCCCTGACGCACTGGAAAGCCGCCGACTGGTATCAGTCAGGCGTGAGTCTGGGTGTGAACACAAGGAGAAAGATGATAATGACAGATGCCTCCAAAATAGGTTGGCGGGCCCTTTACGAGGGCAGGGCTGACTCCGGCTTTTGGTCAAACCCGGAGAAGCGCCTACACATAAACTGTCTGGAAATGAAAGCGGTCGCTTTGGCTCTCAGAGCCCTGCTCCCACATCTAAAAACGAACACGTCCTGGTCCGAACGGACAACATGACGGTAGTGTCGTACATAAATCGCCAGGGTGGACTCAGGTCGAGCTCCATGCATTCAATGGCCAGGAGACTCATTTTATGGTCCAAGCACAACTTGCGCTCGCTGAGAGCAGCGCATGTGCCAGGCGCCCTGAACCAGGGGGCAGACATGCTATCCAGAGACAAGATTCTCCCAGGAGAATGGGCTCTCAACCCGCTGACGATTCAGTGGTTATGGAAAACCTTTGGCAAAGCGGAGATCGACCTCTTCGCCTCCAAGGAGAACGCGCACTGCTCTTTTTTTCTTCACGAAAAGCACGGACGCGCTCGCCCAGAGCTGGCCGAGCCGCCCCTTATATGCCTTTCCCCCGAGCGCGATGCTGCCACAGGTCATCAGTCGGGTCAGAGAGGAGAAAAACGCAGTGCTGCTGATAGCCCCACTCTGGAAGAACCAAACATGGTTTCCAGATCTGATGCAAATGCAATCTGCACCACGGCCGATTCCACTGTGGCCAGACCTCCTCAGTCAGGCCAGCGGGATGATATTTCATCCCCGCCCCGATCTGTGGGCCCTTCATGCATGGCCCCTCAACGGGTTCCCAGGAACCTCGCGAGCGGAGCACTAAAAACCATCGCTGAGGCGCGGGCGCCCTCCACGAGACGCTTATATGCCCAGAAATGAAAGGGTTCAGTGACTGGTGTAATGCCAAGGGCCTGAACCCTGAGACATGCGAGATTACGAATGTACTCGTTTTTCTACAAGGGCTTCTGGAGGCGGGCCGCACCCCATCCACGCTCAAAGTATATGTGGCGACCATCACAGCGTCACACGACCCTGTAATGGAACGTCCATTGGGAAGAAACGACCTAATTATTAGTTTCCTAAAGGGCGCTAGGAGGATGAACCCTTCACGCCCCCCCTCAATGCCGATCTGGGACCTAGCTACTGTCCTAGACGCTCTTAAAGGGCCCCCGTTCTAACCACTCCGAACCGTGCACCTTAAACAGCTCTCGCTCAAGACTGCGTCTTGCTGGCACTCGCCTCGGTCAAGAGAGTGGGCGACCTGCACGCGCTTTCGACAAGCGCTGCCTGCCTAGAATTCAGTCCTAACGACTGCAGGGTCGTCCTTAGGCCGAAACAGGGGTATATTCCTAAAGTGCTCACCACTCCCTTCAGAGCACAGGTTATCTCCCTAACTGCGCTTTCGTCTCCAGCAGACGAACACGACGCTAATCTACTCTGCCCCGTTAGGGCTCTCAGAGTGTATTTGGAGCGTTCTGCCCTATTCAGACAGACAGAACAACTGTTTGTATGTGTAGGATTACAAATTTTATTTAAATGTTTAATTTAGACTTCTAATACATCTGCTATTTTATTACTGAGACCGTTTGTCTTGGAGTTCTCATCTCAGTACGAGAAGTCTATGCCTTTCCTGTTCTCGTGTTTTACCGGGTGAAACTCATGCTGAGCAAGTTTGAACACCTGCTATTTTATTACTGAGACCGTTTGTCTTGGAGTTCTCGTCTCAGTGCGAGAAGTCCTGCACCGTTCTGTTCTCATGTCTCAGCTCATTTACATGCTTTGTTCATCACAATGTAATCCCTCCCCCTTGAAATGTATATAAACTACAATGTAAAGTTCCCTTAGTTAGACTTGGTGACTACAGCTACCGACAGCTCGTGTTCTCAATAAAGAATCCTGATGAAGATACTACCAACGTCTCCTGGTTCTTCACTTCTGAGTCTCCTACACTTAAGAAGAAAAAAGGTTTGCAACAGATGGTGCCGTGACCCGGATGGAGAAACTGAAACTCAACAAAGAATGAACTTTTGAAACTTCAAAGCTCAAAGATCTCAACAAAGCTGACTGAGTCTCCAGACTGAATTTTGAAACATCCAGCTAAACAAAGATTGCCACACTGAATCTTTCCAGCTTCCTCCAGATTGAAAACTTCAAGCTGAACCAAGATTTCCAGGCGGAATCTTTCTATACAACCAAAATTTGGTGAGTTTCACTCCATTCAAAGAACCGTTGAAAAACCAGTAAAAAAAAAATCTGTTATTCCTCTGCGCCATCAGAGAAGAAGTTAACAAATAGCTGTAGAGTTTGCTAACTAAAGTTACCCTTTAAAAGTTTGCTTTTAGAGATGAAAGAGATCCTCTGTTTTTGTCAGGCAGGGAAGTTTTAACATTACGTGTTAATATATTGGTTTGGTTACCCTCTGGTCACAGAGAAGGTTAGCATTACGTGCTAATAATATTTTGGTTTTATCCTCTGAATAGTCAGAGAAGTTGTTTGTATCCTCTGATTCAATCAGGGAAGATTAGCATAAAGTGCTAGTAATTTGTGTTACCCTTTGCTCTGCCAAGGAAGGTTAACAATAGTTTGATCTGTGTTAACAAGTGTAGCCACTGTTTTGAACAGAGAAGTTTTAGTGTTTGTTTGTTTAGCATCATGTGCTAATAAGATTGTACCCTCTGTTGTAGATAATAGAGAGAAGTTTTTTTTTTTTTTTTTTGATTAAGTTGGTAACAAAGAAATCCACAAAATGGTTAGGAAGAATGCTAGACTTATTCCAACTATTGAGAAACGTGGATTAGCAAGCCCTTTATGGACAGACAGTGAGTTCAAGTCATTGTTAGGAGAGAAAATGGACTCCATAGTGACTGAGTCAGTTAGATTGGATTTGACAAAGAAATTTGGTATTGATCCAGACAAAGTTTGGTCTATTGAAGAATGCAAGAAGGTGTTAGGTGCATGTATCAGAAAGAAAAACATGAAAGGCATAATCTGTTGCCATAGAGAATACAGCTTATCCATTGCACAAGAACAAACTAGGTGTATTGATAAGTTTAAATGAACAAAACAAACAATTGCAGACTCAAGTGTCCTGTTTCAAGACAAAGGTGAGCCATAATCAGGCCTCAACCAAATGTGACTCTGAAGACCAACAGTCAGATGAAAGCTATCCTGATTAACAGTCTTTCTGTAGACTAGAAAACACTAGAAATTCTGGTTTGATAGATAAAGATGTAAATGCATTTGAAGTATGTGGAGCAAGACAAAGGGCTCAGACTAGGGCAAAAGGCATTGACTCTGTTCAATCTGTAACCCCCATACTGCAGAAACAAGCAGTCAAATTATCTTTAGGTCCTAAAGAAATCGAGAGAATCGCTGAAAATTTGCCATCAGTGCAAAGAAATTTTTCTGAGTTTAGAAGGGCATTGATCAGTAAAATGCGTCTTTACGACATGTCGTTGACAGAAGTCACACAGCTGATGTCACAAATTCTAACTGAATCTGAATTCAACAGTTTTGAGTCTGCTGTTACTTCTGAACTACAACATGCCAGAAAAAATAAACTGAGAGAGGGAGTTCTGAAAGCTTTGAAAAACATTGTTGGACCAAACATGGACTGGTCAAAGATCACTAGTTGTGTACAGAAGAAACATGAGAATGTTAGTGAGTACACTCAAAGATTTTGTCAGTCAGCTGTAACTTAAAGTGGCATAGCAGACACTTCAGAGAAGGTGTTAAATGACAATGGGCCATTAGTTCGAACATGGTATGATGGTCTTTTGTCAGAGCATAGAAATGCATTGCCTTTCTTAGACGTCACATGGGCTACCAGTACCCTGCAAAGTAACCTAGACAGGTTAGCTACTTGGGAAAGAGATTCTGATGTTAAAGAGAGAGTAAACATTGCAGCAGCATCCTTTAAGGTCAACGCAGAGAAGCAACAGAAACGCAAATGTCCTAAGAGAGAGGGCAGCAGTTGTTATTATTGTGGTAAACATGGACATTGGGGAAAAGAATGTAGAAAAAACAAAAAGAATGTTAGAGAAACTAACACTGTAACTCAGCTTCTGCTCAGCCTGCTGGCTGCTCTGAAGCAGCCTGTCCCCTCGTCATTAAGCTCGTTGGGCAGCTGTTTTAGTTGTTAACCATTTGGGCTGTGAGTGCTTAATTTCCCCACTAACTTACAACAGAGATAAAAGACTTATTTTTGTTTAATAGAACAAAAGGAAAGTGACTATCTCAGTTTTTCCTTTGGGGGACACTGGTTAAAGTAGACTCACAGCCTTAAATGTTATTTTACAGCACAGGCCTTTCATCATTAATAGTGTTAGGTCAGACTGTAAACGTAAAATGCCCTCATGCAGTGTCCACAATAATGCCGACCATTGTTTCATCCTCATGTATGATGTCTACTATGACTGAAGTTGTTAAGAGGATGAAGGAGAAATAACTCAGATGAAGATTACACACGTCACAGGACAGGTAGCCAAAGAAATCTCTAGAATGTTGCAAGCTATTAGAGATTAAGTGGTACATCAAGTGATGTTAATTAAAGTAGTTGCAGTATTGTGTCAGGATAAACTGGACTCATTATGTCACACTGTAAAAGTTGCTCCTCCTCCCACAGGGAAATGACAGGACACGGAACAGTGAGGAGCCCAGGGAAGAACCGATTGCAACAGGTGTCGGGGGCCAACCCTTGCGGTGAAGACTCCCTCATAGCCTTCCCCATCCATTAGTCCATTCCTCACCTCACTGGTTCTATTTAGGTGTCAAAATAATTCAGAAAATAGGGAAAGAAGGAACAAAAATAGCAGACACGGGAAAAAAGTTTACAACCCTAGTGTTTGAACAAATACTGCTCTCCTGTCTTTTGTTTTCTCTCTTCCTCTGTGCAGGTACCACTTGCTGACCCGAGACCCATATGCACCGACCTCCTCGTCTGCGTATGAAGACATAACCTGAAGAAACAACTAGACCCACTTCCGAGCCAACTATCACAAAAGGATAAAGAAAAGAAAAAAAATACACAACGCAGAGACTACGAAACCTTCAGTCATCCATCGACATGATCAAGATTGTCCTACTACTACACATCAGATCTGCACAAAGTCCGGACTCCAGAAACAACATATTCTTAGAGCTGATGAATATGTCAAAAACTCATTGTTTGCTGGAAAGAAAGTGTGCATGTCGCATCCGAAGATGACTGCATTCCAGGAGTCACTTGTGCACAAACATGGTGGTCCAACAAGACATTCTTGATCTTTCAGCATAATTACACCAATATGACTGAAGATAATTCTTCATGGTTCAGAAACTTGAGTGATCACGAGAAAATCACAGTTCCAACCAGAAAAGACTCACGGAATTGCATGTTTTGTTTCTGTGTCAACATGCAATTGCAGAAACATCAACACAGAGCAAGCTATGTGCCTGTAACTTACGCAAGTTACAAGAATTAACTTTTAAGTGTCTAAATTTGTATTTTGTGAGAGTTATTTAGAACTCTCAAAGGGGGAAATGTAGGATTACAAATTTTATTTAAATGTTTAATTTAGACTTCTAATACATCTGCTATTTTATTACTGAGACCGTTTGTCTTGGAGTTCTCATCTCAGTACGAGAAGTCTATGCCTTTCCTGTTCTCGTGTCTCACCGGGTGAAACTCATGCTGAGCAAGTTTGAACACCTGCTATTTTATTACTGAGACCGTTTGTCTTGGAGTTCTCGTCTCAGTGCGAGAAGTCCTGCACCGTTCTGTTCTCATGTCTCAGTTCATTTACATGCTTTGTTCATCACAATGTAATCCCTCCCCCTTGAAATGTATATAAACTACAATGTAAAGTTCCCTTAGTTAGACTTGGTGACTACAGCTACCGACAGCTTGTGTTCTCAATAAAGAATCCTGCTGAAGATACTACCAACGTCTCCTGGTTCTTCACTTCTGAGTCTCCTACACTTAAGAAGAAAAAAGGTTTACAACATATGCTTTGGCGACCGTACGAAAGGTTCCGCCGTTTCAAAGCAGAGAATCTCTCACTGGATAGTTGAAGCTATAGCGCTGGCTTACGAAGCTAAGGGACTTCAATGCCCCTGGGGAGTCAAAGCACACTCCACCAGGAGTGTGGCTTCTTCCTGGGCACGGTCGAGCGGGATACCGATCGAGGATATTTGTGCGGCGGCAGGCTGGGCCTCACCGTCCACATTTATCAGGTTCTACAACCTACAGGTCCCGACATTGCATTCCAATGTGCTATCAGCATGATGCTAGTTGAACTGCGAGTTCGCATCTAGATTATGTATGTGCTTGTGTCACACTGAGCGCCTTCTAGCCGCTCTGTATTTTTTCCCACATATAAAGCTCGCCTCTGCCGGCTAGTTGGATGATAACTTTGCTTTTTAGCTCAGGCACCTGCCTCTGGCTATCATAAGGCGAAGTTCAGCACGCACAGCGTTTTGCATGGTGTTCCCATAGCGTAAGCTACTTACGCAATAGGAGAGACCTCTCGAAAGGGAACGACTCGGTTACTAACGTAACCTCGGTTCCCTGAGAGGAGGGAACGAGTATTGCGTAAGCTGCCGTGCTTGTGCCTGGTTAGTTCGCTTCAGTCGTTTTAACCTAAAGAACTCTCATGACGGGGCGCCCAATATATAGCTTGGCCACGCCCATCTTGGCGGGCTCTGACGCGCGCGGGCGCGAAGCGCGCTCATTGATCGCGCATTCAGAGTCGCCCCGTCATTGGTTCGAGCAAGTTGCCGCAGCACAGCCAATGACCGAGCTCCTTCGTTCATTGCTGTCAGCTGTGCAGCTGCAATGCGTTTTACATAAAGACTTCAATATTCTCGAGAAAAGGAGTTTTCCCATAGCGTAAGCTACTTACGCAATACTTGTTCCCTCCTCTCAGGGAACCGAGGTTACGTCAGTAACCGAGTCGTTTTTAATGATGATGCTGAACCACAGTACCACTACTCTGTCATGCTTTATTTCTACTACCCATGTTAATCCTATAACTCACCTGCTTCAGCTATAAATCAGAATATTATTTGAAAACAGTGTTGGAGCAGGGTTGTGTCCCTCAGGAACCCCTGGATTGCATGGCTTTTGAAATTCCTGTGGTTCCTGCAATTGGATCTTTTGATCTGTCTGTATTTGTATAGCCTTACATTTTACAAGTAGCTTACCCATTTTACAACCACAGCTGCAATTGAGACCAGTTTATATAGACAACATCATTATTGTCTAGCATTTTATTATTATCTGACATCATACTGTATCTCTCTCCCTCTAGAAATGTGTCTTGGAATGACTTGGAAAACCCTGAATTCACCCTATCCAGAAGGCCTATATATAAATACCTAAAACAATAATTAGCCTACTAATGATGACTTATATAATAAATCCTTATTTTATTTAATCGGTGACGGTGATGTCTTATTCTGTTTGTCGACAACTTATGAACACATTATAAAAGAGATAAGATAATTCTATAAAAAGTATTGAGATTGAGTCAAGGACCAAGATTGATCGTGCACTCGCAATAAAAAGCGCGCCCCGAGATTCGTATGAGAGTGAATTCGCCTGCGAAGAGATTCGCTCTCGCGCATTAACACCCCCTCTAGTGTTACAATAATACGCTCTTGACAGTTGTTATTAAAATTACACGATAGAAACTGCCTCAAAAGAGCTATAAAGAAGAGAATAATGTCGTGTCTGAAAGCTATCTCAGCACGTTGCCACTGGCGATAAATTATTTCATGGGCAGACTCAGACGTGCCATAGCTACATAATGCTACAGCGCTCTGGGTAAATGCATCCACGTGCACCCCCCGCTCCATCCCCGGCGGAACTTTTCAAAAAACGAGATTTCGGCTTGATTTTTCGTTTTTTAGTTCACAGGCAAAAACGAATAAATAGGCTTGTTTGAGATGCGCCTTGCCTCGCCTGAAATGTAGTCGAGAGTAGGCGGTTGCAGTGAGAGGAGGAGTGAAAAAAGCGCAGGCATGCCGGCCAGTTCTCGCTTCTCGCAGTGGATCTGACACCTGCGGGATCAATGATGGATATCGACTCGGTTACTAACGTAACCTCGGTTCCCTGAGAGGGGGGAACGAGTATTGCGTAAGTAGCTTACGCTATGGGAAAACTCCTTTTCTCGAGAATATTGAAGTCTTTATGTAAAACGCATTGCAGCTGCACAGCTGACAGCAATGAACGAAGGAACTCGGTCATTGGCTGTGCTGCGGCAACTTGCTCGAACCAATGACGGGGCGACTCTGAATGCGCGACCAATGAGCGCGGAACCTTTCGTACGGCCGCCAAAGCATACAAACAGTTGTTCTGTCTGTCTGAATAGGGCAGAACGCTCCAAATACACTCTGAGAGCCCTAACGGGGCAGATTAGATTAGCGTCGTGTTCGTCTGCTGGAGACGAAAGCGCAGTTAGGGAGATAACCTGTGCTCTGAAGGGAGTGGTGAGCACTTTAGGAATATACCCATGTTTCGGTCTAAGGACGACCCTGCAGTCGTTAGGTCCGAATTCTAGGCAGGCAGCGCTTGTTGAAAGCGCGTGCAGGTCGCCCACTCTCTTGACCGAGGCGAGTGCCAGCAAGAGCGCCGTCTTGAGCGAGAGCTGTTTAAGGTGCACGGTTCGGAGTGGTTCGAACGGGGGCCCTTTAAGAGCGTCTAGGACCGTAGCTAGGTCCCAGATCGGCACTGAGGGGGGGCGTGAAGGGTTCATCCTCCTGGCACCCCTTAGGAAACGAATAATTAGGTCGTTTCTTCCCAATGGACGTTCCATTACAAGGTCGTGTGACGCTGTGATGGCAGCCACATATACTTTGAGCGTGGAGGGGGTGCGGCCCGCCTCCAGAAGCCCTTGTAGGAAAACGAGTACACTCGTAATCTCGCATGTTACAGGGTTCAGGCCCTTGGTATTACACCAGTCACTGAACACTTTCCATTTCTGGGCATATAAGCGTCTCGTGGAGGGCGCCCGCGCCTCAGCGATGGTTTTTAGTGCTCCGCTCGCGAGGTTCCTGGGAACCTGTTGAGGGGCCATGCATGAAGGGCCCACAGATCGGGGCGGGGATGAAATATCATCCCGCTGGCCTGACTGAGGAGGTCTGGCCTCAGTGGAATCGGCCGTGGTGCAGATTGCATTTGCATCAGATCTGGAAACCATGTTTGGTTCTTCCAGAGTGGGGCTATCAGCAGCACTGCGTTTCCCTCCTCTCTGACCCGACTGATGACCTGTGGCAGCATCGCGATCGGGGGAAAGGCATATAAGGGGCGGCTCGGCCAGCTCTGGGCGAGCGCGTCCGTGCTTTTCGTGAAGAAAAGAGAGCAGTGCGCGTTCTCCTTGGAGGCGAAGAGGTCGATCTCCGCTTTGCCAAAGGTTTTCCATAACCACTGAATCGTCAGAGGGTTGAGAGCCCATTCTCCTGGGAGAATCTTGTCTCTGGATAGCATGTCTGCCCCCTGGTTCAGGGCGCCTGGCACATGCGCTGCTCTCAGCGAGCGCAAGTTGTGCTGGGACCATAAAATGAGTCTCCTGGCCATTGAATGCATGGAGCTCGACCTGAGTCCACCCTGGCGATTTATGTATGACACTACCGTCATGTTGTCCGTTCGGACCAGGACGTGTTCGTTTTTTTGATGTGGGAGCAGGGCTCTGAGAGCCAAAGCGACCGCTTTCATTTCCAGACAGTTTATGTGTAGGCGCTTCTCCGGGTTTGACCAAAAGCCGGAGACAGGCCTGCCCTCGTAAAGGGCCCCCCAACCTATTTTGGAGGCATCTGTCGTTATCATCTTTCTCCTTGTGTTCACACCCAGACTCACGCCTGACTGGTACCAGTCGGCGGCTTTCCAGTGCGTCAGGGCTTTTATACAGCCCTGGTTCGCTCTGATTAAAAAGTGGCCCGAACGCCACGCGTGAGTAGGGACGCAGCTCTTGAGCCAGCGTTGGAGAGGGCGCATATGCAACAATCCTAGCTGGAGTACGGCCGATGCTGAGGCCATGAGACCGAGCATCCTCTGAAACCGTTTGACGGGGGCGCGCGCCCGCTCTGAATGATGTTGCAAGGCGCCGGATGGTGAGCGCGCGCTCCGATGAGAGACGCGCTGTCATTTGCATCGAGTCTAGAACTATTCCCAGGAAAGAAATTCTCTGGCTGGGAGATAGTATGCTTTTTGCAAAATTGATTCTTAGACCCAGGCATTCTAAATGGCTGATAATCCAAGATCTGTGTGTTATTAGCTGACTCTCTGATTGTGCTAGAACCAGCCAATCGTCGAGATAATTCAGTATTCGCACTCCCCTTCGTCTTAGGGGGGAAAGTGCTGCATCCATACATTTCGTGAATGTACGGGGAGCCAGGGACAGGCCGAACGGGAGTACTGTGTACTGGTATGACTGTCCCTCGAAAGCGAATCTCAGAAACGGCCTGTGATGAGGCGCTATTGGAATGTGAAAGTAAGCATCTTTCAGATCCACTGAGAGAAACCAATCTCCTGGGCGCACTTGCGCGAGGATATGCTTGGTTGTTAACATTCTGAACGAGCGAATCATTAGTGCTTTGTTCAGGTGTCTGAGATCTAGGATGGGGCGGAGACCGCCATCCTTTTTCGGGACGAGAAAATAGCGGCTGTAAAAACCTGTCCCGCTCAGAGAGGGGGAAACAGTTTCCACAGCGCCCTTTTCTATTAGTTTGCGCACCTCGGTGCGTAGAACATGTGAACACTCTTTTCTCACTTTCGTCTCGACCACAGTCGTAAAACGTGGTGGTCTGCGAGCGAACTGGAGCGAGTATCCGTGCTTTACTATATCCATTTTCCCATGCCGCTGCGTGTACAGATATGGGCTGAATACAGGCTAGGGGCGGGCCGCTGTGACGTAGGGACCCGGCTAGCGAATCGCCTGAGCTCGTAGCTCTCAGAGGCGCGGGCGCACGCTGAGCAGCTGAGTGAATGGGCGCGTGTGTGATTACAACAGCGCGCGCTGTGTTTGTAAAACTCGCAGCCTGAGCTGAGGTTTTGTTTGACACTGTAAGGGCAGTGTTTATAAGTGGGGGTGCATAAACAGTGGTAGGCACACGCGTCACTTTTATAATGTTTCCCGCTTTTACTGGGGATGAATTTATAACTGTGTGAACAGTGCTTGTGTGTAGTGGTGCGTACATGACCGTAGGCACGTGATCTACATTCATGGGAAGCGCAGCCTGAGCTGGGAATGAATTTGGCACTGTTTTGACAGTATCTGGGAATGCACACTTTGTGGACATGTGAACCCTTAGTGATGCAGGCAGAAAAAGACTCTTTTTGTGTTTTCTGTGCGTCGCCGTAAAAACGGCGTTTGTTTGCAGGTGAGCGAGCTCTGTGACTGGCCCATTGACTGCTGTATGGACATATCCAGCCGCCTGTAAGGGGACTGGGTAATGTTTGAGCTTTTGCAGAGAGAGTGGTCCGGCTTTTGCGAGACACGCACTCTCTCTTCTCATTTCTGTGGCTAGGACGGCTTTCGAGGCTCAGGGTTCAGCACAATCTTGGGCCGAGGACCCCGTCGCTCAGGAGGCGGCTTGCGGTTGTGAGAGCGCGAGCGGCGTCGAGCGTCAGCCTGAGGCGCGGGCTGAGAGGCGGTGGGGGCTGTTCTAGCCCGCTGCGGCTGTGGCGGTCTCTGTCTGCTCTGCGATGAGCTGGAGCGCTTTGGCAGGAAATGACGCATAGCTTGTGAAGCGTTCTGGGCCTCAGTGAAGCGTTCGGCGAAACCTTTAACCGCCGGTCCAAACAGCCCGCTGGTGGAGATAGGCGCATCGAGAAATGGCGCCTTATCCGCGTCCTTCATTTCAGTCAGAGTCAGCCACAGATGGCGCTCGAGAACAGTCAAATTAGCCATAGCACGGCCGATGGACTGGGCGGTGGCCTTCGTGGCTCGCAGAGCTATATCAGTCGCGCTGCGTAAGTCCCTGAAGGCTTCGGGTTCGGGGCCAGACTCGTCCATAGAGCGGAGAAGCTTGGCTTGGAACACTTGAAGTACCGCCATTGAGTGAAGCGCTGATGCAGCTTGGCCGGCGGCAGCGTAGGCGCGACCGGCGAGAGCAGAGGTAGTGCGGCAGGGCTTCGAGGGGTGGGAAGCTTTGGCTTTCCATCCGGTGGTGGAGGGCGGGCAGAGATGATTGGCCACGGCCTCCTCGAGGGGCGGCGTTCCCTCGTAGCCTCTTTCCTTCGCGCCGTCCACTGAGGAGAGCGAAGAAGAAAAAGAAGGCTTTAGGCGCGCAGAGTGGGGGGCTTTCCACGACTTGGTGAGTTCGTCGTGAACTTCCGGGAAGAAGGGAGAAGGCCTTTGCCGAGGGGCCTGCTGGCGCCCCTGCAGAAACCACTCATCCAGTCGGCTCCGGGTTGGTTCTTCGGGAGAAGACCAATCGAGCCCGAGGTCTTCCACGGCCTTAGAGAGGACACGGATAATCTCAGTATCCATAGTGGAGCCCCCGCTCGTGCTAGCTAGCGTCGACGGGGCGGGGTCGAGAGTGGAGCCCGGCCAGTCGTCTGATGCAGCGTCGATGGACAAGCTGTCGTCCATTCCCCCATCGTCCTCGGACGCGCCGAAAGTCACAAGGCCCACCGCTCTGCTAGAGGGGTGTGGGTCCGGCTGGGTGAACTGAACCGGCGGTGGGGAAGGCAAGAGCGGCGGTGAAGCACGCGGAGACTGGCTCGGCGTGACGTCACTGAGCTCAGGTTCAGGAAGCCTCTGTGAGCGGCGCTTTTTCTTAGTGCGCGGCTCAAACAGAGGGGTGGCGATGGGCTCGCTCACGGCGAAAGCGGCGAGGCGAGCCTGTAGTGCGGAGAGACCCAGGTCATCACATTCCGGGCATCCGCCCTTGGTCAAAGCAGCTTCTGCGTGGTCACGGCCCAGGCAGCGAGCGCAGATGATGTGACGATCCCCGTCCGGGAGAAGGTCTCTGCACGACGCGCATAAAGGCATTTGAAACAACGCCTTATTGGAAATTTGCTCTTTCACAAATGTCGCGGGGCGGACAGATGTAAAATACTTGCGTATATGGCGCGCCGGATGGCTCAGTAGGAGGTGCTTGAAGGCGGCTGAATGTGCCGACGTCCTTGTAGCAATCCCGCTGGTATGCTTTTCCACGGCGGCGAAGGCTTCCAATAATCCGGAGGATCCAGCGAAGAAGGTGTTCGCTGAAGGAGATTAAATCTAAAGAACTCTCATGACGGGGCGCCCAATATATAGCTTGGCCACGCCCATCTTGGCGGGCTCTGACGCGCGCGGGCGCGAAGCGCGCTCATTGGTCGCGCATTCAGAGTCGCCCCGTCATTGGTTCGAGCAAGTTGCCGCAGCACAGCCAATGACCGAGTTCCTTCGTTCATTGCTGTCAGCTGTGCAGCTGCAATGCGTTTTACATAAAGACTTCAATATTCTCGAGAAAAGGAGTTTTCCCATAGCGTAAGCTACTTACGCAATAGGAGAGACCTCTCGAAAGGGAACGCGGGATTCACGCTCGTGCAGAGTGTTGCTAATAAACTGGATGTAATTTAAGTTCTGTTGCTTTTATATGAAAATAAATATAATGAACACCCAAAGTACTTATTTAATTCCATTCCAAATAAGTGTTTATCAATCATTTTTTCTTTAATACAGACATAGGCTATGTGTTTTTGTGTGTGTGTGTGTGTGTGTGTGTGTGTTTTTATATAATAAAATGACATTGCATAACCCATAGAGATCGCACTGTCCGAGAGTTTGGGGATATTCACACATAACATATACACAAAAACATGATATCCGAGTTTTAAAATCAAACATTTTAGAAAAAATAGAAAAGAACCACCGCTCATCCGTCAAAAAAGTCTTGTAGAGAGGTGCTGCTACATTAAATCATCATGGAGAATTGTAAAATCACAGCAGCCGCACACTCAAACACTGTGCAAGATCAATTTATTAGCAAGCTTTCGGTCTTGCGACCTTAGTGTTTGAGTGTGCGGCTGCTGTAATTTTACAAAAAATCAAACATTTTAAAAGAGAACAATACTTGGTTGTTTAAACCAATCAACATTAAGCTGTGTCGTCAGCAAGTCGTTTTCCATCATGCTTTTGATCAGCGCGGTCGGTGGAGATCCGACTCCTCCCACCTTACATACACCTACCCAACTCCGCCCCCTGATCCCTAAACCCACCCCTAATCCCTAAACCCAACCCTAATCCCTAAACCCAACCCTAATCCTACCCATCTCCACCCCTTGGATCTTGATCCGACTCCTCCCCGTGGATCTCATGTACTGCATTGAGGTGCTACTACAGATTTTGCTCATCTCAAACAAGCCTAATGACTTCAAAATTCGTTTTCCACATGTGGGTGGTCATGAGACGCCCCCTTCTGATGATTGGTCAAGCAAATCTGAGCATTTGGCGTGATCAGTAGTCGCTCAGGTCTGTTCAACAAAATAATAGTCCTCAACGGTAATCTACCCATTAAGGATGTTTGTCTTTTTGAAAACCCAAACAAATCTTTAGAATCCACTGGTAACTTCCTTATCCTTGTGGCAAGTTTTACTTTCACAAACAAAGGTTTCTTAAGAAAATTCCTACTTTTAAAGATTTCTTATGTGAAATAAAATATTTAATCAAATCACTAAGAATAATTGATAATAGAAAATGTACTTCTTTTTTGAAGAAATATGATGAGATCTTTCATGTACCATGATTAACATCTGTTTGCTGTTTCTTTTTTCTTTCTTTCTTTGTTTAGCTCTTTCCATTTTTTGCGCTATGATTGTGCACAAATGAGTTTACTTGTTTAATATATACATTGCTGAAAATGTTCTAGATTTCTAAAAGATGTGTGTTTGCACTATTGCAATTTTTTTCTTAAATAAAAAAAAATAAAAAATAAAATAATAATAGTCCTCTACTAGCTACCGCTTCTTAAACTGTACAGGGCAAGTCAGATTAGGCTTTCTTCTGTGCAACTTAATGCGTTTCACAGAAATATTCACATTAGGAATATGAAATATTAGTCTGCCACCAGCCTGTTTTATTTAGCTGTGCGGAGTTAAATCTGTGTGTTGCTGCGCTAGACAGCGCCGAGCGGGTGATGTTCAGTCACTTTTCTTTTAGACAGGCTATTTGCAATGACCATCCCGTGTCCAAAACGGAGCGTCGTTTTGGACACGGGATGGTCATTGCAAATAGCCTACTGTAATGCCAATCGGCTGAGGGTGGGTACCTACAGTGACGCATTGCTGCCACATACATATTATTTTTTCCACTCAATTATGTCGTAATAACGAGATCTTATGTCGTTAAAAGACATATTTTCTCGTAATAATGAGATCTTATGTCATTAAAACGACATCTTTTTCTCTTAATAATGAGATGCTATGTCATTAAAACGACATATTTTCTTGGCCTTAAGGACATGTCATGTAGAAAATATGCCTTTATCCACATAAAATTTATATAAGTTAGCCTATTACGCCTTTATCAAATTTCTACATTTAAAAAGTAGTAGCAGTAATTAGTAGTAGTAGTAGCAAATAGTAAGTAGTAGTAGTAGCAAATAGTAGCAGCCCCCAATCAGAGGCGAACCTCAGGCAAAATGAATCAGTGAGGCTCTTTTTTTAAAATATATTTTATATTTTATTATTATTTTTATAAGTTTTTTATGTAATATATTGGTTTAGATTTTTGTCAATAAGCTATATCTTTATTACCTAGAGATATAATTAATATAAAGTAGTCAAAACACATCTAACAGAACATAGCCCAAGTTGTTTATTTTTTACAACATTGTGTTCTTATTTTTTTATTAACGAAATGTCTGTATTCGTCTGTAAGATACAATACAATACAAAAATCTTCATACAGCGGATTGTCACCTTATAAACAGTACTTTGTGTGGTGGAATAAGCAATGTTATTAAGAAATATATGGTTAGCATCTTAATTTCAACTTTATTTTATTTATTTATTATTTCATTTACTAATTATGCTAACTCAACTAATTTGATGTAAAGAGCTGGATACTAACGACTAATTAAATTAGGTCAACTATTAAATGTAGGCTATTGATTAGAGTTGCCATCGACTGAATATTTTCCTAGTAGTCATTCATTTAAGCAATTAGGACTAATCGCACGTTTATATTCAATCCTGGGTGCATATATATAGGCTATAGCCTATTCCGTGCTCAAGCGCATGCATACATCTTGCCGCAAAGCACTGACAAAAGTAGGCTAATGATAATAAACGTGTCTGAAAAAATAACGAAGCATTTTAATTGTTTATTAATAAACTAGTGTTTTCTAAATTAGTGTAGGCTGCAAATATATCTCCATATATCGCTGTAAAGATGCGCCTTTCATACGGACAGGATTACATAATCAGATGGTAGGCTAGGCTACCATAGACATTTCAAGCTTTATATAGATTGCTATATTTCTCATGTCTGCTAGGCTAGTCTATACGCTTTTTTCAGTTCATTTTTGAGATGCGCTCCAATTCATGGAGACCATGCAAGCACGTCCTGTTCATTTTATTTTATTTTACAAAAGCACAGCGTTTTCTTGTTGTTGTGAGTTTACACAAATACACCCTAGTGAAAAAAAAAGTATGCTACTTGCAGCCAGACTAATTGTCAGTATACTTCAAGTGTGTTAATGATTAGTTAACTTGAAGTGTGCTATTTTGGATAATTTTTTTTTGTACTAAGTGTATTTTAGTTATAATTAAATTATACTAAAGTATAACTTTAAGTGTATTTAGTGTACTTTTTGATGCTAAATTGAGACAATTTCAAGTATACTTAGTACACTTTAAGTACATGCGTATTTTCATGCTTAAAGTGTACTTTGTGTTACAAGTACATTACAAATTCATTGAGTGCCTTCGAAACATATTTGTACTATATTTTAATATACTAAATTATGCTAAAATGGAACCACTTCCAGTACATTTAAGTGTATTTCTTTGCAGTTCATTAAAATATACTTTCATATGTCTTAAACTAGTTATAATATATGTGAAGCATAATTTTAATGTACTTCAAAAACATTTAAATATCATTAAAAGTGTATTAGCATTACACTAATAGCTTATTATAAAGCTGTTTTATTCAGTATTTAAAATGGTATATTAAAAGTGCAAAAATAATTAAATATAAACATTAAGACATGCACAGACTTTGAAAATCAAGAAAACTTTAATATAGTATCTTGTGTAAATTACATAAGAGTAAAAAAAGAAATAAAAGTAAATTAAAAAGATCAGTGAAATGCTGCAGAGCTATATTTATAATTTTTTTGTAGAACATTTCAGTTATACATGTATTACTGAAAAGTACACTATGAATTTTACATCACTAAATAAGCATCACAATGCAATTTTCTGAAGAAAAATAAAAAGTTTCAGAAAAATAATGTGCAGAAGTGAATAATGCATTATTTACAAACTTAGGCCTACAAATGGCTGAACCAAAGAAACAGAAGAGTTAGAATGTCACATCTTCATCAAGTAGACGATCACTTCTCTGAGTTCAACTCATTTTCTGCAACTGGGGCTTGTAGTATTTGAAGACTGCTTTATCAGAGGATCTTTGAAAGGGAAGAAGAATTAATATAAAATTAACCAACGATTAACATTTTTGTATCCATGTTTCAATATATGTATAATAATTTGCATAGAAATGCATTAGAATTCTGTTGACTTCTCAGTTTTACCTTTAAAATCTTTGGCTATATCCTCCTCATCAAGCTTTATCCTCTTGTCTGTCGTCACTGTACAGCACTCTATGAGTTACATTGAACATGAGATTAGAAGAAGCCCAACACAATTTACAGTGAGCAAAGTTCAATCAAAAAGTTACAGATATACAGGTCCTTCTCAAAAAATTAGCATATTGTGATGAAGTTCATTATTTTCCATAATGTAATGATAAAAATTAAACTTTCATATATTTTAGATTCATTGCACACCAACTGAAATATTTCAGGTCTTTTATTGTTTTAATACTGATGATTTTGGCATACAGCTCATGAAAACCCAAAATTTCTATCTAAAAAAATTAGCATATCATGAAAAGGGTCTCTAAACGAGCTATTAACCTAATCATCTGAATCAACTAATTAACTCTAAACACCTGCAAACGATTCCTGAGGCTTTTAAAAAGTCCCAGCCTGTTTCATTACTCAAAACCGCAATCATGGGTAAGACTGCCGACCTGACTGCTGTCCAGAAGGCCATCATTGACACCCTCAAGCAAGAGGGTAAGACACAAAGAAATTTCTGAACAAATAGGCTGTTCCCAGAGTGCTGTATCAAGGCACCTCAGTGGGAAGTCTGTGGGAAGGAAAAAGTGTGGCAAAAAACGCTGCACAACAAGAAGAGGTGACCGGACCCTGAGGAAGATTGTGGAGAAGGACCGATTCCAGACCTTGGGGGACCTGCGGA
This sequence comes from Gila orcuttii, assembly GCA_026230005.1. NCBI lineage: Eukaryota > Metazoa > Chordata > Actinopteri > Cypriniformes > Leuciscidae > Gila > Gila orcuttii. The sequence continues at coordinate 34,592,901 of JAPDVR010000012.1, read as the reverse complement.
AGCAGTGGACTGAGTCTGGAGTAGAAACATCCAGAGCCACCGTGCACAGGCGTGTGCAGGAAATGGGCTACAGGTGCCGCATTCCCCAGGTCAAGCCACTTTTGAACCAGAAACAGCGGCAGAAGCGCCTGACCTGGGCTACAGAGAAGCAGCACTGGACTGTTGCTCAGTGGTCCAAAGTACTTTTTTCGGATGAAAGCAAATTTTGCATGTCATTCGGAAATGAAGGTGCCAGAGTCTGGAGGAAGACTGGGGAGAAGGAAATGCCAAAATGCCTTAAGTCCAGTGTCAAGTACCCACAGTCAGTGATGGTCTGGGGTGCCATGTCAGCTGCTGGTGTTGCTCCACTGTGTTTTATCAAGGGCAGGGTCAATGCAGCTATCTATCAGGAGATTTTGGAGCACTTCATGCTTCCATCTGATTTCATTTTTCAGCACGACCTGGCACCTGCTCACAGTGCCAAAACCACTGGTAAATGGTTTACTGACCATGGTATTACTGTGCTCAATTGGCCTGCCAACTCTCCTGACCTGAACCCCATAGAGAATCTGTGGGATATTGTGAAGAGAAAGTTGAGAGACGCAAGACCCAACACTCTGGATGAGCTTAAGGCCGCTATCGAAGCATCCTGGGCCTCCATAACACCTCAGCAGTGCCACAGGCTGATTGCCTCCATGCCACGCCGCATTGAAGCAGTCATTTCTGCAAAAGGATTCCCGACCAAGTATTGAGTGCATAACTGAACATAATTATTTGAAGGTTGACTTTTTGGTGTATTAAAAACACTTCTTTTATTGGTCGGATGAAATATGCTAATTTTTTGAGATAGGAATTTTGGATTTTCATGAGCTGTATGCCAAAATCATCAGTATTAAAACAATAAAAGACCTGAAATATTTCAGTTGGTGTGCAATGAATCTAAAATATATGAAAGTTTAATTTTTATCATTACATTATGGAAAATAATGAACTTTATCACAATATGCTAATTTTTTTTAGAAGGACCTGTAGTTATTTGCAGCAATAAAACAACCTGTGAGTATTAGAGGATATGTTTTATATTGATAATTGTGGTTTATTTAAAACCTAGGTTATTTCCCATGAACCTGTCTATTGTAAAGAAAGATCTAAAGATTTAAGGAAATTAGAAGTTGTTAAAAATATTGTATGCAAGGACAACTAGGACAAGTGACTTACAGCTTTACTAAAAAACACAATTAAATAAACAGATTTTTACATGAATGACTCAAAGGCAGCACAAATTAGACACCTGAAATGGACACGCGTCGCTAACATTTTTAACTGTCGACCACCGCTCAATAGGCCGGATTCAAAAATCTCTATAATAGAGGTGATATGAGATCAACCATACTTACTACTCTCTTCTTCGCTTGTCTCTGCACTCAAGATTTCAGTTTTTCTTCTATAGCAGCTGGTCTGAAAAACAACAAATACTAATATGAAAAAAAAAAAAAAGAATTATATATGCATACATACGGCAATAATGTTGTCAAGCTTGAACTACTATAAACACCAATCAACACACACTACCATAATTGTCTGGTCAGCTTAAGACAAAGTAACTTTGTTCATAACAGGTATTTTTTCCCCAAACTTTTCAAAGAAAGATCATTTACATAATGAAGCCAAATTTTTCAGGAAATCAGAAATAAATACACAGCTTCATTTTGCAAATAAAAATAATGTTAATGCAATGTTGTACATGTTATAATGACTAATTATGTTTTTTGCAGATGCATTGGACAATGTTTTATATTTGTTTTAAGACAAACAAATGTCTCCACATAGATTTTAAAAGGATTTATTAAGATTAAAAAACTAAACAGTGAGCTTTTTATTTATGCAAACAGCAACTAAAACTTACCAGTAACTTCTGAGGCAGTATCTTCATCTCTTCGAGTCTGCTTCAACGTGAAAAGCTTGGCTCTGATTGGTCAAATTGAATGTTGCTGAACTGAAAAAGACGTGCTGTTACACTTTGTGTCAAAAATATGACTGGCAAAGACAAGTAAAGTTAATGTAATAAAAATCTTACCTAAAGGAATCACAACATAATGAGGTTCCAAATGTCACACGCCATGCAAACTTGTAGAAGCTGGGTAAAATCACGTTTGTCATAACGCTACGTTTCAAAAAGTTAATCACAAAAAATACCACCTAATCCATATGAATCGCGTGGTTTCCTCCTACTCCTCTAAAGAGACACGATCGCTCTATATATTTTTAACAGTTTAAATTCAGACTTCTAAATCTAATCACATTCAAGTAACATACAAGCACAGCATATTATCTGATAAATGGAAGCTCTGAGTGAGGTGCGAGCGAGCTCATTATCATAAGAACCAATCACAACCATTTAACGGCTCTGGAACCAATCAGGACTAGTCACGTGTATTATGCTATTGTTTGAATTTAACCAAGTACAAACTTTTTTTAACTTCTCTGGAAAAAATATCTATGATCAATTTCAAATAATATGATGTTGAAATCCTTGTGGGAATTTTAGTAGTACAAACGTAGCATGCAGTGGACAACAGCCTTTTACAAGTAGCCTACAAACAAGTAAAAGTGAACAACATTAATTAGGTATGCTTATTGCAATGCTTAATAATAGTTGACAAATGTTTCTAATACATAGTTCCCACATGATGTCCCAACATACGGACATTTGCCGACCCGGCGCCATTTCTATGGGCATGTTGGGGGCAGAATATTAGAAGAAGAAGCTGAAACGAGTTAATTTCGAGATAAAAAGTGAAAATGGTCATCTCCTGCTGGGTCAATGGATGTTCAAATCGTGCCGGAGGTTCAGTTAAATTTGGATTTTACAGTATACCCTTTTTTAGACTTCATGAATGTTAGAAGACTAAGCTTTTGTCAGAACAATAACGCAAGTTATGGCTGGCGAGGATAATAAACAAGTTAACACTTTGCAGTTTGAATGATGTCCTGTATTAATATAACGCCGAGGTATTAAAAACAACAGTTTCCTGTTCGATCGCGCCCGCGCCTCTCTCTCTCACTCACACACACACATTCCAGCATTGCAATCTCAGATTATGTCCCTAAAGAACCCGCGTATAAAGTAGTTCCGCATTACATTAATTAATTTGCACGCGAGTTTTATTTATTTTTATACCGTGTATATTCATGCACTGAACCGTGACGCCCGTTTTGGTTCAATACGAATACATGTACTGTTCCAACCCTATTCTTCAGTGTACAAATAAGTACATGCATATAACAGAAAGCACCGATGACTGTTTTAAGGGGAACATAGGAATTAAGTTGTGGAGGCTATGGCTTTTTAATAGACAGATAGTCTAGCATCATGCTACATACATTCGCTATGATGACTACTTTTCCATTGATTGCACTTGAGCAAACGTCACCAACCCAACCCTCGACAAACTGATTGTACGCCTCCAGTGATTTCCAGGCTCGGAATTGCTCACATGTGTAAAAAATACCAGATAATGGTAACGTTACACATGATAATACTGTATGAGGCAAAGCTGCATAATCAGTGCTCGGTGCTGTACGGATCCACACCATTTATGACTGAAATTTTCGCATTGTACCTCTCTCTGTCTTGTGTTAATATAGTCTCTTTATAATCTCTGCCACTTTGTCTCTTCATGATTTTCGTAACATTATAAACAGAAAGAAATATTCGAAATTTGCTTGTAAAACATTGTAAACAGAGCAGCTTATGCCCTCAAAGATGGCGTCTCCGGGGAGGTCACGTGACATTAGTTGGCCTGTGGCAACTATGTATACATTATAAGTTGGTACATTGTAAATATATATATTTTTAAATATTAAAATGATAAATACATACATATTTAAAATATATTGCAGTTAGGCCTAAGTGTTTATAAAGTTCATATACCGTATTTTAAACACACTAAAAGCTTAATCATTTTGATATGTTCTTACACAAAGTACTCCAAAAATGTATTGTAAGTAAGAGCAACATAAGTATGTTTTCTTTAAATGCACTAAAACTTCACTAATATGGCAAGCCGTTTTAACTTTTATTCATTTTCAGGATATGAATTCTTGATATCAACAATTCAGTTTTCACTAGTTAAAATAATAGGTATTGATATCAGGAATTAGATTTCTACTACACTCTTAGAAGAAATGTGTAGAAAAATGACACAAATTATGTGTAGCACTCTAGATTACACATGTTGTGTCAATATTAGATAAAAATGTGTTGGAAGAATTCAGATGTGTTACACATAGCAATGTGTCGTTTTAAAATTAACACAACCTGTGTATTTGTTCACAACATCCAACACAACATGTGTAGAATGATCTTTACTGATTAGATTTACACACTCTGTGTTAAATTCTTTGTTGTGTGTGTGTGTGTGTGTGTGTGTGTGTGTGTGTGTGTGTGTGTGTGTGTGTGTCAGCTATCTGAACAACCTAAATGACTGCCCATTTTTCAATGTTATAGGCTACTGTTGTACACAGGGTTTAAAATTAACACCCACCAACCCTCCAAATGCGTGTAAAAAATCATGTAAAAATCAACTGACGCGGGTAACGCTGTAGAATCACCCAATTTGGCAAATTACTTATCATGAAATATTCAGAATCTGCGCATATCTGGCTTACATGAACATTAACGTCACAACAAATAACGGCGCGCTTCATTTAGAAGAAGCATTTGGTTAACACACACACACACACACACACACACACATATATATATGTGGGAAATAACAATGTATTTTCTGATATATATATATATATATTATAACACTAACGTTAGTTTTGAATGGCCGGTAACTTAAAAATTGATGCAGCCAAATTGGCCTATGAGTGAAAAAGTCCAGCAACTTTTTTTTTTAATCGGTTGCCATTTTGAAATTGACGAGAGAATTCCCCTCGCCTAAAAACCGCCTTTCTGCGACAAGAGACGGAGAAGACAAGTCGTTGGGTGACTGACTGCTATAAGATTCTTAAGGTAAGTTCTACTTGAAGTAATTTTTACTTGTATTTATGTGCGAAAACTTCATTTTCTGCTGCTGATATATGTGTATACTAGGTTTAGTTTGGTTTAAGCGAACTGTTAAGGCACGGTCCATTTGCAAAACTTCGCGGACAAAAATGTTAATTGGCAATAACGTTAACTGTCCATAGTCAATAGCGTTACACAAAGCACACATAATACAAATGTTAGAATAAGTAGTTTTCTGAAGAATTTCTATTAAAATGTCTGGATTATTTTGCAAACAAAGTTAAACCATGCAAGATTAACATGGGACCGCGCTTTTCGCCCTTATTTTCTCAATATTAGCTTTAGACTTCGCCAATGAAAAGTGAAATTGTTCCAGTAATGACAAAATAAAACAGTGTAATTGTTGTTTACTTGGTATTGGTTAGGTATAACGTTAGCTATTTGCATTCGATATGAAAATAGACGTTAACGTCTATGTGGAAATGTTTTGGCGCCATTTTAGCTGCAGGCTGGTAACTTAGCCTAAATGTTAATTTAAATGTATTGCAAAATAATTCTACAAAATTATAATGCCGCGAAAATTCAAATGATTGCTTGTGCTGGGGTTCACGGCCTCTCTCAACTGTCAGAACAGCTCCATGTAGCCTACACCTGGCCCAAAATATAGCTTATATGGCCTTATTGTGTTAGAAAAAAAGAAAGGAAAAAATTGGATCCGAAAAAAGGTAGTTCAGATTTGTAAGGATGCTGTGTTGTTGCAGGTTTATTAACTAACTTAAATTGTGATGAGAAATTAATTTAGCTATGGTATCAGCTAATTCTATGTGTAAATGTTGTAAAAATCAGTAAATAAAATATGTATTATGCTGTATTATGTCTAAATGTATGTAGTTTTTTTATTACACAGCAAATGGACCCATCTGAAGATGATCCTGGGCCAGTGACTCCTGGGTCTTTAGTCACTGGACAACGGACCAAAGCTGTACTTGTTTGTATTTATAAAGACAATACAGAAACGTACAAAAAAAATTTTCACATCTGTGATGCTTCACAACTTTTGGACAACTGTTATTCAGAATTCCCCCATCCTGTTCAGTTAGAACGGTTTCTGAAATTCAACAAAGACTTCAATGACTACATTGATTGTGACATCACCACAACTGTGCAAGAATATGACAAATTTCAAGTTCATGTTGCCACTGTGGTCACCTTACAAGTCATCCCCATTCAGCCTCCGATTGAAAACATTCAGGTAAGCACTGCAGTAAAACTCTCACTAAATCATTTATTCCTACTAAATCAAAAACTCTTAACAACTTTTGATCTGTTAATTTGATTAGATGGAAGACTCTCCACCATTACAGTCCTTACTGACCAAGAAGGCGTCTGATATAATGGCTGAATATCATCGCACAGGCATCCTATCTACAAGGGAAAGAAAAAAGATCATCACTATCAGCGTCAGTGATCTTGTTGCAAAAAGTGGATTGTAAGTTTATGTTTTAAAGACAGATTCTAATCATTACTATGTAAAGTGACATGTAGCATAAATGTGGGGGGGATATTGATACATCATAGCATCACAATCTTTTGTTAAGCATTGCCAAGTAATGATTTTTTGGGGAGTGAATTTCGGTTCATGCTGATGTAAACGAAACAATCTTATTTAGGTGATTGACATATCTGATGCATGCACAAATACGCCTCAGACAATGCACCATCCCAATACAGGTGAAACTCTGTATATATAATATATATAATATAATATGCTCTGTATATTACAGCTCTGAAAACCTTTTCACAATATTCTAATTTTGAATTTGGGGTTTTCATAAGCTGTAATCCATAATCATCAAAATTATAACAAATAAAGGCTTGATATATCTCACTTTGCATGTAATGAGTCTATATAATATATAAGTTTCACATTTTAAGTAGAATTACTGAAATAAATGAACTTTTGCACCATATTCAAATTTTTCGAGTTTCACCTGTACACATACACAGAATTACATTATTTCAAAATATCTATCTTGACGAGTATTCATGCAAACATTATCTGTTGTGTCTTAAGTGAATGTTAGGGAAAAAAATATTTGTAACATTACATTAAGTGATGACCCTGAAATGCCCCAGAGTCAGGGTTGACTCCAGCACAGGAATCGACTCTCGGTGTCGAATGTCGCTGTGTCTGAAATCGCTCACTTGTTTAATGATTCTCAAATCCAAACCCTATATAGTGCATGGCGGTTGAGTGCAGTAAAAGCATGGAGTGAACGAAGAGATGCAAGGAATTTGGAGACTGACGAATCCCATAGCAGAACTTTTTACACATACATTTATTACTTACTTTAGAAATAGATAACAGTCATAGTGACTTTAGTTTGTAATTATCCCCATGCCCGCTTTAGTACTGATGGTAGCTTATGTTAAAGGAGTAGTTCACTTTAAAATGAAAATTAGCCCATGATTTACTCTCCCTCAAGTCATTCTAGGTGTATATGACTTTTATATTAATAAATTATATTAATAAACACCCTGATGCTAAGTGACCTACTCCTTTAATGCAATAAATATAGATTTGATTTTCCATGGTTATCTTTGTTTTCATAATCATTAAACTAACCATAATAAAAAAAAACTCACATCAAATAAGTGTGCATTATATATTTTTGTATGTATTGTATAATTGTGAGTATCTTGAACTCTCCTGTCCAAGCACTTTTAAGAGAACGATCATGTGCGTTTAGCACCATCACCCAACAATTATAATTAGATGAATTCATTAAAAAATCCTTTCTTTCTCGTTTATTTAATTCAGACATAATATTTGACTATGGATGTTTTCCATGACTTAAAATAAATAATATGTAGTTTGTATAAAGTTATTCAGCTCTAAATTGATGAAAAAAGGAGTAGGCTACACATTATTTAACTGCATGTTATTAAATTGTAACTTTTTATAGTAATTTCTTGCATGTGTATCATGTTTTTGTCTCAAACAGTTACCCCTGTACTGCTGACAAGTTGAATTTAGCGAAATCTTTGATTGCAGTGTTCCCCTCTCTAAGTCTCAGCCTTGCTGGAGAGAATGAAGGATATGTAAGTATTAAAATTTAATCTAGCATAATTGAGCTCATAGTTCTGCTGAAATGTGTATTTTATTGGCAAAAGTGTGTTGTTTACAAACTTTCAATAAAATGTGTTTGTAGGAGCATCTATATGACCCTGTGTCCCATAAAGGATTCATCGAAATGAAGCTTTGAAATATGAGGCGGCATCTTGAAGAGGGACAGCGACGCTATCGGAGAAAACGTAAAGCTACGAGCAGTGTGTCTGCGGGAGCCTCAGTAACATCATCTATCGATGAAGACATAAATGAATGGTTGACTGTCATCAAGAGAATGAAGCCATCATCTGAAAACATCGCCTCCATCAGAACCGCAATGGAAAAGACATTCAATCATCGTAGGAACTGGATCAGTATGCAGTCACCAACAGTTGGTGACATTTGCCAACAGTACCCCCCGTTTCATTGACATGCCATCCCTAGTAAGACTTTTATTTGAATTGTATCAACTCTGTGGCATTGTTTTTAGATAATCAAATATAGATGTATAGATTTTGAAACTGTCCTATGCTGGACATATTTTTTACTGCTTGAAACAGTGTCATTATAGTCTGAGTTCTATGAATGTAATTGATATTTTTCATGACAATAAATGTTTTTAACTCATTAATGGTTGTCATTGGTAATTATTTTATATAACTGATATTAGGCCAAAAATGCCACTTTTTTTCTATAGGGTTTTACTGTAGGTGCATTTTCCTGCACATTTTGTGTAGCCACAGACAACACATACTGTGTTAAAATGACACATGTTTACACATCTTTATGTTAACCTTTCCTGACACATTACTGTGTTAAAATCATTTACACAGTGAATGAGTTAAAATTAACACATAACTAGTGGTCCTGGAGCTCACCCACGAATGTGTCAAAATTTAACACAGGTTGTGTCATTTTTGACACATTCTTTCTAAGAGTGTAGTAACAATGGCAATGTTTGATATCAGAAATTACATTTCCACTATTAACAATGCTAATTCTTGATATCCACAATTAAATTTTCACTAGTTAAAATTATAATTCTTGATATCAGCAACTGAATTTCAACTAGTAAAAACTATAATTCTTGATATCTGTAATTGTATTTTCACTAGTGAAAAGTCTCCATTGGCTGCCATTCAAAATCAATTGTTGATATCAAGAATTGATTTCTTACTAGTTGAAATTCCAATTTCACATATCAGAAATACAATTCTTACTAGTAAAAACCTTTATTTTTGATATCAAGAATTCAATTGTCACTAGTTGAAATGTCTATTCTTGATATCAACAATTGAATTTCTACTAGTAACAATGTTCATTTTTGATATCAATAATTCCATTTTCACTAGTGACAATGTTAATTTCTGATATCATGAATGTAATTGTTACTAGAAAGAAAGCCATTTTAGATATCTGAAATTATATTGATATCAGAAATACATTTTCAGATATCAAAAACTAACATTTTTACTAGTAGCAATTAAATTGTTGATATCAAGAATAGACATTTCAACTAGTGACAATTGAATTATTGATATCAGTAATTCGCATTTTTACTAGTAACAATGTAATTATTGATATCAAAAATTATATTTCTACTAGTAAGAAATCAATTCTTGATATCAACAATTAATTTTGAATGGCAGCCTATGGTGACATTTCACTAGTGAAAATACAATTACAGATATCAAGAATTCAATTGTTGATATCAATAATTATATTGTTGATATCAAGAATTCAATTGTTGATATCAAGAATTCTATTGTTGATATCAATAATTAAATTGCTGATATCAAAAATTTAATTGTTGATATCAACAATTGAATTGTTGATATCAAGAATTCATATCCTGAAAATGAATAAAAGTTAAAACGGCTTGCCATACACTAAAAGTATTCTTGTGTTTAGCACACTGTAAAAAATGATGCAGGGGGGTGTTAAATACAACCTGTGCAAATCAGTTATATTTTACTTAAGTATATTAGTTAGCAAGTAAAATATATAAAAATTTGTAAATTCTAACTACACTACCTATTTATTAAAAGTAATATTTGCAACATTAAAAGAATGAGTAAAACATACCCAAATATATTAGTTCAGTGGTCACAAATTGCGCATGCGCCAACTTCAACGTCCATGCGGGAATCACGGAATTCAAATTCAACGTCTTCCAGCGGGACCACGAAGTGTTTAGCTCCAGGTAAGTTTATTTTGTTTGTTTGTTGTTTATTATCTTTTCGATAAAATATAACGCAAATGTTAACTTATTTAATAGTAATATTTACCATTTGTAATTTTCTTGCTTCTGTTATCTTGTCGGCGCCACACCCTAACGTTAGCTGATAGTCTGAGGTTGGTCGATTTTGCGTTGATAGCGAAGTTACAGGGTCTTATACACCTACAAATGCGAGTAAAAATCTACATTCATGAGTAAAATATTAGCTGCAATGTGTCATTACCATTAGTGTTATGTACATGGCTGAAATGAGTGAACAGAGAGCAGCGCGAGTCTGTGTGTTTGACAGGGAGAGACTGTTGACGTCCTGAGGAGGCCATAACGACAGAGAAAATAACAACAGCAGTAAAGCTGTTAACGTTAATGTGGTTTGCGGGATAAATAATTTTAAGGTTTCCTTGCAATTATACAATGATCTCTGTGTTAGAAGGGATCAAATCATTAAGTACTTTTATTATTTACGGATATATATATAACTTATATGATAATTATTGTGTGCCTTTCTGTTGGGTTCTTTCATATATGTCAAATGTTCATTCTTTCATGTAACGTTAACGTTATGTCAAATTTGCTTAAATCGTGATCCATTCCATATCCTCCTTTACAAATATTTAACGTAGACTAAATTGTTCATATATTATGCTAGCATATCACCTAGCTTTAACTGCTGCTCTCCTCTTTTGATTTTGCATCATGCAGATGTAATTCTGCATCATGCAATAGCAGTGTTGTTGTTTTTTTAAGCAAGATGCAGCTTACAGTGATTTAAGCCTAAATGCAGTTAATTTATGTCTTGATTCTATATTTAAAAATGTATGATTAAAAAATGTCTTACTTTTTTTCTTCCACAGAAAGATCTTTATGAAAAGACCGTGCAAGAAGAATATTCAAGAAGAATATATAAGAATAAAGTTTAGCCATGTTTCATCCCATGAAGGCGTTTATTTTGAATGGGAAGGGTTTGAAGAAGTTTAATAATGTAAGTGGTAAAACTTTACAATAAGGTTTCATTTGTTAACATTAGTTAATGTATTAATTAAGATGGACTATTAATGAGCAATACGGTATTTATTAATCTTTACTAATCTATTAGTATAGATTAATAATTTTAGTAATATTAGTTCACAGTGCATTAACTAATGTTAACAAATAATAATTTATTGGGTAAATGCTGAAATTAACATTTACAAGATTAATAAATGCTGTAGAAGTATTGTTCATTCTTCGTTCATGTTAACTAAAGTAGTTAAAGGGATAGTTCACCCAAAAATGAAAGTTGTCATTAATTACTCACCCTCATGTCTTTTCAAACCTGTAAGACCTTCTTTTATCTTCAGAACACAAATAAAGATATTTTTAATGAAATCTGAGAGATTTCTCTCCCTCCATTGACAGTCTACAACTACCCCACTGACTCTTCAAAAAGTTCATGAAGAGATTGTAAAACTAATTCATATGCATCAAGGGGGTTACTTCAAATTTTCTGAAGAGAGACGATCACTTTATATGACAAACATATTAAATTTAGGCTTTTATTCACATAAACATTGGTCAGCGAACAAACAGAAGCTCATTGGTTCTTGCTGAAGCTCAAACTTGCTGAGTAACACGAGAATGAACCTCATTGGTTCTCGCACATCAAGGGAACATGTTTGAGCTTCCGTTTACCATAAGTGTGAGTTGATGAATGTTTATATGTGAATAAAAGCCTAAATTTAATCTGTTCATCACATAAAGTGATTGTCTTTCTTCAGAACATTTGCACTAAACCGCCTAATTCAAAAGGATTAGTTTTATGATCTCTTTATGAACGTTTTGAAGCTTCAAAGTGATACAGTAGTTGTGTAGACTGCAAATGGAGGGACAGAAATATCTCAGATTTCATCAAAAAATATCTTTATTTGTGAATGAAATTAATACGAGTTTGGAATGACATGAGGATGAGTGGCAAGATGGCAATTTAAATTTTGGGGTGAACTAACCATTTAACTAATGAAACCTTATTGTAAAGTGTTATTACGTAAGTGATATGAAGTTGTATGTCGCTTAATTTTTTTTTGTGATCAATTATTTATTTATTTTCTTACAATCATTATTTACACATTGGACAGGAAACAGCTTCACAAGAGAGAAATAGACTGATTATAACATCATTTAAAAATATAACAGAGGCACAAAATGTTGCTTATTCTGATGCCAGTTTCTCTTCTCCTCCCCATATCCTACCCAGCCCAAAACCACCCTCCAGCCCTTAACTAGATTCGCTCAAGGTATTGAACAGTAAAGTAAAAAAAAATAAAAATAATAATATGTCGCTTAAAATTGAATGTTGAATAATGGTTATTTTTTTACCTACATTAATTTGTGTTAAGTTTATAAAAAAATGAAATGTTTGTTTGTATCCATATACCGGTAGCATGTCAGTCCATTGAGGTAAATAAGATCAGCCTCTGCTCTTATTTCAGATCCAGTGTTGAAACCACACACATTACATCAAATTGTCTATTTATTTGTGTTTGAAATAAGAAAATGTGTGAGAGATTTTAGACTGTTGCTTTTAATGTATATTCTGACTTCCCATTATTTTTAAATGGACAGTGTTGAAGAAGTTGGATGTAACGTGAGTCATATGAATGTAAGAGGGCATTTGTTAGTTTGAAATGTTTGTTTTTTGGTCACTAAAAAGTAATAGATAAGATATCCTGTGTCTGGCCATTTTTAGGTAAATTTAACCGTCTCTGAATAAGTAATTTTTAATTATTTCTGTTGACTTATTATTATTAAAAAAATATAAGTAAATGGACTTTTGCCTACTAAAGAGAGTAATTATTACTCATTAATTAGCTGTGTATGGTATTGAGACATATTAGGTAGACGTTACCTAATTTTGTTTAGTATGTCAGAGCCATTAAATGTAGGTACTCTTTATTCAAAAATATGGGAGGAAATCTACCCAAACAAAGTGAGTGCAAATTGTTACCTCAATTTTATTGGGTAGATTCTATAGGTTTGTTTTTACAGTGCATATTTCTTAAAAATGTAACTAAGCATATTATTATTACCAAAGTACTTATGCACTTTTTAGAAATATGTTAAAATTATGCTTGTTTTTAGCATATTTTTAAAAGTATAATTAAGCATGTATTTATTACCAATGTAGTTCTAGTACACTTGTTAGAAATATATTACAGTTTTTTACAATCACTTTGCTACTATTTTCAGAACCTTGATGTCATTTTTCAAAACTCTAGACACAAAACTCAAAACGGTTATCACTTGTAACACAGGTTGTCTAATGTTCAAAACATTGCATTGTGCATTCACATCTTTAAAGAAATCTTGCACTTGCACAATCATTGGTTCAAAAAACAAATTTACTGTGAAATACCATTGAAACACAACTATAGATCACCCACACACAAGCAACCGATAGTTTCACTCTGTCATTGTTCGTACAATCATTAACTATTGTAGAACAAAATAGGTGATACAGGTTTCATTATGGTACTACATGTACAGTAAATACCTCTGTTACTGTAAAGTACTGCAGTAGTAGAGAGAATACAGACAAAGTGGAATCATTGAACAAAGTTTGTAATATATTGATGCAAAACACTACAGTACAATCACAACATTGGTTTATTTTAATCAAAGCAAAAATACAGTAATTAGCTATGAAATAGAAAAGAAAAGACAGTACTGTAAACCATCAAATGCAATGAAATAGAAAAGAAAAGACAGTACTGTAAACCATCAAATGCAGTGTTCCTCAACTTGCTTGCACTGTAAGAAATAAAACAGCAGTGATTACTGTACTTCTACATTGTCATCAACTCTGTGTTGTGGATTTGGCCACAGGTTCTCATCTACATCACAATGGATGTTTTCATTAGCCAAACATCTTGGAAAAAACCTTCGGGCATGGCGAATCCAGGCCTGACACTGGTCTGCTGTGATGTCATTGCAGGCGTCATCCATGGCCTGGAGAAGAGTGACTTGTTCATGAGGGTGCCTATCATGAACCTTCCATCTCCATGCGGAGAAAAATTCCTCAATCGGGTTAAGGAAGGGGGAGTATGGGGGTAAATACAGGGTGGTAAATTGTGCATGGGCCTGAAACCATGCTTGCACCACATGAGCATGATGGAACCTGACATTGTCCCAGACAATGACATAGGTCACACCTTCAGCTCTACAAACCTGTTCGAGCTCATCAAGAAAGGTGACAAGGAGAGCTGCATTATATGGTCCAATATGAGGTCTGCGTCCCACCACACCATCTTCTGATATAGCCGCACACATGGTAATGTTGGCCCCACGTTGTCCAGGTACTTGGATGGTTGCCCGCTGGCCAATGAAATTCCGACCTCTCCTCCTTGTCTTGGCCAGATTAAAACCTGCCTCATCCAAATATATGAATTTGTGATGGTCGTCATCAGCATCCAGCTCCATCACCCTCTAAAAATACATTTTGGAAAGAGATTTAGAGATTACCGTACAATGTAGAATTTTTGGGAATGTTTTTACAACAGCCGTCTTGAAACTGAACTTACCTGAACATACTCAGTCCTCATTTGTTTCACTCTGTCTGCATTTCTTTCGAAAGGCACATGGTATAGTTGTTTTATAGATACCTGGTGCCTTTTCAGTATGCGTGCAATGGTCGGCAAACTTATGGATCCCACATTGTTGAACATGTCTTCATTGTCCAAGATATGCTGGCGAATTTCTGTAAGGCGAATATCATTTCTGGCCCGAACCAAATCGACCACAGCCTGCTCTTGCTGGTCAGTTAGAATTTTGCCTCTGCCTCCACTATTTGGCCTAGTCACAATTCTACAGGGAACATTAGAGTAAGAAGACACTTGGTCACATCACCTATTCTGTGATACACATTGGTATGCAGTCATTTGACAATTGAGAGTAGCATAATGTTTAGTGCATGCTGATAACTTACCGGTTCTCATTGCGGAAAGTTCTGATTATTGAGGCCACGGTTGACCTTCTCAGGTTTGGTTGTATCATTGTAGCCGCCTCAGTCATTGTCATGCCATGATTTATGACATGGTCTACAACTATTGCCCGAATTTCATTGGACACTCTATGCTGTTGCTGCCGCTGTCTTGGTCCGTGGCCTTGTCCTCTACCACGTTCCCCCACACCTCTCAAACGAGGCCCACGACCACCTCTCAGAAGGGGTGCCTGTCCTCTACCACGTTCCCCCACACCTCTCAAACGAGGCCCACGACCACCTCTCAGAAGGGGTGCCTGTCCTCTACCACGTTCCCCCACACCTCTCAAACGAGGCCCACGACCACCTCTCAGAAGGGCTGCCTGTCCCCTACCATTCCTTTGACCAACACGTCTTCCTCCCACCACTGCTTGACCTCCATTGTGACCTGGATCACCTGCTGGCTCCATGTTACATATCACTATGCTCTTGCAATTGGATCCCAATCAACTCTTTATATACTCATTCCACAATGTGCCCTCAATCATCAGTAACGAGTTGGCAGAATTGGACAAGCAATTCCAAGGGCCTGCATCTCTACAGTGCAGTACTGTCAATACTTTAAATAGTCTGAAAAGGTGGTACAGTATTTGGGACCATAGACACAGTGTCTGATGAAGCATTACAGTATGATATAAAATATTAGGCTACATCCATGGATATTGTAGTCTAATTGGTTCATGCTCCACGCTAATTGGTGACAATGAATCTCGTTATCTTGAAACTTTCATGATTTACTGTAAACATGGAAGATTGTTTGTCTGTTTCCATACAACTATACATTAAGAGTAACGCAACAGTTACTTATCATTTTGAGCAGTTGTATCAATTGATAGTTAGATCAGTGTAAGGAAATGAATAGACATTCATTTGAAATGTAATGTGTGAATTGCCTTTTGAAATAGTAGTACTTTGATGTTAAGTTGTGTCATATTGAACAAGTGATTTTTGTTGAATGAACAAATGATCTAAGTTTTATGTGTATTGTATCCAAACAATTGAGAAAATGGTTAGAGTTTTGAAAAATGTGCATTTTGATAATTGGTTGTGAGTTTTGTGTCTAGAGTTGTGAAAAATGACATCAAGGTTCTGAAAATAGTAACAAAGTGATTGTAAAAAACTGTAAAAGTATACTTGTGTTTAGCATATTTCTTAAAAGTGTAACAAAGCATATATTTTTAACCAATGTACTTATAGTGGACTTTTTAGAAATATGTTAAAAGTATGCTTGTTTTTCAATATACTTTTAGAAAATATACTAAAGTACAATTATTTTAAAGGGTGTTAAAAGTTGTATTGTAAAAATAGGTAAAAAGGATGATGCTAATATACTTTTAATATATTTAAAGATAGTACATTTTTTGTTAGTATATTTGCAATGTACTATTGAAAAAGGGAATATATTTCAAATACAATAAAGCATACTTTTTTTCCATTAGGGAAAGTAGTTGCGACTGATGCATTATTATTTTCTGTATGACCAGGTCCAGAAATTATGGGTTGTTTCCACATGCAGTGCGCGCTCCACACTCCGCACAAACACTTGGATATGCACATAATAATAGGGTGAACGTTAGGGCGAACGTTAGAGCGAGCAGCCATGCCAGACGGATAAGTCCTCTTCATGTTTAACAAATCAAATTCTTGCGCCAGTTTGAAAAGGGCGGCTGAAACACACTTAGCCTATACAGATAAACTCCCAACGCTGGTGTCAGGTGCGGATTTATGGGCGGGCCTGGGTGGGCACGTTGACAAGTGGCCCACCCAATCAGATTAATAAAAACTATTTAAATTTTTAATTTTAATAATAATAATAATAATGAATTAAGTTTGGCCATATACGGCCCGCCGAACACTTTATGTGATATATGACAAGCGTTGAGCGCGTCCATCTCTGGCTCAGCGCCAGCCAACGCGCGAACGCACAGTTTGAATCTGTTTTGTTATGTCACTGTACATATTTTGTCCAGACTTTGACACCCTTGCAAGGAGAGGTTACTAGTAAGAATGCAATTGAAGAGCTCTTTAATTCAATTACAGAGCTCTGCAATTATACATATCTTTAATTAGTTTTTTTACTAGTAACAATTCAATTAGAGAGCTCTGTAATTGCATTCTTACTAGTAAGAATTGGATTAGAGAGCTCTCTAATTGTAATCCTAGTAACAATTCAATTGTAGAGCTCTCTGATTGTAATTCTTACTAGTAACAATTCAATTAGAGAACTCTGTAATTAAAAATGAATGGAAGTCAATGGAGACATGTGACAAGTAAAAATTAATTTGTAGAGCTCTCTAATTAGAATTGTTACTAGTAAGAATTGAATTAGAGAGCTCTGCAATTGTAATTCTTACTAGTAAGAATTGAATATTAGAGAGCTCTCTAATTGCATTTTTACTAGTAAGAATTGAATTAGAGAGCTCTCTAATTGTAATTGTTACTAGTAAGAATTGAAGTGTAGAGCTCTCCAATTGAATTCTTACTAGTAAAAATGCAATTACGACGAGTAAGGCTGGGTACAATTTAAGCTAAAACGGCTTGCCATAGTGAGCTCTCTAATTCAATTCTTACTAGTAAAAATACGATTAGATAGCTCTCTAATTAAATTATTACTAGTAAGAATTACAATTGCAGAGCTCTCTAATTCAATTCTTACTAGTAACAATTACAATTAGAGAGCTCTACAAATTAATTTTTACTAGTCATATGTCTCCATCGACTTCCATTCATTTTTAATTACAGAGCTCTCTAATTGAATTGTTAGGCTACTAGTAAGAGTTACAATTAGAGAGCTCTCTAATTCAATTCTTAGTAAGAATGCAATTACAGAGCTCTCTAATTGAATTGTTACTAGTAAAAAAACGAATTAAAGGTATAGTTGCAGAGCTCTGTAATTGAATTAAAGAGCTCTGCAATTGCATTCTTACTAGTAACAACTGAATTAGAGAGCTGTCTAATTGGAATTCAGCGCCATCATTACGACACGGCATTGATTACGGCTTTTGTTCACACAGCACGCGTTCCCGGACTGAACACGTGAGACTGTGTTAGAACACGGCAATGTTACTAGGTCCCCAACCCGCATCAATCCCGGGTCGTGTTTGCGTTCACACAGAAAGTGTTCCGGCAATTTCCCGGCATCAACGCGCTGTGTGAAAGGGGCTCTAGACTCATCAAACAGCACTGATGTCAAACTGCCAATCAAGACTAAATATCCATGTTTAAATGTAAGTTTTCCAAAGAATGTGAAAATGAAATGTTTAATCCTCTGGTATTCCTCACTTTGGGGTCACACTTGTGATCCTCTTTGGTCAAAACAGACCAAAAAGAAAATTTGTTAAAAAAATTTAAACAAAATAATGGAGGCTACTATATTTTGTTTGAATAATTTTTCTTTAATTTTTTGTATTTTATATGAAAAAAATATTTAATATTGTTTCCAATTAATATAGTGCTTTAGGTTAAAACAGAGGAAAGGTACTTAAATTTCCAATGCAAGGAAAGCAGGTTTTGCATTTGGATACATATTTAGACATTATTAACCCCAAATATTAATATTTCCAATTCTCTGTATCTCACGAATGACAGCATTGGTGTAGGGCATGTTGTCCTAGTCTGATGGCTGCCGACCGTGACCCACCCACAACATGATCAATCTCCTCCTGAACTATGGCTGTAGATACAAAATAGAGATTGTATCGGTGAGCAAAGTGACGTACCCAGAATTACATTTTTGGGGGTCACATCCTGGGAACCGAGATGGCAGAAAGCGCATCCTGTTTGTTTTCTTAATTTTACAAAAGCACGTTTTGTTTTTATTGTGAGTTTACGCAAATAAAAGTAAACCCTTCACTGCAGTCCAGTGATGAATCTAGGTCCTGGAAATGGGAAGCCTTAGGTGCCATCTTCTCATGGAAATGTGAAGTATATAGGCTCAGATGTAGATGGCACTTTTCCTCCTCCTCGCTCATCTCAGGATATTTCATCATGTAGTGTAAACCCCAGTACAGCAGCAGTATCAGTTCCCCCCACAAACAGATCCAATGTACAAAAGCATAAGTTCTCCACATCAAACACAGCATTTGTCTAATCTTAGTGCTATATATGATGAATGAAAGCGATTATTATTATGTATAGGGAGTATCCATTTTTAAATGCATGCCAGAGCATTCCCGTACCAGCACACTTACTGACACCCTCTTAGAAAAAAAGGTCTTACTTTTTCCATCTCAGCAAGAAAGCAGTCAATGTAGTCACGTGGATTTGACTGATCATAATTCGCTCTGAGTGCATTTGCCTTTCCTTTCATAACCTTGTCCAAAACATTTAAATAACTCTCCCTTTTCTCACACTCATGGGTTTTGAGATGTTTCCATGTAACTTACCAAGCAATTTAACCTTAAAACAGTTCAACAGAAAATAAATACATTAGTCTTAATGGGAAAGCAATCCTCTTCTAAAGCAACATTCACATGGTTCTAATTTGTTCTTCAAAGGGGGATTATTCCTAGTATTATAATGCTCATATTTGTAGTGTGACTGACTGACAAGTTAACCACATATTTGGATTGACTGACCTTTGTCTCCAAAGATGTCATAAAAGATAGGTAACATGGGCCGATCAGCGAGGTTTTCGCCTTGTTGTGTATACCTCTTTCACAGTTTTGTAGCCGATCAAAACAAAAATTCTTGGGCAGAAAATTCGAAACCTTCAAATATTTAGGAATTTTGCTGCAAACTGAAATGTGCGAAAATTAACATATACACAACTTTGAAATAGTTTTAATTGCCCTAAATACATGATTTCAGATCAAATACATTTACATCATCCCAAAGCTGATGAACATTTATATTAGTAGTCGTGTTTTACTGTCTATTGACGGCTTTCCCAAATACCTTTTCCAACTGAAGATGAATCTTCTTGTGAACGATATGATAAAGGTCTCCTACAATGGGGTAAAGACTATGGTCCAGAAGGAAAGTTTTTCGGCGCTTTATTTCTGAAATAATCAGTCAGTATTAAAAACACAAAAGCGAAAATAACAAAATATTCTTGATAACAATGATAGACACAAGAGGTTGCCATCTCCAGGTTGGTGACCTTTGTCAGAATTTGACCACTTCTCAAAAACAAGACTGCATTCCCAGTAAAGGCTGAAATACACTACACATTTGTAAAAAATCAAAACCTATTTTAAAAAACACCAGAGCTGAGGAGGAGTCTAGTCCACAGGCTTTAGAATATATATTCATTTTATAATGCTTTAAATTTTTTATAAGTTAAATAATAATTTATTCATTTTTATTCTATTTCTTATTGTTTAAGGCGAGACACTGCAGGTGAATAGGATAATTTTTTTTACTTACAGATATCACCATGAAACTTTACCAGTTGATTACTCACATAAATAGGAGAACAAAATGTATTGCAAGTTTTCTGTAATTTTATGTTTAGATATGCTAATCAGGCTATATCTAATTAAATATGCGCTAATTTGCATATATTTTGAAGTGACAAATCTGACCATTGAAAAAAACAAGGTTCAAAATTATTTTTGCATTTTGTTGATATATTCAATGAAAAGACATTTTCAGAGGGGATTATGAATATCTCCTTTTGTTACCCTGTAAATCAGAAAATACTGCCAATAGCCTTAAAAAATTGATTTCCGCCCTATTTTTAGGCATAAAATGTCATATAAATCAGGCCAAGAATGATATATCAACAAATCCCTCTGAACAAACCTTCACAATATAGTTAGGAATAAGACTGTAAAGTTTGGTGTATGTAGGTGCTACAGAAGTGGAAAATCGTCACTAGAAGTGTGAGAAAAAACTCATTTTGAGAAAACGGCCTTTAAAGATTTGTATGGCAAAATTCCACTAATTTCTATTGAAAGCCATGAATTACAGACAAAATATGCTTTAAGTCCAAGTAAAATCCATGTATCACACTGTTTAACATCCAAAACTCATTATTGCTTCATCCATCACTGATCATAACATCCAAAACAACACATCAAAACAACATATCACCAGTAGGCTACATCACACAGGTGAATATGTCTCTGCCTGAGGAACTCACAACCACTTTAGGATCCCACAATTACAGATTTGTTTAGTATTATATAGTAATTATATTATACAAAAACTGAAATGTGCTGTGTAATTTAATTGTTTTGTATATATAGTGTGTAAAGTATAGTATATGTGATGTATGTATATAATGGCAGAGCACGTCACGTGACGACTCTGAACGAATCACGTTGTCAGAAATTGGCATCAGCCAGTGAGATTGCGCATTTCGAGTTAAATCGCCCGTTTTACTTCCATGATTGGTTGCTGATAAACAGTAAATGACCATATTTGGACCCGACAGTGTTGCGCAGGAGAGAGAGAGCTTTCTAACGGTGTGTGTGATGACAGTGTGCAGATCGCGATCGCAGAGCAGCATGTTGATTTAGAATGCCAACTTTTGAGGAATTTAGGCGAAATCTACACACGCAAACCGACAAAGTGTAGTACAATAAAGACCTAAATGTGTATTTTGGACTTTTTTTCAGCACAAGTCTGAAAGAAGACATGCTATTGAAGACAAATATCCCAAAATCTCAAAATTGACCAGTGAAAAAAAAAAACGATGTTTTTACCTGCCGTGTCTCGCCTTAAATCTTTTGATTGACATTTTAAAAAGGTTACCAGCTTTATTTGTCTACTTGAAGCTGCAGTTTTATTTGGTTATAGATCATTTTAAACAATCTCAGATGAAGAAACCATATAATTCTACTTTGGGAAAAAATAATAATATGGTGATGTAAAATGTATATCAATCAACGAGGAGTGAAACTTATTCTAAATGGCTTTGGGGAAAGTGTCATTCCAAATTTAAAGTCCAAGCTTGTTTGAGTTCCCTCTGGAGGAGATAGAGTAAAGGATTGTAGAAAGGATGTGAAGAAGAGAAAGAGCTCCATACGTGCAAGCGATTCTCCTGGACACGATCGTTTTCCTTGAAAGGATGAAATAAAGACAGGTATGTGTTTATACTGTACAGACAGTGGGATGCTATTGTGAAAAATAAATCTCAAATCAATGAATTAACAGGTGTATGCAAAATTTTGAAATATTCTATGTACAAAAAACCTGCTTACCTATTGAGAAGGGAATAAAGGCTTCAGGTTTTTCAAACTCGCCTTGAGTGTTCAGAAAATTCTGTGGATCAAATGAATGTGGAGTCTTCCACTTGGTCTGATCAAACAGTACTGTGGTCAGGTTAGGAATTATTTGTGTACCCTTAATGTAGAATAAAAAAAGACAAATTACCATCATCTAAGGACCAACATGAACTATTCCATGATGCATATTAATCAAATAGTCTGATTTGCTAGGTAGGTAGTTGAAATTTGAATGCCTATTCTCTATTAAAAGTCTATTCTCATAGGCCAGAACTAACTTACAAAAAAAAATTGGTGTCAATGTTATAGAGGTTTACTTAGTTTTGTCATTCATCTCACCTTTGGAATGAAATATCCTCCCAATATTGTGTCTTCATTAGTCATTCTTGGCACACTAAGAGGCACAACATTGCTCATTCTCTGGATCTCATGGATGACAGCATCAGTGTACGGCATGCTGGGTCGGTCATCGAAGTTGGGTCGGCGCGACTGTCCAACTACTCGGTCTATTTCGCCCTGGACCTTTTCTGAACATATGAATATGACATTTGATACCAACATTCCATAACATGTGTAAAGACTCAGAGGCGGATCTAATCCGTGGGGGATTTGCATATCATAATTAACAATTGGTAATTAATAATTATTCATATATGTTTGGATTAGATCAGTCTTACATGTTAATAAATCTCCCGATAAGGGATGATATGTCATTTTACCTGCATGCATGCATGTGTATCCTTGCAATTAACCACAAGTTGATTGTGATTAATTACACGGACCACGTCTTACAAAACAGGCAAAATGAATTAGCTCAATTGTCAGAATAATATTTGTGGGGATCCACAATATCATCCTACTTTATAGGATTTCAGGAAAAGCAATTCTGTGGCCACAAGAATTGGGTTTCCTGCCCTATAAACAAATACTCTTTAAAGTATCTTTAATTTGTAAGCTTGTAGCTAAGATCTTTGACACTTAAGGGACTTGAAATATGAGCAAAGAGGCAGTACATCAATCAAAATGAATATAATTAATTTAATAAGGCAGAACTACTTATGGATTTACTACGTTACAGGAATACATGTATTTACAAACATTAACAGACAACGACGACAACGCGGGGCGTTTGGACAATGGATACACGTGTGAGAGCGAGTAAGTGAGCGAGAGAGAGAGAGAAGGGAGGGGAAGAGAGAGAGAGACAGCCTGGGTACAATTTCCCCAGACATTCACCTTTCTGTAACAACACGAAAAACATCATCTTAATGCTTCTTAGAAGCTCTATAAAGAAATATACTTGCACAAGTGTCTTGGTCTCTCTGTGTCGTGGCATTCTCACACGGCCTGGTCTGGCCACGTGCGTGAGCGGAGTCCTTTGTGTAGAAGCGTCACGTGGTGCTGCTTGGCGCGCGTGTTGAACAGAGGTTTAAAGTCTTTGAGGTAACATTACCAAAGGAATTAGATCGGCTAAGTTCGTTTCACTTCGTGGAAGTGAACAGAGTCGAGTACGGAAAATAAAACTTTGACTAACAAAGAAAAGAAAGATCCCCGAGGGGAGATCACGCGGAGTTACATCTTTGCATGGCTGGTGAAGAAGCGTGTGTGCGTCTCTCGGTCCGGCGCGTCACGTGCGCATGTTTCTCCTTCAAAGCGAGCCAAGGGCAGCGATTTTGAATGTCCGTTTGAGGTGAAGTTGGCGGTTGATGATTCAGACTAAGTTCATTTCACTCGTCGGTGGAAATGAACAAAGGAGAATTCGAAAATGGAAAATAAAAACTTAAAGAAACAAAAGAAGAGATCCCCTGAGGGGAAATCGCGGATCCGTTACATGATGCTGGGAGGAGGAGAGAGGGTGAGAGAGCGAGAGAGTGGAGCGCGCCGATATTTATCACCTTGGAGAAATCCAGCCTCTTCCTGTCGGCTTGGCCAATCGGAGAGTTGGAAGTCAAAGGCGGGAATTTAGTTTTTATTACTCTTTTGTCTAAGAGCGCAAGCTCCTTAGGTGTGCATGCGCGGGGGGGTAGATGGGGTTGTCAATTTGTTGAAGAAACTATGAAAGATGCTTTTACTGTTAATATGTTGTTGTTACCGACATATCGTGTATACAGTCACGTCGATCTTCAAAGTACCAGGTTTTAGAGACCAAATATGTCACACATCTGATTCTGGTTAAGTATAGTGTGAACAGTCTGGAATAGTAAGTATTAGAGTTTACATGAAACAAACCACATAAAAGGACACATCATGAGATTGGAACATTAGATACATGGTAATACATTTCTCACATGGTACTAATATATATATATATATATATATATATATATATATATATATATATATATATATAGAGAGAGAGAGAGAGAGAGAATATATATGATTGAAAAGGTTTCATTTCTCCTTCTCAGCAAGAATTAAATCCATGCACATTCTTTTGGGTCGTAAACCCGTAACAGGACACTGACTTCGGCCAGTGTTAGCAGAGCAAAGTTTCACAGACTTCGTTAGGATAGTGAGTTTGCTGGATTATTCATTAAAAATGCATAATACAGGCATTTATCGTTCGTTTAGAACTACAATACACTCACACGTATCTTCATAGGCCCTGGGCACTCTGGGGTTCCCTTTTGAGAGGTCTCTCCTATTGCGTAAGTAGCTTACGCTATGGGAAAACTCCTTTTCTCGAGAATATTGAAGTCTTTATGTAAAACGCATTGCAGCTGCACAGCTGACAGCAATGAACGAAGGAGCTCGGTCATTGGCTGTGCTGCGGCAACTTGCTCGAACCAATGACGGGGCGACTCTGAATGCGCGATCAATGAGCGCGCTTCGCGCCCGCGCGCGTCAGAGCCTGCCAAGATGGGCGTGGCCAAGCTATATATTGGGCGCCCCATCATGAGAGTTCTTTAGATTTAATTTCCTTCAGCGAACACCTTCTTCGCTGGATCCTCCGGATTATTGAAAGCCTTCGCCGCCGTGGAAAAGCATACCAGCGGGATTGCTACGAGGACGTCGGCACCTTCAGCCGCCTTCGAACACCATCCTACTGAGCCATCCGGCGCGCCACACACGCAAGTATTTTACATCTGTTCGCCTCGCGACATTTGTAAAAGAGCAATTTTTCTGAGGCGTTGTTTCAAATGCCTTCCTGCGCGTCGTGCAGAGACCTTCTCCCGGACGGGGATCGTCACATCATCTGCGCTCGCTGCCTGGGCCGGAACCACGCAGAAGCTGCTTTGACCAAGGGCGGATGCCCGGAATGTGACGACCTGGGTCTCTCCACACTGCGGGCTCGCTTCGCCGCGAGCGAGCCCATCGCCGCCGCCACCCCTCTGTTTTAGCCGCGCTTTAAAAAAAAAAAAAAAAAAGCCGCTCACAGAGGCTTCCTGAACCTGAGCTCAGTGACGTCACGCCGAGCCAGTCTCCGCGTGCTTCACCGCCGCTCTTGCCTTCCCCACCGCCGGTTCAGTTCACTCAGCCGGACCCACACCCCTCTAGCAGAGCAGTGGGCCTTGTGACTTTCGGCGCGTCCGAGGACGACGGGGAGTGGATGACAGCCTGTCCATCGACGCTGCATCTGCGGGCGCCCTCCACAAGACGCTTATATGCCCAGAAATGAAAGTGTTCAGTGACTGGTGTAATGCCAAGGGCCTGAACCCTGAGACATGCGAGATTACGAATGTACTCGTTTTTCTACAAGGGCTTCTGGAGGCGGGCCGCACCCCCTCCACGCTCAAAGTATATGTGGCGACCATCACAGCGTCACACGACCCTGTAATGGAACGTCCATTGGGAAGAAACGACCTAATTATTCGTTTCCTAAAGGGCGCTAGGAGGATGAACCCTTCACGCCCCCCCTCAGTGCCGATCTGGGACCTAGCTACTGTCCTAGACGCTCTTAAAGGGCCCCCGTTCGAACCACTCCGAACTGTGCACCTTAAACAGCTCTCGCTCAAGACTGCGCTCTTGCTGGTACTCGCCTCGGTCAAGAGAGTGGGCGACCTGCACGCGCTTTCGACAAGCGCTGCCTGCCTAGAATTCAGTCCTAACGACTGCAGGGTCGTCCTTAGGCCGAAACAGGGGTATATTCCTAAAGTGCTCACCACTCCCTTCAGAGCACAGGTTATCTCCCTAACTGCGCTTTCGTCTCCAGCAGACGAACACGACGCTAATCTACTCTGCCCCGTTAGGGCTCTCAGAGTGTATTTGGAGCGTTCTGCCCTATTCAGACAGACAGAACAACTGTTTGTATGCTTTGGCGACCGTACGAAAGGTTCCGCCGTTTCAAAGCAGAGAATCTCTCACTGGATAGTTGAAGCTATAGCGCTGGCTTACGAAGCTAAGGGACTTCAATGCCCCTGGGGAGTCAAAGCACACTCCACCAGGAGTGTGGCTTCTTCCTGGGCATGGTCGAGCGGGATACCGATCGAGGATATTTGTGCGGCGGCAGGCTGGGCCTCACCGTCCACATCTATCAGGTTCTACAACCTACAGGTCCCGACATTGCATTCCAATGTGCTATCAGCATGATGCTAGTTGAACTGCGAGTTCGCATCTAGATTATGTATGTGGTTGTGTCACACTGAGCGCCTTCTAGCCGCTCTGTATTTTTTCCCACATATAAAGCTCGCCTCTGCCGGCTAGTTGGATGATAACTTTGCTTTTTAGCTCAGGCACCTGCCTCTGGCTATCATAAGGCGAAGTTCAGCACGCACGGCGTTTTGCATGGTGTTCCCATAGCGTAAGCTACTTACGCAATAGGAGAGACCTCTCGAAAGGGAACGACTCGGTTACTAACGTAACCTCGGTTCCCTGAGAGGAGGGAACGAGTATAGCGTAAGCTGCCGTGCTTGTGCTTGGTTAGTTCGCTTCAGTCGTTTTAACCTAAAGAACTCTCATGACAGGGCGCCCAATATATAGCTTGGCCACGCCCATCTTGGCGGGCTCTGACGCGCGCGGGCGCGAAGCGCGCTCATTAGTCGCGCATTCAGAGTCGCCCCGTCATTGGTTCGAGCAAGTTGCCACAGCACAGCCAATGACCGAGCTCCTTCGTTCATTGCTGTCAGCTGTGCAGCTGCAATGCGTTTTAAATAAAGACTTCAATATTCTCGAGAAAAGGAGTTTTCCCATAGCGTAAGCTACTTACGCAATACTCGTTCCCTCCTCTCAGGGAACAGAGGTTACGTTAGTAACCGAGTCGTTTTAGGAAGAACTTGGGTTTTAGGAAGAATGTGCTTCATTTGTTTCAGAGGGACTGAGTCAATGATTCACCCAAATACCCTACAATCCCCCTTTTCGTCAGATGATGTCCCTGTGTGTGGACATAATCGGACGACAAATCATCACCATGGGCGGATGACAGGTGAATCATGATGGTCGAGTAGCAGGTGGCTGTTAGGCTGAGGGCTCAGCTTGATGAAGTTCGACGCAGCCTCCAGCGTGGTACCCTCTTCCTGAGGGTCCGGTGGGCTTGGCTGTAGATGTTCGCGTCTCGTTGAGTCTCCTGTGCAGGATGACTGTCGAGTGTCGGGGTGTGGTTGATAGATGTACCCAGCGTAGGATCGTCCGCAGTCCAGGATTGGACAGCAGGTGAAGCATTTAAGGCGGGCAGTTGAGACAAAGCTCGGAGGGCTGTGTTGATAGAAGCAATGTCAATTATTTCTCTGGACTTAACTAGTGGTTCACTATGGCTTGACGAAGTGAATGATAGGGGGAAAAAGGACAGCTTTCCTATTCAAATTATGCTTATTATCAATCCTCTGGACTATAGTTGTGCCCTAGTAAATTGTTGAAATTACTTGTGTTGCTGGGTCACAAAAATGAGTGCACTGGTTGAAACTAAGCCAAAATAACAAATAAGGGTGTCTCTGTTACCTTTCTGGGCCCTATGGGAAATGGAACCACATTTGAACAAGAGAGGAAATGAAATTAAATCATATAGATGACCGAATAGCCAAGGGAATAGCTGGCTGCTATTATTATCAAAGTCAAAGAAATGAAAGAATTAACGAAGAGCAAAAAAATTTAAAATTAAAAGCAAAAAGGAATAAAGTGATCAAAACAACGGGAATGATCTGAATGTGAGAATAATCAGTGGCATTAGTGAATAAACTTTGGATTTGCCTGGACCACCACTCCATAGTGGGTTACAGCAGTTGCGTGTTCAAGACCACTCTGTGTGTGTCCCTCCAAAGGTTTAGTCAACATGCTGATGAAGATTCTCATTACTATACGGATACTTCTCTAGCTACACATTTTACATGTAATTAAACTTGAGTGTAAATGGCGGGGCATCTGCAAATTTAGCCTACAGTGCTCAGCAAGGACTATGTCTAAATTAGTGAAGGTGAACTTTAGCTGAGAAGAATTGAAAGTATGGAAAGAGAAGAATTACAAACCCTAACTGGGGTTAGGGAAAGTATTCTAGAATACTTTGCACTGTATAAACAAAAGCTGTAATTACGGCTTCAAGTAAATGATGCTAACTGCTAACTGTAGAAGTTATTATATAGCTTAGCCTAAGCTGGATGGGTGCTAGGTTAGCTTAGCCACCTAGGCTGGTTTGTTTACAAAGTGACATCACGAGTTAGCGCTTCCTGTGACAAGTCGTTGTCATGGGAACCAGAGCATGTCAGAACAATTCGACAGTACCTGAAGAATGTCTGCACCTTTTAAATGAGTTATGCATGTTTAAACGGGTTAAAAGGGGGCGCCTATACTTTAAGTCTTTCGAGAACTTGATGTTACATTAAGTAAAATGCGACTGTGTTTTGGCATTTGCTAATTTTACTCATGTAACTCTTCTCTTTACTTTCCACAATTCTATTTGTTTACCGAGTAAGGAAATAGATTTGCTGTAAGTCAAAGGTTGTCTAAGCATCTATAGTTACGTCCCTCTCATGCACAAATGCTGACTTTTCAGCGAGTAAACAGTTTTGATCGCTTGGTAGCTCTCTGCTTGTAAATGCAGCTAAAATTTAGGTGAATTTCATCAACCTAACAATATTTTGTAAGGCCTTTACATTGTAGAAAGGGGAGCATCACCCAGGTCTACATATATATATATATAACTCTGTCCTGAGCTTTCTTTGTCAGACACAGGTTTAGTCACATCACAAAGTGACAGCTCACTCTGGTGCCTTGGACGAGCACCATCACGGTTATGCTGCCCTCTGCTGGCCTGGAACTGTCTTGACTCTCTGTAAACAGGGCTATGGTGTTGTGGGGCGCCCTCTAGAGGCAGCTCTGCGTAGGGTTCAGAGACAGAGTAGATTGTGGGGTTTTTCAAAGTCTTTTCGGACACAGTGTTTTGCTTGGTGTAAGCTTCTCTTAGCTGTTGAGTAGTCATGCTATGTGGGCTGGCTGGTGATGTTTTGAACAGGGGGCTTTCACCCCCCTGTACCGCTCTGGGTTCTTGGCTGAAAGGTGTGGACCGGTCAGGGGAAACTTGTGGTGTGTGTTTCCCCTTTTCCGGTCATGCTGCAGTTTATAAGAGTGTTGCAACTGTGTGTGAACGTTGTCAAGTTCGTGTTCGAGATCTTGTCTCTGCTGAACGAGCTTGTGGATGGTAGCACGGGCCTCTTGCGAGTTTCTTTCGCAGGCCGTGGCTTTCGAGTCTCTTTAAGTTCAGTCTCTGCTCTTTGCAAGGGGCTTCACTTTGTCGGAGTTTCTCGTTGAGTTCCTCTCTGGTTCTTTTCTCTGACTGCTCTCTTCGGTCTATGTGCAGATGAGGATCAGACAGGGCAGTTTGAAGTCTTTCCACTTCCTTCTGTAGCTCGGGGTCGTTGTCATCCTCGGCTTGCATCCTTAGCGTTGCAACTTCGTGCTCTAGGGCGATGCGGCTCCTTTCGTGAAGGCGTGCTTGTGCGATGAGCTGGCAAGCGAGGTTTTGACGTGTCTGACCGGTCTTTGTCATGGGAGCTTTGGCTTGGTTTGTGCGCCATCAGCTTGTCCACGTCTGCGATGCTCTTGGCTCGGGGCTCTGAGTCACTGGCGACCTTGGGCAGGAATGGAGGTGTCATGAATCTCAGCCATGTCTCCAGATTGTCCCAGCGGGTTGTGGGACTGTAGGACCGGAACATACTGGCTTCACTGTGGGCGAGAGGAACACAACACACGCAGAGAGACCAATGCAAGTTCGTTCTACGTTTAACGAGCTATAATACGGGCTATGCCGTGTATGAAAATTTTGGTTAACTGATGCAGACAGTTAAATCATTCGGTGGGACAATTTGGGTAGGTCAGCATGGGCCTGAATAAAGATTTTTAACGGGGCGGTAGCTTAGGGGTCACCTGTTGATACTAACGGCTTGGTTGTCAAACTATTATTCAGCGTTCCTTGTTGTCTCAGATAGGTTCTGTCTCTAGGTGAACTGAAAGGAACAGAGCACAACAGAAAAGAGCAATGGCAAGATAGCAAAGTTTGACGTAACATGCAACCATCAAAGATGGAAAGGTCGGTAATGAAATGGCGTTAATAGTACACAGGAAGTGTTACAGGGGAAGAGGAGGCCTAAGCCTGCGGTTTGTGGCTCGGAGAGGAGGAGGGAGCCAAACACTTTAATGATCGGGGGAATCTCTAGATTCTGTGGCCAATACTAAGTGGATGGATTTAATACCTTTTCTAGTTTCCCTGGGGTGAAATGAGGTCATTCAGGTTGGAGTCAGCATTGTGGTTGGTCTCTCTGTCGTCCCCAAACACTTAACAGCAGTGTCCCGGGCCCTTCCGTATATCTGTACCGATGTGTGCCCTCACGCAACTTGACTTTGAACACAACCGGCAGTGCCAAATTGGTGATGTCGTGTTGCGGGCCGCACCAACGGAGAGATACAGGAAAGTCCGAGACTCGCGCTCAGTCAGCGCTGGTGACGCAGGTCAGACAAACCAGCTTGCTGGACCCCAAGCAGAGATGACTGTCAAATCACCACAGCACGAGAGAAATTTCTACCTACAAACACAAAACAGGATGAAGGACAAGTGAACCTCAACGTGAATTAAAGCTCTCTCTATCTAAATCAAATTGAGTGTCTATTTTTTGTAGAAAAATCAAAGGCAACGGCTTTACTAAAATTATGGTACAAACAAAAAGGGAATTATGACAATGTTAATTATCAGAACAACCTAGCCTCCATTCAGAGAAGAGATTAAGTGCAGCAGGAAGAGCACAGGAGGAAGCAAGCTGTAGTGGCGCGTTTGGGCCACAAAGGGCTTGGGCCACTTCCTCTTAGTGGTCAACCTGGCTGACAGAGAATTTGATTTAAATTGCATTCAAACTGGTTTAAATACAATTCAAATCAAGCGTATGCATAGATGTTAAGTAACTTCTAGAATAGTAAGGATACAGTTGTCATAACGTATCAAATCAAAATTATTAAAAAATAATTTGAAAAAGGAAATATAGAAATAAAGCCATAAAACCATTCCAAACAGGAAAGGAGACTTAATTCAAATTGATCTTGAAATTTGTTTGTTTCAAACCAAATTTGAATAAGTGTAGGAAATTAAAGGTTGGCATTATATTTGATAATGATCACGACTACGGTGAGGTATCAATGATAATAACCAAAATAAAACCAACTGGGAGAAAGCCACTTCCAGAAAAGAATGATGTTAGGAACTAAGTGATGAGCTGACGTAGAGGGGGGGAGGCCACAAGGGGCGCATTCCTCCTAAGTGGTCATCATAAACTGCTACTACTTACTTTTAAATTTTAAATTCAACTGTGGTTTGAACCAAATTCAAAATAAGTGTACACAGTCAGGAGTGAAATCATGTTAGTAAAACTGGAACTTGCACATGCATTGAAAGTTAGAAGCACAATTTCAGAAATTCACTGAAAAAATCTGAAATTGTGATGAGAGAAATTGTTTAGGAAAAGACGACCTTGTTACTAGTGTCCACGAGATGGCGCTATTTCGCTCATGGAGGGTAAAGTCAGGGGGCGGTGCGTAATTCGAGAACTGTCAAGCACTTAGGCATCAGGCTTAGGCTGCCCTCTAGTGTCAGCGGAATAACAACCAGCCTGCTTCCATGTGTGATTCAAATTTGAGCGTGCAGACACTTTGTTTTTTGTAAGATCACACTTATCCAAAATAAAATCTCAGCGTTTTTTTTTTTTTGTGCTATATTTCACAAAACGGCGTGGCAGGATTTTTTTTTTCCGCTACACACAGACATAGGGACAACAGGAATTAGGCATCTGTTTTTCGATTCCCACATACAACAATTAGCGCTATGATTCACACGTGTTCGCCTATGAATTTTAAACGTCGGCGGGTTTTTTCTATTCGACACACGTGTGCACGGAAGGATTTCTTCGCTTCCACACACTAATATGGACAACAGGAATTATACGTCTGTCGTTCGGACCCAAATAACATTTATCAAATAGCACTTATGATTAAAAATGTTTTTAGGTTTTGGATTTTTTTGGTGCTATATTTTAACAAACACGTCTGGCGGGATTGCTTCGCTGTGTCGTGCAAAAGACAACAGGAAATATTTGTCTGTTTTTTCGACTCCCATGACATATTATCAAATAGCACTTATGATTAAATATGCTTTAGGTTTTTTACAATTAAGTAGCTACGTCAATGTTTAACCAGGAGTTAATCCTTAATCTAACGATTATAATATCAGGCCTTTCTTAAGAATAGTGAAAGAGCATCGTTTCACTAAATCTTGTCTTCACCCTGACAGAAGAATCTCGTTCGGACAGGGGAGTTTAACATTAAAATGTCACAATTCAAAAGAGGTTTCTTCGTCTTTTGTAGGACAAATTTAATACTATGAAACTGCAGTTTACTTTTAGTTATTAACAATGGCAAAAGGAATGTTAGACATTATTTTGCAGCTGTTAATGTGCTGAAATGGACTCGGCTTTGTGCCTTTAATCAGTCAGCCAGTGAGTTCGCATTGCGTTCGCTCACTCGAGGCGCACGTACAATATTAAATCACAATATAGACATAGATTGAAACTGAATTGCTCAAAAACAAGTTTAAAATGTGATAAGCATTTTCTCCACCAAACTGTAAAGACTCAGAGGCGGATCTAATCCGTGGGGGATTTGCATATCATAATTAACAATTGGTAATTAATAATTATTCATATATGTTTGTAAGTCTTACATGTTAATAAATCTCCCGATAAGGGATGATATGTCATTTTACCTGCATGCATGCATGTGTATCCTTGCAATTAACCACAAGTTGATTGTGATTAATTACACGGACCACGTCTTACAAAACAGGCAAAATGAATTAGCTCAATTGTCAGAATAATATTTGTGGGGATCCACAATATCATCCTACTTTATAGGATTTCAGGAAAAGCAATTCTGTGGCCACAAGAATTGGGTTTCCTGCCCTATAAACAAATACTCTTTAAAGTATCTTTAATTTGTAAGCTAAGATCTTTGACACTTAAGGGACTTGAAATATGAGCAAAGAGGCAGTACATAAATCAAAATGAATATAATGAATTTAATAAGGCAGAACTACTTATGCATTTACTACGTTACAGGAATACATGTATTTACAAACATTAACAGACAACGATGACAACGCGGGGCGTTTGGACAATGGATACACGTGTGAGAGCGAGTAAGTGAGCGAGAGAGAGAGAGAAGGGAGGGGAAGAGAGAGAGAGACAGCCTAGGTACAATTTCCCCAGACATTCACCTTTCTGTAACAACACGAAAAACATCATCTTAATGCTTCTTAGAAGCTCTATAAAGAAATATACTTGCACAAGTTTCTTGGTCTCTCTGTGTCGCGGCATTCTCACACGGCCTGGTCTGACCACGTGCGTGAGCGGAGTCCTTTGTGTAGAAGCGTCACGTGGTGCTGCTTGGCGCGCGTGTTGAACAGAGGTTTAAAGTCTTTGAGGTAATATTACCAAAGGAATTAGTTCGGCTAAGTTCGTTTCACTTCGTGGAAGTGAACAGAGTCGAGTACGGAAAACAAAACTTTGACTAACAAAGAAAAGAAAGATCCCCGAGGGGAGATCACGCGGAGTTACATCTTTGCATGGCTGGTGAAGAAGCGTGTGTGCGTCTCTCGGTCTGGCGCGTCACGTGGTCACGTGCGCGTATTTCTCCTTCAAAGCGAGCCAAGCGCGGCGATTTTGAATGTCCGTTTGAGGTGAAGTTGCCGGTTGATGATTCAGACTAAGTTCATTTCACTCGTCGGTGGAAATGAACAAAGGAGAATTCGAAAATGTAAAATAAAAACTTAAAGAAACAAAAGAAAAGATCCCCTGAGGGAAAATCGCGGATCCGTTACATGATGCTAGGAGGAGGAGAGAGGGTGAGAGAGCGAGAGAGTGGAGCGCGCCGATATTTATCACCTTGGAGAAATCCAGCCTTTTCCTGTCGGCTTGGCCAATCGGAGAGTTGGAAGTCAAAGGCGGGAATTTAGTTTTTATTACTCTTTGTCTAAGAGCGCAAGCTCCTTAGGTGTGCATGCGCGGGGGGGTAGATGGGGTTGTCAATTTGTTGAAGAAACTACGAAAGATACTTTTACTGTTAATATGTTGTTGTTACCGACATATCGTGTATACAGTCACGTCGATATTCAAAGTACCAGGTTTTAGAGACCAAACATGTCACACATCTGATTCTGGTTAAGTATAGTGTGAACAGTCTGGAATAGTAAGTATTAGAGTTTACATGAAACAAACCACATAAAAGGACACATCATGAGATTGGAACATTAGATACATGGTAATACATTTCTCACATGGTACTATATATATATATATATATATATATATATATAGAATATATATGATTGAAAAGGTTTCATTTCTCCTTCTCAGCAAGAATTAAATCCATGCACATTCTTTTGGGTCGTAAACCCGTAGCAGGACACTGACTTCGGCCAGTGTTAGCAGAGCAAAGAGCAAAATTTATCGTTCGTTTAGAACTACAATACACTCACACGTATCTTCATAGGCCCTGGGCACTCAGGGGTTTTAGGAAGACCTTGGGTTTTAGGAAGAATGTGCTTCATTTGTTTCAGAGGGACTGAGTCAATGATTCACCCAAATACCCTACACATGCATCTAACATATTTAACTAAAGAGGTAAATTATTTTAGTCTAATTAGCATATCATCCTTATCAGCCCTAATGATGTTTTTGTATTTTGCATTTTTTTCCTCAAGCATGGACAAAACTGAATTTACAGTCGACTTGTAATCTGGAGCATTTTACCTTGGACTTCTGGGTATTTCATCATGTATACAAAGGCCCACAGTAAAGTGGTAGATGTGGTCTCAGTTCCAGCCACAAACAAATCAAGTACAGTGTATTGCAGACCCTCTTCATGAAATCCTGCTTCCAGATCATCTTTCCTCTATGAAGAACAGAGACATTACAACCAGCACAGGGTAGAAATGACGATTAATGCAAACTCAAACTAAAAAAGTGGAATATTTTTGTGTGTTCTCCAAATATGCTGTTTGTTAACAAACATAATAGGCTTATAAAGTCATATTTTCATAGTACCTTCTGGATCTCAGTAAGATAGCAGTCTATGAAATCTCTGGGTGAAGAGGGGTCCCAGTCTGCATAATGCTTGTCCACCTCTTCTCTAATAAAAGCACAAACTTGATGGAAGCAGGAAAACAGGTCTTTATGAGGTCCTGGGATGAGGTCCATAACAGAAGAGAAAACACTGTAAAGCTATAATGGACAAGCAGCAGGTCAACTTGGGTGGGCACCTTTATTTCATTCATTTAGTTTTCTACTAGTGCACTTTGTCACATTTAGTGGCAATTCAGGAGTGCCAATGACAGACCCCCATATCTCCACACATCTTTACATCTCATCGTCGGAATGATCATTGTAGTACCTGTATCCAGACGGAAGTTTGTAGCTTAAGGGCTTTAGACATCAGACTAAGCAGGTTCAGAAACCTCTGGTCAGTGTACTCAAACCTCCTGCCAAAAACCACGGAGCAGATGATGTTGGAGACAGCATTGTTAATAAAGTAATGAGGATCGAATGGCAGTCCTAAGAAAATACAACGACAGGTTTCAGTTTCAAACTAGTTTTTTAAAAACTTTAACTTTAGTTTTTAGTGTGTTGCTATGCAAATACTAAGTTGTTGCTTGCTTGTCAAAGGAAGACAATATTTTGGTATTCCTTAAATATTGTGTCCGTTACCCTCTAGTATTCTTCACTTAGGGGTCAAACTTGTGAGCTTCAGCAGTCACAACAGACCAAAGAAAACATTTGTATCTTAAATGAATGTACTATATTTTTTTTTTCAATAATATTTATTCTCTAATATTTTGTATTTTGAGGGGGTTTCATGGTACGATACAATATTGACCTCAAAATAATGCAGAATTTTTTCTAAAAATAAATAAATGATGACTAGACTATAGTGGATTTAAATTTGCATTTGGATATAAACATTTAAACATTAGTCAAAGGCTACTTCTCCATGGTTGATTTGTAGATTGTGCCCCAAAAATTGTTTACCAATCATTTTCTATGGCAGTCATTTTTGACCAGGAACATCACAAGTGTATTTTTTTAGCCTTTTCGAATCATATCCACATTTTTTTGTGATCATATAGCAAGTCCCATAAAGTCACCTTCATCGTACCATTCAAAAATTTAAATCACCAGAGGGCTGTGTGTAAACCTCATGGTTAGAGGTTTAGAATATAAAGGGTTTAGAAATACTTAACAGTGACTTAGTTCATAAATATAAACACTACCAATGTAATGCAAAATTCTGATCATTACAAACATGCATGGTAAACCTAAATATAATCCATGTTATGACTCTTATTATCTCAGCAATGCTGCTACTGTTCTTTACCATTGTTATCCATGATGGTCTTGTGGAGAAATGTGTACTCTTCCATGATGATGAATTCCAGGCTCCTCTTTCCCACACCGAAGTATTTAAGAGTACTGAGAGTGAAACGCCTCTGTTGCTTCCAGCTGTAGCCATTATTGAAGGTTACACCTGTTGACATTACACAATATGAAAGATGTGATATTTAGAGAGTGTTAGAATGTCATTTGATGTCTTCTCCCCAACATTTATGTATACCTTGGCACTTGATTATTTTTTTGAGCACATCATTGGTTGGGCGGCCTGTGAAAATGTTTGCTTGATCAATAAGAGCTTTCTTGACCATGCTGTAGGTATTCACAACAACCGTGTTTAAGTTTCCCAGACGCAAGCTGAAAATGTTGCCATAGTGGTCTGACAACTGTAGGGAAACAAACAACAAAATTGGAAGAATATATAAAAATAAAAAGGGTTACAAGGCTTAAAATATCAGGCCTTTTTTGAAATAGACATTATACAGTCAGACTTCGAAATCACAACATTAAGGGGCCATAAATTACCTTAGTTAAATGAATATGAGGTTGTGTAGCATCCAAGTGGAAAACATTCCCAACAAATGGAAGAGGTGTGGGTCCTGGGGGATAGTTTCTTGGCTTCCTGTTTCTCAGCTGGTCTAAGATCAGAAGAAAAAGGATGAACAACAGTAGCACAGTCTCTGCATCTGTCCAACGCACTGCGGCTAAAGAAAACAAAATGTTCTCCAAAACCATTTTCACGCTTTTATCTCCTTATCCTACACTGTGAAATGTGACTGCACTGTTTTACGCTTAACGTTGTTTACTTCCTGGTTTACGTTCGTTTGTACTTTCGTACAAAAACATGGTCGTGAACGAATCTTAAATTTGATTAAAAAAATTATTTGCACATCCACGCAATTCTTCCACGCACAGAAGTCAATTTCTCTCTTTAGAAGACTGATATTTTCTGTAATGACTGACAGTAGCGCGAGCGAATAGCATTCTAGCGCGAGCGAGCTGCAAAAAAAAAAAAATAGCATTCTAGCGCGGCTCGATCTACTGAACTAACACACGCCCTCTTCACCAAACGGTCGGTGTTTGAGTCTGCACTGCAAGCCAAGAGACATGAAATTAATCTCGATAGAAGTCATGCCTAGAAAGACAAAATAATAATAATAATAAAAACGAAAATAGATATCATCATTTCTGATAAGAAATGGTGAGGTATATAAAATACAAGTCATGACAATGTATGTTATTAATCTCGTAATCTGTATCACATGTTGTTCAGATTCTCTTGGCAAATCTGTGTGTTCAGAGGAATGATAGTAAACAGTTGTCCAGCTTTCTGGAATCTGGAGGGACTTTTGTAATCTCTCTCCACTGCCTTTCTCACATGGCTTTCTCATCAGGGCCGTCCCAAGCATGAACAGGGGTGTGAAATTGCCGTCTAAAAAGGGAGGGGCATGGTGCGGTCGCACCACCAGTTGCAACTACGGCCCTGTTTCTAGCATTTGCATTTACAGACTGCTACTGACAACTCCGATGCTTTGATATTCTCTGACAAAGGGAACGTGCCATTTTGTTAACATCATGATCCTGAACTTTATATATCAGTGCTTTGATTTTAAAAGCTGGATCATATTAAGTTTTGTTTTACTGGTTCTTGCAGATATTATAAAATATAGGAATCCTTCCAGGTTCCCCCCAGGACCCTGGCCTTTACCATTCGTGGGAAATGTCTTCACTGAGATAGATTTTAAGAACATGGATAAGGTAGGAGCAAATTATGTTACATTTAATGCATAAATTTTTATTTGCATGTCTGTCGATTAACATTCATTTTAGACAGGATTTATTTTATATTGCCCTATTTCTTGATTAAAAGAATGGTGGATGTTAGCAAGTTGACTTAACTATATATAAGCTACTGTATATATATATATATATATATATATATATATATATATATATATGTAAAATTGTTATTATTATGATACTTTTATTTTAGTTGGCTGATGTCTACGGGAAGGTGTTCAGCCTAAGAGTGGGCAGTGATAAAATGATAGTCGTGTCTGGATATAAAATGGTAAAGGAGGCCCTCATTACTCAGATTGACAGTTTCGTTGACCGTCCAAATGTCCCACTGTTTCATAAAACTTTTAAGGCAATAGGTAATTACACTGATCATTATGATTTTTTGCTTAAAAAGGCAACACTGTTAACTAGATGATATTCATAACATTATTTGCTAATAAACAGTACCTGTTTAGTTATTGAAATTCTTTCATTCATTCATATTATGAAGGTACAATACTGAGTAATGGATACCTGTGGAGGATGCATAGGAAGTTTGCTGTCTCCCATTTGCGGACCTTTGGAGAGGGGAAGAAAAGTCTGGAGCTCAGGATCCAACAAGAGTGTGTCTACCTTTGTGATGCTTTTAGGGCAGAAAAAGGTATAATTTGAATCCTAAATGAATTTGGAAGAACTTTCCAAATAATGACATATCCTTATGTATACATATACATAACTGTGTTTTCTCTTAAATAGCTCCTTTCAACCCCATGGTCACCTTAAACAGTGCTGTTTCAAATATCATCTCGTGCTTGATATTTGGACAACGTTTTGATTATCATGATGAATGTTACCAAAGAATTCTGCGTCTTGACACCGAATGCATTCAGTTAGCAGGCTCTCCTAGAGCACAGGTACTGATTCATGACAGCATCCACACTTTAATATTCTCACTTCCTATGAATTAAATAGAATTAACAAATATATATTTATCACCCAATATTTCATCTCTTACAGCTGTATAATGTGTGTCCTTGGCTCTTGGAATATTTACCTGGCCCCCACCAGACCATTTTTTCCAACTATAAGAAGATCACAGACTTCCTGAGAGGAGAGATCATCAAACATAGAGAGGACTGGGACCCTTCAAACCCACGTGACTTTATAGACAACTACCTGACTGAGATGGAAAAGGTACAGTAACTAAAGTAGGATTTTCTTTTATCATTCTTTTTAAATACTTTGAGTAAAGAGGGTACATTTGCAAGCATTTGTTTTTATATTGCCATTTGATCAGCGCATCAGCCTGAGACACTATTTTGAAAAAGAGAGTGCTGTGCCTCTGAATAACTAATGTGTATGCATATTTTCTTGCACATTTTTTGTTTTGATTCCTACTCTTTTCAGAAAAAGAGTGACCCTGAGGCTGGTTTTAACATAGAAGGGTTAGTGGTGACTTGTCTAGACCTAATTGAAGCCGGGACAGAAACCGCAACTACAACATTGCGCTGGGGTCTGCTTTTTATGATCAAGTTCCCAGAAATACAAGGTGAGTGTACTTTTCTGATTTTCAGAGTGGAAGTAATTAGCTTTGGAATGCATCAGGTCCAGAAGCTTTCCATGAACTAGTTTGTCTGAAAACACACAATATACAAGTAATACTTGTATTTCCCATTCAGAAAAGGTCCAGGCAGAGATCGACAGGGAGATTGGACAGTCGCGTCAACCTTGCTTGGCTGACAGAGAAAATATGCCATTCACTGATGCTGTTATCCATGAGATTCAAAGATTTGGGAATGTTGTTCCCCTGGGATTCCCTAAACAAGCTGTTAAAGACACAATACTAGGAGGGTACTTCATTCCTAAGGTATTTATTATATTATATTTTGGGGTCTAGTCGTGTCAAGAATAGTAACGTTTTTATTCTCTCTTTATTAGGGCACCTCTATAACAACAAACCTGTCTTCAGTCCTGCATGATCCAAATGAATGGGAAACCCCGGACACCTTTAACCCAGGACACTTCCTGGATGAAAATGGCCAGTTTCGGAAGAGAGATGCCTTCATACCATTTTCAGCAGGTAATATTTTGTAAACACACCACCTGATATGAGTTCTCAAAAAGTGATATGCTTGTATTTAGTCCTTTTCATTGACTTTGGGTCAATATTAAATATTTTTTGTCCCTGTTACATTATGAATTTTAACTTTAGCTGATGACATTTGCTTACAGGAAAGAGAGCGTGTTTGGGAGAGCAACTGGCTCGTCAGGAGCTCTTCTTATACTTCACCTCCCTGTTGCAGCAATTCACCATCTCCAAATGTCCAGGAGAGGAACCCAGTTTGGAGGGCGAGATATGGTTCACATATGCTCCTGCTCCCTTCCGCATTTGTGTGTCCTCACGATAGTTTATGTTTCTTATATGTCTAATCTTTTTTTTCTACTTTTTACCAATATATCGGTTTCAATGCATTGATGAATAGAAAGCAATGTATCAAATAATACTCTATTTTTATATTTGCATTATGACTTGAGGACAGGTTCGTTTTTTGAGTGTTTTCCCACCCTGATTATTTTCCAAGCACAGCCTACATATGCTATTATTTGAACAAGAAACAACGAATCATGTTTACAAGTAAATGTTATAGTTGAATATCTACTCACTTGCATAATAATTACATTAATGCTACATACTCAAGAAAATTAGTTTCTTC
The DNA here is from genome assembly GCA_026230005.1 of Gila orcuttii. Classification (NCBI taxonomy): domain Eukaryota; kingdom Metazoa; phylum Chordata; class Actinopteri; order Cypriniformes; family Leuciscidae; genus Gila; species Gila orcuttii. Next base: position 34,551,032 of record JAPDVR010000012.1, on the reverse strand, counting down.
AGAGAAGAATTTTAACACAAGCATATATTGAATACAGAAAAAAAAATTGTGTTAAAAAAAAATGTAGACACCTGTATCTACCAACATGTAAGTTATTCTTTGTTACTTACAACAGTTACCAAGATATTACCAATGTAATATCTTACCAATATATTCACAATGTTTTAATGCTAATATCTATTTGTTCTGATGTACAGTAATCAACATTTGAAGTGGATCATAACCTTTCATCAAAGTTATGCATGAATTTTGAAATATACCCGTTCTTGTTCTTAGGACAACTTTATTGATTAACTTTTTTGATCCACTTTAAATGTTGACTACTGAATAAATTTATGTAATAGATCAACATATCTATCTTGTATTAATAAAAATATTATAGACACCTGTGTAAATTATTTAGTGTTATTTTGATGTTTATATATAACACAAGTTTATATCACAATTAACCATTTCTCATTTGGCAAATCATTTGTCACAAATATCTCTGCTACATGCAGAACAGATGGACAGAGAGATAGGCAGGCCCACTGGGCCCAGACTGGCTCATAAGCATGCACATGCATGTGACCAAATTCAGGTTAACAATTGTTCAGATTTCCCTTTGAACTCTGCAATGAACTTGTGATGATTGTACATAATAAAAATGTACCAAAGAATATGAAAGAGTGGGAAATGATAAAGAATAGCCAAATTATATTACTATGCATGTTGCAGAAAAAAACATTTACATATAAGGTTATATATATGTATATATATATATATATAACCTTATATGTAAATGTTTTTTTCTGCAACATGCATAGTAATATAATTTGTAATATATATATATATATATATATATATATATATATATATATATATATATATATATATATTGCCCGTGTGTTCATCTTATCTCATGTTCATATCTTTACATTGTTAACTTTTACTCTTGATAAATTTGTGTTCATAGGGGTCTCATTGTCTGTCTTTCCTGGAATCTGGAGTGTCCCTTCAGATGTTGTGTAATATCCCTCTACTCCTCCCCTCCAGTGTTTACATTTCCCAGTCCTGTACATAAGTACTTTACCACAGATCTCAAACAAGACAAAGGGAACCTGTCATTTCGCCTACCACCATGTTCTTACACTTCTTATTTGACAGCTTTGATTTTAAAAGCTGGATCATTTTATTTTTTGTCTTTCTGCTCATTGCTGATATTATCAAAAATAAGAATCCTTCCAATTTCCCCCCAGGACCCTGGCCTCTGCCATTCCTGGGAACTGTCTTCACTAAGATGGATTTTAGGACCATGCATAAGGTAGTAGCTAAATTCACAAGTTTTGAATTTGCATGTCTGTCAATTTACATTTGTTTTTAGGAATAATTTCATTTATTTTCTTGTTTCTGTACTTAAAACATGTTTTGACTATATTAATGTGCCTGGGGCCGTATTCACAAAAAATGTTAAAGCTAAAAGTAGCTCCTAACTTTTTTCCCCAAAAGTTTTTTAAAAGGAGGTTAAGCCAGACCATGGTCTTGCAATTCTCGGATCTTCTGAGACATTAAACACTCTTCCAAATTCTCAGCAACGACCTCTATTGATGGGCATGACTCTTGCGAAAAAAACAATACTTTTAAACTGGAAATCTTTAGACTCTCTATGTTTCAAAGCTTGGTTGGATGAACTGTTTCATGTCATACAACGGAAGAGGATACGTTCCTTGGAGTCAAAATCTCATCGCCAATTCCAAACCATATGGCAACCCTTCGTGGATTTCCTCAAGTCTAAATAGAATAGTGTATTGTTATTGTTCTCACTGTAATAATTCATTGTATCTGTGATTATGTTTTCTTTTAGCAATGTTTTTTTAATTTTTTGTTTTTTGTTAGGGTTGTTGTGGTGGTATTGTTTGGTTTTCTTTGTATTCCTAAGTTGAAACGCTATGTAAAAAATTTAAATTAAAAAATTAAAAAAGTAGCTCCTAACTTGCCGATTTAGGAGAAACGTGTTGGTCCTAAATTTTTGGTCTAAGAGTTTTTTCACAAAGCATTCACCTAAATCTGTGAAAAGTTAGGAGTCAAGAGGACTCCTAAGTCACTAAGACCAAATCACAAACAATCCTAAAATGGCTGTTGCCTCAGCAAGCCGCCCAAAGACAGTGTACACCATTGAGGCAACAGGTGATAGAGCTTTATGCTTGTTTTATTTTATTTTTTGAATTTCAGTTGGCTGATGTCTACGGGAAGGTGTTCAGCCTAAGAGTGGGCAGTGATAAAATGATAATCGTGTCTGGATATAAAATGGTAAAGGAGGCCCTCATTACTCAGATTGACAGTTTCGTTGACCGCCCAATTGTCCCACTGTTTCATAAAACTTATAAGGGACTTGGTAAGTAAACTGACTATAATGCTTAAAATTAAACCAATTTTTATTTTCAAATGGAGTTGGTGATTTCTTAATGATAATCAAACTTTATGTAGGTTTAACAATGAGTAATGGATACCTGTGGCGGATGCATAGGAAGTTTGCTGCCTTCCATTTGCGGACTTTCGGAGAGGGGAAGAAAGTCCTTGAGCTCAGCATCCAGCAAGAGTGTGTCTACCTTTGTGATGCTTTTAGGGCAGAAAAAGGTAGACTAAATGTTATCAATTGGAGAATTTTTGTTCATTAGGGCAAAGAAGGATGAAAACAATTAGCCAGTTTGATAAATATTCATGCTTTCTCCCAAACAGGACCTTTCAATCCTATGGCCACCTTAAACAGTTCTGTCTCAAATATCGTTGCCTGTTTGACATTTGGACAACGCTTCGACTATCATGATGAATATTACCAAAGAATTCTGCGTCTTGATAATGAATGTGTTCAGTTAGCAGGCACTTTTAGAGCGCAGGTACTGATTCATGACAGCATCTTTAGACACTACTTTAATATTCTAACTTCCTAGTTAATTATAATTAAACAGTTAATTTTCATCACCCACTATATCATCTCTTACAGCTATATAATGTGTGTCCTCGGCTCTTGGAATATTTACCTGGCCCCCACCAGACCATTTTTTCCAACTATAAGAAGATCACAGACTTCCTGAGAGGAGAGATCATCAAACACAGAGAGGACTGGGACCCTTCAAACCCACGTGACTTTATAGACAACTACCTGGTCGAGATGGAAAGGGTAACGAAAGTGTGATTTTTTTATTGAAAGTTTGAATAAATCAATACCCCCCCCCCTTGAATAATTCAATACTCAACCCCCTCCCCCTCAAGAAAAAGAGTGATCCTGAGGCTGGTTTTAACATAGAAGGGTTAGTGATATCTTGCCTAGACGTGATTGAGGCCGGGACAGAGACCTCTGCTACTACATTACGCTGGGGTCTACTTTTTATGATCAAATTTCCAGAAATACAGGGTTAGTGTGGTTTCAGTTTTTATTTACTGGTTACAGAATATGGCACATAAATGTCCCCACTTTAAAACTAACTTGTATTCCCCATTCAGAAAAAGTCCAGGCAGAGATCGACAGGGAGATTGGCCAGTCACGTCAACTTTGCTTGGCTGACAGAGATAATATGCCATTCACTGATGCTGTTATCCATGAGATTCAAAGATTCGGGGATATTGTTCCACTGGGATTCCCTAAACAAGTTGCTAAAGACACAACACTAGGGGGGTACTTCATTCCTAAGGTATTTATTCTATTCTATTCTATTCTATTCTATTCTATTCTTGGTTGAAATAAAAATATATAGGTATTTTAATAGAAAACAATCTAATGTTGGCATAGAATTCTTAAGACAACCAGTCATTGTTTCTGTACTGGATGCTGCATAAATGGAAAAGGTTTTCATTCTCTCTTTATTAGGGCACCTCTATGACAACAAACATGTCTTCAGTCCTGCATGATCCAAATGAATGGGAAACCCCAGACACCTTTAACCCAGGACACTTCCTGGATGAAAATGGCCAGTTTCGGAAGAGAGATGCCTTCATACCATTTTCAGCAGGTAATATTTTGTAAACACACCACCTGATATGACTTCTCAAAAAGTGATGTTCTTGTATTTATTTTTTTAACATCTGGTATTACATACACAAGAGCAAGACAAGCACACACTAATTAAACTCGATGTACCTAAATTGAAGTAAATTAAGAGGGCAATATGCTTTTATAAACTGACTGATGTTATGATGCATTATTTAGTAGCCAAAGTAGTTTTTCTGGCAAAATGAATGAATTAACTCTCAAGCTGTTATGCAACAAACACGCTTGTGACCATAGTGAAAATTTGTCCTAGGTTAGTAGCAATGCCATACTTCTAGTTAGTTTTTCTTTTCTTGTCAATGCCACAGTATGAGGTGTAATTTTGCCGTATGGCATTTGCTTACAGGAAAGAGAGTGTGTTTGGGAGAGCAGTTGGCTCGAAATGTGCTCTTCCTGTTCTTCACCTCCCTGCTGCAGCAATTCACCATCTCCAAATGTCCAGGAGAGGAACCCAGTTTGGAGGGCGAGATATGGTTCACAAATGCTCCTGCTCCCTTCCGCATTTGTGTGTCCTCACGTTAGAACAAAACAAAAGCATTAAAATCAGACATAAAGCATGTTTTTTCACATTTCAAAAGTTCACATTTTTCAAAATGCAATATCATTATAATCTTCATCATTACAAGCTATAGAATTCCTGTAGAGCAAACAGTAAAGCATGGCACTAGCAATGGTCAAGGGTTCAATTCCCAGGGAATGTATGAACTGATAAAGTGTATAAACCTTAAGTGCTCAGCCATCTTTAGAATTTTGTGTTTGAACTTACGTTTTTGCTGTAGCTCTGTATTTTTCTATGGCATCGCTGTCAAAGTAAATTTACTTGTTGTAGAGTTGATGAAACTTATCATCAGCATTGTGATGTTTGAAGCGGATCCATAACAAATGTCAGTAGACCGGGAAGATTTTAAAACATTCATAAATCTAAAAGATCTTAGAACACAAGGAACACAACGAGCGCAGCAATGAAAAGGGGCGGAGCCAGTCTTAATCGCTTTGGATAAAAGCATCTACCAAATACATGAATACATAAATGTCAACTGTTGTATTGCAGACTTGTTTTTTATGTATAAATGTCCATGTATCCATATGTGTTAATTCACTTTGTAAATGGTTTACTGAAGTGCTATTTGTCATGTAAATAAATTACACCTGATTTGAACGTTTGTCACATAAAAATATATCTCTGTTTCATACAAAAAGATATAGATGAATATAGAGAATTGTTGCACACAAAAAATATTCTTTTAGTTACTTTAACTATAACCCAGTGAAGGAATGTTTCAGTCACAGACTCATTACTAAACAACAGCTAAGGTATTACGTAACATTGGGGCCCCAGACCCATGAGAGGCCTCTTCCTCTTGAACCCTGAAACATTTTGACTGTACAGACTGCACATAGCAGGGACAAACTCCCTTTTAGATTCAGTGTGTGTGCTTGTTTATTTAGGTTGGAAACGTCCCTCTCTAGTGTGCAGGAGGTCCACATTCTTTTGTCCCATTTTAATGGGTTTGTTTGTTCAATCAACTTAATTTAACGGATTGTATTAATTTTATGCAATTTTAAAAAAGTGTGATAAGTAAAGTTTACATTTAAAAACGGAGCAGCACATATTAGGCCTACAGTACATCTCACATCATTTCTCCAGAGAATAAGAGGGAAAGAGCAAAACAAGGGTGTCATATTACCTCTCCCAACCCTCTTGACTACTTAATCGTTCAGAAACAAGGCTCCAGATGCAAGTACTCATGAGCATTCATTACACATATTTTAGTTGTAATTTTATGTATGTAGACTGTGCTATTATGCATCAAGAAGAATTCTGTATAACTAAAACACTTTAACACTGTAACGATTGCACAGATGTTCATATCTGCTGTCAGCATGCATGTGTGGCTTATCTCTTCAGTCTGCAGTTCAACTGTATTAATTCAGTCATTATTCATGACTTGTTCCTGGTAAAGATTATTTTGGAATGCAAAGTACTAGTTCATACAGAGGTTGAATTGGGGGGTGGAGTGTGTGTGTGTGTGTGTGTGTGTGTGTGTGTGTGTGTGTGGGGGGGGGTTAATGTTGGAAACTATAGTATAAACTTAGGCATACATTACATAACATAGTTACATAATGGCTCCCAACCCGTTTGTATGCCCCCTTGCTGCTGACTGAGACCCACATTAACTCTTTTTTTTTTCAGATAAAAAGTGCTTGTGAACTCTCTCTCTCACACCCCCTTTTACAACAGTCAGGCTGAAATAAGTTTACTTCAGAAGAGTTTGCTGTCCATGGACTCAGCCATGATTTTATATTCCTTATACGAGAGCCTGGTTTTTAAAAGCTGCTTGTTTTTGATTTTTTTACTGCTGTTGCTTATACATATAATCAGAAATAAAAATCCAGCAAATTTTCCACCAGGACCATGGCCACTACCCATCCTAGGAAATGTCTTCACTGATGTTAACTATAAAACTGTGGACCAGGTAAGGCACTCTTGAATTAAGACTCTGAAATAATCGAATAACATTTAGATTTAATAATGTAAAAATTATATTTGTATTTTCACATTTGCTACTTGTTTAAAGTAATCCAATTACTTTTCCAGCTGATTGAGAAGTATGGGAACATCTTCAGCCTCAGAAATGGATATGATAAAATAGTGTATGTTTCTGGGTTTAAAATAGTCAAGGAGGTTTTGATCACTCAAGGGGAAAACTTCATTGACCGCCCTATTTCACCTTTATTTGACACACTTTATAAAGGCAGAGGTAGGTGTATGCATCAGCTACTTATATATAGTAATCTAACAATACCAACTAGAATGTACATTTCCTGAAGAAAATGTGAGTGGGTGCTTGCAGTGGCAAAACTCACCGCTCGGTTAGCATGTTTTTAGCATCATGCTAGCATAATTAACATGGTGCTAGCATGATTAGCATGTTTTCTAGCATGATTAGCATGTTGCTAGCATGTTTTAGCAAGATGCTAGAGTGATTAACATGTTGCTAGCATCATGCTAGCATGTTTTAGCAAGACGCTAGAGTGATTAACATGTTGCTAGCATCATGCTAGCATGTTTTAACAAGATGCTAGCATGATTAGAATGTTGATAGCATGATTAGCATGTTGCTAGCATCATGCTAGCATTATTACTATTTTGCTAGCATGATGGTAACACTATTTACCACGTTGCTAGCATGGTTTACCATGATTTACCATAGTTTACCATGATTTACCATTGTTTACAAAGATACTACTAAATTTACTGTCATTTATTCTATTCTAGTATGATTTAATATGATATACCACATTCTAGTATGATTTACCATGATTTAGGGGAGAGCCGAGGCGGTTGAAACACTTTTCAGATAAACGTCGTTTTCTAAGATAAGGTTACAGATAGATTTTTTTTGTGTGTGTGATCAACAACTCACATATGTGTTCTCTTAGTATCATGTGTTATTCGGTAGAAACATAGAATGGTTTAAGTAAAAATTTACTTTGAACGGGTGTTGGGCTTTGTTTCAATCGTCCCTCCAGAGCGGGACGATTGAAACACAGGGGTGGGGCGGATAAAACAACAGTTTAAACGGTAACTATTTATCTAATTCTTGTTTTTATGAACAATACCTGACAAGTAACTTATGTACATATTGTTACAAACATATTTTGTCATTTATTTTCATTTCAGAACATTTTTGTTCTGTCGCCCAATAAACAATCGGCGATAAGCCTTTGCGCATTTTGCGTAATCTTTCTAATAGGGTATTTTGAAGAAGACAGACAAATCCGTTTACAATTAATTCTTACATTTATTCCTTGAGTCATATTGAGTGATTTAGTCATATTGAGTGTTTTCTTATGACCAGGTTTAACTGGCACGAGTCGCTGTTTCAACCGTCCCGACAGCGCCTCCAACCATTTAAACCTGTTTTGTCCGTAAACTAAAAAAACTCTGATATTATACACTTAAGGGTGTGATGCAGTACTAATACACCTGCCGTATTATTATTACAATGGCACATGAAACAATAAATACAACTTGTCAGTCAAAAAAAGTACCGCACGAAAGATTTCACTAACCACACTCAAAAACAGCTTTCCGGCTCTAACTTTAAAAACGGCAAGACGTAAAGAAAAAATGTTTTGCGGGTCTGATAGGCATTGCGTGCTGTATGTGCTGACGAAATTTGCCGTACATAACGTGAGTGGTTTTCAAGGAAATCTCAAATGTTTCATCCGTCCCAGTGTTTCAATCGTCCCGGCTCTCCCCTACCACATTCCAGTAAAATACAAGCCCAGGGGTACAACTTTTACCCCATTGTGAGGTATGTTCTTACAGAGCCTTTCAGCCTCTTCAAATGTGGTAAATTACATGTTTGGCAAGCACCCACTAATAAGCAGACCAATGTTTTTTTTTTTAAAGAAAGAAAACACAAAGTGCTTGTTTATAATACATCTACAGTATGGAATCAAAGTAGCAAGATAGATGATTATTTTCATTCAGTTATACAGTTTTTATTGCAGATTAGCAAAGTGTTAATTGCTAAACTATTTTTGTTTGAAAACTAGCTTGTACACCAGGCCTAAACACAATTTCCCTCTCTTATCTTTGATGCTGACTCCTGACTGAGAAAGGGATCTCTTTTAACAATGGCTACTCATGGAGGAAACAACAGCAGTTTGCCATGAGTCACCTGAAAAACTTTGGAGAGGGGAGGAAGACTCTAGAAGAACATATTCAACGAGAGTGCTACTTCCTGTGTGGAGCCTTTAAAGAAGAGCAGGGTAAGTGCTCATAAACACTCTTAAATATAAAGGTAATTTATTGGCATCCATGGCTTCATGAAGAACCTTTAACATCCATGGAATTTTTCCATTGCACAAAAGATGTTCTTTTGACTATTAATTAAAATGTTTGTTTGTTTTTTTACGCTAAGAAAAACATGGTTCTTCTAATAACTGTCCACCTAAAGGTTCTTTGGGGAATCCTAAATGGTTCTTCTATGGCATCACTATAAATACCCCTTCTGGAAACAGTTTTCAGGGCAATTAGAGTTGCACTGACATGCATTTCATTTATTAAGAACAAAAATTATCTCAGGTGACTTTCAAACCTTAGGCCTTGCATATGAAAGCGAAATTTTACAGAAGTTTTCTGTAGTGTCTTATACCTAAATATTCAATACATATGTATCATTCTATCAATGTCTTTACTCTGACACACAGGCTGCCCTTTTGACCCCCTGGTTAAAATAAACAATGCAGTGGCCAATGTTATCGGTAACCTGGTGTTCGGCCATCGATATGAGTATGATGATGTTGATTTCCAGAAGCGTCTACAAATGAGTGCAGAGTCAGTGTTTCTTACAGGATCTGTGTGGAACCAGGTAGAGTCTGTTGAAAATATAGCTTATCTATATATATAAAAAACACTTTTTGATACTGTGTGCATTTAAAACAGCACTTAAAGGATATTAAAACACTCATATTTAGGAAAATATTTTGTTGAAATATAGGGGTACAAAACATCAAAGCGTAAAATACAATATCACCATGAAAATTACTCATCATTTTAACAAGATGTCATGTTTTTTTTATAGCTGTATGATGCCTTCCCGGGTATAATGAAGTGGTTGCCAGGACCTCATCAGACAATAATCTCAAACTATCAGGAGTTATCAAACTTCCTGAAAGAAAAGGTCGAGCAACACAAAGCAGACTGGGACAGCGACAATCCTAGAGATTATATTGATACCTACCTGACAGAAACTGAGAAGGTAAAAACATGGCAAGATAAAATAAGAGTTCTTCAGCAATAATGGGTGATGTACCCAAGTATGTTCTTGAACCAATTTCATTACTAAGCAAATTACTGCTTATTCATGTTCTTGTGCTTCATTTGTGCCATAGAGGAAGAATGACAGCGAGGCAGGGTTTAATATTGGCAGTCTGGTGTGGAGCATGGTGGACTTGTTTGAGGGTGGAACTGAAACAACAACCAACACACTCCGATGGGTTCTGCTTTTCCTGATCAAGTACCCGGACATTCAAAGTACAATAATATAATATTCTTAACATGAACAGTAATAATGGACAGAAACAGCCTTGCTACTTAATGTGCATTGTTGTTTCTCAACAATGTTCCTAAAATGTTTCCTTAACTAGAGAAGGTCAGAGTAGAGATCGAGCAGGTGATTGGCTCCCGTCCACCTACTATGTCCGATAAGGCAAACATGCCTTACACCAATGCTTTCATTCATGAAGTTCTCAGGAAAGCAAACCTTGTGCCTCTTAATATGGCTAGAACTGCGAGAAAGGACACAACTCTTGGTGGCTACTTGATACCAAAGGTAAAAGCGGATTATTGTGTTATTTTTAATGTTTAAATATTTATATACTATATATTTAACCTTTCAGTACTGAATTAAGGGGACTGTGGTGATCACTAATCTGACATCAGTGCTGTATGACAAACATGAATGGGAAACACCAGACACCTTTAAACCTGGACACTTTCTAGACTCCAAGGGCCAGTTCTGCAGAAGAAATGCTTTTTTCGCCTTCTCAGCAGGTACGGTTCATCTATTGCTCATTTCTGCTGTATCTTAGTCAACCGCAACTGTCTGTTAAAACATATTTTTGGACTGCAAAAAATGTAACAAGACTGTAAAAAGTATAATTCAGCCAAGTAACCTTGATGCATTAGTTCAACTGTGATAAACATTGACAGGGAAAAGGCAGTGTCCAGGAGAGTACCTAGCACACATGGAGCTGTTCATCTTTCTCACTATCCTCCTTCAGACCTTCAGTTTCAGCCCTCCTTCTGTTGAGGAGCCCAGTCTGGAGAGCCAGGTGGGCTTCACACAAGCACCTCTGCCATACAAGCTCTGCGCTCACACGAAATGAAGGAGTGGGGGGTGGAGTGTATGCTGTATGGCAACTTATCTGCAAGAAATATTACCCACAGCTTCCTTTTATTAATGGTTACACTCTGGGACTTTTACATGTATAAACTAATGAATGTACAAGGTCATTTAAAGTATAGTATGATGCCTATCACCAATTATAATCTGCATAAATGCAAGAAATGTGCTCCGGCCTTAAAAACTTACCTCCAGTCTACACATGGAAAGAATTGGTTCTGACTGAAAACAGCCACATTTGGTCAAATCTTTACTTTACGCATTATTAACTCCTACAGCAACTCTTGTAATGTATACATTTTAAATCAATAAATCAATATGAATTTGTTCTTGCCATCCTTCTCATTATTTATGCATGTCATTTTTAAATTGTAAAAAGAAATGTTTATATATTATAAAATAATTAAACCTTTTATTCAGTAAGGATGCATTAAATTGATTATAAGTGACAATAAAGGCATTTAAAATGGTTCAGAAGAATTAATAAATGCCGTTCTTTATTTGATTTTTTCCCAAACAATGAGAAAATGTCACTGTTTACAAAAAATATTAAGGAGCAGAAAGTTATAATATATTAATATTGTTACACACAATGTTATAATGATAAATTTTTTTTTACTTACACACACACACACACGCACGCACGCACGCACGCACACACACACACACACACACACGGACACACACACACACACACACACACACACACACACACACACACACACACACACACACACACACACACACACACACACCATTAATTCACCTTTATACATTATGAGTATCTGTAAATTAAAGTGCAATGAACATGTAAGGCGGGTGCCAGAAAGTCTGGGCTACCCCTCGAGGAAGCAAAAAGATCTCCTGAGAAATAACATTTTAACCCTCCCTTGCATAATGATGTAACAGCAACATCCGAGACGCAGCACACAGTGCAACTCACACCTCACACCTCGCTTTGACAATCTCCCCCTTCTCCTCCTCACCTGAAACTCACTGAAAACCCATGAAATGTTAAATGTGTACAAAAAAGTAACCATACATGTTTGGTATTATTAAAAGTGTCTCAGTGCGCCAGATAAAATGGTCTCATTCTCCCAAGCATAATGAAAAGCTAAAAGAAGTTACAAAATATGAGAAAAGTGATGTGTCCCTCAAAGGTATTCCCTCCCCCAGATCCTACATTCTGGTCTCAAAGTTGTGAGCCCCTCACTAGGGGACCAAATCTAATTATAATGACAGACACCACCATTTGGTAAGCAAATTGAATTGTTCATAAGGAAAATGAGCAAAAAGGTTCGGGGAGTCTGTAGGTTGACTACCCACACAACCACTGTGTGTAACTTTCGTTGCCAGGTGATAATTTCTACAAATTCCTCGATTTCTGAATTGTTGTTATGATATGATTAACTGATGATTTTATTCTCATGAATTGGATTTTTAATTATTGCTTCATTACCTGGTCAATAAACTGTAAACGTCTGATTTTATTCTGACTGACTCTAAATTTGTTCTCCCAAATAGATTAACTGGATTCGTATGCTCCCGCAAGTTTGCGTCAGATTAGCGACGGCAAATACTTTGGCACTAGTTCAAGTGTACTTGTTTTGCAGAGACGGGTTTTTCCGTTTAGGGCAGCAAACGCGTTGCTTGACCAACCTAAATTTGGGTGCATCTATTCTACCTCTGTCTTAATTTAATGTGACCAGGGACTGTTGTAACAGGGGACGGTTGTAACACCTTGAATTCCTCCAAAAAGAAACAACCTAGAGTGATGACACTCACTGTGCTTATGCTCAGTTAGTTTCCCTCCATTTTTGCCAAAAAGGGAGCCACATTAGAAACTTCCTGACAGAGTTATCGACAAAAGGTTGTTTTTGAGGTAAAAAATTACTTTTCTTTCTGATGTACATTTTTGGATGCTGTTATAAGATAAAATGTTTATGAATTCAAACAAGTATTATTAGAATCACTGTTTAAAAATAGAAATGGCTAACAAGTGGCAAACTATCAGTCAAGCTAGCTCACATGAGATGAAAACATGGTTGGTGATACTGGGACGGTTGTTACGCCCCGTTACAACTGTCCCAGAATCACCAACCAAGTTTCATTTATATTTTAAAAACTAATTAAGCTATAAAAAAAACCTGCATAGTTTCCATTTGATGTGCAAATTAGAAAAAATAGCCCCTCCTACCAGAGTTTCTAATACAATGCTAAATCATAAATCAGATGTAGGCTTACAACACCAAATGTCCAGCAATCTATTTAAATAGTACATTGTGTTTAATTAGTTGTCTAATGAGATCTAATATGTGTTAGTGCCAAGAATTTTCACGTGAAGAAATAACGTTAGATATATTCAATCCGACTATCGTTTGCAAGTGCTTGAATGGTCCAGTGGTGGAATTTTAGACTAGCGTGGAAGAGATTCTGGGTTCAAACCAACACTCGCATAATTATTATTTTTGTTCCCCTCATTAAAACCGATTATGTTTATCAGTGGTTGTCAGGGACATGTTTGAGTGCATTTTACTTTGTGATTTCACCGATACGAATAGAGATTTCTCCGCAACCGATCAAGCGCGACTCGCGAGCCACAAGAGAATCAGCACCACAGATCGCAGTCAACGAGCACTTTGAATGGCGTGTCGAAAAAAAATATCCCTTTTAGTTATTTTTTTTTTCAATATTAAATGTACAAATTTTAACTTAGGGTAGAGTGGGGGAAAACGCCCCCCTTAAGGAAAATGTGACATTACTGTGAAACAAAACATAAATGTGACTAGAATTGCCATCCCAGTTTTGAGTGTCTATGGCAGGAGTTATTTACCAAATATTAAAATTGCTCAACCTTCATAATTAAATTTTTTTTGACTGAAAATATTTTTGTACAAAGGGGGCGTTTTGCCCCAGTGGTGGGGTAAAACGCCCGCCAAGGTGGGGTAAAATGCCCCCTTTCTTACCAACCAGTTTGCTTCATAGATCAACAGCAAAATGAACATAGTTTTTAATCTCTAAAAGTAAAAGGCAAGTAATGCAACAACATGTATATATATATACCTATTAATATTTATTTCAGCAATGTACAAAATAGCCAAATTTCTAACATTTTAATATTTTGATTTCTACACTAGGCCTATATGGGGTTGATAATTGATGTAGTATTTGTTCACCACTATCATCAAGAAAAACAGAAAACCCTAAATAAATATTAAACATAAATTAGTATATTTATAGTGAAATATATTCCATAAATGCATTAAAAGTCACTGTGTTTTATCATTGGGTCATTTAACCACCTTCCATCATTGCATTCACCAAGCTAGCTAGCTAATGCTCACTTGAGGTAATTTTTTCATGTTTTGTTCAAATATTTAGATTTTACCGCCTAGTTATACTGAATTAAAGTGTAAAATAAAGACTTTGATGAACAGAAATATGTTACTGTAGTAATTATGATAAAGAGAAACTATGCCCCTTGGGGGCGTTTTACCCCTCAGCATAGGGGGCGTTTTACCCCACAAGCTATGTCTTTTTAAAAAATTGTTTATTTTAAAAAAATATAATTATATTCCTTATAAATAACATATGCTCTCAAACTACAGACTTCACTATTTATCTATCATACATCAATGTGATATCACTGTGAACAATATTCTATTAAACACTTGTTTGTTAATATCTGAAAGTTATAGCACTTTCCATGTAATCCTCTTCTCTTCAAATACGTCGCTGGTGTCAGCTTCTCCATGGGGATTTGTATATCCCCGTTGTCAACGTAGTGCATAGCAATAGTAAAAATGTATCTTGATTCATTCTAGTGGTTATTTTGGGAAAAACGGGTGGGGGGCGTTTTACCCCAGGAGGGCATTTTCCCCCACTCTACCCTAAATGAAATAATGGCTTGGTTGAATTCTAATGTATAATTTCTTGATAACAGACCGCTGCTAAGTATAGCACACCGTTGCCATTAAAAACAGAGCATGCCATGGACACAGTTATGTTCACGCGGAAGCAATACAATCGTTTTTAAATCAAACTTCTATAAATTAATATTTTTTTTGTGTATAAAATTATTTATTTGTAAAGTAGCCACAAATTCGCAATTAACAAATAATAATAATAAATAAAAAACGTGTTTCGTTTTTTAAAGCATTTCTGCTGTGTTAGCAGAAAAAAAAAAAAATCTCAAACGGCAGTGCCCCCCCGCGGATGACCCAATGCCCCTCCAGTAGATCTGCTCTGGCGCCGATTCTGATTCAAGCGGAGCCGGTATAGACACAGTTTGGTCAACAAGGCGCTTGGATCGCCGCCATTTATCTTTGCGTCATGTCTGCCCTGCTAACTTTTCCTACCTGCAGAAGTCTACCCCATCCAGCTGTGTCTGCCTTGACACAATCAGGATGCTAAAAGTGCCGTGCTTTTCATCATTTGAATGCTTGGCCTTTAAGTTGAATGGTCTCTCATCAGTTATTGTTTTAAATATCTATCGTCCTCCCAAACTTAACTCAGCATTTTTCTCTGAATTTACTGAGTGTTTAACACCTCCCAGTGCACTCTGTCCAGTTACTCTTTTAACTGGTGATTTTAATATTCATGTTGACAATATGGCTTGCAATAATGCTGTCTGTTTCATGGATATACTAGAATGTTTCAACTTCACTCAGCATGTCAACTTTCCGACACACAAACACGGACATGTATTAGATCTGGTTTGCACTTCAGGAGTACTTATTGATCATCTTGAGTGTACTGATGTATGTATAAGTGATCAAAAGCTCCTCACGTTCAATCTAACTCCTCCTTCTTTACAGACAGTGAAAGAACGTGTTCTGTTTTAGGAAAATCAGTGATATTGATCTTGATCGTCTTAGTCAATCTATGGGTGTTGCGGCCTCTGTTGATCAGTACAATGCTGCTTTTACATCTATTCTGGATGAGTTTGCCCCTCTAAAAGAACGTGTTGTTTCTTTTAAGAGGTCATCTCCCTGGTATACATCTGAGTTGCGCAAGTTGAAGGCGATAGGCAGGCAGTTGGAACGGAAATATAAAAAATCAGGCCTCACAGTTCATAAACTAATGTTTGATCAGCATCAGATTGAGTATCATAATGCTCTCAAAGCTGCAAAAGTGGCATATTATTCTACAATTATTAGTAGTAACATCCAAAATCCCAGAGTTTTGTTTAGAACAGTCAATAATCTAATTAAATCTCCCAGTAACTTTAACTGTCCTTCCACTGAGCAGTGTAATGCATTATTTTTCATCTAAGATTGAGAATATCTATAACGCTATTGCCTGTTAGGATGCTTCTGAGTTTGTTGAGGTGCATCCTCCTAATCTCTCTGGTCTGTCTTTTTCAAGTTTCAGTACTGTTGATTTTGATTTTATTTCTAAACTTGTTTTGTCAATGAATTCTACTACTTGCATACTTGATCCACTACCTACGACTGTTTTGAAAAACTGTCTGCCTGTCATTGTGCCCCACATCACTGCTATTGTCAATACCTCACTCAACACAGGGAATGTCTCTTCTGCTTTAAAAATTGCTGCAGTTACACCAGTTCTTAAAAAGCCTGGGAGTGATATCACCGATATGTCAAATTATCGACCCATCTCCAATTTACCTTTCCTGGCAAAAGTACTTGAGCGTGTGGTTGTTGGGCAACTCCATACTCATCTTTCTACGTATAGCATACTAGAAACTTTTCAATCCGGGTTTAGATCTGGCCACAGTACAGAGACCGCTCTAGTCAGGGTCCTGAATGACCTCCTCGTTATAGCTGACTCTGGGGCTTGTGGCATTTTGGTTTTATTAGACCTTAATGCTGCATTTGATACCATATGTCACTGCATATTATTGGACAGATTGCATACGTGGACCGGTCTGTCTGGAACTGTGTTAAACTGGTTTAAATCCTACCTCTCAAATCGTTCCCAATTTGTCTACCTGGGTTCTAACAGATCTCAGACTGTGCCTCTATGTCAGGGTGTCCCTCAGGGGTCAGTTTTGGGTCCTGTTTTATTTAGTATTTATATGCTACCTCTTGGGCAGATCATTCGGAGGTATGGCCAGAGCTTCCACTGTTATGCGGACGACTCCCAGATTTATATCAGCTCTTAGCCTGATCTTAATTATTCCTCTTCAAAACTTTCTGACTGTTTGTTGGAAATTAAAGCATGGATGAAACTAAACTTTCTAAAATTAAACTTCTCCAAAACTGAAATCTTATTAATTGGCACTCCAATTAATGTCAGTAAATGTAAGGATTTTAAACTTTCAGTTGACAATACCCAATTGTCCCCTTCTGACCAGGTGCGTAACCTGGGTGTGATTTTTGATGCCCAGTTAACTTTTAATTCACATTTTAAAAACATAACGAAAGTTGCTTTTTTCCATCTGAGGAACATTGCACGTCTTAGACCATTTCTCTCTAGGCCTGATGCAGAGAGGCTTATCCATGCCTTCATCACATCGAGGCTTGATTACTGTAACTTTCTCTTTGCGGGTTTACCAGCAAATTCTATTAGGAGGCTGCAATATACAAAACTCGGCCGTACGTGTCTTGACTCATACATCCTCACGCCAACACATTACACCTGTGCTCCAGCAACTGCATTGGCTTCCAGTTCAGCTACGTATTGATTTTAAAACTCTGATTTTAACCTATAGAGCAGTACATGGGTTGGCTCCAGATTACATCAGTGATTTAGTTTCTCCATCCATTCCCGCTCGCTCTCTCCGTTCTACTGGCTCTCTTTCTCTGTGGCAGCCTCGTTGTAAATTAAAAACCATGGGGGGAAGGGCCTTTTCCTACAACGCACCAAAATTATGGAACACATAACCTACAACTATTAGGGATGCTGATTCTCTGGATTGTTTTAAGAAACTTCTTAAGACACATCTTTTTAGTCAAGCTTTCAATTTATAATTGTATTATTTTGTTGTACTTTTTTTTACTATTTCTTTATTTATTTTATCCTCATGTTTGATTGTTTTGGTTCTGTACTGTAGCGCTTTGAGTCTGAGAAAGGCGCATTACAAATAAAATATATTATTATTATTATTATAGTTGGTCAACTCATGCCTATAATAGGGCCACAACCTCTACTAAAGTAAAACGAATGAATTAAGTTCAAGTGTATGCAATACAAGGGGACTAAAAAGAAAATCGTGTTAGGGTGAATCTGACCTTCTGAGATATTAGTCAAAAACCTCTGTTTGGTGACCAAAAACTGGCGAGATTGTGAACGTGAGACCCGCAGAAGATGCGAGGACCTCTGAGCGGCATAGCTTCCTAATCTGAACGGGTAAAACATAATTAAAGAGTTTAAAAAGAATAATCAAACATTCGCTCACTTTTAATGATAACCAGATATCATCAAAACCCTTTTCATTTATGGAGTCAGATGAAATAACAAGTCAATACATATGAAAAAATGTATTTCACTTAATCTTGAATGTTGCAAAAAAGCAAAGACTTGTAACACGCAGAGCCCTTCACCCGCTGATCAGAAGACCCCCATTGGCCTGATCCAGCGTGGGATTTACAAACATGAGCTCCTAAATGTACTGTCAAAACCTTCATCTGTTTTACACTGACAACTTGTGTCCCCTCTTTACACTGGATAAAGAAAAAGAGCAAATATAGCACTGGATGAATGTGTGGGTGAGGGGAGGACTCAATCATTAGCAATATATGGCAAAAGTCAACCTTGGTTAAAAATGAACCTGCAAGGCCTACACTCCAATAGTCCACCTCATTGCTATAGTTTCACTCATGCTGCAGATAATAACTCAATCTGAGGAAGACTTATCATTAAAATGTATGAACATATAGCCGACATACATTTGACATTCACACATCTCTCGCATTACAGGTGTGGTCTAATCCATCAAGATCTTGTGTAACTTTGAGTCCACTCTTTGTTCAAAACATTAGGCCAAATGTGAGGGGAGTGGCAGGCTGAACGGATGGACAAAGACTGCCTGTTCAACATATTCTGCTAACCTCACATTTTCCTTCTTTGCCTGTCATGGCGTTAACAGCAATTCTCGAGTATCTTGATTTTAAGGGACTATTGCTCTTCGTAGTGGCTTTTCTTTTGGTGGCAGACTACCTGAAGAACAGAAACCCACCAAATTACCCACCAAGCCCTTTCTCTCTTCCACTCCTAGGAAACATCTTCAACGTTGACTCCAAAGAGTCACATATATATCTGACAAAGGTGAGCAGACAATATTGCCACTTCTGGGTTGATAGCACAGGAAAAATAGTTTATTATATTTTATATTTAGAAAAGCATAACAAATTGTTTACTGATACTTTGCATTATGGACTATGACCTGGAGGAAATTATTTGATAGTGGATATCACATTTACTGATAGTAGATAAGCAATAATATTTGATAAGAAATTATAAAAATTAACCCATGCAAACAAGCCTCAGCAACATAACAAAACTCAAATAGCTGTAAATAAAATAAATGGATTTATAAAAAAAGGTGTAATTATAATCCTATAACATTGATTGGTTCATGTATTCTCGCCCATACTTGCAGTTTGCTGAAAAAAACCCTTTAATGAACAAAATGATTTGCATTAAGCCCTATTCGGACGGGACTAGTTTAACGAGAGGTGGGGTAAAGTAATAATTAGCCTACCAGAGACTCTGTGATTTTAGTCGTCCGAATGTGCCATCTCAGTAATCATTACAGACAATGTCAGTGTCAGTCGAAAGCACTTGTAGAGGCACGAAACATCTTTTAGCATTAGGTAGCCTAAGTGCCAACACAATCCAATCTGAAGTTAAAGGTGCAATGTGTAATATTTCTGAGGATCTATTGACAGAAATGCAATATAAGATCCATAACTATGTTTTCAGTGGTGTATAAAGACCTTGCATAATGAACCGTTATGTTTTTATTATCTTAGAATGAGACATTTATATCTCCATAACCGCGGACACCCCCTTCTATGGAGGTCTACATATTGTGTCGTCATGTTTCTACCGTAGCCCTAAACGGACAAACGCGTTTCATTACTATGTTGCTCTTCGTGCAAGGAAGCAAGCTTAGTTCAGCGAATAAAACACTGACACAATGATGAACAATAATATTCGCAATTACATATAGTTTTACTGAATAATTAAGTAAACATCATTTCTTAATTTATCCTTGTAAAGAAACCTCATTGCTGAACTGGCTACTCTCTGCTGTCTCAGACGATGACATATTTTCCTGTCGGCCACCGTAACTTTTGTTGGTTGCAATTCGTAACCTCACCACTAAATGCCGCTAAAAATCACACACTGCACCTTTAATTAATAGCCTACATCGTTCGACCGGACATAACTATTTTAAAATATATATTACAGATTATATATATATATATATATAAATAAATATAGGTTATATGTGTTTGCGTACGTGATATCAAGAAGCAACGTATGCAAATTGAGTTACCCCTCCCACTTCTGCTAGTTTTACTGAGATATCTTATCCCGTGCGAATTGGCCATTAATAATACAGACGTCCTGTGGTAAAATTGCATTACTCCATCTACCCTTGTAAAGTTAATCCCGTCTGAATAGGGCTTAAGTTCTAGACTGGTCACATGCCTCAAGCTTCTGAAACATTGTTTTCCTAACAGCTAGGCCATGCCTACAACAATATCTTCAGTCTGCGATTAGGAAGAGACAAAGTGGTCTTCATTACTGGTTATAAAATGGCGAAGGAGGCCCTGGTGACTCAAGCTGAAAACTTTGTGGACCGGCCCTACAGTCCAGTGCTAAAACGTGTCTATTCGGGCAATGGTAGGTTAAATGGTTGTGACCTATCACAAGAGTTCAGGAAAAAGCTTGGTATATTGGACAACTCTAGTTGTTGTCTTGTTGTCATTCAAAACAGACGGATTATTTTTCAATCCCACTATAAAAAATAAGTTACATAATTTGGAACCATTTTGTTGTAAATTTCCACCCTAAATTGTTGGATTGCCTGCATTCATTAAGCTCAACCACTCAACCCTGTTACTCAGATTATTAAACATTTTCTTTAATTTATAGGAAATAAAAGCTTTGCATTAACTAAAACCAAACATATGGTCTCAAACTAGCTAGCTCCTAAATTTGCACCCCTGTAACCCATTCTAGTGTAATTATTTAGTTTAATTTGATAATTTTGTCTATTTAATTGTGATGTTATTCAATGTTTATTTATATTATTACAATACGTATTTTAAACAGTTTCTAAACATGTCCCAAAGCTTGGTGACAGGGTAGAAAAAAATGCTCATAAAGTCTCACACAAAATGAATAGAAATCAACACAGCCTAAACAATATTTAGACCGACCCCCGGGGCTGAGAAATCAATATTTTTTTAATTTTACATTCCTACTTTCACTGATCATTTGTTGAAAAAAAAAAAAAAAAAAGGTTTAGACCCTATATTGTACTCTATGGAATATAATTAAATGCTGATTATTCGCGTCCCTACAGCTGGACTCTTCTTCAGTAATGGCGAGATGTGGAAGAAGCAACGACGTTTTGCCCTGTCAACGCTGAGGAACTTTGGTTTGGGAAAGAAAACAATGGAGCTGGCCATCTGCGAAGAGAGCCGCTTCCTGCTGGATGAGATGGACAGACAGAAAGGTACACAATACCTAATATGTTTGCATACGAATGTAAACATAAAGGACGGTATCCTTGAATAAAGGAAGGTATACTATGGCGAGTACAAGTTTGCATATCAGCATCTGTTCAAGGTAAATAATGAGAACTCATTTCATTTTTGTTATTCTCAGGAGCTGCCTTTGACCCAACAATCCTGTTCAACAATGCTGTTTCCAATATCATCTGCCAAATGGTGTTCGGTCAGAGATTTGATTACACTGACCACCAGTTCAGGACAATGCTAAAATATATTTCTAAAAGCATTCAATTAGAGGGCTCCATTTGGGGGCAGGTAAATTAATTATTTTTCTTTCTGATGATTGTCCTTTATGTATGGAAGCTTGTTTCTCGCTATTGTTTCTTGCTATTCACAATTCCGAATTTATATCTCACAATTTTGACTCTTTTCATGCAATTTCGAGTTTAGATATAAATTCTATGGAGGCCCTGAAGAGACATGGTGATGGAAAAAATTTGAAATGGGAGGGAGAAAAAAAAATTCTACCTTTTTTTTCCCCCCAAAGTTTTGCGAAGTTTTCTTTTCGCGGAGGAAAGCAAAAAATTGAGAGGGAACAGAAGTTTTGCGAGCGAATGCAAAGTTTCTAATGAAAAAGCTAAAATTTCCATCACTATGTCCCTTTAGGGGCTCAGTAAAATTTTGAATTGCATGTAAAGTCAGAATAAAATAATTCCCATGACCCATGATAAAACATTTTTTATTTCTTTCAGCTCTATGAAGCATTTCCAGGCATTATGAAGCACCTTCCAGGGAAGCACAATGAAATGTTCAGTAACTACAAATTATTATATGCCTTTGTAAGAGAGGTTGTTATCAAACACAAGGCCGAACTAGACCCCTCAGAGCCTCGGGACTACATCGACAGCTTCCTTATAGAGATGATGGAGGTATACAACTATTAAAATGACAGGATGACTACAAACTAGCCTGTTTAACTTAAATGTATTTGTATGAATACAGCAACTTATTTTACTTCTTCCATCACTGACCAGAAGCCACATGAAACAGCAGACGGTTTTGATGAAGAGAACCTCGTTCCATGTGTTCTAGACCTGTTTCTGGCCGGGACTGAAACTACATCCACCACATTATGTTGGGGTCTCATATACCTCATCACTTACCCAGAAGTACAAGGTAAAAAAAAAACCATTCTTTAAACAATCTATTCAAATACATACGGAACTGACATTTAAATATATGGTGTTATTTGTAGAAAAAGTCCAGGAGGAGATAGACAGAGTGATTGGACACTCGCGGGAACCTAGTATAGCCGATAAGGCCAACATGCCCTTCACTGAAGCTGTCATCCATGAGATTCTGAGATTTGGAGATATTATACCAATGAATGGCTTACGTGTGGCTGATAAAGACACAACCCTTGGAGAGTGCTTCATCCCAAAGGTGAGCGATATTTTATTCAGCTAACATTAAAGTCATGCATATCTTCTTTTTGAAAATATTATTATATCATTATCACACAGAGTTTAATGTGGCTGTTTAACAATGTTTCGCTTTGAAATGTCAATTTAATCATTTGTCAAAACATGAAGTCTGACTCTTTCTGATTCATTGTTTCAACCAGGGTACAGCAATTTTACCCATACTGCACTCTGTTCTCTTTGATGAAAATGAATGGGAGACACCTTACAAGTTCAATCCTGGGCACTTTTTAGACAAAGAGGGCAAGTTTGTGAGGCGGGATGCGTTCATGCCCTTTTCTGCAGGTAAAGTGAGAGAAGAAACACCTTCAGAAAAAGACTTCAGTAGGAATAATTCACAATACTGTTCAAAGGTTTGGGGTCAGAAAGATTTTTTTTAAAGGACACGAGAGCAATTATTTGTATTTTTTATTTGCTGACATTATTCAGCAAGGATGCATTAAAATTTATCAAAAGGATGCATTAAAATTTATCAAAAGTGACAGTAAAAACAATGTTACAAAAAGTAACTTTTTCAAATAAATTCGGTTCTTTCTATTCTACTTTCTATTCATCAAACAATCCTAAAAAATAGCACTGAAGGATCATGTGACTGAAGACTGGAGTAATGAAAATTCAGCTTTCATTAGTGCCATCACAGGAATAAATTATATTTTAAAATATATTCAAATAGAAAACAGGTATTCCATATTCTAATGATATTTCACAATATTACTGTTTTACTGTATTTTGAGCAAATAAATGTAGCCATGGTGAGCATAAGAAACATTTAAAAAATATTTACAAATCTTACAGACCCCAAACTTTTGAACAGTAGTGCAAATGAAAGTCAACCCGACAGTCTGTGCATTGTGAACTTATTTCGAATGAATGCCTATTTGCATTAACGTCTCCCCACTCTGTCTCTATCTCTCACAGGAAAGAGGGTCTGTTTGGGGGAGCAGCTTGCTAGGCTGGAACTCTTCTTATTCTTTGTCAGTTTGTTCCGAAAATTTCGATTTTCAGCCACAGAGGGTGAGAAACTCAACCTCGATGGAGTGATAGGAGTAACACGCACCCCGCACCCCTTCAAGATCCATGCAACGGCACGCTGAACAAATCATATTATAAACAATTATATTATACATGTTTCACTTAACATTTTAAATCTTTAAGAAAACAAATCTGGAGGTTATGGCCCTTTTTGCTAACTTGCTTAAATGTAAAAGTTCAGCTGTTCTTGTTTGTTTAAAGGGTGTGAGAGAAAACGGCTTTAGCTCCCACATGCATAAATATGCTTAGTAATGCCTAGTCTACAAAAACAACTTGAGTAAATAGCTGGATGAACATTGTCCTAGTTCCAGGTGAAAAAAGAGAGAGAAAAGGTCAAGTTACACATTACAGAATCATCTATCCAAAGGGTGTGAGAGAAAACGGCTTTAGCTCCCACATAATAAACATGCATAAATATGCTTAGTAATGCCTAGTCTACAAAAACTACTAGAGTAAATAGCTGGATGAACATTGTCCTAGTTCCAGGTGAAAAAAGAGAGAGAAAAGCTCAAGTTACACATTACAGAATCATCTACCCGTTGGCACAGATTTCAGATTGTGGGGTGAGGGTATGAAGTTCAAGTTTTTAAACAGATAATGCATAGAGATAGGTATTAGTCAGCAAATAAGCAACATTTTGTCATGATAATAAATAATCTGAAATCCATAATCTCATGTCACAATATGTTTAAGTGCTGAACTGTTTGTGTGCCATCTTAAGACTGAGCAACTATTTCCTTGTATATATCCTTGAATAGGCTGTATTTCAGATAATTAAAAACAAGCACTTCAGTGTGTGTTTGTGTAACACAGTATATTATAATATATCACATTTTTTATTTTCATATTCAAGTTAAATTAGATCTGCAGATTTTTAAGAATTGCCTGTACTTTTAGCACTACAAGTGTCACAGTGGGATTGCAAAAATAACTAGAATGTACATTTCCTGAAGAAAATGAGAGTGGGTGCTTGCAGTGGCAAAACTCGCCACTCGGTTAGCATGTTTTTAACAAGATGCTAACACAATAAGCATGTTGCAATGATGCTAACAGCATGATGCTAACATCATTAGCATTTTGCTAACATGATTAACATGTTGCTAACATCATGTTAACATAATTAGCATGATGCAGGCATGTACAGGTCCTTCTCAAAAAATTTGCATATTGTGATAAAGTTAATTATTTTCCATAATGTAATGATAAAAATTAAACTTTCATATATATTAGATTCATTGCTCACCAACTGAAATATTTCAGGTCTTTTATTGTTTTAATACTGATGATTTTGGCATACAGCTCATGAAAACCCAAAATTCCTATCTCAAAAAAATTGCATATTTCATCCGACCAATAAAAGAAGTGTTTTTAATACAAAAAAAAGTCAACCTTCAAATAATTATGTTCA
The DNA here is from genome assembly GCA_026230005.1 of Gila orcuttii. NCBI lineage: Eukaryota > Metazoa > Chordata > Actinopteri > Cypriniformes > Leuciscidae > Gila > Gila orcuttii. The sequence continues at coordinate 34,525,509 of JAPDVR010000012.1, read as the reverse complement.
GTTATGCACTCAATACTTGGTCGGGAATCCTTTTGCAGAAATGACTGCTTCAATGCGGCGTGGCATGGAGGCAATCAGCCTGTGGCACTGCTGAGGTGTTATGGAGGCCCAGGATGCTTCGATAGCGGCCTTAAGCTCATCCAGAGTGTTGGGTCTTGCGTCTCTCAACTTTCTCTTCACAATATCCCACAGATTCTCTATGGGGTTCAGGTCAGGAGAGTTGGCAGGCCAATTGAGCACAGTAATACCATGGTCAGTAAACCATTTACCAGTGGTTTTGGCACTGTGAGCAGGTGCCAGGTCGTGCTGAAAAAATGAAATCAGATGGAAGCATGAAGTGCTCCAAAATCTCCTGATAGCTAGCTGCATTGACCCTGCCCTTGATAAAACACAGTAGACCAACACCAGCAGCTGACATGGCACCCCAGACCATCACTGACTGTGGGTACTTGACACTGGACTTCAGGAATTTTGGCATTTCCTTCTCCCCAGTCTTCCTCCAGACTCTGGCACCTTGATTTCCGAATGACATGCAAAATTTGCTTTCATCCGAAAAAAGTACTTTGGACCACTGAGCAACAGTCCAGTGCTGCTTCTCTGTAGCCCAGGTCAGGCGCTTCTGCCGCTGTTTCTGGTTCAAAAGTGGCTTGACCTGGGGAATGCGGCACCTGTAGCCCATTTCCTGCACACGCCTGTGCACGGTGGCTCTAGATGTTTCTACTCCAGACTCAGTCCACTGCTTCCGCAGGTCCCCCAAGGTCTGGAATCGGTCCTTCTCCACAAACTTCCTCAGGGTCCGGTCACCTCTTCTCGTTGTGCAGCGTTTTTTGCCACACTTTTTCCTTCCCACAGACTTCCCACTGAGGTGCCTTGATGCAGCACTCTGGGAACAGCCTATTTGTTCAGAAATTTCTTTCTGTGTCTTACCCTCTTGCTTGAGGGTGTCAATGATGGCCTTCTGGACAGCAGTCAGGTCGGCAGTCTTACCCATGATTGCGGTTTTGAGTAATGAAACAAGCTGGGAGTTTTTAAAAGCCTCAGGAATCTTTTGCAGGTGTTTAGAGTTAATTAGTTGATTCAGATGATTAGGTTAATAGCTCGTTTAGAGAACCTTTTCATGATATGCTCATTTTTTGAGATAGGAATTTTGGGTTTTCATGAGCTGTATGCCAAAATCATCAGTATTAAAACAATAAAAGACCTGAAATATTTCAGTTGGTGTGCAATGAATCTAAAATATATAAAAGTTTGATTTTTATCATTACATTATGGAAAATAATGAACTTTATCACAATATGCTAATTTTTTGAGAAGGACCTGTATTTAACAAGATGCTAGCATGAGTAGCATAATGCTAGCATGATTAACATGTTGCTAGCATTATGCTAACATGATTAACATGTTTGTTAACATGATGCTAGCATGATTAGCATGTTTGCTAGAATGATTAACATGATGCTAGCATGTTTTAACAAGATGTTAGCATGATTAGCATGCTGTTAGCATCATGCTAACATTATTAATATGTTTTTAACATTATGCTAACACAATTTACCACGTTGGCTAGCATGGTTTACCATGATTTACTATAGTTACCATGTTCTAGGATGATTTACTGAAAAGAATGTAAATCTTAGAAAGTAAGTATAAAGAAAGTATGAGCAATAACAATAGTGAGTGCCTTGCCTTTGGCGAGCACCCATTAATAATTAGAAAATATTTCATTTAGGCACCATCTGAATGTCCCGGTTTTCGAAAAGGCTACGTGAATATGTATGTTCAATTTACTATTTTCTCTCCACTTGAAATAGCCTATGCGTTGTGCACAGAGTGGTCGGTGTCTCTTGTGTGTAGAATGCACTATCATTGGCTCTGGGACGTGTGACGTGACGTAGGCTACGTCATCTAGCGCATCTGTCTTGGCAGCTAGCCAGTTACTACAGGCGGCAATTAGAGAAGCAGTGAAGAAGATTGTACATCAACGTCGTTCGTTAGCGTTAACATGGGTGGCGAGACGGAGGACGAAGATGACAGTGTGTTCACAAAGACTGACAGGCCAGTAAAAAAGAAAATGAAACATACTTTAATAATGACTGGATGAAAAATGACAATTACTCCACATGGCTAAAGCCAATACCAGGCGACCCACTATGCAAATGCAAATCTTATGTCATCCCTTTACTTATTTCTTTAGCAAAGAGGAAGCAAAAGCAAGCAGAAGCACCAGTATCTAAGCAATCAGGTAAGCTATAAGTTAAGTAAGATAAGTGGGAATACTTGAGATGTTTAAAATATTCACCACTATGCACAATCTTACTGCACAAAGGCCAATTTTGTCTTCTGGGTCTAATGTCTAATAGACATTTTCACTTGTGAGCAAAGCGGTAGCCGGGCCATCGATATGTCCAGGTTTTTTATCAGACATAGGTGGCAACCCTAGGTGAGAGGTGAGTAAAGACTTCAACACTGGGATCATTAAAAAGGCAAGAAGGTATTGCAAAACAAACTTCAGTTTATTCATCACGTGTAAATGAAGGCTGCCAAAGCTCTTTAACTCCAAATATTACTTTAATTCCATATCTTGTCCAATCTTTTTATTCAAAATCTCTCACAAACAATGACAGTGCTCATAAAATTGATTCACAAATTTAAGATTTCTTCCTTGGAACACATCATACATAAATATTAGCATTTCAAAATACATATGCATTTTCCCATCACAGGCCAAAAAGCCTAGCTGAATAAAACACCGGAAAAGACCAATCAGAATTGCAATGATTGGCCTTACCCTTTAAAACAGAATTAGCATAATTATTCAAAACTCAACAGCTAGTCTATTAGCAGATAGCTCAGTCAAATCAACCTAAGCAGGGGCAGATTTTCACAATACAGCAAAAGCCATTTAACAATGCAGCTATGTTTCACAGGTCACGCATGTATTCTTTGAGAGTGACGTACAACACATTCAAAGCCGTCACAGCAGTTTTCTATGGCCTGTTATAATTCTGTGCTGGTGTTCAAATCCTGATAATTGAGGTCTTCACACAGACAGGAAACGTTAAGTGGATAAAAAGGCCCTTCTGCTTGTTAAAAGAGCATGCAAGAGTCCTGTCACAGTCAACTGAATATAAAATACTATAACTGGCTGAATAAAGCACCTGGATTTAATATTTAATTAATTAGAGTGATTATATGCATGTCTTTTTTTAAATGTAGCTTTGTTGTCTGAGAAAATCATTGTAATAGGAAGAAACAAACTAAGGAATCTGGTGTCCAGCACCAAATACATCTTCCTCCTGATCTAAGCATTTTGATTAGTTAGGGCAAAATGTGAAGTCTGCATATACTTTCAATGTTTTATATGTTGTACTTGCGCAATTACAAATATATTCCACGGCTGCATAGTGTTTATTGGAAGTCATTCCTAGCAAAAGCATGCATGCTGCTACCATTACAGGACCTGTTGATGCATTGAATGCATTTCTTCCCACACAATCTGAGTGAGCATGACAAAAGATTGACCTGTGGCCTTTAGTATCGATGCTGGTTCAAAAGTGACCCTGCTGCAGACTGTTACAGGTGTTTGTTTAGTACTGAAAGTGAAAAAGACTGCTACTGTATATCATTGTGTGCTGATTGAGTAACCTTCTTCAGGATTCAACCCCTTATGTACATTATTATACATACATGTGTAACTGTAGAGAGTGAGGGGACATGCTATTGTTCATCATGGCATGCTTGTCCCCTTGTTCAGAAGTGTACTTAAGGTCACTTGAGTGTGCACGTGAGAGAAAGGAGGAGAAGAGCAGGAAGCTGGGGAAGTACTGAGGACAAGGTTACTTGGAAGAAGTGGCAGGCACGTTGATGGGCATGGTGTGCCGTGCGTTGGTCACCTGACGTTGCTGAGCCAGGAATGACTGGCCGGGCGGCAATAGAGAGTTGGATCGCCCACTAAGACGTGACTCGATGGCCATCTTCTGGAAGTTCAAACTCTGTATGTTTTGCACAAGAAGACACAACAACAACAACAAAAAAACACTGAACACAAGGCAAATCATTGCTGATTTTTCAACAAAACAATAAAATGCTTAAATGTGTTGTGTGAATGAGCAAAATGTCGAAAAGCCGGGTACACACTGTACGATATGTATAGTCCTTTACGATTGTTACTTGTCAGACTTTACAAACATGATCACAGTTTAAAGCCATGTCACACTATAAGATCTCAGATGTCAGACTGCACGACAGTCAAGACTCTTTAAAAACAGACGCATGCATTTCAGTTTTAAATATCAGGTAATAGAGTTTTTTTTTTCAGTGATTTTCCTATATATATATATATATATATATATATATATATATATATATATATTAGTGCTGTCAAACAATAATTTTTTTAAAGTAATTAATGCACATTTTTCTGTAATTAATCGTGATTAATCACACCTAACATTAAAGTTTTTAATATATTTTCATGTTGTAATACTTTCACATTTAATCTCCAAAATAATGTAGAAACAACATAAAGACAGTATATTTTAAATATTTGTTTAATTTACTAAGCACTATGAATGAAGGCCAGTATCACGGTCTCTGTTATATGGATTTTTTTCTCAATATTAGAAATGAATTGGGCCTATAGCCACTCAACATTACAGTATAATTGAAAGCTATCAACTTTAACATTTAATAGGCTTAAAAAAATATAAAATTTAATTTAAGTGACCTTAAAACAATCTTCACATAAACGCATTGTAATAATAATAAATGTCACATTTAGATGTGCCTTTAATATATCAGGGTTCAACACTAAGGTTTTTTTTTCCAGACGGGATGGTACAAAGTTTTACTTTCCCTGCTAAAATACACAAAAAAGTTATTGTTTTTGTTGTTTTTGACTCATGTAACCTTGTAAACACCGCTTTAAGATTTTCAGGTAGGTCTAACGGGTAGGATTCATACAGAAATGTAGTAAAGTTATCGAACACTTCAGTCTTCACTGCAGAAATTATAAATTAAATATAGATTAATTCTTATTAAAGCACAGTGAGTGATTTTGATTGATAAATCTTTGATTAACATTAATCACATACAGCAGTAGGTTTATTAGGCTGCCGTCACTTTAAAACCTGTTGCACATGACACGGATCTGACACATCCTATTTTCTCACAACTCTTTATGTTCATTTAACACTCTTTAACTCATTTAAGACTGTGCTAACGAGGATACTTGACAAAACAGGAATTTTGGCATAATTTTGTGTGTTTTTGTCCGTTCAAGCGTGAAAGAGAACTCAATGCGGCTTTCTGTGCGCCAGTACAGATTTGAGTTCTCCTTCGCATCTTATGGCGCTTGAATGGTTTAATATCACTTGAATGAATGATAGCGTGATCATATACTGTAGCACAGACAAAGGACGACAGAAAAAAAACAATGCAGCATTAATTGCGTTAAATATTTTTAACAGGTTAAATTGAAAAAAAAAAAAAAGTCCCATATTTAATTTAAATAAATAGCTTACAGCATTGCTAATTAGTACATTATAACCATACCTTATTATACCAAGCTGTCACAACTAACTTCTCCTCATATTCCCTCAGTTTGGCCTGTTCACACTCCCGCTGAGTAAATATTGCACAAAAACAAACATAAGTAAAGGAACAACAAACTGGAAAGAATGACATTGCGAGGGATAAACTAAATCTGAAATTGCTGGACATGAATAACAAAGCATTTTGTAAGAAGAGATGGCTGCTCTACCTCCAGAGCATTCATCCTCTTGTCTTTCTCAGAGAGCTGCGCTTTCAGTAACTGGATCTCAGCTGAGGCTGGGTTAAGCTTAGGATCCAGAGCTCGAATCACCTTAAAAAAATGCACAATATGATGCATTTAACCAATGGAAAATGTAAAACCACTCTTTTTTTAAAAAATTTCAAAAAAGCTGGAAATGATGCAAGAAAACATACTATATTGTCTGATTAAAATTGTAGTTATTTAATATGCAAAAACAATGACGGATGTCAAATACATTTTGTAACATGCAAGAGCACAAGTCATTCAGTAGCAAAATAGGCTACGTATTTGAGAGCTGAAGTAAAATGTAACTACATCACGCGCTTTCTCCAGGTACATCTTGTATCGATCCTCCATCGCCCTCATGTCCTCGTCCTTCTTCTTCAGCGCAGCTGCCAGCTCGTCCATTTTCACACCTGAAAGTCACATTTATCTCTATAACTGAGAGGTATTTTAAAGTTGAAAAGATTTTCTGTCTGACTCAAAGAGGATCATAACATCACTCTGGACATAGGTTTAAGTGAGTGAGTGTGACTCATTCTTGTCTATGAAGTCATGAAGGGCAATTTGGTGTAAAATATAGGGTCAGATCAAAATTTAGAACTAACTGGTTTGAGCAGCGTCTGGCTGAAGGTCCTCCAACAGCTCTTTCTTCTTCATGATTTCATCTTGCGCCTCATTCAGTTGCACCCTGGTAAAAAAAAAAAACCCAAAAAACCATTAGGACCATCAGCTTCAGAAGGTGCATAAGATGCTCAAATCAAATAAAAAATCTGATCAAATGTCTAAACTTACATATGAGCATCCAGCTTCCTCTTCAGATGAGACTGTATTAAGAGGAAGCAAGCAATGTGACTTTTAAATGATGTCACTACCACTAGAAATGTAAAAGCATACTCTACATAAAACAAATGAAAGACCAGGACTGTGAGTTTATTTCCCAAAAGCATCGTAAGCCTAAGTAGAATGAAAAACCAATGGTCTCTACGATCAACTTAGCTCTCTATGCTTTTGAGAAACACAGCCCAGATCATTTAGCAAAGTGCATGTTTATGTAGCACTGACCAAAAATGTGCCAAAACAGCACCATCAAGAGGCCTAAACACACACTTACATCGTCAGGTTTGGCTCCCTGTGTCTGCAAGGCCTTCTGCAGATCCTCTACCTGCTGCTGCAGCTCACTGATTCTTTCACTGTTTAACCTTAATACACATAAAACAATACACAAGGCTTTTACAGATTGACTGAAACTGACCAAATGAAAATATACCCATAAAATCAATAGTCAAATCTATAAAATCAATTAAGCTTGCCATTTAAAACTAAGGCACAGTGGCACTCGTTTTTAGCACAACGTGTCAAATTAAAAATGGTACAACTTTTAAAAATGCGTTATGAATGTACAGTATAGTTTCTATTTGATATATTATGTCAATCTGTACCTTTTCTCAGTGTCCAGTTGGCTCCGCCCACGCCGGGCCTCCTCCAGCTGCTCCTGCAGTTCAGTTATGCGCTCGTTCTCAGACTCCTCCTTCTGCAGCCGCAACATCTTGTTCTCATGCTGCAGACGGATGAACTTCTCCCTGGAGAAGCAGAAACAGTACACACATCAACATATACAAAATATTTAGGTGTCTTACATTTTTAATGCATAAAAGATGTATGTGAATCACAAAGACATTACAAAGACAAGTGCCATACTAGTCTTCCTAATGACCTTGTTTCCAGTGTGATGTTATAAACAGTAGTAATAAGCCATTTAAAATTATTTCTCTTCACTCTTTATTTGATTTTTGCACAAAATTAAGTTCAAATTAACAAAATTGCTGCTTTGAAACGATATGTATTGTGAAAAGCTCTATTCAAATAAATGTGAATTGAATTATGCTCTTTTGTACTTTCTAGTCATCAAAAAATCCTTAAAAACAATGCACAATGGCTTCCACAAAAATAGCAGCACAACTGTTTTACAACATTGATAATAAGAAGAAATGTTTCTTAAAAGCACCAAATCAGCCTATTAGCATGATTTCTGAAGGATCATGTGACACTGAAGACTGGAGTTATGCTGCTGAAAATTCAGCTTTGCCATCACAGGAAAAAAAAAAATCATTTAAAAATATATTTAAATAGAAAATAGTTCTGTGCGATGATTTACCTCATACATGCATCATACCTGTACTCAATGGGCAACATCTCAGCTGCTAGGTTATCATGGCTTGGACTTCCTGTTTGATACTTTGCTGTGAAGTGTGAAATAAGAACAAGTTCTCATACCATCAGCAAAATTAAATTTTTAGTTTGTGTTTACTGAGCTGTGAAGTGACCCAGACAGATCACTGAAATAGCTGGGTTCAAGGCTGCACTGTGGTCAGAATATAAATGTAACAGGTTGTACTGCCTCTGAACTAGCTGATTTGGTTAAATTTAAATTGCCTATGCCAAACAAATCCTTCTTTGAAGGAGTGGAAGAACTTTTATCGCACTCGGCAGAGCCAGTCTGTACCAATTCATGTCTGTGAGCGACCGTCTTTCATTCAAATGGAATAATTTCCTAGAGGGACATTGCAACACTTCCAGGTGTGGTATCTGCAGTCCTACTGTACCTGCTAGTAATAGCTGGTCCTGTTGGGCCTGTGTGCATCGCAGTTCTTCATTGGTCTCTCTGAGAGTGTCCCGCTCAATGCTGATCCTCTGATGAAACAAATATCACAGAGTTTTTATGTCTGGTGCCGCTAGTGGCACAGAAATGACACGCGTTAGCATTAAATCATTTAATGTACAGTGTTAGTTGTCTGAGTATTTGCATGTGAGCGTGTCTGTCTACCTCTTTCTCCTTCATTACAGCATCATATTTCTCCTGAAATTTCTTCATCTCAAAGGCCAGGTTATCAGCCCTACGGGACTCATCAGACAGTTTCTTGTGGAGCTCCTGACCCTGAAGTTACAGAAACAATGTAATGTTGATATATTACTTTCAAGTCTGAAGTTGTGTGTGAACCTCTATGTATCCAACAATGATTGTGGTCACCATTTCTACACAACTGTTCAAAAGTTTGGGTTGGGAAGATTTTTTTATGAGATGAATGTTTTTGAAAGTCTCTTACGCTCACCAAGCCTTACTTAAAACATACAGAACAAACAGTTATAATGTGAAATATTATTACAAATTAAAATAATTGTTTTCGAATTTAACATATTTAAATGTAATTTATAGTAGTGTATATCATGACAACTATTTAATGGCTGAGTAAAACAAAAATAAAATAAAATAAAATAAAACTGGTAACACGTTTGAACGGTACCTGTCTCTTGTAAGTCTCTAACTGAGCTCTAGCAGCATTGGCCTTGCGCAGCTCCTCTTCAAGGCTGACTGTGTTGTGCATGTAGGTCATATTCTTCTCCTCCAGAACTTTCACTTGCCGTCTGAGGTCACTTAGATCTTCTAACTTCTTCCTGTACGTTTCAACGGAGGCCTCTAGCTTCACTGCTCGGTCAGAGCAGCTCCTAAACAAACACAAATGAATCATAAAGACTTCTCAAAACAGCCAAACAGAATACTGGCAAAGACTACATATGGATACACGTATGACCCAGCACATACCTTAATATGTCCAATTCATCTTTAAGCGATCGTGACTCCTCAGCCAAGCTGGTCAGTTCATCATTACGATGCTGAAGCTCCACTAGTTGTTTCTCCAGTTCTTCACAGTGGATGCGGTAATCATCTTTAGCTGCCTCCAGTCTGGATATTACACACATACACACACACATTTATTATTCACACTGCAAGCTATTTCAAACGGAGACATTCCACCCACACTTGATTCATTATTTCAATGTTTGTCTACTTATGCAACAATGACTATATTCAGAACAACAGCAGGTTAATATCAAGTATGTTTTTCAGACAATATTTGGCCAGTTAGATTGGATTTGTGAGAGTGTGAGATGTGTAGTTAGACGAAGCTGTACCTGAAGGTCTCCTCCTGAAGCTGCTCAAACTGTATTTGTAGCTGGCTGTGCTTCCTCCCTGATGGAGTGCTGGGGTCATCAAAAGTATCAAGCTGATTGGCTCGATCAGTCAAGAGGTCATTTTCAGTCAGGAGGCTGTTCCTTTCCTCCTGCAGCATTGTCACCTGATCAAAGGGCAAAAAGGTCAAATGAAACCTGATGTTTATTATGTCATGGCATGAATGACCTACATACATGGCATATTTGAATGTAGGATTGCATTTAGAGTTGTACATTATGATGTACACTACTGTTCAAAAGTTTGGGGTTGGTAAGATCTTTTAATGATTTTGAAAGAAAAACATCTCTTATGCTCATCAAGGCTGCATTTATTTGACCAATACATATAATACAGTACAAACAGTAATAACTTTATATTATTAATATTATTTTTTATATAATTTATTATAGTGTGCATTATAATGATTACATTTATTAACTAGGTTTGCATTTTTAAAACCCTGTGCTGTCAAAATATTAACCGCCAAAAAAGAAAGAAAGAAAAAACAAAAATAACCGAAAAAAAAAAAACAAACAAACACTCAAAACAAAAAAAGATTTTCCTTTTACATAAAATTCAAATTTATGCAGTTTCAAATTGAATTTGCAAAATAATTAATTCAACAAATAAAACAAATCCACTGTTAATGTTAGGCATGTTAAATGGCTTTTACTCTTCTTGTTTGAGAATTTCCCAAGTATAAAAAACACAGCAAACTGATAACCCAATAATTTTAGCACTGAACCCATGAGCTCTTTTTGACAGACAGACAGACACACACACACACACACACGCACACACGCACGCGCGCACACACACACACACACACACACACACACACACACGTTTGCCAGTGGTTAGATTGGTTAGTTTTAGTTAGGCTAGGTTGCCATGCATTTGTTTAGACTTACCCCTCATTGGTCATGGATACTTTTAACTCAATCTGTCAAGAATCAGCAACACATGAATTTCTAACCCATTTATGGGCGCAGGAGAGTTAACATGGCAGTACAAATCCTGTAACAATATGTTCCTTTAAATATATATATTTATATTTACAACAAATTCCAAAAAGGAAATATATACCTAAACATTTAATGAAAATGCTGTACATTGCAGATTATTTCACCTCTTTGTAAAAGCTAAAAACACATCAGCCTCTGCACAGACAAACCAAAAATACTTGCACTCAAAGGCTAAATCAGTTCATCCATGAAGGTGAACAAACAGAACAGCAGCAATGCTGTTCACTGAGCTAACACTTACAGTCTCCAAGCACAGACGCAAAAACATATGCTGTCAATGCCTTGCAAATTGCAATGTATGCAGCTTGTAAATATTTGTGTACCTCTGTACATTCATATCTAAAACAAGGAATTTTTCTAAAACAAACCATTTTTGTCACAATCAAAATACTTGTAGAGCTGCTTGATAGCAAAATTCATTAAATCAACTAAACTGAGCTGAATATTCGGGATGTCATTTTAAAGATCCTCTGTTATGCAATATGTATTGTATAAAACACTATGTAAATAAATGTGACTTGACTTAACATCACTAATATTATTGTTTCTTCGTAGATGCAAATGCTTTGACAATAGTTTTAGTGAAACTGGAATCTCACCTGCATGTCGAGCTCCTGACAGCGCTGTGCCAACTCTTCTTTCTCTGCTATGACCTCAGTCAGATCCTCCAAGGCTTTCTTTAACTACCAAAAAAACATCATTCAACAATATAACAAGGTACTATATTTAATAACAATATCAATATCAATATCAACACAGTTCTCGGATGGTATGATGTTGTTAAATTGTTTGTATTTGTTACCTGGTGTTCAACATCTCCAAGAGGTTCTGTTCCTAACTGAGACATATTCTCCTTGCTCATTAGCTGTAATAAAAAAAAAAAGAAGAAAAAAAAATGGTCAGAATTCCTTTTCATTCTTTATTAGGGTGAATTTATGGCCACATAAAAATATCTGAATAAAATGAATGGCCTCTCACATCTTGAATGGCAGTCATCACCACATGCTGTACAGATTCCTCCAAGGTCATGATAATCTGGATATACTCTGGACAAACAACAACAATTTTAACAATTAAAAATTAAGAAATACAGATATATCACAAGACAAATAGCAGCATATGGAGATACAAATACAATACAAATTTGAAACAGAATGAGGGAGAGTATAATTTTAATTCACCATGAAATCAAACTTGACAGTTCTTGTTTAAGGAATATTGCAGTATTTATTACAAATGAATTATGTGCACATCACCATTTTTTTATTTTTTTGTTCATATGCCCTCCCAATCTTTCATCAAAAAAACCTCCCTTCCCTCCATCTGATCACAGCAATAGTAAACAACTACATTTGTACTACCCACCCTACATTTCTTCTTGTTTGAGAAACCATTTCACTCAGATATACGTCACAATAGGGAAGATTATCGTAACTTCCGTTTCAGGTCGACCATGGCTGCGTTAAAGTCCACTTTTTTAAGCCCTTCCCTCGCTAACTTCCCTCCATCTCATTCACTTGGATGTGCGTCATTACTTCTGATGCACAAGTGCCCAATTGCCAACCCTTGCAATAGGTTTAAATGGAACACTAAAAGCCCTTGGATCACTTGTGGGTAAATTAAGTGCGAGCACTGCGAGTTGCTGTTGTGACGTCACAATACTGTTGAAGTGTTCATATGAGTAGACTCACTCTCTCAGCCAAAACTGATGGTTCAAGGGTCTGTCTTAATGAACTTCCCTCATCCACTTGACGAACACACTTCAAAATGGCGATGGGGATTCCCCCGAGGGGAAGTTTTTGATTGCATGTCAAAAAGTGGAGTTAAACAGTCCTGAAGGTTTTCGGTGAACTATCCCTTTTACTACCTTGTTTCCTGTCACATTTGACTGCACACCCTAGGATGAGCTGTAGGAGGCGTCCCAGCTCTACTTGATCAGACTGCTCTATCACACGCACCAGGTCAGGCAGAGGAAAATCTGTGATCTGCTGAGCTAAAACCTGAACACAAAGGGACATTAACACATACAGAATTACACATACAAGCATAGATTCTTTATTAGAATGAATCTGATTGTATGGTCATTGTGCTTTTGCTAAAACTGAAAAAAACTGCAGGCATTAAAACATCTGTAGGTCATATAGAATGTGCTATAATTAAACCACCCAACAATTACACACATTCATGTGACTGTCGGCATGTGTAAATTGTTAGATTAAAGGTTAATTCCTTGTTGTCATTTCAAAGTCTGACTAATGCCATGTTACAGCAGAAACAAGCATTTTAATGAACCAAACCTCTGTGTCATTTACCTCATTATAATAATCAACAATCATCTGCAGGACCTTTTTGAGGTTGTTCAGCTGTAAAAACAGAGTGAAACAAAGACTTTAACACATTATACTTGACATTTTCTCAAAATTAGATTTAAGCACCAATGTCTGTAAGGAAAATGAATGTACCTTGAGTCTTACATTATCTCCAACATCCTCTTTAATGCGAGACAGCCAGCTCTCACTGAACCATGAAGGATCTCTGTAATTGAAACATATTGATCAGTCCAGTTCAGTCTTATCTAATTCAGACACTTTCAGATGCTTTTATTCAGATCAGTCAGTAAAATCAAATAAAATAGGTTTTGTTCCCATCCCATCCTGCTTTAATGCAATCAGAATTAAATCACACTCTTAGACTCTCTAAGAACAATATATGCTAAATTTCACTATAGCCTACTTGACTCAATGTTTATTCAACAAATAATATATACATCAAAACCCAGGTAATATGACTCTGAGGACTACCAACAACCCAATAGACCCTTTTACAGCCCACGTGATCAAATAGTTGCGCGTGCATTTTGGCAACGGAAGTGGTGTTGTTTCCCACTGGCTCTAACATGTTAGCAACTCCGAAAGCTTATCAAAACGGTTTCCCAGCATCAAAATGTCTGGTTGTTACGTTTACGGTTGCACTAATCAATATTCCACCGAGGGGCTTAAGTTTTATAGGATTCCGACAGGATCACGGCCGTTTCAGAAGAACCGGCGCGCCTGTGGCTGCAGGCGATTAAACGTGTTGATCGGAGCGAGGACATCATAAAAAATGCTCGCGTCTGCTGACACGCTGCTGATTCTCGCCATACTTCCGTTGCCAATATGCGCGCGCATACGTTGCCACGTCATCATTGTGTACAAACAGTAAAAGGGTCTATACAAGTCATAAAATATTCAAACACTGACAAGCTGAGATATAAATCAGTAATGCTGACCTGGAAAGAACTAATTTGATTTAGTAGAGCAAGAAGGGAAAAGGAAGGCAACTGAAAAGTGTAAAACACAGTCAAGTATGAATTAAATGAATGAGTCAAGGAAACACTGCAGCTCAACTGGTAGCACATGGCGCTAGCAACGTCAAAGTCATGGCCTCAATTACCAAGGAACACTCATACCAATCAAATACACAGAATGAAAGCAATAGAAGTTGCTTTGGACAAAAGCATCCGCCAATGAATAGATGTCAAATAAAATGTAAACACACTCACATCTGATGCAGAGCCTGAGACATGGCTGACCCTGAGGTCAGATCGTCCACGGTCTTACAGGGGGCTGCAGTTTTGAAGGTCTGCAGCTGAGGCCACACATACAAAGAAAAGAAACATGGGTATAGAGTACTAGAATAAACAATGATAAACTACAGTGAGTAGTATTACTACAGGGGTTTCCAAACTTTTTTGTCAGCTGAACCCTTATTATGTAAAATATTTACTTGATGTACCCCCTGAGATTTTGTTAATATTTAAATAATTTAAGGACACATTAATGATATGCATAATAATAATTAAGATTTAATTATAACTATTATTATAGATTTCAGTTTTAAATAATTGTGCAGCCCCATTAATTTATTTTGATGGTAACACTTTACAGTAAGGGTTTGTTTGTTAACATTAGTTAACTACATTAGTTAACATGAACTAATAATAAACAATACTTCTACAGCATTAATTAACATTATTTACTATCAAAATTATTATTTAAATCAAAATTGTATCTGTTCACATTTACTATGCACTGTGAACTAACATGAACAAACAGTGAACAATCATATTTTTAATAACTAACATTAACAAAGGTTAATAAACGCCACATATAGAACTCCCACTAAAAGAATACAATGGTGTAAACATTAACAAAATGCTCCATCATGTTGTTAATGTTTAAATTTGGGTCAATGACATATGCATATTTTTGTGTCCAAATTCATTATTTCCTTTTACAATAATTTGATAAATGAATGACATACAGTAATCTATATCACATTATTCAATAAAACCTATTTAGTTTGAATTCCTTTTTAGTACATTTAAATAATACATATTATTCTATGTTTTGTTATCTTAAACCACCAACATTTCATTTCATGTCTTAAAGGGGCATTCGGCAACCCTAGCTATTTCTTCACTTTTGTTGTCGCATGTTTTCTCAACGAGCTCCCCCTACAGCTGTGAGGCGTATATTTCACAACAATGTCATAAAAAAAACTCACTTGCGGCACCCTTCTCCCCCTTTCTACCGCTGCTCATGTGCATTTGTTTTTATCAGAGCCGGCCAACTTTATCGTGTGGAGCTATGTCTACCGAGGTGTGTTTATGTCGAATTGCAATAAAGCAGTTTGTGTTTCTCGCTGACTTCCAATTTCCAACTTACCGGGACGTTAGTCCCCATGTTGCAAGGTTGGTTTTCCGCCTAGGAACGCTGGGGGGAGCGGGGAAAGTCACCATTCTCACCAGAACAGGTTATTAAACCATCCAAATGATTTCTAAACGGTTTTATTAAGCTGAAATAGTTGCCGAATGCCCCTTTGATCATTTTTTTTTTTAAAAAACTAAATACTATGGCAATATTTTATGTTTGAAACCTTTCATATAAACAAATTTGATAAATACCAGTAGTTTTAAAGCTGTTGAGATAATTCAAAAACTTTTGTCAAGCAATTTGTATATTCTCAAATGTCATGGTTGCACAACTGCAAACATGGCTCTTTTATTATAAATTAACAAGGTAATAAAGGTAAACATAACAATAATGCATCATCCAGAGGACCCCAACTGATCCTTGTGGCAGAGTGAAAAGGTTTGTAGATCTCTCTCAAATACTGGTAAAAACAATTTCAATTTGGCACACTTTCCATGTCAGGTGGTAGGCTACAACTAGGGATGGCCCGATACCGATACTGGCATCGGGGATCGGGTCGATGTCCTCATATACTCGTAAAAATTCCCCGATACCACGTACATTTTGCGAAACGAAACTGGCCGCTGCGAGTGCTTTGTCGAGGTTCACTCCCAACGCAATAGAGTGCGGCGCGGCACTAGATCTGATGGCCGAGTGTGAGCGCGGGCACGGGCGGTAATGCACTCACTCTGTGTGCGGGTTGCGGGAGAATAAAACGATTCGCGGGACTCCCGCAAACTAGAAATATCTATGAATAAAACATATTAAAACTTATATATTTTTATTCATCTGTTGCAGAAAAGCAATAATAACAACTAAAACAAAATAGAAACGATTTACAGGCCAGAGTTTCTATTCATAACATGTTTGCAGCGTTGAGCGATGTAGCCAATCACAGACATATGTGTTGATTTCTTGAACGCAATGGCCAATCAGAAGCATTTAAGATAGACTCCCCTCACCGCTCAAAACTTTTTTGTTCAGTGCTGAATTCTGTATGCTGGCAAATCCTCTAATTATAACAGTGTGTGGAGATTATGAAAGATTCATTGTGCAGTCAGCTTCATTGATAATAACAGAGATGTGTGAGATCGCTATGAACTGTCAGCTTTTTAGGACTTAGGCTATTAAGGGAGCGCACTTTGCACGCATTCAGTCATGTCAGACCATGCACGCAGTAACTGCTTGCTTTATGTTAAATTAACAGTGGTTTGTGTGTTTATACATTTATTATTTTACTCATTATTATTTATTTTTAGACTTGTTAAAACAAGCAGAGAAGAAAATAAAAACAGTCTTCTAACCTGTGTTCTAAAATAGTCTTCTGTCTTCTTTTCTGGGAGCCTATAGTTACTTTTGCGTAGAAATGTCGGTATCGGTACTCGGTATCGGCAAGTACACAAATGTAAATACTCGTATCGTTTTGAAAAAAAATGGTATCGGGCCATCCCTAGCTACAACTACAGTATAAACATAGAACTATTTGGTTGTACCGCAACCAAAAATGACATTGTCAAATGTCATCATGACATTGCATTAATGTCATTTCGTCATTACCGCAACCAAAAATTTTCAAAAAAATATTTTAAACACGTTATTTAACAACTGAAACTTATTTAAACACATACATGACTCAAATATATAATTATTTTTAAAAAGATTTTTGAACAAAAATTTGGGTGTTCAGCTCTGACTAAAGCATTAGGCGATCACTGTATAAATGTCATTCTGAGATACTAGTAAACAAATTTATGCATTTAAAATGTGCCATACATTCAGGTACAACCATTATAGGCATGCCATTCACTGCAGCAGAATGAATGAAAATACAGAGACACCACAGGTTTATAGATTATGATCTAGGAAATATAGAGGTATTTTGAAGCTTACAAGTCTTTTTGAGAACTATTCAGAGGGGCCCTGGTGCAGACGCAATGTAAACAGCCATGAATCGGAGCCAAATATAGAGGATATCAAGGACGCGTCGTACGCGATCACAAGCCGCAGTCAACAGTCATATTTAACTGAGACTGGGAATATTTTATTGCATAAGAGACATTCCACAAATACTCTAGCTAGCCAGATTAGACACCTAAATCGGATGAGAAAGGAGTTGGCTGTGCTGTGACTGTTTGTGTTGATTACATGTTTAACCGCATTCTGAGTCTAGTTTGTCGTTCTGATTATTAGCCTATTTTATATATTGTCGCGCGCTGGACGGGTGCCGCGTGGAGAAATGAGCGCATCTGTAAATGTTGTAATGATGCACCGCAGACCACATTTGGTTTACATGAAGTGTACATGGAAATGTCTTATTTCCGGTATTTTGGACCATGGATCCAGAAAGAAACGACTACCTGCGTCAGGAAACTTAACGCTATCGTCATGGCTCTGATCGCAGATACATAAACGATTCATGGTTCTGGTGATCGTTAAGCTAAACTAAAAGACAGGATCTTACCCAAACAATCAGGCTCTCGCACAGCGTTTTATTTAAATCCATCTCTCGTGCTAAAGGGCATATATTTCCGTCCACCTGTCAACAATGCGCTTCCCTTTCCCACCTGCGAGTATTTGCCTAGCGCTCACCAGCGCTACGTTCACGTCAATTGCGTCTACGCACAAATGAATACGTAAAGGCTTCCTGAATGCACGCCGCTGAAACAGCGCGTGATGCGTTGATAAGGATTGGGGATTGATGGGATCAAGAGCGCAACAGCAAGAAATAAAACACCAATGGTGTGTTGAGTTCAGGACACCGTGCAGCCAATCTAAATCGAGATCTGAGAAGATTGGCAGAGCAGTGAACATGGCTTGTTTGGTGTATTTATTTATTTATTTATTTATTTATTTTTTATTGAACAAATATAACCGCAAACACATAGTTATATCTCAAAACAGAATTAAACAACAATAACATATAAACAGTAAGCAAAAAAGATAGTAAAAGCAAGTAAAATAAACAGACAAAACTTTAAAACAAAATAAATAATAAATAAAAAAATAAAAATTGAGCCAGAGGTAACATATAGTTTAAAAAAAAAAAATTCAAGAGAGTGAGAAATGCTTTGAGTCCCTTTTATACAAAAGTATAAATACTATACATGTGCACAATGTAACAGACTTTAGAGCTTTGGCATTGTTGGAAACGAGAGAGAGAGATTCAAGAGAGAGAGAGAGAAAAGACTTGAGTCCCTTTTTGTTTTCATTATAAAAAAGCATAAATATTATTCTTTGTGCACAATGTAACAGACTTTAAAGCTTTGGCATTGTTAGAAGAAGAGCTAGTACCCAAATAACATTTCAGATCTTTGCAAAAAATAATAAAAAGAGGTTTGACAGACAAAAATTTACACTTGTGTATAAAAAACGTGGCTAGAAAAATAAATAGATTTATAAGAAAATACTTGTCCTTTAGATTCTTGTCAGAATTATAAAATCCAAATAATACATCCTTAAATACCAAAGAAAAATTGACTAATAAAGAAGCACGTACAAACAAACAAAATTTCTTCCAAAAAGTAGCTACATAAACACAATCCCAAAAAAGGTGAGGTACAGACTCGTCTTCCACTCCACAGAAGGAGCATATAGGGGATCCAACTCAGGAAACATTTTTTTTATATAAAGATTGACTGGGTAAAATCGATGTAACAACTTGAAAGATATCTCTTTAACCTTGTTAGTAATTAAATATTTGTTGGATAGAGACCACGCTTTCTTCCAGGGAATATCATTAAAACAATTGGCTTGTTTGGTGTAATAATTTGGTTTTTCCACACTCCAGAAAAAGAATATGGCAAACATAAGAGTACGAAATGTGAAATAGTCTACAGTGTGTTATACAATTAAAATTCATCAACAAAAACTTGAACCAGATTCACCTAAATAAACACTTTAAAACATGTTTTTGCCTAATGTTTATTTAGCCTATTATTAGCCTAGGATATTTTGTAAGATTTAAATTTCTCTTACATTATAGTAATATAGGATAATAAACCATCTTGGACCAGCAACAAACTAGCTGACAAAACATGTTGAGGTAGTCAATATGAAATAGTTTGTATTACATATAGAATGTCCAGATTTCACTGTCATCTCAGCTAGAAATTTGTTCCAAAACAAATTCATCAGTTTAACCTGGATTTATGGGTTTAAATATTTATTATACCATTAAAGTAAAATATCATAATTTTTCCAATGTGTATTTTATTTGACTTATTTTACACTTAGCACTGCATATAGGGACATTCTTATGCATTTATTCCATTTCACACAGATTCACTTATCAATGCTTCATGATCCTGAGCTGCGCAGGCAGATTACAAAGACAGTAGGCCTATATAGTCATTATTTTATTTCAGAGGCACTTATACAAAGCAGATACACTTCTAAAAAGATATAGTCTAAATCATCAAATGAGCCTCACTGGCTCCGGGTTAAAACAAAATGATTGTATAATTAAAATAGTCAAATTGAGTTGAAATAAGGAAGAATGCTAAGTTTACTGATTTAGATTTGTGTTTTCTGTTGCTAAACATTAATATCTCTCAAAGGTTTTATTAACTTTTTGTAATAAAAACACAAGATAAGATTGTGACGTGAAGTCACGTGCATTTACCTTGTATGGGATGACGAGCACACGTGGGAATACTAAGTTTATAAAATAAGAGACACATGTGGTGGCAAACAAAATTCTATCACTGAATAAGAGACACACATTTCCAATTGTCTTTGATGAGGTTTATTTTCTTGCAAGAAAAGGTCAGCAATCACACAGAGTGGCTGCAGAGTGTGACAGTGAAGGGAGGGCATCCTTCCTCCTTAGTTTGACTCCTAGAATGTTATCATTCTAGGCCAATGATGGTATTTCAACCATACGTGGAACATTCTTAGACTTGTTCATTATATTTTATCCTTGAGTGGAGGCCCTCCTGTCACAAACCAACACTCTTTACCATTCCAATACAATTCAATATTAAAATAAGATTTGTGTGTGCTCTTTACTGTCACACATTTCTTTTTGTCCAGCCATGTATACATAGGTCATACACATACATTCATAAGGTTTTAGTTACAGTTAATTGTTCTATCAATGTAGCAGAGAATCATGGGACTTTACATGCAATCCTCGTGCATTTTATTACCTTAATCTAATTGCCATCATGTTTTTCAGATTCTATGAATACGAGAAAATGCAAACATATAGAAAATATTCAATTTCTTCCACACATTAGTGCCTTTATTGCAAATCCATAGTTAAATTGCATTCTATTAAGTTTTTTCATGACGCTTTCCTTTATTCCATTTATAATTTCACCACAAAGCCACATAATTTAATCACATTACAGCATATACTTGAGCTCAAGAAATAAGCCAAAAATACATTTTCTGTTGGAACTACTCACCAGGATATGGGACAGCCTGGTGGAAGCAATCCTTGACTGACATGACACTGGACTTTAAACCATGACAGCTATCAGATTCTTATTTGGGTCAGGGGCCTTTAACCTGCCCCTGCTATTTTCAGCCACTGTGACCTTGCAGTTTAGGCTAAAATGGGAAAGATAAATATTAGCTTGAGACATTTTTAGTAAGAAGGGGCAAATGCACTGATATGGTATGAAGCCAATGTGGGTAACTGAGTCAATAATGAATTTCGAGATATTTACTTATTTAATAAAAACACACACTTAATATGCTCCAGCTACACTGTACACAGGTATACATAGATTGGAGGGTCAATGTATTTCATATAATGAGCCTATGGGGTATAGTATTAAAGTAGGGTTAGCTTTATTTTAACTGCTGGATTGCCCCAGTTACTGGCATCCAATCCCATTGAAATGCCTTTCTTTGGTCATTCATATGGGACAGTGTATTATATTGTGTAAACTTACGGTAAACCATTGACAGGTTAACCAGACGACTAACCTTCTTAAAGTAGGTGGAGATTTACAACCTGTCTTTGAACATGTGATAGTGGTCACATGACAAAAATAAAACACTTGAGACCGAGGAACGGCCATGGCTTTGATCAACACAAATATTGCCAATAAGTACACTTTCACATTGATGAACATATTGCAGAGATCATTAAGATTTCAAGCAACTTTCCTGAATTTCGAAAATCCAACAGGAAATCAGTGTAGTTACCCAATCTCCAAAAAAGGGACTGAAGTGGGACTGAAAGCCCTGGGTAATGATTAAGCTGTCTGTCAAATGTACGGTGTACAAGCAGTTGAAAGCATTCCAGTCTCTGCCTTCCACGAGAGAAAGCGACTGAATTACGAATAAGAAACATGCCCACCAGCTGCAGCTTCCACAACAGGTGAGAGAGTCTAGCTATTTGTGTTTTTAACATATTTCATGCACATTTCTGTGCCTGGTAATCCTAAATTGAGTGTTTAAATGATGACATCTTGCATGAACAAAGCAAATTATGGTTACACTTTATTTTAAGGTGTCCTTGTAACAGTGTAATACAGTAAAGCATTGAGTAAAATACATGTACTTAATATAGTGTTAGTAACATGTAATCATGCATAATTTACTTTTATTACTTTAAGTACATGTAACATGTAACAAGGACACTGTAAAATAAAGTGTTACCCAAATTAATATAGCATACTTTGTTTGATATAAGGTTATATTTAAACAGTTTAATCATTCCAGCATCTCTTTAAAAGACAAATAAATATATAATTTAGACATAGACATGTATATATGTATATTGTGATGAAGTGTTGTGTCCTGCGACTGGTTAATTGTGTTATGGTATGTTGGGGCAATAAAAGGCTCCACACAAACACATAAAACCCTATGATATCAGATTTCAACATGTCAGTCAAACTTCTTTCAGTTATAATTTGAACTCACATTGTGTTGTTTTACAGACAATTTTTCTATATCTAGATATCATAATATAATACCTTCAAATAAAGTTCTTTTCAGATCAAAAGCAATTTTTAGTTCAGTAGTGGCATTTCAAAGGCTGCCTGATATTGCGTCATCAAGTATGAGTAAAACTCAGGTGTGTCAGACAGCTAAATTTAGATTTCGTACGTGTTCAATAGACTTAGTCAGCCTATCCAGACTATTAGTGCAATAAATTTAGTAACAAAAAGCAGGTTTTATCTTGAGATGAATAAATGTTTTTATTCTAATGAAGACAGTCCACCCAGAATTTCAAAAGAAAATCAGCTGTGAATTGTAATTCAACTCATGATGCACATTTAATGATGATGACTTTTTAAACACAAGTCCTGCATTGTGATTTGAAGTCTTGAAGGAATGGGTGAACATAAACTCCACAGTATTGCATTTCAATAACTGCATATCTCACTTTTGTAGGTCCTCTCTTCACTCAAAGATAAGGTTTCAAGGTCAGCCACACAATCCTCACGTGAACAACAGAGAGGTGAATACAAATACATTATTTCTCTATTATGTATTTTTCTATTTAAATGCATCATTTCCAATTAGAAATGTGCATTTCAGTGTATTTCAATACAACACTACAAAATTGAACAATCCTAGAAATAAATGACATTTAAGTATTACTGTTTTTTTTTTTTGAGTTTATAATCTCTTAATGTTATACTTGCAGGATTTGCCTAAAATGTGGTTTCCAGCTGGCAACAGGGATGTCCAATGCCCTGTGTGTTTACAGATCGCCAGTTATCCTGTAGAGACAAACTGTGGACATCTTTTCTGTGGTGCGTGTCAACCGACTGCAAACTATACATCATTGCAAAAACAACAACAATTATTTGCATCTCAGATGTTAGTGTTTCATAATGTTAATCATAACATGCTGGTTCACTTAAGGTGCTTTAGACTATAGTAACTGGGGCCAGTTGCATAAACATATCCATTATGTTAGCAGTTAGTCAAGGGGCAGTCAGTCTTACTAAATTAGACCAATTCACGTTTTTATGTAACTGAAAAGTTATGAACAGTCTAAAAGAAAAAAATCGGATGACTAACTTGTAAGACTAGTCTGACCGGTTTATGCAACCGGCCCCTGGTCTACTGCGAGAGAGCAGATGGTGGTGGGCATTTACTACCCGATCATGTGACTCTCCAGTGTTGTGTAATATTGTACTGTTACCATAGTTACAAAAGTCCTGCCTCTCACCTGACCCAGATCATGTGAATACACTCAGGGATGGACAGTTTTTAGATTTACGTTATTAACAAACTACAAGGTTAATACAAAATTCAAAACGTTGTACCATCACATTGTAATTCTCGCACCACTTTAAATAAGCTCAATAAAGAGACTGAAATAAAGAGCAGCAAAGATACAAGCAATAAAAATGAGTCATAAAAATAAATAGATATGTGGTGATACACAAGTCTACCTTTTTGATTCAATCAATTGTTCCAATATCTATTGTTCTTATTATTCTTCCTTATAGTCATATACATTTTACTAAATATATATAAAAGTAGTGAACCTGAACAATTAATTTATGTTAAATAATAACTTTGAGAAAAAAAAAATAATTCCATCTACTTGGAAATGCTAGATTTACCTGAATCAAAAAAGGGATTAAATATATAGCCTAGCTTGGCAATAAACCATATTTTTGTATGATTTTAACATGATGTGAATAATGGAATCCAAATTACATTTTCTGAATCACCAAAGTCAATGTATTACTATGGAAAAGGAAATTTAAGGCATCTATCCAATAAAAATATTCTAAACTATTGCAAATAAATACATTTCTGTTTGCCAAGAAGACAATTTAATAGAGTTGGCCCAACTCAATTTGGGCCAATTTAATTGAGTTGGAGTATAAAGGGCCTGAATCATTTTTCTGAGTGAATAGGCACATGGTAAAGGAGAGGCCAATCCTTATCTGTCTTCCGTCTCTTTCCCTCTCTAGCACCATGTCTGATATCTTACTGGAAACATTGCTCCTGGTTAGATGCCATCAACTGTCCTTTGTGCAGACAGACGGTAAGAGATGCAGTCTCGGTTAGAGATTCTTAGCTGATGCAGTCTCAAAAAGATTAGATAGATAAACCTCTCATTGTATTTGGTGTCTTTTATTATATACAGTAGACAACCACTAAAATGAAAGGGTTATCTTTTTCTCTCATTTATTTATTTATTTATTCTTTATACTCAGGTGAATAAGATGTGCCATCTCTTCAGTGAGAACAGATCTGACTGTAAAGAGAGAGAAGTGTTGAGACATGTCAAAGACTATAACAAGCGTTACTCTGGAGCACCAAGACAGGTAAATACTTAGAGCATGTTCCGTTTCACTCTACAAAAACATTATTATATATATAAACGCTACAATGTCATTGTAGTAGCTCGGCATTATCCATCATGTAATCGGACTATACAGCGTTGTGTGTACTGCGCATGCTGTAAAAGACAGGGGACAGTTGGCTTAAAAAACTTAATTAGATAACCTTTCTTTTTTGTTGACAAGTTCGTGCCGCTCCCAGTAAATCAATGCAGCGACCATTATTACTTCTCACAGGGTTCTCAAGTCTCACTCATTGGCCGTGAGACACACGCAATTCAACCAGTTCACACGCTCACACGCCACACCTTGTATTTCTCACGCTGAAAAGGCAATGCCAACCAAGTTGTCCTGCAAGCTTTATATAACGTTGTATAGGAGGCGCAAAGTGAAGTTTCCTGCCGCCAGCGCGTCCGTATCTCGGCCAGATTGCGTTCGTTGCTGCTAGGTAACATAGATGCGCAAACACACGGAAGATGACGAAACATTCTCGGCCACCGTGACATTGCGCGAACACACGCACACACATTCTCGGCCACCGTACGTTCGTTACTAGGTAACGTACTCGGTTACTAACGTAACCTCGGTTCTCTCTAGAGAGGGAACGAGTACTGCGTAATATCTTACGCTATAGGGAAAACCTCTTTTCCACGAGATATTGAAGCAAAAAAATATCCTTAATTTTGAATTAATGTAAAACGCTGTGCAGCAGCATGCAGATATAGGCAGGACGGCTCGCGCGCCTATTGGCTGCCCTGCGGCAAACAGCAGCAGCCTATCGAGAGAGGTGCTGCGTGACATAATCCCATGGGGGCATTTCGCGCCCATTTCGTCACGTCCCGCCAGAAAAGGGCGCAATTTCGCCCTATAAATATAGCTCGATAAGGCTGGTACACTGGATTTCATCGCCGAAGCGAACCAGAGCTGTGTATGCACGGCAAGATACGCAGTACTCGTTCCCTCTCTAGAGAGAACCGAGGTTACGTTAGTAACCGAGTACGTTCTCTTACGAGAGTATCTCTCGTACTGCGTAATATCTTACGCTATGGGGAACACAATGCAAAACGCCGTGCGTACTG
This sequence comes from Gila orcuttii, assembly GCA_026230005.1. Taxonomy (NCBI): domain Eukaryota; kingdom Metazoa; phylum Chordata; class Actinopteri; order Cypriniformes; family Leuciscidae; genus Gila; species Gila orcuttii. Next base: position 34,499,594 of record JAPDVR010000012.1, on the reverse strand, counting down.
GGATCCGACACCAAAGTCCCAAGGGCAGTAGCCCGGGGCTCATGTAGTGCATAATCACCATAGACTCACAGAGAGTCGGAGAAGAGAGGCTGCAAGCATCATTCCCCATGAAATAGCATCCTATAGGGGCTAGTTATGTTAATAGTGTTTCACACAGACAGGGTGAACGTGTTTAGCCTGAACTGGTTAAGATTACGGGTTATTCAACACCCATCGAGCCGTGTTATCGCTCAGTGAGCGATCCACAAGCAAAGCTCAGCATCTGGGCCGGCACAGCGGGGCAGATAACACTGAATTCTATACCGACAGAAGCTTGGCTTGTAAGTCGGGAACCTCTAGGTTATAAAACTGCTTCTCAGCTCTGGCGACAGATGCGCTGTCATAGATAGCGAGTTCAGCACTGTTCCCAGAAAAGATATTTTCTGGCTGGGAGACAGCGAGCTCTTCGCCCAATTGACTGTGAGACCCAGATTCTCGAGATGTTCGAGTAATGTGACCCTGTGTTCTATGAGCTCTGATTGTGATCGAGCTAGAATCAGCCAATCGTCCAAGTAGTTCAAAATTCGCATGCCCTGAAGTCTCAGGGGTGCGAGAGCCGCGTCCATGCACTTCGTAAAAGTACGGGGTGCCAGGGACAGGCCGAACGGCAGGACTTTGTATTGGTATGCCTGGCCCTCGAAGGCGAATCTCAAGAATTGCTTGTGCCGTAACGCTATTTGTATTTGAAAATAAGCGTCCTTTAGATCTATCGACATGAACCAGTCTCCTTGGCGCACTTGCGCGAGGATTTTCCTGGTTGTAATCATTCTGAACTGACGCTTCGTGAGCCTTCTGTTCAGCAGTCGCAGATCTAGAATGGGTCTGAGACCCCCGTCTTTTTTCGGTACCAGAAAATACCTGCTGGATAGACCCCCTTCGCTCTGAGCCTGAGATAAAGGTTCTATAGCCCCTTTGCTCAGTAGTTTCGCTATCTCGGCTCAAAGTAGGTGAGATACTTCATTTTTTACCGTCGTTTCGACTCGCGCCGCGCAACGGCGGGGGTGTCGAGCGAACTGCAGCGAATAGCCTCTTTTTATAGTGTTCAGCACCCATTCTGATACCCCGGGAAGCTTTGCCCCGCATCTGCATGAAAAGCTAGAGGTAGAATGAAATCTGGGCTCTGGCCGTGATATAGCGGCGGCCGGAGAGCTCCGGTGTGCTGAGAAATAGACACTGTGTTTATAGTGTGCGAGGCGGGGGGTGCGCTGATCACAGTGGGCAGCCTGACCGCGCTCGGCTTCTCTCTGACGGGATGTGGAGAGAAGGCGAGCGGGGCGAGCCCCGTGGGGTTCGGCATGTCTGTGAGGGAATGTGGGTGCGGGATAGCTGGCACACTCGCTGCACTGAGAACACTGTCGGCTCGCGCCAACTGAAAATGTGTTGGTTTCGTTTTTACAGAAACCGTGGGACATGCTTCATGTAGTGTTTGTGGGCACTGTGTTGTGGGCACGTACACTACATTTATTGCACAATCGACATGAGTCGATTTTTTTTTTTTTTTGCTAGCCCTGTATTGTGGCGGGCTGTGTCTGCGTGTGGAAATGGGCACTGAGACGTGGGCATTCTTACAACACTCATAACACCATCGGCCGTGGCCGGAATTCCAGAAAATACACTCTTTTTGGGATTTATCTGGGTCGCCTTAAAGCTGGCGTTTGTGTGCAGGCAAGCGGGCTGTGGTACTAGCTTGTTTACTGCAAAATACACTGGAACAGTCACATTGTTTGGAATGTGTGAAAGAGTGCTCTGGGTAATATTTTATATCCTGTCACATACATTAATCATTGGCATTGCATTTGTATTTTTCAAAGATGTCAGGGAAAAATGCAAAAAGATTTGTTTTTCCAAACAGTTTGGAGCAATTTGTTATATTTTTGTAATTTTGAAACATAACATTAAAGAGTATATTTGATGTGATGAATTGCTCTGTCATTTATCAGATTTACCAATTGTTATCATTTCAATTTGTGCTGGTTAATTATGAACAATGGGTAAAATTGGGGGGTGGGGGTGGGCGGGGCTCCCCTGGGGCTCCTCCCCTTAGGCTCCTCCCCTAACCGCATGTGATCTCACTCCAAGCTTTTGATAAAACTTGAGAACCCTGCTTCTCAGCAGTTTATTATTTTATTTGCTATGGACTATATCACATCACACCTATTTCGGTTCCTGATGCCTCAAAGGTTGTGAAACCACAGGCCAGGAAAGGCATTGTTGCCTACAGTTGGATGTCACTCACGGATATGTTTTTATTGTTCAGACAAACGTCACACACTGATATCCCACGTGCTAGGTCATATGCTGCAATATGATTGTCATCTTTTTCTTTCTAGGTTAAGGACTACCTGTGTGATACACCTCTCTTTCTGCTCTTGCTGGTGAGATGGCTGGGGAACATGGGCGGCCTGGTGTGGCTGTTTCTCTTGAGGGTGGCTGTGTGTGGATTTGGTGCTGCCATGTCCTTGGCCTCCCCTCTGGAGACTCTTCCTGGGCCGTTGAGCAGTGTGCTGGGCACCCTGGATGATTTTGTAGTGGTCTTCCTTCTGCTCATTTCTATTGTTAACATCAACCAACAGATGGGGCCACAGAGGACAGGAACGCACACAGTCACGCAGGGTGTGCTGACCGACGCCTTGTAGAGGACAGTGATAATGTGCTTACTAGCATGTTGAAATTACACTAATCAACCTTGTTGGCAAAGGTTAAACATGTTATGACTTGCTGCACTTTGGACTTAGTGAACATGGAGTTTTGATGTTATAAAACCAGGCAGTTTAAAGTGTTTTATTAAATATAGATTGTACATAATAAATGTAAAGTGCTTTTGTAAATATTCAAGTTTCTAATAAATACCTATTTATATTTTTTTGTTTAATCGCTTAACTTTCCAGGGGCGTAGAATTTAGGAGGGACGCTAGGGACGTGTCCCTACCAATATCCAGTGACACTGATTTGTCCCTAGCAATAATTTCGATCAAAAATTAAAATATATATTTATATATAACCACTGTTGCCTGGTTGGATCTTGTGGGTTTTATGTATTTCTTATTTTATTTAACCAGGAAACATCTCATTTAGATTAAAATCTCTTACAAGAGCGTTCTGAGAAAAATGCGCAAATCCTGGAACACAAACGGTTAATAGATCTAGGTCCCGCCTCCTGAACACACATCGCTAAACTGATTGGCTTTGTGTTTTCTTTCTAACTTGTGAGAGGCTGTAGCTACATTGGTTGTGCGAAGCGGCAAAGCTCCTCCGAAGGAAACCTAGATGCGGTAAACTAGGGAGTAATCTACAGTTCCCTTTCGAGAGGTCTCTCCTATTGCGTAAGTAGCTTACTCTATGGGAAAAATCCTTTTCTCGAGAATATTGAAGTTTTATGTAAAACGCATTGCAGCTGCACAGCTGACAGCAATGAGCGAAGGCAGCTCGGTCATTGGCTGTGCTGCGGCAACTTGCTCGAACCAATCACGGGGGACTCTGAATGCGTGGCCAATGAGCGCGCTTCGCGCCCGCGCGCGTCAGAGCCCGCCAAGATGGGCGTGGCCAAGAGCTATATACTGGGCGCCCCGTCATGAGAGTTCTTTAGATTTAATCTCCTTCAGTGAACACCTTCTTCGCTGGATCCTCCGGATAATTGAAGCTTCGCTGCCGTCGAAAAGCATACCAGCGGGATTGCTACGAGGACGTCGGCACCTTCAGCCGCCTTTGAACGCCATCCTACTGAGCCATCCGGCGTGCTACACACGCAAGTATTTTTACATCTGTTCGCCCCGCGACACTTGTAAAAGAGCAATTTTCTGAGGGGTTGTTTCAAATGCCTTCCTGCGCGTCGTGCAGAGACCTTCTCCCGGACGGAGATCGTCACATCATCTGCGCTCGCTGCCTGGGCCGGGACCACGCAGAAGCTGCTTTGACCAAGGGCGGATGCCCGGAATGTGATGACCTGGGTCTCTCCACACTACGGGCTCGCCTCGCCGATTTCGCCGCGAGCGAGCCCATCGCCGCCACCCCTCTGTTTGAGCCGCGCACTAAGAAAAAGTGCCGCTCACAGAGGCTTCCTGAACCTGAGCTCAGTGACGTCACGCCGAGCCAGTCTCCGCGTGCTTCACCACCGCTCTTGCCTTCCCGGTGGGCCTTGTGACTTTCGGCGCGTCCGAGGACAACGGGGGAATGGATGACAGCTTGTCCGTCGACGCTGCATCGGACGACTGGCCGGGCTCCACTCTCGACCCCGCCCCGTCGACGCTAGCTAGCACAAGCGGGGGCTCCACCATGGATACCGAGATTATCGGTGTCCTCTCTAAGGCCGTGGAAGACCTCGGGCTCGATTGGTCTTCTCCCGAAGCACCAACCCGGAGCCAACTGGATGATTGGTTTCTGCAGGGGCGCCAGCAGGCTCCTCGGCAAAGGCCTTCTCCCTTCTTCCCGGAAGTTCACGACGAACTCACCAAGTCGTGGAAAGCCCCCCACTCTGCGCGCCTAAAGCCTTCTTTTTCTTCTTCGCTCTCCTCTGTGGAAGGCGCAAAGGAAAGAGGCTACGAGGGAACGCCGCCCCTCGAGGAGGCCGTGGCCAATCATCTCTGCCCGCCCTCCACCACCGGATGGAAAGCCAAAGCTTCCCAACCCTCGAAGCCCTGCCGCACTACTTCTGCTCTCGCCGGTCGCGCCTACGCCGCCGCCGGCCAAGCTGCATCAGCGCTTCACTCAATGGCGGTCCTTCAAGTTTTCCAAGCCAAGCTTCTCCGCTCTATGGACGAGTCTGGCCCGGAACCCGAAGCCTTTAGGGACCTACGCAGCGCAACTGATATAGCTCTGCGAGCCACGAAGGCCACCGCCCAGTCTATTGGCCGTGCCATGGCTAATTTGACTGTTTTCGAGCGCCATCTGTGGTTAACTCTGACGGAGATGAAGGACGCGGATAAGGCGCCATGTCTCGACGCGCCTATCTCCACCAGCGGGCTGTTTGGACCGGCGGTTAAGGGTTTCGCCGAACGCTTCACTGAGGCCCAGAACGCTGCACAAGCTATGCGTCATTTCCTGCCCAAGCGCTCCAGCTCATCGCAGAGCAGACAGAGACCGCCACAGCCGCAGCGGGCTAGAACAGCTCCCACCGCCTCTCAGCCCGTGCCTCAGGCTGACGCTCGACGCCGCTCACGCTCTCACAACCGCAAGCCGCCTTCTGAGCGACGGGATCCTCGGCCCAAGATTGTGCTGAACCCTGAGCCTCGAAAGCCGTCCTAGCCACAGGAATGAGAAGAGAGAGTGCGTGTCTCGCAAAAGCCGGACCACTCTCTCTGTAAAAGCTCAAACATTACCCAGTCCCCTTACAGGCGGCTGGATATGTCCATACAGCAGTCAATGGGCCAGTCACAGAGCTCGCTCACGTGCAAACAAACGCCGTTTTTACGGCGACGCACAGAAAACACAAAAAGAGTCTTTTTCTGCCTGTGTCACTAAGGGTTCACATGTCCACAAAGTGTGCATTCCCAGATACTGTCAAAACAGTGCCAAATTCATTCCCAGCTCAGGCTGCGCGCCCCATGAATGTAGATCACGTGCCTACGGTCATGTACGCACCGCTACACACAAGCACTGTTCACACAGTTATAAATTCATCCCCAGTAAAAGCGGGAAACATTATAAAAGTGACGCGTGTGCCTACCACTGTTTATGCACCCCCACTTATAAACACTGTCCTTACAGTGTCAAACACAACCCCAGCTCAGGCTGCGAGTTTTACAGACACAGCGCGCGCTGTTGTAATCACACACGTGCCCATTCACTCAGCTGCTCAGCACGCGCCCGCGCCTGCTGGTTCCAGATATGGCGAAATGGGTATCGAATATAGTAAAGCACGGATACTCGGTCCAGTTTGCTCGCAGACCACCACGATTTACGACTGTGGTCGAGACGAAAGTGAGAAAGGAGTGTTCACATGTTCTACGCACCGAGGTGCGCAAACTAATAGAAAAGGGCGCTGTGGAAACTGTTTCCCCCTCTCTGAGCGAAGCAGGTTTTTATAGCCGCTATTTTCTCGTTCCGAAAAAGGATGGCGGTCTCCGCCCCATCCTAGATCTCAGACACCTGAACAAAGCACTAATGATTCGCTCGTTCAGAATGTTAACAACCAAGCATATCCTCGCGCAAGTACGCCCAGGAGATTGGTTTCTCTCAGTGGATCTGAAAGATGCTTACTTTCACATTCCAATAGCGCCTCATCACAGACCGTTTCTGAGATTCGCTTTTGAGGGACAGTCATACCAGTACACAGTACTTCCGTTCGGCCTGTCCCTGGCTCCCCGTACATTCACGAAATGTATGGATGCAGCACTTTCCCCCCTAAGGCGAAGGGGAGTGCGAATACTGAATTATCTCGACGATTGGCTGGTTCTAGCACAATCAGAAAGTCAGTTAATAACACACAGATCTTGGATTATCAGCCATTTAGAATGCCTGGGTCTAAGAATCAATTTTGCAAAAAGCATACTATCTCCCAGCCAGAGGATTTCTTTCCTGGGAATAGTTCTAGACTCGATGCAAATGATAGCGCGTCTCTCATCAGAGCCCCCGTCAAGCGGTTTCAGAGGATGCTCGGTCTCATGGCCTCAGCATCGGCCGTACTCCAGCTAGGATTGTTGCATATGTGCCCTCTCCAACGCTGGCTCAAGAGCCGCGTTCGGGCCACTTTTTAATGAGAGCGAACCACGGCTGTATAAAAGCCCTGACGCACTGGAAAGCCGCCGACTGGTACCAGTCAGGCGTGAGTCTGGGTGTGAACACAAGGAGAACGATGATAACGACAGATGCCTCCAAAATAGGTTGGGGGGCCCTTTACGAGGGCAGGCCTGTCTCCGGCTTTTGGTCAAACCCGGAGAAGCGCCTAGACATAAACTGTCTGGAAATGAAAGCGGTCGCTTTGGCTCTCAGAGCCCTGCTCCCACATCTAAAAAACGAACACGTCCTGGTCCGAACGGACAACATGGCGGTAGTGTCGTACATACATCGCCAGGGTGGACTCAGGTCGAGCTCCATGCATTCAATGGCCAGGAGACTCATTTTATGGTCACAGCACAACTTGCGCTTGCTGAAAGCAGCGCATGTGCCAGGCGCCCTGAACCAGGGGGCAGACATGCTATCCAGAGACAAGATTCTCCCAGGAGAATGGGCTCTCAACCCGCTGACGATTCAGTGGTTATGGAAAACCTTTGGCAAAGCGGAGATCGACTTCTTCGCCTCCAAGGAGAACGCGCACTGCTCTCTTTTCTTCACGAAGAGCACGGACGCGCTCGCCCAGAGCTGGCCAAGCCGCTCCTTATATGCCTTTCCCCCGATCGCGATGCTGCCACAGGTCATCAGTCGGGTCAGAGAGGAGAAAAACGCAGTGCTGCTGATAGCCCCACTCTGGAAGAACCAAACATGGTTTCCAGATCTGATGCAAATGCAATCTGCACCACGGCCGATTCCACTGAGGCCAGACCTCCTCAGTCAGGCCAGCGGGATGATATTTCATCCCCGCCCCGATCTGTGGGCCTTTCATGCATGGCCCCTCAACGGGTTCCCAGGAACCTCACGAGCGGAGCACTAAAAACCATCGCTGAGGCGCGGGCGCCCTCCACGAGACGCTTATATGCCCAGAAATGGAAAGTGTTCAGTGACTGGTGTAATGCCAAGGGCCTGAACCCTTAAACATGCGAGATTACGAATGTACTCGCTTTTCTACAAGGGCTTCTGGAGGCGGGCCGCACCCCCTCCACGCTCAAAGTATTTTTGGCGGCCATCACAGCGTCACACGACCCTGTAATGGAACGTCCATTGGGAAGAAACTACCTAATTATTCGTTTCCTAAGGGGCGCTAGGAGGATGAACCCTTCACGCCCCCCCTCAGTGCCGATCTGGGACCTAGCTACTGTCCTAGACGCTCTTAAAGGGCCCCCGTTCGAACCACTCCAAACCGTGCACCTTAAACAGCTCTCGCTCAAGCCTAGCGCTACTCTTGCTGGCACTCGCCTCGGTCAAGAGAGTGGGCGACCTGCACGCGCTTTCGACAAGCGCTGCCTGCCTAGAATTCAGACCTAACGACTGCAGGGTCGTCCTTAGACCGAAACATGGGTATATTCCTAAAGTGCTCACCACTCCCTTCAGAGCACAGGTTATCTCCCTAACTGCGCTATCGTCTCCAGCAGACGAACACGACGCTAATCTACTCTGCCCCGTTAGGGCTCTCAGAGTGTATTTGGAGCGTTCTGCCCTATTCAGACAGACAGAACTGTTTGTATGCTTTGGGGGCCATACGAAAGGTTCCGCCGTTTCAAAGCAGAGAATCGCTCACTGGATAGTTGAAGCTATAGCTCTGGCTTATGAAGCTAAGGGACTTCAATGCCCCTGGGGAGTCAAAGCACACTCCACCAGGAGTGTGGCTTCTTCCTGGGCATGGTCGAGCGGGATACCGATCGAGGATATTTGTGCGGCGGCAGGCTGGGCCTCACTGTCCACATTTATCAGGTTTTACAACCTACAGGTCCCGACATTGCATTCCAATGTACTATCAGCATGATGCTAGTTGAACTACGAGTTTGTATCTAGATTATGTATGTGCTTGTGTCACACTGAGCGCCTTCTAGCCGCTCTGTATTTTTCTCCCACATATAAAGCTCGCCTCTGCCGGCTAGTTGGATGATAACTTTGCTTTTCAGCTCAGGCACCTGCCTCTGGCTATCATAAGGCGAAGTTCAGCACGCACGGCGTTTTGCATTGTGTTCCCATAGCATAAGCTACTTACGCAATACGAGAGAGACCTCTCGAAAGGGAACGACTCGGTTACTAACGTAACCTCGGTTCCCTGAGAGGAGGGAACGAGTATTGCGTAAGCTGCCGTGCTTGTGCTTGGTTAGTTCGCTTCAGTCGTTTTAACCTAAAGAACTCTCATGACGGGGCGCCCATTATATAGCTCTTGGCCACGCCCATCTTGGCGGGCTCTGACGCGCGCGGGCGCGAAGCGCGCTCATTGGTCGCGCATTCAGAGTCGCCCCGTCATTGGTTCGAGCAAGTTGCCGCAGCACAGCCAATGACCGAGCTGCCTTCGCTCATTGATGTCAGCTGTGCAGCTGCAATGCGTTTTACATAAAGACTTCAATATTCTCGAGAAAAGGAGTTTTCCCATAGCGTAAGCTACTTACGCAATACTTGTTCCCTCCTCTCAGGGAACCGAGGTTACGTTAGTAACCGAGTTGTTGTGTGCACAAAAATACGGGGCAAATCGCGTCAAATAATGATTCGGGGACAGCTCAGTTTTTACAATATAATGTATGACAATCGCGGGATAAGTGCCAAACATGTCGTTAGTGTGTGCGCGCAAAGAGCACTGAGAAAGAGAAATAAAATACCCAAGGACAAGATTTTTTGTATATTGCCATTTTTGTAGGGACAAAGACAATATGTCCCCACAAAGATGTCAATTTCCGAAATCCTTGTAGGGAACATTTTTTATTTTTTTGAAAACAGCTTATAAATCATACTAAGTGACGTTTTTTTGAAAATGCAGAAAGTTATCTGTGATAGGGCAAGTGTAGGGGGATAGAATACACAGTTTGTACTGTATAAAAATCATTATGACTATGGAAAGTCCACATTAAACATGAAAACACAAAATTGCTTGGTCTGTTGAAATGAGAGGTCTGTTTGATCAAGTTGAAACCCTTGTCATCCCAGTCTCATCAGCTGAGGCTGAAATAAGTGTCATTGCTCTTAGGACACTGAAAACATGGCTCAGAACAATGGCACAAGTTGCTGTGTGTCATGTCCAACATGATAAACTAGACAGTAATGATCTGAAACAAATATGCCAAAAGTTCATTACTGTTAACGGGATAGTTTCCTTAAAAAATGTAAATTCTGTCATCATTAAGTTGTTTCAAACCAGTTTCTTTCTTCTGCTGACCACAAAAGAAGTTATTTTGAAGAATGTTGGTAACTAGACTGTTGATGGGTCCATTGACTTCCATAGTATTTTTTTTCTTACTATGGAAGTCAATGGGGTCCATCAACTGTCTGGTTACCAACATTCTTCAAAATATCTTCCTTTGTGTTCAGTAGAAGGAAATTCATAAGGGTTTGAAACAACTTGTGGGAGAGACAGAATTTTATTTTTTGGGTAATCTATCCCCTTAATTATCCCTTTAATGACAGATGCAGACATGTGTTTGTCTTCAAAACGCAAGGAACAAAATTTATTGCACTATTGCATTACACTACGAACGGAGTAAAGTTAACTCTCTGTTAAACTCCCTTCTTGTCTTTAATAGTAACATTACAGAATTCAATAACGTATTGTTAAGGTCAATATAGACTAATAACCTTAATATTATCCCATTAATCCTATTAATTTCCTGATAACTCAGCTTCTGGGAATGTCCCCAGCAATCTCAAAACCAAACCTACGCCCTTGTAACTTTCACACAAAGAAAAACCCAGACATGCAACAGAAACATTTAATCAAGATTGTTTTAATACTTTGAAAGTGTTTGTAGTGTTTCCTCAATATAGCTTTTTTCAGTGGAATGTTAATAATTTCTGGAATGTATATTTTGGATTTTTAAAATAAAAAATTGTGACATTTGGCCATTACATTTTTATTATATCTTAATGCAATTCAAATAGCTTATTATGTATTTAGACATGCATATGTTGAGGCATCAGTTTTCAGCAGAAATCTGCATGTTAATTCTACCAAAGTACATACATACAATAAACCATGTATGAATGCAAGATTTCCAAAGGTCAGTCCAAGATCATTCAAAATTATTTAATAACTCTCCAAGTCAAGAGTATTAATAAGTTGGCTAGTCTGTCTATTTGTTTATCGTCTATCACAAATGTCCAGTAGCATATCTCTATGAGTCCTGACACCAGGCTGCTGCATTACGGAACATGCTAAGCCACGGTGAGGGTTCTAGTGATTTGCGGAGGTGACGAGGGGCCCAAGCCCACTGCCAGCCCAGCACGCCCCGCTCCGGATGGGGCATCATGGCCAGGTGGCGTCCATCTGCAGAGCAGATGCCTGCCACACCTTGTGCGGAACCATTGGGGTTCATGGGATAGATTTCAGTAGGGGTGCCCGAGTCATCCACATAACGCAGAGGAGCTAAAGAGCCGCTGGTCAGCTTCTGCTGAGCCTCGGGAGAACGAAACTGCATCAGACCTGTGGAACAAAAGAGAGGTGTTTTTAAACGTCACACAGCAGGAACAACACACATTGCAGAGTTTTAGCTTTTGGTAATACGTCGACAGAGAGATCTGACTATATTATAAGCAGAAATCATGCCTACCAAAAAATTAAAAATGGTCTGACTTTTGGACCCCTCTAACAGAAGAAGTAAATGCACCTGTCAAGTACAGTGTTACAATGGACAGATTTCTAACCTTCTCCATGAGCGACCCAAACACCCAGAGCAGAGCCTTCCATTCCCTTAAGCATGATGGCCGGAGAGGGCAGGATGCCCACACTCACAAACCTTGATTCGAACCGGCCAGACTTGTTATGGGTCAGAGTAACATCAGAACCTGCAATTGAAATTAATAATAATAAAAAAAGATTAAAAAAAAATGAAACAATCTATAAAATTATATATATATATATATATATATATATATATATATATATATATAATAAAAATATACAATAAATAAATAATAAATACATTAAATTTATAATAAAAAAATGAAATGCAGTGAAAGTGGAGAAATTCTTGAGGCTGTGATTGCCATTTACACATTCTATGGATGTGACTAAAAGTTGTCTCTCTCACCTCCATCCTCTCTTTCACCCACCCAGCCCAACAAAGCCAGAAGCTGACACCCGTTACACACTCCTAGACTCAGCGTGTCTTTACGGTTGCGGAAGCGCTCAAATTCCTCACGAGCCTTGGGGTTAAAGGTCACTGTTGCAGCCCACCCTGATTAATAAGAAAAAGTCAATGCATCTGATCCTCAGCTGGAGAACAAGTGCTAACAAACACTCAATTTCAGTATGCAGAGTGGCAAGGCCAGTATGAAATGACCTACAAGTTGGTTTTCGCAAATCTAAGGCCATTGAAACAGTCAATGGTGGGGATGCTTGTTATTCTATAGCAGAACTATCATACAGTTCATATGTAAGAGTGCTGCAACATGCAATAGTGTGATTTTCACCTTTAGCTGACCCCAGCACATCTGCATAGCTGAAGCCACCAACAAACACCACGGCTCGGAAGGGGTCAAGGGTCGTGGAGCCTGAGCACAGGTCCTGCATTGTGACATCCCACACCTACAAACGGAAAAAAAGTCAAAATAAATCAAACTCAGTCTTGTTAACAGTTAACATTGAACATTGTGCAAGAAAACAAGCAGCATTTCAGAATCAGAATCAGAATCAGAATCAATTTTATTGCCAAGTAGTGTTACACATACAAGGAATTTGCTTTGGTAATAAGGTGTTACCGAGGCTGCTATAATCAGCGCCAACTTGAGAAAAATACAGCATGACATGAGGAGAGGTGAGGAGAAAAAAAAGGCAACCCCCAGACTCTGCTCCTGTAAGGAGAACAGTCTGGGAACAGGAAAAAACACCTCAGCAACATTAGCACATAAACAGTACACTCTACAAACAAGACATTGCAACACGGTTGGGAGTGGGGGATGGAGGTAGTCCAGCACAGGCAGGCAGCATCCGGTCCTGCAGCCATTATGGCGCTGGTCACAGACCCGCCTGTCAGACTGCGAGTACGAAGCGGCGAAGGCGTGGGATGGGGTGTGGGGCAGGTGCATATCCGTGTATGTGTAAGTTCATGTGTGTGTAGGCTTGGAGAGAGTCACTAAGCCAGCACCATAATCTAGGAGCCTCAGTCCGCAGGATTGTCATAGCGATACACAGCAAGTTGCCATGGAGACAACCTTGATCATGTCCCAGGCAGAGTCAACACTCACCAGGTGTCTGGGGAGTCGGGGACGGAGCGCAAGAGTGGCTCACTGCAGTGCTCTTCCGGGAGAGTTGTTGTTCCAACAGCGGCCTTGTCCAAGGCCAGTGCTGGTAGTGGGGTGCCGAAACAAATAAGATTGGGATTGTTTGGTCTTGGGGCGAGTAGCCGCATTCAATTTACACAGGCTATTCTCCTGGTCCATTTTGGTCTCTGAAACGATCCATTTGCCTTTGCAAAGCTGTGAGCTTCTCCATGATGTTATCCATATTGTGGTTCATAGACCCAGTCTGAGTGCAGACAGCTCTGCCCACCGCTTCAATCATCACGGGCAGCCTTGCGGGGCTTTTGACAGCTGTCACCGTCTCTTAGTTTCTCGATAAACCAGGGCAATGCCTAATCCAATCAGCAGAAGACCTGTTATCATGGTGCCGAATAGGTAGATATCTTCAATGTCCTCCACGGAAAGAGCCGCCAGACACATGACCCGCCACCTCTCCTACGCGTCCATCGTGTAGCCAGCTGCGAACGTTCCGGCAGGGCAGTCAGGTTCCCCCGAACCCAAGCTTCTCCTCGAGAAGGTGGTGTCAATTGCGTTGAGCGACCAGTTGATCAAATCCATAATTTCTTGGTTTTGGAGAGCAGTGTAGCGAGAGTCTCTCAAAGTACAAGACATTAGACGTGACGAGAGAAGCAAACCAGGAGAGGTAAGGGGAGGGAGAGAAAATGCGACCGCCTTCGTTGAGAGCCAAGAGGGATAAACTAATAATTTGTGGTATTAGTGAACAAACATAATGGTTTGACTTTATTGTATACCAAGGAACAATTGGCTATAGCATACGCTATAATAACATGTATAGGGCTGTTAATGTATTTACATACTTGCACACATGATGCTTTCGTTTCAAAGCAACTGAAAATCATAATACATTAATTTTCTTGTTTTATTTTTATAAATATTTTTTCACAAACAATTATCAAAAATACAGTAATAAGCTGAATTTTTTGCATCATTACTCCAGTTTTTAGTGTCACACAATCCTTCAGAAATCATTTTAATATGCTGATTTGGTGCTCAAGAAACATTTCTCATTATCAATGTTAAAGTTATTCAACAACATAGCTATCATTTTTTGGTGTTTATGTGCACCTTTACCTCGAATCCAGCCATGAACAGAGAAGCGGACATCTCTCTGTCTCCATTACTGCCTTCCTCTCTCACAACAGCTACGCAAGGTTTCCCTGAAGCTAAATCACAATCCAAATATCTTCATATACAGGTCAAGTATGAATAAAGGTAAGATCCATGATTGTGAAATGGGTCCATGGTCTCACCAAGCTCTTTACTGATGGGTGTTTGGGAGGGGTCAAAGGTGAGTTTGAGGTATGGCTGTGTGCGAGAAGCAAGCCCTTCTTCTTCTGCTTGGACACACAGTGGATTAGCCTGCAGTCGCTCCAGCTGAAAACTAGTGCTTTCCCATATCGCCCTAAGTGTGGGTAGACGCTCATCCAGCACTTCCTGTCCACGCAGACTCACACTGACCTACAAGACAGTATGGAAAAGTAATCAGCAGTTATTGATCACTTTTCCCTTCCCATCACTTAATCATTGAAGTATAATAATACCCCATTGGACTCCATTAATCCATGCATATGCTTTTAGATAAAAAGAGCTCAGCTCACCTTGGCATCAGGTCCAAAACCAGAAGTTGTGCCAATTCTGTGACACAAGAGACCAGCATCTGTGTATCTCTGACAGACACTCGATGCATTGCTTTCACACACCTCCAAAACCAGACCAAGCTCCTCTGAAAAAAGAGCCTCCATCACTGAAAGAGAGGAATGGGAAGACATATGTATATAAGCAAATTTAATCTTGTGAAAAATATGAATATCCCCAAAAATTATTGCGAATAAAGCAGCACTTCTCCCCTGTGTGCTCAACAACATTTCTCCAAAAGTGATGGTTTTGTTCTCTTATTTTTAAATAGACTACAACTATTAAATAGCTGAAATAGAATAAAATGTAAATATTACATTAAAAAACGAGACCAAAAATTAGAAAATAAAAAGTATTTAATCAAAGTATTAAAATGACTAAAACTGAAATAAATTAAAGATCAACAGAAATATTTTTTAAAAAGAAACTAGTAAAATAAAATTGCTAAAACAAACTATTTTTAAAATTTATTTTTATTTATTACATTTTTATCATTTATTTTTAATGCAATGCCTTAGCTAGGATTAAAATCACATACAAATAGGACATGTTTACTATTTCCAAAGAAAAACACGGAATTATATAAATGTAAACTAAAAGCTTATTGAAAATGTTAATACATACTATAACAGTATATAAATAATACTAAAATAACACTTTTCCAGAGAAACGAGTGAGTGTATTTTCTTGTGCATTTTGGAAGTTTTATTCACAATTTGGTATTTCCATGCAGACTGTAATAAAAATGTGGAAGTAAAACAGCTTATGATGGATGGCACAAGTATCTTTAACAAAAAAGCTTGAGCTTTTTCCAAAACATAAATCATTTTTTATTACCAACCGTCAACGCCTTCTAAAGGCAAGTCCACATCCATCCCATGATTCCCTGCAAAGGCCATCTCCAGCAGACAGGAAATAAGCCCTCCATCACTGACATCATGTCCTGCAGTCAGCAGTTGATCTGCAATATAAAGTTTACATCAACAGATTGTACATAGTTAAGATGCTGCTGCACATCAACAAATACAGGCAGCAGAGTTTGGGAGCAGTAAACACTGTTTCTAAATCAGTTAATGGATGTTTTTTTTAACAGCTTAGCTGGATCTATAGAAGAAGAATGGTGCTGTTAATGTATCAATATATAAGATGAAGTAAAATATCAGCTTATATATAAAGCACATACTGACCCTGAATCAATGTCTGTGTGGTGTTGAAGCAAGCAGAGAGCTTGTTTGGCTGATCCAGATCAGGACTGCAGTCTCCGAGTTGCCCATAACACTGAGCTAAAGCAGAGCCGCCCAGCCTGTATTTACCTGAGCTCACAGGCACATACAGAAGCACACCTGAGAAAGGAAGAGAGAGTATGTGAAAGATGTACACAATAGTGATCTGTTTTTGATATGAGAGGTAAAAAGTGGTTAAGATTCACAAAGTCCTAACCTTTGTCATCAGGGTTTTCCAGGTCAGGGGTCACAGTAACTGTGATATCAGGACACACAGCATACACTGAGATAACCAAAGAGCCTAAAACAGAGAGTAGTTTGTTGTGCAACATAAAAATACAAGAATTTTGAAAGCATTATTTGAAAAATACAGTAAAAAACAGTAATATTGTCAAATATTATTATAACTGTTTTCTATTTTGAAAGGGAATTCATTCATGTGACGGCAAGGTTGGATTTTCAGCATTTTTCTGTCTCACATTATCTTTGATCAATGTTAAAAAAACAACATTTATTTGAAATGGAAATCTTTTGTGACATTATACATGTCTTAACATTAGTGTCCTTACTGAATAAAAGTATTAATTTATAAAAAAAAACAAACAACAACTTTGGATTGGTGTATATAAAATACAAATGTGTCATACCTGTTCTAACTGCATTTTAAATGGTGACATGCACAAGACAGATACCTGGGGCCTTAACCGTTTCTCCACTGACACGTGCAGCCATGCTAAGTGAATCTTTTCCCCCATCCACGGCCACTCCCAGCTGACCCATGACCTCACACATGGCCTGGCAGGCCTCCCAAAGACTCGCTCCCTCTCCTGGCAGCTTAGCAGCCCACATCCAGTTAGCACTGCACTTTACATCCTGTGAAGATGTGCACAGATATCTTTGGATGACAAGTGTGTGTGTGTGTGTGTGTGTTTTAAATTACATGCTGTCACTTAACATGTTTAAAAATGCACATGACTTTATTCACCTTGAGAGCGGTCACTCTTGCAAACACCAGGTTAGTGAGAGCTTCTCCTACAGCCATTCGAGCCCCAGCTGCCGGTGACACCAGCCCCTTGATTGGCTGTTCGCCTATCGCTGTGGCTGCACCCTGGAGACTGAATGGAGACAGGGCAACAACAGCTACGTCAGCCAGTGGAGTGTGAAGAGGACCTACACACTGTTGCTGAGCAATCAGACCAGTCACAGATCGATCAACCTGGAACAGAGGGGTTTGATTTCATTTTAATTCATGTTTGTCAATTAAAAAATGCTAACATTTATATAAATGCTATGGTCTTTATGGACATGTTGCATTAGTTTTTTTTAAATTCTTTTGAAATGCCTGTAAATTAGATCAGACAATTAACTAATTGATTCAATATTTAAATGAAATTATTCAATTACTGAATATATTTAAATGTAATTATATATATATAAAAAAATTACATTAAAGATGGCAAGATAACAATAAATTCAAATGTCTGGATATACCAGGAAGTATATAAATAAGTACCACTGCAATAGACAACCTGGAAAAAGTCGTATATTATTATGCATGTGCTAAAGAGGGAGTATTATACCTTGTTGGTGAGGTAGCGCTTGCTGGCCACAGCAGGCAGCCGGAAAACTCTCTGTAGAGCAGGAAGAACAGAGAGACTCGCAGGAAGAGAGAGAGGCTGCAGAGTCACAGCCATGTGCTCCAATACAAACTCCTGAAAAGAGACAGTTTAAACTCTCGTTGACACATGTAGTATTGACTGAGCAGTGAGTGACTTTTACATACTCATAAGTAAAACAATCAAACATGCTTAATGTGAAAAACAAGGGTGTCCCTAAACCCTTTTTACTAGGCCACGAGCCGCAATACTGAAATACTGCTGTACCCCAGTTTAATTATTCAAAAATCCTTGTCTTTCAATGGAGGTCATTACTGTATAATGACCTGAGAATCATTTTACCTGACTATATTTCAGCAATCATGTTGTGTGTTTTCAATGTGCTGTTAAGATTCAGATGATGCCAGATTCCTGAATGAATCACATTTGATGTAATCTGTCAAACAGCTTTGCAACAAGTTCTGTATTTGATTGCAATTCAGTTTGATTCAATCGGATAGTTCACTCATTCAGTGAATTGTTTCCAGCGGTTTCTGACATTGAATAGTAGCAGGATACTTTATACAATTCCAGATGAGGTGAATATTAACATACAATACGTTTTAGGAAACAAAACTCAGAAATCTTGCATCATTTGTCAGCAATGAAGCAGATCTTAACTGTGCATGCAGCTTGTGAATAGGTAAAGACAAGTGATATCCTATATCCAGTTTTGAAATATGGGGGCACTTTTTTGATAGGGGGACTATGCCCCAGTAATAATGAAATGCTAGAAACGCTCCTGGTGATAAATAAAGACTAAAAATTATAAATCCAGAAATAAAAATTATAAATCCAGATTTCAAAGCTTGGACACTGCATTTCAAAAATCAGCCAAGAGAGGGTGCACTCTACCAAAATATCTATTTTTTTTTCTTCTTCTTCAGCATAGCTATTAATTAAAGGGGAGGTAAAAAAAGCATACAAGCTGCTCTATGTCTAGTAGATATTAATCAACAAAATAGATTGTTTTTGCACCTTCTGTGGCATCTTTCCCAGGACCCAATCCAGCTCCAGATCCACAGGGCTCCGCCCACTGTCAAGCCCATTGGCCTGTTTAGACAGGTCATCCACCAGCACGATCTATAGAGCAACATATACACACAATCAGAAAGTACAGAAAGCATCAAGAAGTGTCCAAAACTACAAAAATGCACAAACAATGTGACTCACCTTGCCATCACCAGTTATCTTGCCAATAAAGTCAACAGGACACTTCTCCCTCTGACACACCCTCTCGAGGAAGCTCCGGTCAGCGGGGTGGAGCAACAGAGCATTACTCTCCTGATACTCCGCCCCCCACAGCTCCAAAACACTGAGGGTGGGGTCACCTCTCTGAGCATCAGAGCAAAATATGTATGTGATTGATATGAAACACTTTGACATTAAAATCAAGATACAGATGTTTTGATAAAATCTCACCTTAAACTTGCTGGTATAGATAATGGCACCAGCAGGCTCACTCAGCTCCTTTAACACGTTACCTATACAAATAACATGGTGTTTTTGAAGTCTAGGCTTCAGAAGAGAGCACATTGTGCTAAGCACATCTATTTTTTGACCCCTACCATTTCCTCCAGCACCCTGGTCATGAATGCTGCAGATGGGGTTTCCTTCCTTTCGCTCTAGGCAGGCCCTGAGAGCCCGGTTCATCTTTTGCTCCATTTCAGCGTCTCCTCTCTGAACTGCTCCAAGATCCCTGGCACTGGAGTTATCACCTTGAACCTACAATAATACACACACATGCACACATTAAGTTGCATCGTCGCACATAATATGAATAATGATGCAATACACAAGCATGCCCTGTGAACACAAAGAAAACACCTGCACTTTAGAGCAGCTAGTAAATTCACTTAATTAAAAAATTTTGTTGTACCTGTACAGAAGAGGCAGCACCTCCACCAACACCAATCCTGTACACAGGACCTCCCATTTTCACCACCT
This sequence comes from Gila orcuttii, assembly GCA_026230005.1. Lineage (NCBI taxonomy): Eukaryota > Metazoa > Chordata > Actinopteri > Cypriniformes > Leuciscidae > Gila > Gila orcuttii. Next base: position 34,480,060 of record JAPDVR010000012.1, on the reverse strand, counting down.
CCATACCTGCCGAGGACAAGAGAAAAAAAAGAGAGGAATGAATAAAGAAAAAATAGCTATTTGTATACAGTAATGTTCAAAAGGTTGGGGTCAGTTATATTTTTTGAAAGAAATTAATACTTCTATTCAGCATGAATGCAATAAATTGACCAAAAGTGGCAGTGAAGACATTTAACATGTCCAAAAAGATTCCTATTTTAAATAAACACGGTTATTTTGAACTCATCAAACAATTCTGGAAAAAATGCATCATGTTTTACACAAAAATATTAAACAGCACTATTAAACTAATGTTTCTTGAGCACTAAATCAGCGTATTAGACACATTTCTGAAGGATCATGTGACACTGCAGACTGGAGTATAGCTGCCGAAAATTCAGCTTTGCCATCACAGGAATAAATTTTAAAATATATAAAACAAAAACAGCTATTTTAACCTGTAATAATATTTCACAATATTACTGTTTTACTGTATTTTTGAAACACTTGCAGACCCTAAACTTTTTGTATATAAATGTCTTAATGTTTATTTTATTATTAATAGCTTGTTTTAATATAATTTTTTTTATCTTTAATACAATTATTATTGTCTTTTTTCCACTTAAAGGGGTGGTATAATGAGGGTGAGCAAAACGCACCGTTTTGTGTCTATTCCTTTAAATGCAAATGAGCTGCTGCTCCCGGCACAGAGGGTGGAGCTTCGACAGCTTGTGTCATTTTACCTCACACAGACATGCACTGAAAATTTCAAAAACTTTTAGCCTTTTATGTTCAAACCAGAGTCAGATGATGTCAACTGAGTCAATGATGGAGAGACTCAAGAAGTGACAACATGTAGAACACAACAGGACATTTCTGAATGGTAATTTGATGAATTTATGTAAGCTGATGTGTAGTTATCTTCTAGTCATTGATAAGCATATTCTGTCTCGATAATCTATAAATCATGTTCAGGGGACAGGGTTTATGTAAATTCTAGGGTTGCTGATGTCACTAACCCGGGAGGAATGTCCTGTAGTCCCTACCAGCCGTTTATTGTAGTCCTTAAAAAGCAATTTCTTTAAAAGCAAATATCTCCCTTTGCTTTGAACTTTGAGCATCGTAACATTGCAGATGTTGTTTATGCTCAAACAGCAACATTACACACTAAATAAAGTTAGAAAAGTGAAATCATAATCAACCACCCATTTAAGTTTTTATTGAGGAAAACATACATGTACTACAAATCCAACAGCAATTGTTTATATTATAATGGTTATATTTATTTTCTCTTTTCGACACTGCTTTTGTTGTGTGATGCTTTGATGCTTTGGCAATATTTTATGTTTAACAACCAAGCTAATAATATATGTTGAAATTGACTATGAGAGAGGGAAAAAAGAAAGATGCCAACGTAGGAGGATTTAAAAATATTAAGGTGCATCAGGTGTATCTTTCTTCTTATGTACCTGGTGCAGCTTGTTCTTTCTCCACGTGCTGGTCCTCAATAGAGCCCAGGCCACCACTGAACATGATTGGTTTGATCCACTCCCGACGTTCGCCGTTAGCCAAACGCATTCCAAAGGAACGAGCAAAGCCTTAATAGGAAAGAAAATAACAAATTAAGAGCTATAAATCCAAGCCAATAACCACAAATAAACAAATGACTACTGTCCTGCTAGATTTCACCTGCTAGAACTGGCTCCCCAAACTTATTGCCATAGTCAGAGGCTCCATCACTGGCCTCTATGGCCACCTGGAGTGGAGGAGCAAAGCTGGATGGGTACTCCCACCCTTCCTCCTCCCACGGGAGCACAAAACCTGAGAAGAGAGAAGATCCTGGTATGTGGAAGTGTGCTCACATAACAAAATATGGCAAAGAATGGACTGTGAGCTGAGTTTTAAGGGCACTATTCAACTAAGTGGTAGAGGTTCATTCTTGAAACAGAACAAATGGATTAATAGCTTACCTGGGATGTGCAGGTTACCAAAGCAGTACCCAGCAGTGCCTGCGATCACATGACCACCCTTTCCAGCGCTCTGCACATCTCTGATTCGCCCACCAGTACCTGTGGTGGCACCGCTGAATGGAGCAACACCTGGATGTAATAAAGAGCATTTTATGACTCAAATATGAGCCACAGTATTGTTATTGTTAACTAAGACCACAAAAAATATTTCCCTGTAGGGGTGAAAATCATCAGAGGGCTCACAATACGATATTATCACGATTCTTAAGCCACAATGCGATATTATTGATTTTAAACATTTTGTGATATGCGGAGTATTGCATAATAACATAATATTGTGATTTTTCAAATGCAATTTTTTTCAAACGTCCCCAAACGAAAAAAATTTTACGTTTCTTTTCAATTATGAAATGTAATTATGTGCAGAATCACATTTATATCGTCGTTTTACGAAAACACATTCATATGCAATTAACAGACACTTAAATGCATCCAAATTGGATTCTAGATGGTGCTATGGGGTTATTTTCATTATGAAATAACCTACACAATAATACAAGACAGTTTGATTTCAAAAGAGCATAACTGCTATCAGGTAATGATGATGCAGGCTGTTTTAAGCATAGATATATACATAGATTCCTCATTTTTGTCTGTTTCTATGGGGCGCTATACGTAAGGTGTCCGTCACATTGGAAAGGTCAAAGTTGGTCCGTGAACAGTTGAGAGCAAGTTGACTGTCTGCAACCGTATTTAGACGAATGTATGGATCTCTATATCTGCAATAGACTTTAGCAGATGATTTTCATAGGATTTAGTTTATCATTAATGTTAGATAAGACGAAGACATTAGCTAACATGGCATTAAAAAGCTACCGTAGTTTAAAACCGGTAATGTTGAGTTAATGCATATTAAAAAAACAACGACAACACACTTGCACCTGTGAAAGGTTATCCCATTTCTTCGGGAATTAAAATCTCAGCGGTTTTTACAAGTAGAGACTGCGCAGTGTTATGGCATCTTGGAAAAACGTATTGATTTTTACTGTGAGTGACGACAGCATCTGAAATGTTGACCGTTTCAAAATTAACGAGTCTGGAGCGGTCAAATGTTGCATCTACGTATACACATCTATGGTTTTAAGTATCCTTCTTGACCCTCTCATTGCATTAGACACATTTTACTGCTGCTGCTGTCCATTGTCTGTTAACCGTGTTGTATTATGAACGAGCACGCTGGCAATGTAGATATGACATTATGTAGATAGCTTCTTTGATTCCAATTGCGTTTTGTTGCATCTCAGCGTCCAGCTAGCTTGCCATCATACCATACCACTAAAATTTCCATGTCGAAGCTTTCACTGTTCGGCCTTGCTCAGAAATATGCAAGAACATGCTTTCTTTACACAAAGTTCACTGCGTGTCCGAGAGAGAAAGAGAGGGAGATGTGGTAGCGTTACTTTACTTGGGCTGTTTGTGAAATGACAGTCTGAAGGAAAGATTTAAAATTATTATTATTTCCTGCATTATATTGGTAAAATCATTGCCAAATTTAAGTGATTAAATATAATTATTATTATCAATACTGAAAAATTGCTAAATAGAAATATATATTTAAAAAAAAAACACCAAATGAAAACTGAACATACAAAAATAAAAGCTAATTTAAGACATTAAAAAATACTGTAATGGCATATAAATAATACTAAAATATACTCAATTTATAAGTAATATTTTGCTTATTGATCATGTTTTGAGTAATAGCTATTTTAATTCTCATTAAAATGAATTTAGGTTGGCCTCTACACGTGTGAAAAAGCGAGCAGATTAAATGTGTATAGGATCAGACCAGTGGGGAAGTTGTGAGTCTCTGCAGTGAAGATAACGTGTCTGGTAGCATGTCGGGCTTCATATGGACTGGCCTGAGCAGGGTTTGTGGGATACATGCACTCCAGCTCCATGCCTTTAATACCACTACAAACACACAAGAACCACATATTGAGACTTCCTGCTGAAGTGCCATTCAAACGGGTTGACATTCACAATAAAGCATCTAACCTGCTGTTGTCACAGAATTTGATGACATTGTTCTGGTTGCTATGGTACTGAGTGCCCATAATGAGGCTGAAGAGCGTCTCCTTCTGCTCTTCTCCATCAATGATCATCCGCCCTCGGAAGAACCAATGGCGGCTGTGCTCACTGCAGGACAAACAGGGCATGGCGGCGTCATTGTTCATGCTATTGCAGATAAAAGACACCCTTTCCTTTGGGGTTTATTCTCTGGAGACCACACACACCTGTTGGACTGAGCCAGATCAAAGCATTCTACACTGGTGGGATTCCTTTTCACTCTCTGGAAGAGTGCAGTGTAGTAGTCCAGATCCCAAGAGTCAAACGCCAACCCTGTTCATACACGCAGCGAGACAAACAAACAAAATTAAATGAAGAAAAAGATGATCAGAAACAAATACAAAACCAAAGGAAAACCTGCTAAACTGAACCTTTGCTAAGCATCCCTTGGTTACTGTTGCTAACTCAGACAAGCTTTACAGAACGTTCTATAGGAGCATTATCACAAGTCATAACATTAGTGTAAGTAAACAAAACTGCTCCTTTTCACTTTTGTTCTATGAACGCTTACTATTGACACTACATTGATGATGTGAAGTTAATAACATAAAAAACACCATGGGTAACATTTATCACTATTATAAGTGACTATTATAAGTTCTAAAACATTTTGGGGTAATATCAGTAAAATTTGATTTGAACAGACAGATGGTTGGTAAACTTACACTATTGTTCAAAAGTTTAGGGTTGGTAAGATTTTTTAAGTTTTATGAAACAAGCCTCTTATGTTCACCAAGGCTGCATTTATTTGATCAACAATACATTAAAAACAGTAATATGAAATATTATAATGTAAAATAACTGTTTCTATATTAATATATTTTCAAATGTAATTTATTCCAGTGATTGCAAAGCTGAATTTTCAGCACCATTACTCCAGTCTTCAGTGTCACATGATCCTTCCGAAATCATTCTAATATGGTGATTTGCTGCACAACAAATTCTTATTAATGTAAACATTTCTTCTCATTGTTGCTTCATATTTTTGTGGAAACCGTGATACATTTTTAATAAAGATAAATAAAGGCTCAAATAACAGTGTGACCGTTAAAAGAAATCTATTTGACCTGATTTTGTTTTATTTCTAACTCAGTAGGCCTTCACTAATCTCTGAAACAGACAGTGAGCTTTGTTGTAATCCACCGTCTCACTTTGTCTCTCATACAGTCATACATTCTCTCCCTTCACACACCTCGTGATCTAATCAATTAGGCTCCCCTTATCTTGTGACATCTACTCTTCCTCTAATCATGTTAAGTGTCATGTGACCTTACAATACTGGATGATTATGTGCTGATCTCATCACTGAGTACTGACAACACACACACTTTTTAGGCATTTGATTGAATCCCTATTCAAATACGCAGTATCTTTACTCTATATGCATTATTTTCATTTTCATGTAATGATACTAGTTAGTTTTATATCCTTGCACTTGTACTATAATGATGGAATGGTAAGTAGATGGCATTGAATGGTTATACTAGTAGTTAACTGATATGGGAATTTCAATTTCCCATATTTTTCTCTTCTGTTAACTGGCCAATTAGATGATGCTTAGCAGATGCTAATGTCATAAAGGCCACGTATAGGCTGATTAATCTGCCTCTCACTAGGTAATACCATGGCACTCTAAGCTACTTCAAAGAATATACGGTATGTCAAAAAAACAGGATATTATCATTATCAAGTTACTTTTATATTAGTGGAAATGTGGTACAGACTCCAAATACGTCTCTTACCAAGTTCATCATTGGCCTTCTCCAAGGCAGCACGACCTTTTCCCAGAATGTCCACCTCAAACACTTCCTGTGGCTGAATATCAACAGCGAATGATGTGATTGGCTGGGGGTAAACACATTCGGTCATACTGTCATACAGGCAGCAAATCAGTCTCTCCATCTCTCCGCCCTTCATTACTCCAGTATGTCCTTCCTGGGGCTACATGGGGATGAGAAAACAGCTTTTAATCAAAACGGGTGAAAAGAACTCACTGAAACGAAAAGCTATTTAAAGCTATCCTCCTGACCTTGATGAGATGCCTGCGGGAGAGCTCCACTCTCGTCACCTGGTTCAGACCCGCACTTCGGCAGATGGACACGGCATTGGTGGACCAAGCAGTGGAAAAATTCAACCTACAACGGTTAAGATATAATTGAAAGATGTGATACAAGTTGTATCAAAGTTTACAATGCCATTCCATCAAGATAAAACAGTGGCAGAGGTTACCTGGGTCCAATCTCCACCAGTCGTGCCCCATTCGCTGGTTTTAGATTGGGTTCCTCTGACAGACAGACAGAATAGGGGGGACTAAACAACCAGCGCAAAATACCTTTCTGCTCCATGTTTAAAGAGTCAGAGCCTGAGAGAGAAAAAGATGGAGATGAAGAGAAGACAAATATGAAGAGAGACACAGTTGGGATTCAGTTCGGTTTTAAACAAAACTAACAAAACTTAAACTAAATTGTGCTGGATAATTTAGCTGCTTTATAGCTGAATCGAATTTGTTTAATAATTTATGAACTCTGCAACATTGGCATTGTTATTAAGCTGAATTGTATCAACATTGAACAGACTTGAGCTGAATAAAGACACTATTGCCTTCTGTACAGCTGTTCATAGCTGGATTTAGTTTGCGTCATAAAATTTAGGTAACACAATACAATAAGGTCCAATTAGTTAACATTAATTAATGCATTAATTAACATCAGCTAACAATTTGCAGGACATTTGTTACAGTATTTGTTAACTTGTTCATTGTTAGCTCCGGTTAGTTCATGTCCATTAAATAATATGAACAGATTTTTTTATTAAATAATGTATTAGTAAATGTTGAAATTGACATAAATTAAGATTAATAAATGCTTTTAAGTATTTTTCATTGTTAGTTGATGTTAACTAATAAAGTTGAATTATGTAAAAAAAAAAGGAATCTTATTGTAAAGTGTACCACTAATGAACTTTGCAACACTGACACAGTCATTGAACTAAATTGAGCTAAATAATGACACTTGAAATTGTATTTGCTTCATAACTAAAGAACAACAATCTGTATTGTATTGGTATAAATAATTGCAAATTTACATGACAAAGAGCCACAAACTCATACTGTATTCTCTCACCGTCCAGCTCTACATTGTAGCAAAGCTCTGTTGTTATAGTAACATCAGGATGCAGTTGTGCGATCCTTCTTAGGACCCGGCCCTCCCTGCTCTCCTCTCTCCTGTAGAAGCGCATGACTGGCATGATCCTGACAGAAAAAGAGAGAGAGAGCATCCATAAGAATGTGCTTCAAACTACTTTCACTCTGCATACTGGGGCACACTGGCACAGTAGGGAAGCATTTCCTGACCTACCTTTAATTTAATTTATCAGCAATAAAAAAATAAATAAAAAAAATCTCTGCTCAGTCAGGAATCAAAAGATCAGAAAAAGATTTATTACCAAGAGTGCTTACACAAAAGGATTTGTTTTTTCTTGGTAATGAAGCTTACAGTGCACACACATAAAGACAACAACAAGAAACACAATAACAAAATTAAAGAATAAAAATATGAAAAAGTGTAAAGATACAGGTTAAGTTAGAACATACATTTACAGTTATGAACTTATTATGGATAATATGAACAAATAAGAGTGCATGTATTGCACATTTACTTATGAAAAAAGTTTTAGACTGCTAATGTTGTAATGATCTTTTATGTGGATGAGTATCAAGGGGTGAAGTCAGGGGTCAAACAGATAATTTGGGTGCTGCGTCAATCACAAGGCAGGCAATTACAACCTAGACAGGAGTCACCTATTAAGTTAAAAGAAAAGTGCTTTACATGTTAATGGGTTAGATTTAAAAAGGCAACTTCATTTAAATTACACAAATAAATGAATAATACCAAAACAAACACCCCCACTATGCACTGTCAACAATAAGAAGTATATTAATGTTTAAGTACTGACTCAACTGTGAGACAGAGTTGTTGGGACGTACTAACAGCCTAATAATTATTTACAAACTTTTCGGTGCATATTATATCTCACAGCCAGATAAAATAAGTAACGTTATTGTAATTGTAACTTAGCAAAACAATGTGTTATTGTTATTACTTTCCTGCTTCAAAATGGTGAACAAGTATCTTACTTTTCGGTTGCTCAAGAAGTCCGCTGGTAGACTCGTCAATGTTATTGACTCGTGATGAATCTGATGTTGACCACTGCAGAAGCACAGCACACAGATCCACGTGTGTCAGTGGGTTAAACACGAACCTTCCGCCACAAGGATCACTCTCTATGCGCATGCGCATTTCCAAATGGGTTTGATCCATAGGTTGTAGGGTTGATCGCCTATGGTTTGGTCGGGTTATATCTTTTTTGTTTTAACAGTCTACAGGTTATACCCATAGAAATGGTACTGACATTATGTCATCTTAATGGAAACAATAAATGAGCATATTAATAAATGAGCAATAAAACCTATGAAAAAAATATATTTATAAAATACGGGATAATAACTTGTCATTTATGAGGGTGGGAAATTGAGCACAAACACTTCACTGACACTGTTTTCGTTTTAGTATACGAGTACACTACCCTAACATTTGATTATTCTTTATTAGGGCGAAAATTGTTCGTTGTGGAACAGTCGTAATTTTTAAAATCATATTATTTAGATTCACACAGTGTTGTTAGTGTGTATAAATTAGTTAAATTAATCACTTATTTTTAAAGCGCCATAGTTTTAACATAAAATAATAAATTTACTTAATTTGGAACCGCATACTCTACGTACTACTTTTATCTTGTATTTCTATTGCAGAAATAGTTAGAGTAAAAAACTAAAATAGTAAGAGTAGTATGCTAGTATGCGGTTCCGAATTCAGTAAAACTGTATAATAATTTTTCAGTTTTCATTTCATCAGCCAGTCAGAGTAATCGTTGTTGATATTAGACAGCCAATCAGAATACTTCTTGTACACACTCCTCTCTGACTGTCAGAGGTCGAACATGGCGGCGTGCACAAGGAGGGCGAGTGAAATGATGGGCTTGCTACGAATTTTAAGAAATTTAACTCATAACGAACGTATGTTACTATGTTTTATATTCCCAATTACCAAGTCAATGTTAGATGAGTAATAACAGAAGAGAGTACTAGTGAGACGATCAAATAAAATTCACCTGCTCAATTAAATAAATCTACAGTAGTTTATAAGAGTTTACAGTACTATTTAATTAATGAAATCGTTAGCTATTACTGACACCTAAAATTATTAATACATATACACGATACATCTTTTATTTCTAGGACTTTTGTCGACGTCTGTGATGAGGCATGCTGCGGCGTCTGATGGACCTCCAAAATTCACCCCTCCGACCAAACCTGTTATAATAGACAAAACACAGAAAGAAGCGTCTTTGCGACGGTATGTTCATTGTTGTTGAATAAGTGGATATGATTATGTTTTGATTTACGGGATTTCAATATTAGGAGGGCTCAGCCCCCAATGATTAAAATATATATATATATATATTTTAATATTTTTTTGTATACTAGGGTAGGCATGAACAATTACATTAGGTTCTACACCTATCAAGTCATTCCCTGAATACTGAATTAATTTCTAATCATTTTAATTAACCAGCTAATATTCATTAAGAATAAAGAAACACTTTATATTACTGCAATTGTCTAGATTTGCAAGGAAAAAAATTAAGAGCCAAACCTGTATATTAAGCAATTTTTATTTTAGGTAGACTTGGGTACATTAAAACAGAACCCAACTCTATATTTCAAATGCATATAAAGAATAGACAGGATTTTGATGCAAGATGAAAAATTGATGCTGAAAATTGGACATGTCAGAAAAAGGATGCCTTGATCAAACAGGAGGTTATTTTATGTTTAAGATAAAAACAAACAAAATCTCACAGCATTAGCTGTAACATGGAGGCTGCAAGCATATGAGCAGTGTAGGAAAACTTAATATTGGCTTTTGGGTGATCAAAAAATTGATTCTTGGCCTTTAAAGGTGCAATGTGTAATATTTCTGAGGATCTATTGACAGAAATGCAATATAAGATCCATAACTATGTTTGAAGTGGTGTATAAAGACCTTGCACAATGAACTGTTATGTTTTTATTACCTTAGAAGGAGACATTTATACCCCTGGCACCCCCTTCTATGGAGGTCGACATATTGTGTCGTCATGTTTCTAAAGTAGCCGACAGCGGAAAAACAGTGCTACAGAGTGCGTTTCGTCACTACCTTAAAAAATAAGTTTTCAGTGGTGTATAAAGACCTTACTTAATGAACCATTATATTTCTATTACCTTAGAATGAGCAGTTTCTATCTACATACACCGCGGATCCCCTTACATTGAAATGCGCCGACATGTTTCTACAGTAAGTTAGCCCTAAACGGACAAACGCATTTCGTTACTACTGTATGTTGCTCTTCGTGCAAGGAAGCAAGCTTAGTTCAGCAAATAAAACACTGACACAATGATGAACAAGTAACAATAATATTCGCAATAACATATAGTTTTACTGAATAATTAACTAAACATTTATCCTTGTAAAGAAACCTCTTTGCTGAACTGGCTACTCTCTGCTGTCTCAGACGATGACATATTTTCCTGTTGGCCACGGTTGCAATCCGTAACCTCACCACTAGATGCCGCTAAAAATCACACTGCACTTTTAAGAATCTATTTTGAATTGACCACATTTAAAAAAACGATTAATCTAAAAATCTATTTTTTTTTTGCCCAGCCCTTGTGGATGCCCCCCCCCCCCCCCTGATTGTTAGCAACATGTTTAATGGTTCAGTTGCTTTACATGTTAAATGTCTGTGTAGGTTTTTGAGTCCAGAGTTCATCCCTCCTCGCCAGCGCACGAACCCTGTGAAGTTTTCCGTAGAACGGAAAGACATGATACAGAGACGGAAAGTTCTCAACATTCCAGAGTTTTATGTTGGTAAGAAATGTTACGTTGATGTGTGCTTGATATAATCTACAGATGAAAAACATCCCTCTCTCTTCCTCCTTTAAATATTCTCTTTACCCTTTCATGTAGGCAGCATTTTAGCAGTGACCATGTCTGATCCTCACGCAAGCGGGAACCTGAATCGCTTCGTTGGAATCTGCACTCAGCGCTCTGGAAAAGGATTGGGTGCTACTTTCATACTTAGGAATGTGGTCGAGGGCCAAGGTAAAAAAACAACAACAACTAAGAATTAATTTTACCACCCAACCACCATCAACAAACCTGTCATACTCTGTTTTGGTTTTGCTTCTTTATCTGGTCTGTAGAGCTGCAAGAACTAATATGTATAATAGATAATGAAAGTTTGATTAATTAGTCAGAAAATATACACCTGTCACTGCAATTTACATAATTAAATAAAATACATTTCTGTGGACAAAACACATCTGAAAAATATCAGTGGACACAGATTGAGGTGCTACAGGACCCAAGCTTTCCTTATCTTGAGAATGCTTTATAGTAAGCGCTTCAAACACACACACACACAACCTATAGTTTAACACGGCTTGACGGATGCATGTGCTGTTTAAAGCGTTTAATACATGTTTTCCCCAGCACATAACTTTTTTTACGAATGTAGCTTAAATTTTGCGGTTATATTCTTATCTGTAAATGTTCGAAAGAGAGTATTTGCATTGTGCATGAAGGCTGGTCCTGACAGAAAGCGATACTTTAAACAGAACGAACGCCGGTACACACATGCAGGTCAAACAGACAGACTGAAGTAGAATAGGAGTGCAATAATTCTGACTTTGCTATGTTAAATATGCATTTTGTTGGACATTAAATGTGTTTTAAATGCTACATTTAACACAAGTAGTTGTATTTTTATGAGAGCAGTAAATGTAAAACGACTGTTGTAAAGGTGTATAAATGTAATATACTTACGATATCCAGAATGTGTTTAGTCTGAGCTTTTGTTTGGCTTTATTATGCTTTAAGTTTGTAATGTTTATATTTTAACGCCCTCTTTTGCACATAATGTATAGCATTTAGCCTGCTTATAATAGATACATTCTTCAGTTAGCACACTTTTTCGAGGACAACAGGGGCTGAATGTAAAAAAACTAATCTAAGAAAAAATAGCTTTTTAATCAGATTAAACAAAGATATAATCAACAGATTAATCGATTATCAAAAGAAGTGTTGTTTGCAGCCCTACTATGATTTGTACTGGTTTCATTTTAATCGTGGTATCCACTATACGTGGAATCAAATTCTTTTTGACTTCGGTTGCCATTTTGTCATGAATTTATTAGTTATAGGTTTTTATGTTCTGTAGGTGTGGAGATATGCTATGAGTTGTACAGTCCACGTATGCGTAAGATTGAAGTGTTGAAGCTGGAGAAGAGACTGGATGACAGTCTCATGTACTTGAGAGACGCTCTATCTGAGTACAGCACCTTTGACTTCAACATGCAACCTGTCCATTATGAGCTTACAGGAGATGTCCCAGTCAATCAGGTAAGACATTCCAGTATAAGGTATTCTTTTACCTGTAACATTCTGTAATGTTAAATTGTACACCTGCAGTGTTTAACCACCAAATTTAGAAGGTTTTACATCTGTTTCTCTCTTTCTCTTTTAGTTGAAAGTAAAAATGAAGCCAAAGCCTTGGTCTAAACGGTGGGAGCGTCCCAAGTTTAACATTCAGGGAATCCGCTTTGACCTATGTTTGACCCCAGAGATGATGGAGCATGCTCAGAAGTGGGGAGAACCGTGGAGAGAGTACGATATGCTGAAGGAGTATGACACATCCAGCCTAGAGAAGCAGATCTTCCAGGAGGTAGAGGAAAATCTCAGCAAATAAGCAGTGCAGAGACCTCCTCCAGCCTGGACAGAGATAATCTTTGAGATGGGAAATAAGGCTGAGGTGACAACTTGAGATGCTGAAAGGACTGGTTCTGGGGTGTCCCTCAAAATGGTTTCTGGAAATGCATTTAGATGACTTGGGGAGAAAAAAAACATTGGAACTTTTCATCATGTCTATAGCAGTCAGTGTGTGCTAATGCAGTTTTGTATGCAGTGATCCTGCTGCCTCTGACCAATAGAGGACAGCAGAGAACACTCAAATAAATGTAAATTGATATCTGAATAGTAAATAAAAAATCCTAAAAGATTATATCCTAATTCCATACATAAATTAATGACATTGTGCAGAGTTGTTTCATGTAGTCTAATTTTGCATTTGCTCATAGTCTGAATATAAGTTATAATAAATTATACGTTAAAATGTTTGGGGTCAGTAAGATTGCTTAAAAAAAACTTTAAAAGCTTAAAAAAAATGCATTCAACTAATCCTTTAAATTGAAAGTAAAGACCTTTTTACAAAGTTGGTAATAAGAAGTAAGGTTTCTTGAGCACCAAATAACGAATTCTCAAGGAGCATAAATAATTATGACCCAGTTATTTATTTTAAAGTCTATGAAAGAGGACATATTTACTAATTTATTCAATATGGTTTTGGACATTTTTATTATTCCACAGCCTAACTAAAACCAGGTACCGGGAGACGAGCAGACTAATATAGGCTGGCTGGCTTAGTATGTTTTTCAGCTAAATTCAGTCTTTGAAACACCTCCTCAATGAACATCTGCAACTGTCCAATTTTTACTGTCCACATCCAACAAAGGTGCGGAGAGATTTTCATATCAGTGACTTCTAATGTCCAGGCGTGAATTTCAATTCAAATATTCTTCTAGATATGCATAATCCACAGCGTGAACTTGTCCCATTATTTTAGAGACATGGTATTTTGTCCGAGCTCATCCGAAGCCGCTCGCTCTAATCCTCGCGCACATCTGTGCAAACTGTAGAGCGAGCACGCGAAGCTCCGCCCATCCTGCTGTTGTGAGTGACGTCAGCCCTATCACTTGTGGATAGTGAACCGACGCCGCAGTCAGTCAGCGATCTGCAGTGAGCAGGTACAGCCGATCCTTCACCTGGACACCAAAACCACACATCGCCCGTTATCCAAGGAGATTTCCGGTTACCCTGGCGCTGTTTATATGAAATCAAAATAACACTGTGTATTTCTCTTTCGCGATATGCACGGTAAGCATTTATATTTTGAGGTTCCCTGTAGGTTACTCTATTGTGATGCTTGCAATAAGGTCGTCGTCTATCGTTAATGTTTAAAAATAGCTTTTCAATATATTTTATTAGTAGTGAGCAAATTTTAAAAGCTTAATCATTTTATATTTGAGGAAAAAGCGCAGTTTCACAACGAAAGCCCTTAACGTGTTGGAGAAAGAGCGGAATCGCTGCCATTGATTTCAATCACATAACGGACAAACTTGTTGTGCAGGTTGTGAACTTGTACAGCAACTCAATCCGTTTAAAGCTGCATAATAATCTGAAACATAAGAACTAGATCATTGTAAGTGTTTCCCAGCGGGCCGCTGAAAGTGTCGTCAGAGATGCAACACACCTGTCCCACTAGTGCACCTGCCTCCAGGATACCTGTGTACATCTACAGTGACCCCCCATCATCCAGCCTCAGTGCATATAGGAAATGCACTTGTTTTGATAACAGCTGGCTCATTCGTGTATTCAATTAACGTTTTTTATTGCAGAGTTCTTGTTACAGGGATGACATACCAAGTAATTTTTATTCAGGATTAAATTTACATTGCTTGGTTATGCTTGGCACATGTTATGAGGTTGGTTTGGAATGGTATTAAAAATTTATAAAATATAATATTGTATAGTACTAAAAAATAGTTCTGTAATAGTGACACACAACAAACATCATGTTTTTTAATATAGCCTAAATTGATTATATTTTTTTCTAAATTAATTGTTTATGATAAAGTTAGCCATTTCCACAATCTTATAAAATTGCTTTAACATTTAAAAAAATTATTTATCATTTTATTTTTGTATTTATTTATGCATGCTTTTTAACTTTTTGTCTCATCCAGATATTCAGGACTAGCTTGGTTCTAAAATTAATAATCAGTGAAAAATCAACATGGTTTGCCCCTTAATATGAATAATGGATGGATTGTTTCCCCCTTTATTATTTATGTTTTATGTGTGTTTCTGCAAAAAAACACGACAGGTTTTGACCTTTTAATGTCCTGATAATACTAATGTTTTTAGTGTAACATTTTAAAATAAGGTCCCATTATAGTTAACATTAGTTAATGCATTAACTAACAATGAGCAATATATTTGTTAATTTATTTATTAATCTTCGTAGTTATCTCAGGTCCATTAAATATTAACAGATATACTTTTGATTTTAAGGTATTAGTAAATGTTGAAATGAACAACATTCAACATGCTAGAAATATTTGTCTTCGTTCATGTTAACTATCTAATTTTGGATTTAGAAGGCAAACACAACTTTGTTACACCTTACCCACAAAACAAGCATGTACCAACCAACACTGGTTTCATCATGTTGTTCATATTACTTAGAACTTACTCATAAAATTACACTGTAACATGAACACTGTAATGTGAAGCGTGACCCAGCCTATTTCCTTTGAAGTTTTTTAGATTCACAGACTGTTGTAGAAGTAGGTTATGTAGTGTGTGCCAACTGCCATATTCTCATAACTCTCTTCCTCCAAGGCTAACGCTGTTAATCAAAGCGCAGAGGCTACAATCTGTTTCGGTTCTTGCATCTTCTCGGTATATGTGGGGCATGGGCCAGTTGCAGTAGTAAATAACCTGTGTGATGAATGGATGAGTCTGGACAGAAGAAATATGCTGACCATCATCTCTTTTTTCTTATCGGCACGGTGATAAACTCACCTCTATTAAATACGTCAAAATGGCAACATTAATGATCTTTAGTTGTGAATTGCGAATGTCTTTGGAAGATTTAAATCCTTTGCAAGTCATAATTGTTCTATCATTACACGCATATAGAGGCAAGGTCTTTATCTAAAGAATCTGTGCAGATGACATAATTTCCTGGAGGTAATATTCATGTATACAAGATGGTGTGTGTTGCTGTACACTACCATTTGGAGTCAGCAAGGTTTTTGTTTGTTATTTGAAATAAATGAATATACTTCTATTCAGCAAGGATTCTGTTCTTTGGAACTTTCTATTCATCTAAAAAAAAAAAAAAAATCCTGATAAAATATATCCTTGTTTCCACAAACAACTGTTTTCAACATAGATAATAATAAGAAGAAATGCTTCTTTAGCAGCAACTCAGAATATTAGAATAATTTAGATGCTGGAAATTTTTCATTCACAGGTATAAATTACATTATAAAATCTATTAGAAAGCAGTTCATATTAACGGGTTTACAGTATACGGGTTTTTTTTTATCAAATAAATGAATCCTTTATGAGTGTAAAATAATTATTTTCAAAAACATTAAAATAACTTGTTAACCCTAAATGTTTGAATGGTAGTGTATACTAGTGTGCTCGTATGGCCTATACATACAGTTGTAATCGAAATTATTAAACCCTCATTGCAAATCAGGTTTATTGGCAAAATTTACAGACTTTTAGCTGTTTGCAATGAACAAATCAAACTAAAAAAATTGGAATTGCTCAACACAACAAATGATTCAAGTGGTTTCCCCAAATTCAACTGAAAATGCTACTTTTAATGACTTCTGCAGTCTGAACAGAATCCCTCACAACAGCACAAATCTGCAAAACAGGTGTTGTCGCAAGCACACCTGATGCAACTAATCAAGGGCTTCATTAGTTGCACTAGATGTGCTTGAGCTTGAACACATGAAATATCTGAACTGGCTAGGTTTGTTGAGTGTCACGTTTGACTGCATGTTAGAAATATGGTTAAGTCAAAAGAAGGGTCCAAAAAGTTAAGAGAAGATATCACCGCCCTTCACAAACAAGGAACAGGATACAATAAGATAGTGAAGGCACTAAATGTTCCTAGAGACACTGGAAGCATGGTTCGCAAGTTAAAAGTTAAAGGAACAGTGGTTACATTACCTGGACAGGGCAGAAAAAGAAAGCTATCAACGGCTGCAACCAGATTTCTGTTGCAAAAGACCTGCAGCAAGACTTGGTGGTCTTTGAAGTATCTACATTGAAATATCTGGAAATCCTAGAAGAAAACTTCATCCCGTCAGTGAGGAAGCTGAAGCTTGGTCGTCATTGGACCTTCCAACAGGACAATGATCCCAAGCATACCAAGGCTTACAAATCAAATTACACCAAGGCTTGGTTGCAGAATTAATTCTGGAAGATTATGGCCATCACAGTCACCTGACTTGAACCCCAAAGAAAACCCCAAATCTGGTGGGATTTGAAGAAAGCAGTTGCAGCATGCCAACCCAAGAATATCACTGAACTAGACTCCATTGCTTACAAGGAATGAGCTAAGATTCCTCAGAAACGCTGCCAGAAGCTGGTGTCTGGTTATACATCTCGTTTGCAGGAGGTCGTGACAACAAAGTGATGTTCTACTAAGTACAAAAGATGCTTGCTGTGAAGGGGTTGAATAATTTTGAGACTGCAGAAGTCATTAAAAGTTGCATTTTCAGTTGCAACTTCAGAATTTTGGGAAACCACTTGAAACTTTTGTTGTGTTGTGCCATTTCAATTACTTTTGTTTGATTTGTTCATTGCAAAAAGCTAAAAGTCTGTAAATGTTGCCAATAAACCTGATTTGCAATGGGGGTTTAATAATTTAGATTACAACTATACAGTAGTTCTATATATATATATATATATATATATATACTGTGTATATATATATATATATATATATATATATATATACTGTGTATATATATGTGTATATATATATATATATATATGTGTATATATATATATACTGTGTATATATATATATATATATATATATATATATATATACTGTGTATATATATATATATATATATATATATATATATATATACTGTGTATATATATATATATATATATATATACTGTATATATATATATATATATATATATATATATATATATATATATATATACACGGATATCCCAAATGCACTACTGAAATTGAATTTCAACATTGTGAATTGCTTGACTTGATGATTAGACATCAACTCTGAGAGATGTCATTTGTGGACAGAGTGAAGTAAAAGCGCCTAATAGAAAGGTTGAGTTGACACGCTTTCTGTTTGAGTTTCATATCTTATTCGCTAAATTTTGCACTCCTGAATGCCAACCAACCACCCATGTTCTGTGTGTGTGCGTATATTTCCCAGTGGGAACAGGGTGGAGTGTCCCAGAAATATGCCTCATATGTCACACACACAGAGAGGATCGCTTCCTACTAGGGGATGTTGGCTGCCCTAAATACCGATAGTTGTGCGTGTGTGTGAGAAAGGGATAAGAAAGGGAGGCTGAAAATGAAATGGTGTGTGTGTGACTATGTGTCCTCAAAACACTGTTTAATATAATCAAATCTGTGAGAGTTAAATTCTCGTGCTGTGCGTCATTCAGTACACAACAATATCGTACTGTGAATATGAATGGAGTTGCCGAGTTACAAAACTTCTGCTGTTCCTGTTTACCTTCAAATGTAAAAAGGCAGAGAAAAGTTTTTCTAAGCTAAACTTCTCTGTTGAGATTTGAAAGGAGATTCTGCACGGAACAAGAATGATAGACGTGCCTCTCTGAACTTAATAAAAGACGTTCCCAAGTGGACCTGAATGAAACGAAGTGCAGTAGAGAAGACAAGCAGCTCCTTAAACGTGCACTTTCAAAAGTACGGGGCCCTTGCCTTCTGTGCTAATGTTTATACAGACAAAAATGCTGTGAACTATAAACACTTGCTTGTGTTGGTGAAAAAATGTGAGTAATAAGATTTGGTGCTGCAGTTCTCCCTGTATTACGATTAATAAAAAAGTTGTGTACAGAAGTGCACTTGTAGAGTACGTGCGTCTCTCGTGTTTAGCCAAAGTCCCTTTAAGTCCTTTAATTTCTCCTGGCATCCATCTTGGTATCACTAGTCAGCAGCTATTTTCTTTGCAGATAATGGAGAATTTCAGAACAAAACTATTAGGATGAGCATTTTTTATGTGTTCAAGAAAAATGTGCCTCTACTTACATTTTTGCAAAACTCCAAAAACATACCTATCCTGACAAATTACTGCAGATTCCAGCAGAAAAGACCACTAAAGTCAACAACTTTTTCTTACATAGCTTCTGCAGATATGATATAAGTCTAAATGATTTTCTGTGGTAATCGACAACACCATTTGTTTTTAACTCTCAATATTGCATTCAATTAGAATCATTTAGCTGACTCACTTTTCATCTGTGGATATGTTTCATCTGTTTTTTATTTTGCCAGCATCTGGTTATTTGTATGAATATGAGTCTGCTAATCATACAGATATAATATAGAGTGTTCCCGCTCTCTTTTAATTTGTAGTGGTGTTTTAGTGTTCACGTTTCACCTCTGCAGCATCATTTAGTACAACTCTCTGAATGGCTAGTGTGGTCTCTTCTGGCATGTTTCATATGCTTGTTTCCTGTGTGGACAGAGGAGCCCTTATTCCCCTTCCCTGCACAAAGCATGCTGGGTAGCGCACTCAGAACAGACATGTGCTGTGTGAGGAGAGTGACATGTTGAATGCTGATTTGCTAGTGCTGCAGGTGCCCATCACTAATAGTTCAAAGGGCATTTGTATGTGACTGTGTGAGACAAAGTAAAAGATTGATAGGGATGGGACAGACCGAGGAAGGCAGAATGAAAGAGAGAGCAAGGTTTTTACAAGAACTCACACTGGTAGAATTTAGCCTCACCTGTTGTTTTTTATGTGATTGTTTCTTATATGTGAGGTTTTGACGGAAGGTTTTTGAGTGGGATGGCATGTTACTGTGTTTGTGTGTTTAAAGGAGAGCTTGTATATCATGTTCCATGGCTTGAAGGCTCAGACTCTGTTTGCAGATGTAACGCCAACTCTTGGCTTACACATACACAAACACACATTCACACTACATGCATAATGGTGTTATTGTCTGTATTGACACAAATGAGGAAGCATTCTAGATAACAAATGACAATTAAATGCTTTCTTGTACCCCGTGCACAGCCCCATCAGTAAGACTCAATACTCACTTCAATACTCCCGTAGAGAACAAAGAACTGTTCATTTGAACTCATTTTGTATCTTATTTAGCACGTTTTAAGACATTATTACACTTCAAACAATCAATACTGTGGGTGAAAAACAGGCTCAACAACTAGCTTTGTTTTCTGAATTGGCCAAGCTATCTAATGTTAGGAAAAAAGGAAATATACCGGTGCATATAAAACACAAAATATTTATATATTACACAAATGTCACTTGCAGAGGTGGGACCAAGTCATTGTTTTGCAAGTCACAAGTAAGTCTCGAGTCTTTGCATTCAAGTCCCAAGTCAAGTCCCAAGTCAAGACACACAAGTCCCAAGTCAAGTCCCAAGTCAAGACAGACAAGTCCCAAGTCAAGTCCCGAGTCAAGACAGGCAAGTCCCAAGTCAAGTCCCAAGTCAACTCCCGAGTCAAGACAGGCAAGTCCAAGTCAAGTTGCAAGTCCTTGAGTTTAAGCTTCAAGTCTTAAAGGGATTCTATGCAGTTTTTTTAGCTTAACTGAACAGCTTCAGAGTTATTGAAATGGTTATATGACTTCTTTCGGGTTGAATGGTGGCCTTCTCGCACCCCCCTGGTGCCTGTGAGCGGAAAAATCTCACTTGCAACTTTGGTGCGGCGGGCCGCCGGCCTCAGCGTCAGGAAGTATCGCGTGATATCAGCTCTCGCGATGTAACATATTCCTTTACGGCACAGCACACATACACGCCCCCATCCAGGAAGGTAGAGAAGGATGGAGTTTGTCACAATATCGTCATGGCTGAGCCGGCATATAAGATGCAGAAAGCATTGTCGGTGGAACAGAGAAAGAGGAAACGGCAGACTGACCGAGCGAGGAGTCAGACACGAGCGTAATTTGCGGGTGTTATATGTCCCCATTGAAACATCTCGCGGCACGGATGTACCCATACAAACAAATAAAACATCTCCAGGTAATTCTAGTAGAGCATTCATTTCGTTCGTTTGTTAAATAAGAGGCGATCTGAAATGTGTTGTTTTTGAAATCAAGTGACCAAAGTGCTTGTTGCCGCTGCGATCAGTGGCGCGGATAGAGTGTTCTGTTGTGACGCGCACAGTCTTCACACAAACGCGCGCCTCAATCCGTTGAGGAGAGACTCTATATTTGTTACGGTGAAATCACAAAACCTAATGCACAAAAAACGTGTCCCTGCTTGAAATACAACCACTAATAAACATTCGGTTTTGATGAGGAAAATAAACTATACTAGTACGGATTAGAACCCAGAACCTCTGACACACTTGGCAAAAGAAATTTACGACAGTAACGTTAAATACAAGTACTCCACAGCGACTCTAGGGGTCGCTGTTTGACAAAAACGGGATTCCTGCCTGGTGTCCCTTTAAACAAGTCATTAGTGCTTTTTTGCACAAATTAGTGTCTCAGTGTTAATTACTATAGAAAAATTAAATGTATATAATTTATATCAGGAAGGCTTTTAAAATATGTTCATGACTTGTTTAATTTCATATTTATTGCGATACAATTTTCACTAAGGGCACCCATCTATCTCAGTTCAATTTAGGGATTTTTCTTACGTGTGACAAAAAAAGGAAAAGGCAGTGAAAATTTGTTTTTTTATTGGTAACCCAGTAACAAAGGCAAAATCATTTAATAGAAATAACTGCTACACATTTTGAATGTGTGTGAGAGAGAATGTGGCAATGCAGATTTAAAAATAAAAGTAACTGTTCATTGGGAAAATTAATCGTGATTTGCTACACATTAAGTTTAAAATATTGAGTCCCTGGTTCAATTATTTTGTTAACGCGACAGTAATTGTAGAACATTCCTATTTCCACGGCGACGTATCAAGCGTCACGTGACACTTTTTGGGGCTACGTGCCTGTCATTTAGCCTACAAAACATAAATCCACCCATTTCTCCCGAAAGACATGAAAGTGAGTGGCTGGTGAACAAGGAGAAGACTTTATAGTTACCTATAGGCTAAAATGTGCGTTTGTTGTGGGGAAAAAAAAAAATTCTCAAAATTATATTTGAAAGGTTTAGTAGCCTATTTATTTCCGCTAACTTAGACATCAGTTTGTTTGATACAGTGCTATACTACAGTGATCATTACAACTCTGATCTGTGGTTTTAGAAGGTAGGTCAAGTCTTTCCAAGTCACAGGGCTCAAGTCCGAGTCAAGTCGCGAGTCATTGTTGTCTAAGTCGAGTCGCAAGTCATCTTTGATCATGTCAAGTCGAGTCGCAAGTCATCAAATTTGGGACTCGAGTCCAAGTCAAGTCCAAGTCATGCGACTCGAGTCCACAACCCTGGTCACTTGTTTTTATATATATATATATATATTTACAGCAATTTTTATATCAGTGATTTTTGTGTCTTTTTATATCAGTTTTAAATTACAACTATATATTTTTAATTATTAATTATACATAGTTTTATAATAATAATCAATTTCAGTTATGCACATTTAGTTTTAACATCCCAAGGTATCATTCGCATTTCATCAGTTCCTACCTCCTAATCCATGGTGGTGCTGGTGCCATGCTCTACTTTTTGAGCTATAGGAATATTATTATTTTTTTCTTACTTTACTGTATGTCTCTCTGTCTGTCTTTATAGTGATCAGTTTGTGTATCTGTGCAGCCTGAATCCCATGAAATGTTTTCTCACAGCCTCGGGGAGACATATTTGTGTGGGTGTAAATCTTGCAACTGCCCATCTTAAATTTACTGCTCAAAAATGTGAGACTCACAGTGACTTTTACTCCAGTCAGAGAAAATTGCATAGATCAATGTGGCGATTCACTTCAAACTATCCTTCTGTGGGAATTCAAGAGTCACTCCCAAAATGGCAATGATTGCAATATTTCGTTGTTTTTGACCAGTTTTGAACAAAGTAGTGACCAGAGCCTGGCCCATTTTTAGTACAACTGCTGTCTAGAAAGGCATGAAACATGTAATTACTTGTGGTAACATTTGATTGAACTTTATTGTTTAGGAGTGAATGCGGATATAGAGTGTGGTTGTCACTTACAGAATGGGATTAAGCATTCAGAAGAAGAGCGACTGTGTATTTAGCTGCAGTGTGTACGTGGTCAGAAAAAGCGAGAAGAAAGGTGTATTAGAGTTACTCTAATAAACAGGGATCTGCAAGCCGTGCTATAAGATCACTGATGTACGAAGTCCTCTCTTTTCTCTTGCACCATCTCTGCTGCATTTGACAGAGAGAGAGACTCAATTTAATATTCAATCTGGTTCAGTCTACATGAGAGAAGTGAAATTGAGAATGGAATTTAGAGAGCAGTTTTTAATAAGCAATTCATCCTGGCTCCATTACACCTCTGAACCTCTCATCCACATCCTGAGCCTCTCTAGAGCACAAGTTATTTTACAAATCCTCCTTGTGAAGCTGCAGAATTTCTGAATTAAATAGAAATGACTCCCTTCCTGGTTCCCATAAACACATATGGGGAACAATGTGACTAAATAGACGACATTTAGTTGTCTGTGTGGCTTTATGCAAATTATGTGGTGGATTAGGCTATATAAAGCTGATTTAGAAATGAATCTGAATTTGCCCCCTGTTTAACTAATGACATGCAAATGTCAGGTGTTTGCTATGTGCATGTATATGAGCTAAGAATTCTATGATTGTGTGAGAGTAAAATGGGTTTTGATTCTTTAACCTTTAGTTTCATGCTTTGTGTCTGTGGTTTTTGTATATTTGACAGAAAAAAAGTTGAATGGTCACTTTAGATTTAAACATCATGTTCATATTGGAATATACTCTCTTATTCTCTCTCTAATACATTAAAGGAATTTTTCCCTGCAAATTTTACCCAGTGGTTGGCATTTTAAATTAAATTAAATTAAAACTGTTTTTTGATATTTTTCTCTGGTTTTATAAAGATATTTAACTTGAATGAAAAATGGGAATAGTTATATTAATTTGAATTCTCCTGTATTGTTCATTGGAAGAACATCTGTTATATTTAGAGCCAGAATGAAATAATTGGGGTTAAATTGAATAGGAAAAATGTTTGTTTGAGTACGGAGGGATGCAAACATGGTCTGTATTGATGTGTGTGTGTGTGTGTGTGTGTGTGTGTGTGTGTTTGTTTTCAAGGATTGAGATCCACTTGAAATCCACTATATATATATATATATATATATATATATATATATATATATATATATATGTATATATTTATTTATTTAAAGTAGATATATAGTGAGGTGTTTGGACAAAAGGTAAAATATGAAAGGCAAAGTAAAAGATTGAAGTGGATTCTTATATGGTAAAAGCAATCAAAGCAGCCTAAAGAGGTTTTTAGTTTCAGTGTGTGTGGATGTGTGAGAACCCAGTCCAAACCACAGATCCTGTGTGCCTCAACTTTCAGCTCTTTAATCTACACATCAGTCTATTAACCCTCCATTTATTGATCCGTAATGGACTCTTTATTTGCACACAGTAGATTAGTAGAGGACGAGAACCCTGGGTCTCATCTTCACTCTCATTATCTCCATCTCTCCTCTCTTCTGCCTAAAATGGCAATCTCAAGAGTGTCAGCGCATATTACTGTAAGTTGAACACTACACAAAGAAGCTTTTTTTTTAACTTAGTAGTTTTTTTTTAAGTATTTCCACAGTCTGAAAGAATCTTTACGCCACCAAAATGAAATATTTTATTATATTATTTATTATTGCTAATTTTAAAAGTACTTTAAGTTTGGTATGCCATGAAGCATTATGCCATAAAGCATTATGAATTATGAATGTTTCATAATGAGTGATACAATTCTAGCAATCATAGCAATAGGGCTGCAGGATATATCGTTTTAGCATCGATATCGCGATGTGCGCATCCACGAGTCACATCGCAGGGTGTGTGATGTCAAGTGGATAGTAGTTGATATGTGATCCGTATGGACCAGGTGCCATGGTTCGAAACGCTCTTGATTCTCGGATTTATTGCAAAGTTCAATCATCATAGAGTGGAAGTTTATCATTTGCACATGCTTTAGGTCCTTACAGTTTAAACATTCAAGCAATTTTAAATCATTTGAGCGCACAAAGACGCACGCGAACACAAAATTCCGTTCTCTTTCTCGTCTATTTGTGCTTAGATGGGCACATAAGCGCAAAATTATGTCAAAATGCCTGTCTCGGCAAGCATCCTCAAAAACACAATTGCTTATGCTCACGTGAACGTAAACAATTGAGAAAGAAAACAGATCATTATTGGATCCGTGCATTAGCTCTTAAAGTGACAGCAGCCTAATATACCTGCTGCTGCCTGCATATATTATGAGTCAATAATGTTAATCAAACAACAAATCACAAAGAAAATCAATTTTGTAGTTTTAACAAAGATTAATTGTATTTCATTTATATAGTGAAGACTATGCAGTGTTAGTTTACGTCTGATTATTACATTTCTGTATCTGAATACTGTTAGACCTGAAAAACATAGGCTAAAGCACTGTTTATTTAATTTGTATCTTCATTCTATTGTATTTTTCCATGCTTGTAATTTTTTATTATTATTTCTATGCTTAATTCTTTCCAGTTAGTTATTCATGTGGTGAACTGTTTTCATAACACATATATTGCAGAAAACAAAATATTACAATGTCAGTTTTTTCCTAATATCTAATTCCTAACTCAACCTAAGCTGCTGAGTCTTTAGCCATTTTCAAGAAACGGCTGAAAACGCATCTTTTCACCAACACTTGACCCATTAATACTATCACTCTTCTATACAGTATATCTAATAAAAAAATATATTAAAAAATTGCTACGTGTACTATGCTAGATTAACTTGGGACTAGTCACAGCACTTGCATATACCCTATTGTTGGCTTGATTGCTTCTATTGCTCTCATTTGTAAGTAGCTTTGGATAAAAGCATCTGCTAAATGATTAAATGTAAATATCTGATCCCCTCATTGTACACTGTAATGATACTGTATGATACCTCTGTAGTCTGCAGAAATGAATTATACTGTGCTGTTCATGAATCATATACATGAGCGGGATATATTGCTCTAAGCACATAAGCCTAAGTATTCCTTAATGCAAAACTGATGATGCCTCTCTCCTTTAGCATTATACATTAGATAGGACAATGAAGTTTAGACAAACTATTGGGAGAGGAGAGAGAGAAACATGATTTGGCAATGACCTCGAGCAGGGACTTGAACTCGGATCACTTGTTATTAAGGCAGTAAGAGAGTGTGAATTCAAAAAAATGAGCAGAATTGGTAGATCAGACATGTGTTTTGCGCTGTTTTGTTTTGCCTTGTTTATTGTGTTTATTCAGTCAGTTGAACTAGTAACTTGCTTATTGCATTGCAGAATGCTGTTAAAGAGGTAAAAATAGGTATACTATTGTAACAGTGTGAAATCATGAGCTATATCTAAAATGTAATTTATGCATAAAAGCATAGATAATCCAGTAGTCAAAGCTCTGACTCCTGGGAGCCATAAAAGCAGCACAACACATATACAATGCAATAATACAGTGCTATTTTGAAGTGTGGACTGGCTAAGCTGTTTGTGGCATTGTAAGTTATGATTCTTGTACTAACTGGACAAAAATTCATGAAAAGCGTTATTAAATGCAAAAGTCTTCCTGATGTGAAAGCGAAGCGCTTGTTGCAGAGTAAACTTTAGCTTTGACAACCTTTCTAACCAACAGGGTTATTAGAGTAACTGTAAAATTTACACTACAAGGTATAGGAATGAGAATTGACTGCGCAATTTGGGCCTGTAAACCTTCTCATTTAGTAGATGTATGAATGTTTTAACAGGATATATTAAATATATTATAAATAGTTTTTCCGTGTGAGAAATACAATGTGTGGCGGGAGTGCGTGACAAAAGACTGATATGAGTGACTGT
The DNA here is from genome assembly GCA_026230005.1 of Gila orcuttii. NCBI lineage: Eukaryota > Metazoa > Chordata > Actinopteri > Cypriniformes > Leuciscidae > Gila > Gila orcuttii. The sequence continues at coordinate 34,452,998 of JAPDVR010000012.1, read as the reverse complement.
CACGCTCAATGCGTGACACTTGAGAGGCCTGTTTTAAGTTGACAAATTTCTATTAGAATGTATAGTAAAAGTTAGTACTTGTTGTGCCGAATTCAGACCCCTGCCAGATTATTACCCCGCTGAGTCCCCAAGTATAGGTAGGTTTAGGATTAGGGGTGGGGGTGGAGTTAGAAGGCAACCCGGTAGCGGCCTCAACTCAATTTGGCAGGGAGTTAAAATTCTGCACAACACTGGTCCTCACATTTGTTTGGCTCAATGAGTTATCAGAGCTTTAGCAACAATACTTTACTAAATACAGAGCTCTGTTGGACTATTTGTGGTGCATAGCATGTTCTCAACCAAACGATAATCAGATTTTTACTGTCTTAGATGCAGCAGACAGATCTAAACGCATTAAAGCAAATGAGCAGGAGGAGGTTCGTGCACTACTGAGTCACTGGCAGGCAAGTCTAATAGTAGATTCAAACACTCCTAATACTGCTGGAATATTTGCTGACTGCTAATGTGCGGAGAGGTGCTGATTTGTATACTAATGCACTCTAGCATAACGGTGCAGTTACAGAATGTTTTGTCTCTCACTTCTGAGGATAATAACCAAAATGCACCACTACTGCCTCCCCCGTACCAGCAGCTCGGTTGAAACATTGCCAAACCATTTGAAAACATTTAATTTCCATTTAATAATGAAAGGTAAGTCATAGATTTCGGACTTGTATGTAAAAATGACTCTAAAGTAATGATGTTAAACTGCTTAAATGTGTTTCTGATGTGATAGTGTTTTTTTTTTATTTGGGAATACCATAAAAGGATGTTGTTATTAGGGGTGTGAGGATACACTTAGCTCACGAGATAATACATGATATTGAGTTCACGAGAATGTAAGTAACACTATATTTAAGAAACTTTCAATGACAAAATCTTAAATGAGAAAAATCTTTTATTCGACTGAAAGTCAGAAAATGAAAAAAATACAGGTGCATTTTACTTATGATTTAACTAATCTAGAGCTGCCACTAGCGATTATTTTGGTAATCGAGTAATTGGCCATTTATTTGGAGATCCCCTGTGGGGAAAATTAAGTTTTTAATGTTGTTTATATGTCTATGTTTTTAAAGTGCTTTAAGATAAACCATGTATAAATTCATGTCAGTACCATTTCTGAGTATTTCTCCTTAAAACGCGGTTTGATATTGCCAGTGTTTCTTACGTCACAAACTGCATTATACATGCCATTTTACAAATCAGTGCTTGTAACCAATCCCGTCAACGTTCGGACGGGCTTTAGCATATTATTAACTGCTGTGATGCAGGGGAGTCTCAAGAGGCCTACCAGTATATTTCTCAGTTTATATGAAAAATCGGGTACATTTAGCAATATAGCAGGTGAATTATGTGTATGATGTATATTATGATGTTATGATGAACTATATGCCTTTCATGGTGGTTTAAAGCAAATGGGAACATGGTTTGTGTGCCATTAGCAACACATTATTAAATGTTTGATAACATAGTCAAGTAAAAGGCTAATCATATTAATTACCGTTATGTGTCCGACATTGTAAAGAGCGATACCATTGTGCAGCGTTTACTTCAGTAAAGTTGAGCGAGTGGATCTCTGAGCTGGTGTGAGTGAGTGGAGGCGGGGCTAATTTGCATATCCATGCATCCGCATATATTAAATAAAGCAAGGGTAGAGAGGTACATTCAAGCTATTTTAAGGCATGAATAATTTTATTTTCACAGGAAAAACCATTTAAATATGTAATTTTGGTGGTCAAAGATGAGTTTAAGGGATACTATTATTGGCTACAGGGGGACCTTAAGGTTTTAAAATTTTTTCCTATATCGTGCAGCCTTAGAAAATGATCTAATAATGCCGTTCATGGATTCTCGTATGTAGAATGAGCCATTTCGAGGTTCGAAAAAAAAAATCGAACACTCAAATTTCATCGAGGAATTGTGACAGACCTAATAATTATCTTGTAATGAATGTCAGTTTAGTTCTACTTTCTGAGTAGGAATTATCATATGCAGGAAAAGACAGAACAATATAATGCAAGCCCTTTAAAAAGTTTTGCCACAAACTCAACTCAGTCATGCTGATTTCACCTTGACGAACAATATCGTCACGATTTAATATCGCGATATCTTGTGGCCTAAACGATTTCACAGTGGGCTTGGCTTCTCTCTGCTCTATAGTAAACAAATATTAGCCTGTGAAGTCCCTGACTAAAATAGATCTCATCTTATTTTAGTGTTTGTACACATGAAACTTTCTCACACTGGTGACAGTTTAACTAGGAAGAATCTATGTCTATCCACGTTCTGCAGGTTTACAGTTCAGCTTAGGCAAAATAAAAAGATTTAATGTAGTACATGCAATATAGGTCAGGAAATGATATAAGCTACATTCATGCAGTCAATGTTTGGCATTGACTGTTATCAGTATGATTTTTTTTATGTTATGTAATGTTACAAAAGATTTTTTAATTCAAATAAACGCTGTTCTTTTGAACTTTCTGTTTATAAAAGCATCCTGAAAAGAATGTATCGTGTGAAACTGAAGACTGGAGTAATGGCTGCTGAAAACTCAGCTTTGATATCACAAGAATACATTTAAAATAGAAAACATTCAAAAACATTAAAAAAAACTCTTACTGATCCCACACTATTGTTAATATCAAGACATTGTATTGTGTCAGTTAGGACACACTCCTGCAGCTTTTATCCTTTCAGATCTCTCAAAATGTTCCAGTTCAGGATTTATTAATATTTTTTGTATCCCTATATAATCCATCTCACTCTCTTACACACACACACCTATTTTTGCCTCTTTTTACAATCCAAAAGACTTTGAAAGCCCTAACATTAGTGAATGATTAACAAAAAATAATCCACAAAACACACAGATTGCTGTTCTAATCTATACAGCCCATACCAACTATAACTTTGGTTATAAAACAGGGTTGTCGCTCTGTAACCAGATTGTGTAGAAACAGTACTATATTTAACACTCTGAACAGGACTGACAATCTGCTGCTGTGTGAATGTAGCCATGGGCACCGTAACTCTCATCCTTACTGAACTTCTAGATTTTTCCAGCAAGTGTTTAAATGGGCTCAGAGATCCTCAGTTGTTTTGGGAGTTTGTGTTTGGCTTTTGTGTTTGTTCAATCTGCCCATGAAGCACTGATAGGATTCAGTTGTGAGATGCAGGGCTAGTTTCCCAGAAAGAGCTTTAGAGAGAAGACAGAAACGAACAATCGCTTTGCATTAGGCGAAAGCGCTCTGGCAAAATCAATATCCTGTTTGTGTGTGAGTGTGTGATGGTGCACAGGGGATTGTTGTATGCACCTGTGTTATGGCAAACAACATGGTTGAGTATAAGAGGAAAATGGATAGAAACGATGGACGAAATATTCAAAAGCAGCTGAGAAGAGATGCATCTCCCTTTGTCCAATCTTTAAAAGCCCTCTTTTCCATTCTCATTACTCTCTACTTGTTTCCATCTTCCCATTTAATTATTTTCACTTGTTCACAGTCTCTCTCTCTTGCTTCACCTCACTCTCTTCCCATCATAGTGTGTCCTCTGTTGCTCTTCTACATGTAAAATCCTCCTCACACTCTCTCTCTCTGTTTCTCCAGATGAGTATTAGCTAGCCGGTCGAGTAGAGGATCCCTCACATCCCACCTGCAGTCATGAATGGTAAGAACACAGCTCTTTTGTTTCAAGGGCATGCCATTTCTTTAAATCCATTAACCCTTGTGTATTTTAAAACCCATTTGACTTTCTTCTGTTGATCACAAAAGGAGATGTTTAGCAGAATGCCCAAGCTGCTCATTTCCATACAATTAAATTGAATGGTGACCATGACTGCCAAGGCTTGACTTTAAATAACTTAAATTTCAGCTGAACAATCCCTTTAAAAGGATGAAGAGGTTATAAAGAATAATTCAGACGCATTTGGCTTGTGTGGTGCAGAAATGCACTATGAGAAAAATATCAGAGGTTTTGGTGTTGTAGAATATTCTAAGAGTTAACAGTCTTAGTGATGAAGTCATTATCAAAACGTTCTTCTGATAACAGAACATTTCTTAGATTCAGCACAGTGTTTATATAGAACACACGCAGTTGAAAGTTACTAATGACTGCTTCCCTATTTATATAGGGATATGCTAATATTTGCTAAACTCTGTGAAGGATTTTGACAGGTTTTTGAGTATTTGCTACACTTGCTCATAAAAGCACTTTAAAAATTGTATTACCTAGTGTATTTCTGTTAATTATGTGATTTAAAACTGCCTCCATCACAGCTTTTTAAAATGTACAATTTAAAACAACAATTTTAAAATGTACTCTGATGAAACAGTGGATAAAATTAGTTTGAAGGCACTGTAAGACACTTTGAATAAAAGGATGAAACAAAATCTCATACAGTAAATGTAAATGTCCAAAAACTTGGTAGTACCATGATACTTGTTTGTGAATGAAATCTGAAGAACCAGTTTGCTGTGGTTCAAGTCAGCTTTCGCAGATGGTTTAATTAAATATTTATCTTAAGATAAGCTAGAGAAAGAGAGCAAGCAAAGTGAGTAAAGTATGTTTAATATCTTGGGTGTGTTTTGTATTGTGACTTTAAAGTAAGCCTTCGCAAAATTTAAGCATTTCCATTTAAGCTACAATTTCTCACTTTAAGAAAGTCCCAGGAGGGATTTTCAGGTCTATTTGTTAATGCCGCATCAGGGTGGTGGTAACAGTGGGGAAGCTGAGGCTGCAGGTTTGAACACTAGTAGTTGGTTTCTGAGATCAGTCATATTTGTGTAATGGCTGGTGTATATTTGATGCTAAATAGCTAAATCATCTCAAATAAATGCTAATGTCAGCACATTGAAGGACATTTTGGGCATTTTTAGGAATAAGTTCTGTGTGTGTATGTGCCGGGGTGCTTATTTTGTCTCTGTACTCATTCATTTATTTGTGTGTGTAGTGGCTAATCCCATTAGCATTTTTGGGAAAGAGTCGCCTCTTCACAGTGTAATTAACTTGGAAGTGTAGTGCACTGTAGAGAAACAGTTTGTTTGTTTATAATGTTTGGTATTTTTGGATGCAAGGACATTTTCTATGCTTCTGTTAATTAAATACGTGTCAGTTGGTATCTAAAATATGCATAGTTGTTTCTGTATAAGTGCTAATGCTAAATAAGCACAAAAGCAAACCTGATACTTCTTCAAAACAGAGAAATGCTGGATGGGCCTGAGTAAGTAATAAAGCTTGATTACATGTTTCACTGTGTCGCCTGGAGAGATTAAAATTTCCCAAAGGAGCACGGAGCACCTGAATACACCATCACACAGACTCCCTGATTCCCACATTGACACACTCCGTTGCCACGTTTCAATGTTAGGAGACCTGATTGTCTTTAAATATTTTGTAAAAAGTAAAAATAAGAAAAAGTTGTTTTAGTAATAAGTACTGACAAATTCTTTTTGTTGATGTAAACTAATATAGCCAGGTTATTTCAGTCATATTAAATTGTATTTTTTTTTTACTCGGGACAGTCCCTGCCTCATGAGCTGTGTCCCAACAATTCCCCCCAAAAGTAAATATCTCCCTGGTTCTGCTTTTAGACTCAATGACTTAAAATTAACCATCCTCAATGTCCTTGTTAACTGCCTGTGCTTCACAACAGGATGACATTGCAGAGAAGGAAAGCTGTTGCTTTGCTATTACAAATTGTTTTTTAGAAAATCAGCCTACAATATATCTGTTTCACAATGTAAAACCATTTTTGAAGCTGTTCAGAAAACGTTTATTTAAAGGTGCACCATCAACACATTGTCACACGGTGACCCACTTCATGTAAAAATGAAATAAAACGGCTTTTATTAGACTACTGATATGAATGGAGTCATACGAGCTAACGTGATTTCAAACATATGAAAGAACTGTTAACTTCTTTAGAAATTTATCTTTTTTAAATTTAAAATTCTGAGTGCACCTACTTTGTTCAAGGTTGGACTAATTACTTCCTTTTTGTCATAAAAAGTTGTTCTATTTTCCTGAAGAAAATGCTGCTTATCTCAAATGATGAAATCTTTTTTTATCTTTTTGGTGAATGGGCTAAATTTCCATAAAGAAAGACATCACATGATTTCACAGACCTGCACTTAATTAATCATGATGGCCTTTTTCTGAAATCTCAGCGCTGCTGACAATGCAGGAAACTTGAGCTGAAAGTACTGTGTGTCCTCCCCAGAGAGACAGAGAGACTGAGAAAGAAAGAATACTGTAAGTGGGTGTGTTAACATTTGTCCCTCCCAATCCATTCATTAATATAGAAAGTTATTTAATTAGCAATTATTGTGACATAGTTAGTATATGCACTTTTTTGTTTATATAAATGTGTATAACGTGCATAGGTATGAAAACGACGTTTTTGAAATCTGTTTGAAGCAAACAATGTGGTCAGAGCTGCTATTTAGCTGTATTTTTCAAACCAAGTGCTGTCTGCACCTATTAAAAGCAGTGCCAAAAACACCAGCAGGTGATAAAAGGCTTGTCTTCAGCACTCTCTGTGAAACCTGTGTTGAGATTGACCCACTTTGAGCATGTTAAGTGGCAGGCAGGTTGTTACTGGGCACTGGCATTTTAGATGGATTTTCTCCTGCTGCCTCTGAAATACATCATGGTTTACAATAATAATACTTAATAATTATTAATGGCGCTGTCATTCCATTAAAATGTGCAACATATGCAGCCTCCCTCACTCCCTCCCTGCAGCCAGACAGACATTTCTAATGCCTCGATCACACAAGCTAACAGCCCTTGTCAAAGCAACAGACAATGTCTCGCAGAGAACTGGCTGGAACTAGACCCAGAAAGTAGAAAAAGAACAGCTAATCTAGGAAGAGATTTGTGAAGACAGAACATAATTATCTAAAATCTCTCTCACTTTCTCTGTCCCTCTCGTTTTCACAGGTGGTTTTACTATTTGGGCCATAACTCCAGAAGAAAGGGGGAAACATGACAAACAGTTTGACTCTCTGGCTCCCACTCTGGGATATTTGTCAGGTAAGACCACACACATACATACACTACTGAAATGTTTGGTGTCAGTAAGATTTTTTGCTTAGGAGAGGAGGCAGACAAAGCAGACATTATGACTATTTGACAGAAATGGTGGCCATCTAGAAAATGGCTGCCATCCTGAATTTTTGAGTGGCACATACCTTTTTCCAAAAGAGCAGGGCTGGACTGGGACTAAAAATCGGCCCGGGCATTTTGGCCCAGACTGGCCCACTACATATAATCATAAACACAACCGATCTTTTCACGCCCCTGAATATGTATACTAACTCCTATTAAAACCACTAATGCCATGTAGCCTAATGAGTGAGTAGGAATGAGTAAGAGTTAATAGATTAAATAACTACTAATTGTAAAATACAATCAAACTACTCCACAATGATGAATCCTAAAACAAGCTATAAGCTGCATTGGCATAGCAATACCAGTGTTTGACACAGGATTTTTCGTAAATCTGTGGTGGGTGGACCTCTGTCCCTTTAGGGGGGTTCGGGGGAGCCCCCTGTAAGAAAAAAATGTGCTTTTTAATGTTAAATTCATCAATCTGGTGCACTTTGAGAGTTAAAAATTAAGAGCTCCAACCCATAATCAGTGTGCAAATTGAACAAAGAAAAACTCAAAACTCTTTTAGCTGTGATATAGTGTCTGTCTGCATTACACTACTACATAATAATAGTTATAATATTAATTCCATGACAGTAATAGCCAAATAATTTGTAAAACAAATGCACTGAAAAATAAAAGCAACTTTCATAACTAGTTTTGTGCTAATTTCTATGCTTGAAAGAGATAAACACATGATCTTTTATTTTGGCGGAAAACATGGTTTACAAACGCGTTTCATTACAATTCTAGTAAAATGTGTAAATAATGCGTAACTGGGTAATGGGTTCATACACTCATAGCCTAAGTGTCCTGAAAGTAGCCTAGTTCTGCTTACCACAGTTCTCTACTCTCACTCATTCTCTCCTGATCCTCCTCAATATCCTCATCAGACACTTGAAGGGCCCGTTTCTTTTTTTCACGCTATTTCTCTGCACATTCCTTGTGTTTCTTCTCCATCTCTGACTATTTTGACAGATACACACTGACACTGCACACTCGCTCAGAGCCTAAAGGGGGAGGAGTTTAAAGCTGTGATTGGACCAGCCCAGTGTCAATCAAGAAAAGAACCAATGGGCCGCTGATCTACGTGTTTCATGGGCTGGTCTGTGAAAAAAAAAACCTACGCTGACTTTTTTTGTCCAATGCATTACACTGGCACAAAGATCCCAGCGCCGCCAATTAAGCAAAACTAAACGAATGGGCCGCTGATGTACGAGTATTATGGGCCGTTTAGACAACTTTTTTCTTTTTTTTTTAAAGAATGATCTGTATCCGCCCAAAAAGCACGTCGGCCCACCGGGAAAGTGCCCCGTATGCCTGATGGCCAGTCCAGCCCTGACTGAAGACTGGAGCAATGGCTGCTTAAATTTCAGTTTTCCATCACAGGATCACATTTAAAATATATAAAAATAGTAAACAGTTCTTTTAAATTGTAATATTTCACAGTATTACTGTTTTTACTTTAGTTTCAATCAAATAAATGCTGCTTTGCTGAGCATATGTAAGACTTTCAAAACAAAAACAAATATTTTGAATGGTTGTTATATTCTGCTCTTATACAATGCACATACTTTTATGTTTTATTTCATTTTAGGAGATCAAGCACGAAAGTTCTTTCTGCAGTCTGGTCTTCCTACAGCAGTCCTGGCAGACATCTGGTAAGAGTACACGCACGTACAGTACACACACCCTTAATGTACATACATGTGTCATCCGGTTCTTCTGTCTTGCCCTTCCCATTTCTCTCCCAATAAAGGTATATTAAATTTGAAGAGCATGTATGACTTTTGACTCCACTGTATATCTATGTGCATACAAATAAACTGCACAAGTATATGTGTCTGTATGGTTGTCTTTTCTATGGCAGGGCTGGATTTATCATAATAGTGTTGTGAAATGAATGTGTGTGGGACAATGTGATTTGTAGCCACATACCTCTCCGGAGGGTGGAGGTTCCCAAAACTAACCTCTTCCTGTCTGTGGTTAGTCTACTGGTGTAAACACTGTCGCCCATCCAAAAACAGGATGTAGATTTACTGATGCAGGATACAGAAAGTTTGATTTGAGTTTATAGCATTTGCTTGTTCTAAAACGCTCTTGTTCATAAATAAATACGTTAGCACAACAAAAATCTGAGCCCAAAATAATGCTGCTCTGTCATTACGCACAAACTGAGTTTCTCCGTTGGGATTGTAATAGCAATTAGTGCTCTGTAAGCCACTTTGGATGAGAATGGCTGCTTCCTTTCTTTCAGGGCACTGGCGGATATAGGAAAGGATGGGAAGATGGACAGATTGGAGTTCTCCATTGCAATGAAACTAATTAAACTGCAGCTGCAGGGTCAGCCCCTCCCATCCAACCTGCCAATCATCATGAAGCAGACGCCTACCCTTGTTATGACATCATCATCACGCTTTGGTATGAGTATGGTATGAGTAGCTGGTTATGTAACGTCGGGTGAGGTTTATTTGCTTTGTTATTAAGTTTGTTGAGTCTTTTACAGGTTTTGACTAAGATTATGTTGAAATGAAGACATATTCATATTTTTCATATATAATCTCAGAAATGTGTAAATGGTCAATATTAACACTCTCAATAAAACAGTGTTGTTATTGTTATTGTTGACTAAAACTATTAAAAATGTTTTTGGTAATTGAAAAAAAAATAAAAAAAATAATATTAAATAAAAAAATGTTAAAAAACTTGTAAGTTAATGTAAGTTAAAAATTACAAATGCCGCCTCGACAACTAACTAAAATAGGTTGAAGTACTAAAATGACTAAAACTGAAACTGAAATAAAATAAACGAAAGCTTTGTAGAAATATAAAAAATCTAAAACACATAACAAAATAACAGCTAATTTAAAATATTAATAAATACAATAACCGTATATGTAAATAATACTAAAATAACACTGAAATAAAATTACTATTATGTTTAAATAAATTAAACATAAAACACTAAAATCAATGATTTTACATGTTAGATATGAAGGTACAATATGACAAATGGATATTCAACATGAGATTTTCAACAGATTACATTTGACAGTGTAATTAAATTATTAGTGTTTTTAAAGATAACTTGAAGTGAGCATTAGATGGCGGCAAAAGTAAAAGAAATGTAGAACTAGTGGAAATAAGCCTGAACCGTTACACAGTATAGTCCGATATATACTCTATATGCAGTATCTGTAAAGGATATGGTACCAATAAATCTTCTAGAAAGGATCTCAGATAATCTGTCTGTTTTATTTTAGGTATGGGTTCCATGCCAAATCTCTCTGCCATGTCAGTGATGCCCATTCGAATGCCCATCCCCCCAGGCCCTGCCATGACCCCTTTGGTCCCTGCACCCACCCTGATGTCAGGACCACTGCCTCAGATCCCCAACTCTCTCAGTGTGCCAGCTTTACCTAACGGCAATGCAAATCTCCTCACACCAGCACCAGGTATGCTGAATTCATTCACATGCAGCATTTTGCACAGACGAGTATTATGCCGTTACTATGAAATCTTTATGCATTGATTAACGGCATAATCTACAACTCAGTTACAAAGTTTACATGTGCTTTAAAGTAATTGTTTTTCTTCTTTTACCTTTTCAGCATTCCCAGCCACCAGTGGTTTGAGTAAATCTCACTCGCTCTTGGACCTTGGCTCTAGCAGGTGTGAACCCCAAAGTTCAACGCCCATGTTTGTATTAGAATTGGGCGTAATATCTGTTATATGCAACAGTGTGTTTGTTTCAGTCAGAGCTAAAAAAAGACAGTGATTTTCTTAGAACTGGGCTTGTTTCGCCAGTACTAGAAGTTTGTAGTAAATAAGAGTGTGTTTGCTGACAGAGTCCTTGAATAGCACAGCTGTCTCCTTGTATCTTAATTGGATCTTGTTAGAGTTCCTCCGAGAGTCATCCAACCTCCATGTGGTGGTACAGAAGCATGTAATAAACCCACTAATACCTGCTCAGTGCCTGTTTAAAAATGAATTTGGGTCTAAGGCGGGGCAATATATTGAATATACACAATGCATTTGGGATGATTATCCTGGTGATATAAAATTAAACAACATCATGTACAGTGCTGGTCAGAATTATTTGCCCCCTTGGTAAATATGACCAAAGATGGCTGTAAAAAATAAATCTGCATTGTTTATCCTTTGATATTTTATTTTAAAAAAAGAAGAAGCAAAAATGTAACCTTTTATTGAAGTAAAAGTATTGAAAGTGGGGGTAAAATCACATTATGTAATAAATGTTTTTCTTCCAAACACATTGGGAACAATTATTTGCCCCCTTTTATTAAATACTTTTTGCAACCTCCTTTTCCCAAGATAACAGCTCTGATGAGTCTGGAGAATAACTGACAAGAGATCAGAGACCATTCCTCCATACAGAATCTCCAGATCCTTCAGATTCCCAGATCCATGTTGGTGCTTCCTCTCTTCAGTTCAGCTCACTCATTTCCTATAGGGTTCAGGTCAGGGACTGGGATGGCCATTGCAGATGCTTGGTTTTGTGCTCAGTGACCCATTTTTGTTTTGATTTCGATGTTTGTTTTTGGAGCACTGTCCTGATACAAACATTTTAATGCTGTGGGCCTAATTTTCTGCCAGAGGTCCTGGACATCTTGTTCTGATACATGGGATCATGGATTCGATCAAATACCAACAGATAAAAAATCAAAACCTGACTGCCTCTGCTAGAAATCTTATAACGGGCCATGTTTGGATCTTCTAACAGGGCAGTGATCCAAAAACAAACATCGAAATCAAAACAAAAATGGGTCACTGAGCACAAAACCAAGCATCTGCAATGGCCATCCCAGTCCCCTGACCTGAACCCTATAGAAAATGAGTGGGCTGAAATGAAGAGAAGAAGCGCCAATATGGATCTGGGAATCTGAAGGATCTGGAGATTTTGTGTGGAGGAATGGTCTCTGATCTCTTGTCAGTTGTTCTCCAAACTCATCAGGCATTATAGGAGAAGACTGAGAGCTGTTATTTGGAAAAAGGAGGTTGCTAAAAAATATTTAATAAAAGGGGGCAAACAATTGTTCTCAACGTGTTTTGGAGAAAAACATTTATTTCATAATGGGATTTTACCACCACTTTCAATTCTTTTACTTTAATGAAAGGTTAGATTTAGCAAATTTATTTAATAAAATATCAAAAGGATTAACAATGCAGATTTATTTTTTACAGCCATCTTTGATCATATTTACCAAGGGGGCAAATAATTCTGACCAGCACTGTATATCGCAATCATTTTAATGCACATTTGTTAGGTGTAAAGTTTCAATGAATCATTTCAAAACTTGGTTCAACAATTCACTGGTGTCATTACTAAGAAATATTAATATAAATTGTTCATTAATAAAATATCAAATAAAATATTAAATGTTTTAGTGAAAATATATGTAGAGAATCGTCAGAATCATAATTTCACTCAAATAACCTGACCCTACATGTTAAGTCATATCTCACACGCTCTCCCCCTCTCATCCTGTTATTTTTTATCATTCCAGCCAATGCCGAACTGCAGAAGGCAGCTGAATCCTATTAGTGTTATCTCAGAATATTTAAAAATCCATAAACTGACAGCAGTGAGTTAGAATACTGCGGAATTGCTCATAATTATGAGTTTTAATCACGATTTTTAATGCCGTAAAAGTGGTAATTACGGCCCTAACAAGGATTCAGCAAACCTTGCTCAAACATATCAATTATTAAAAGTATGATGTCACCGCAGAATCTCACAGCACTGGAGGAAAAGCTGATATTGCAGCTAGCCGGAGACCAGTTGTCTACTTTATCATGGTTCATGGAAGGATTATATTAGTGTTAAAGGTGCATTGCGCAACTTTTCATGTGTTTTTTCTAACCCATACATGCTTAAACAATTGCCTGATGGGCTGAATGAGCCCTTCTCTGATCACTGCGATTGCTTCTATAATCCTGTACAGTAAAATAAATAAGAGGGATTCGGGCTCGAATTTGAGACTGGGCGTTACGTCATGCGCGTTCACGCTCACCTGGCTATGGCTGGCAGGTTTGTTGTGTATTCACCGCCATTCTCCGTATCAGCAAAGACAACTCGAGCGACAAAACTTTAGTCAACTTTCGACAAAAGTAGAAGATGGATTCAAAGAGACCGGCTTGTCGTTCATTCCAAACCCCAACGCAAACTCCACTTAAGACAAAGAAAAGAAAACTTTTGTCTAGTTATTGATCAAAAGGGCCAATTGGAGTCAGACAGGCGTCGGAATAAGACGAGAGTCAACATCGGGAAGGCTTTCAACAGATCTCCGGTCTGCCCTAGGGCTCAAACTGGATCCTCAGTTGGCTTTTTTCTTGATAAAACGGTAAGATATAGCCCAGTCTCTAATGTCTGATACGGCAAATCTATGACAACAAATGACGATGCGTAAAATATGTAATGCTTTAGCGTAAGCTAGATAAATGTACAATCAGAATTGATTTTACTACCATTGTCAGTGAACAGGTTCATAAACTAGGAATTGTCTTCGGAAGAATAGTACAACATGAAACATAAAACATGTCCCATAAAAGATGCTAACTATGTTTTTGTGTATGTATGTTTTTACCGGTAGCCTCTGTGTCCTTTGCTAACGTCCTTTGCCTGCGCTCTGCTCTTCTATCTTCTTCCATCATATCACTTTAGACTTTCCATCATAGTCTTTAAACGCCACCGTTCGTACTCCCTTATTAAGGTCCCGGCAAGGCAGAACAGGAACATTCCGATAGCTTCCTCCATGCTGGTTTGTTGTTGTTGTATGTGGCGCCGCCGCCGCCGTGCTTGCGTCACCCCTCGGTTGCTATGGCCACTTGGCCAGTGCGACCACAAACAGCAAAACCGAGTTTGGGGGAGAGTAGTTCTTAGAACTGTTTAGAAGTGGACAGTTCCTATAACTAATTTCCTGTAACTCTTGGTCAGAAAGCGGCTATAGTGTCATTTGATTGTTTATTACCTTGAGACATTTGAGTGTAGGCTACTTTGTTGACCAACTGTATATGGCATGATTATTATTTTGAGCTTTTACAAAGTAATAACTTATATTGTTCATGAACGTGTTTCCATAATAATACAATCATAAGTGGATACAGTAAACACATAAAACAGTTCAACATGGAGGTGATAGATGGAAACAAAAACCTAAGTTTTCCCCGTTTTCCCCTCACACATAAGTGTGTAATTTACTCAAATGCCTTTCCTTTCATATATTTAAAATGACTTGCAGATTTATAACTTTATTAGCTCTGAAGACTTTTGGACTGATGACTGTAAACAAAAGATTTGTGCGGCTGATGCTCCTTTGGTTATGAACAGCTCGTGCTCGTGCAAGCGTGCGTGTGTGTGTGATCCATGAGCGTGCACACCTCTGGTTTCGCTTGTCGCCAGAGGGGGCGTAGTTCTGCAAAAACTCAGAAACCTGCGCTATGCACCTTTAATGAGCAGCTGCTAAATGGAGCTCATTTGAAAATAATCGAAATTATTTGAAAATAAAATAATTCTGCATGCAAATGCAATTTCTGAATTAAAGAGTGCTGTACAAATAAAAACTGTAAGGAATTATCTGAACACATGCATGATTTGGATAATCAATATGATCTATATTTAGCATTAGTTAGCACATTCAAGGATGTCATACATGTATTAATGTATACACAGTAATATTTAGAGTATTAATATGTAATTTTATTTACTAGAGAAAATATAGTTGGAAATTAAAAGCATTACAAATTTTTCTAATTTCTAACAGTTCTAACTCTTCCTCCACCACCTCCCTTGCGAGTAACTCCCCCAAAATGAGTGCATCTGATTGGGCGGTGCCTCAGACGTCCCGTCTGAAATACCGGCAGCAGTTCAACACCCTGGACAAGCTGATGAGCGGATACCTGTCAGGTGAGTGTGTGTTGTAGATGTCAGGAAGCTGAGGGAATGGCAATGTTTGCATATGATAGTGTGTAAGCAGCATCTCTGCATGTGTGTTATGCGTTAACTCTTTAGTGTGTATGATTGAAGGTCCCCAGGTCAGAAATGCCCTCACAGCATCAAACCTCACGCAAACACAGCTTGCCACCATATGGTGAGTTCACAAAATACTGCACTCACAATATAAATTTCAAGAAGAACATTGCTTTGTAGACATAATTTGTCCCTCTATTTGCATGACTTATACATATTGTTATTTATACAACACAATTCCTTTAATTTTTACTGACTTTGATATATGTAAAATAATAGATAAATAAAGACGTTATGTTTGATTAGGATGATTTGCATTTATTACAATGCATATTAATGATAATATAAAAAACATAATATAAAACACTATATCCAAGTGCAAAAAAATCTAGGCTTTATTTTATATGATCATTATTGATGTACAGAGTTGTATGCTTGTTCATCACACTTTGATTTAGCTTAATACAGGGGCGTAGCCATCATTTCAAAAGTGAGGGGGACAGAATGTCAAGTGTAATACCATTTTTTTTTTCAGACTTTTGTTGACAGGTTAATTGGCTTAATATGCTATTTATTTTTAAAGCAAAAAAACAGAAAGAAAGAAATGCAGATGTTCAGTACTTTATATTTCACACGCAGGGTTTTTCCTGGCTTAAAACGAGGCGGAGGTGGTAAAATCCTGATCATGTATTTTAATTAGATAATAACATTTTTCTTTTTCGTAGACCATCATTTAGCCTACTGTGTTTCCCACAGTATTTTTGTCGGTGGATCTCGGTACTTCTAGGGGGGTCCGGGGCATGCCCCCCCGGAAGAAAATTTTGTACATTTGAAAGATAAATTCATTAATCTGGTGCACTTTGAGTCCCCCGAATCCACTGTTACAAATAAATAATCTAAGTGTTACTGTTAAGCATGATAATATGGTTAAATATCAAACTGAAGTAGGCTGATTTAAAAATAACATTTACTTAAAATAAAAGTTATTCTTTTGGCAAAATAACATTTCCTTAATAGCCTAAAGTTCGTCTTACTAAACTAAAAGTTTCCAATTGAAAACCTTCAAACGTCAAGCTTTTAAAAATACTTCAAACTTTCTAGTTAGGCTTTTTCAAGAGAACTTAAAGTTTGTCTACAAACTTTTTTATCTAATTGTAAAGTGTTACCGAATTATGGTAAACATCATAGTCTACACATGTTATTGCCTGATTCAAGCAGATCGTGGCTGTTAATGCATGAACATACAAATTCAGCATTAACAATCACCATGTTTATTCTAATTTGAAGGGCTTTGATAACATAGGGTAGAGTGGGGGAAAATGCCCCCCTGGGGTAAAACGCCCCCCACACGTTTTTCCCAAAATAACCACTAGAATGAATCAAGATATATTTTTACTATTGCTATGCTCTACGTTGACAACGGGGATATACAAATCTCCATGAAGAAGCTGACACCAGCGACGTATTTGAAGAGAAGAGGATTACATGGAAAGCGCTATAATTTTCAGATATTAGTAAACAAGTGTTTAATAGAATATTGTTCACAGTGATATCACAGTGATGTATGATAGATTAATAGTGAAGTCTGTAGTTTGAGAGCATATGTTATTTATAAGGAATATAATTATATTTAAAAAAATATATATTTTTTTAAAAACACATAGCTTGAGGGGTAAAACGCCCCCCAAGGGGCATAGTTTCTCTTTATCATAATTACTACAGTAACATATTTCTGTTCATCAAAGTCTTTATTTTACACTTTAATGCAGTATAACTAGGCGGTAAAATCAAAATATTTGAACAAAACATGAAAAAATTACCTCAAGTGAGCATTAGCTAGCTAGCTTGGTGGATGCAATGATGGAAGGTGGTTAGGTGACCCAATGATACAACATAGTGACTTTTAATGCATTTATGGAATATATTTCACTATAAATATACAAATTTATGTTTAATATTTATTTAGGGTTGTCTGTTTTTCTTGATGATAGTGGTGAACAAATACTACATCAATTATCAACCCCATATAGGCCTAGTGTAGAAATCAAAATATTAAAATGTTAGAAATTTGGCTATTTTGTACATTCCTGAAATAAATATTAATAGGTATATATGTTGCATTACTTGCCTTTTACTTTTAGAGATTAAAAACTATGTTAATTTTGCTGTTGATCTATGAAGCAAACTGGTTGGTAAGAAAGGGGGCATTTTACCCCACTGCTGGGGCAAAACGCCCCCTTTGTACAAAAATATTTTCTGTAAAAAAAAAAATTAATTATGAAGGTTGAGCAATTTTAATATTTGGTAAATAACTCCTGCCATAGACACTCAAAACTGGGATGGCAATTCTAGTCACATTTATGTTTTGTTTCACAGTAATGTCACATTTTCCTTAAGGGGGCGTTTTCCCCCACTCTACCCTATCTGTGAAAATAAAAGACATTACGAATAAAAAAAGATTGAAAATAGTGCACGTTTGTGCGGGTATAGTGAATATTTTCAATTTACAACAAAACTTGTTAAAAAGTGCGGGGGACGAATTTACATTTTATAAAAAGTGGGGGGGACACGTCCCCCCGTCCCCCGCGTAATCTACGCCCATGGCTTAATACATTTTAATGTGAGTGGGAAAATTAAACATTTTTCTTACATTTTATTTGTAACTTTAGTTTTGGTTAAAGATAACTTATTGTATTTTTTATGAGATAAAAATAAAATGCCAGAAACTTGTTGAAGACCCCTGCATAAATTGCTTGCACACATTAAACTCTGGATCACAAATCACATTGTATTGCTCTAAGCGGTGTGTTAAACACCCACTTCCACAGTGTTAGGTCTGCTGTTTAGGTGCCAGTTGGACAATTAGAAATTATAATTCATTTATTTATTATCTAAAATGCTTCCAGGTTAATCACAAATATGTGTGCTTGTGCATGGCTATATACAGTATATATCTATCTGCAGGACTCTTGCTGATGTAGATCGTGATGGGCAGTTGAGAGCAGAAGAGTTTATTCTAGCAATGCACCTGGTTGAAATGGCCAAGATTGGGCGGCCTTTACCTCTGACTCTACCTCCTGACCTTGTGCCACCTTCACTGAGGTAAGATACACACAGACCCGCCCACGCTGAAATGAGCAGGTTGTGAAGGAGACAGTGTTTAATTACGTGAGTGTGTGTTTGTTTTTCAGAACAGCGAAGTCATGTGATCTGCTGAACGGACCTGTTCCTCTGATTAACACAGAGCTGATTGAGCCAGAAAATCCACAGAAAAGCAAGAGCTATGGTATTTGCTTCTACATATACTGTACATAATAGTGATCAACAGATTATGGGTGTTCAATATATTGCTTATACAGTATATATACACAGAATTGCAGTAATTAAAGATTTTAAAAATTGTGTTGCATTTTAAACTTGGTCTATAATAACATGCATTTAGTATCATGTTAATGTATAGTTCATGGTGCTCACATTGCAAAGTAAATAATAAGTTATAAGCTTTTAATTTATAGTTTTACTACAGGTAGGACAATACGACATTTAGCTGAAGTTTCGCTTCTAAACCATTTCAGTTTTATGCATAATTCATAAAAAAAAAAAAAAAAAAAAAGTGAGGTTCAAGTACAACTTTACACACCTCTTATACGCACAAAGGCTGCATTTATTTGATAAAAAAATACAGTAAAAACAATAATATTGTGAAATATTATATGATTAAATACAATTTAGAAGAACTGTTTTCTATTTTAAAATATTAAAAAAAGTATTGAAGTATTCTTCATAAGAACAGCATTGATTTGAAATAGAAATCTATTAAAATCTATTGAATCCATTATCCCATTAAAATATCCTTTTGATATCACTTTAATGCATACTTGCTGAAAAAAAGTATTAATTACTTTAAAAAAAAAAAAAAAAAATATATATATATATATATATATATATATATATATATATATATATATATTCTTTCTGACCCCAAACCTTTGAATGGTAGTGTGTGCTAATATACAGGTCCTTCTCAAAAAATTAGCATATTGTGATAAAGTTCATTATTTTCCATAATGTAATGATAAAAATTAAACTTTCATATATTTTAGATTTATTGCACACCAACTGAAATATTTCAGGTCTTTTATTGTTTTAATACTGATGATTTTGGCATACAGCTCATGAAAACCCAAAATTCCTATCTCAAAAAATTTGCATATCATGAAAAGGTTCTCTAAACGAGCTATTTACCTAATCATCTGAATCAACTAATTAACTCTGAACACCTGCAAAAGATTCCTGAGGCTTTTAAAAACTCCCAGCCTGTTTCATTACTCAAAACCGCAATCATGGGTAAGACTGCCGACCTGACTGCTGTCCAGAAGGCCATCATTGATACCCTCAAGCAAGAGGGTAAGACACAGAAAGAAATTTCTGAACAAATAGGCTCTTCCCAGAGTTCTGTATCAAGGCACCTCAGTGGGAAGTCTGTGGGAAGGAAAAAGTGTGGCAAAAAACGCTGCACAACGAGAAGAGGTGACCGGACCCTGAGGAAGATTGTGGAGAAGGACCGATTCCAGACCTTTGGGGACCTGCGGAAGCAGTGGACTGAGTGTGGAGTAGAAACATCCAGAGCCACCGTGCACAGGCGTGTGCAGGAAATGGGCTACAGGTGCCGCATTCCCCAGGTCAAGCCACTTTTGAACCAGAAACAGCGGCAGAAGCGCCTGACCTGGGCTACAGAGAAGCAGCACTGGAGTACCCACAGTCAGTGATGGTCTGGGGTGCCATGTCAGCTGCTGGTATTGGTCCACTGTGTTTTATCAAGGGCAGGGTCAATGCAGCTAGTTATCAGGAGATTTTGGAGCACTTCATGCTTCCATCTGCTGAAAAGCTTTATGGAGATGAAGATTTCATTTTTCAGCACGACCTGGCACCTGCTCACAGTGCCAAAACCACTGGTAAATGGTTTACTGACCATGGTATTACTGTGCTCAATTGGCCTGCCAACTCTCCTGACCTGAACCCCATAGAGAATCTGTGGGATATTGTGAAGAGAAAGTTGAGAGACGCAAGACCCAACACTCTGGATGAGCTTAAGGCCGCTATCGAAGCATCCTGGGCCTCCATAACACCTCAGCAGTGCCACAGGCTGATTGCCTCCATGCCACGCCGCAATTTCTTTCTGTGTCTTACCCTCTTGCTTGAGGGTGTCAATGATGGCCTTCTGGACAGCAGTCAGGTCGGCAGTCTTACCCATGATTGCGGTTTTGAGTAATGAAACAGGCTGGGAGTTTTTAAAAGCCTCAGGAATCTTTTGCAGGTGTTTAGGGTTAATTAGTTGATTCAGATGATTAGGTAAATAGCTCGTTTAGAGAACCTTTTCATGATATGCAAATTTTTTGAGATAGGAATTTTGGGTTTTCATGAGCTGTATGCCAAAATTGTATTAAAACAATAAAAGACCTGAAATATTTCAGTTGGTGTGCAATGAATCTAAAATATATGAAAGTTTAATTTTTATCATTACATTATGGAAAATAATTAACTTTATCACAATATGCAAATTTTTTGAGAAGGACCTGTATATAAGCACACGTATGCAAATACATGCTCCCATTACAAACACACACTGTCCTTATTTCTACACAGTATTGCAAATGATCCTTCTAAATAGAGCTGATTCAGCTGAACAAACAACTAAACAGTCTCTTCTGAGTTTGTGTTGAGATAAAATGCTGCTTTATATTTACCTCATGATATAGTCTTTTTTTGAATATACATATATATTAAAATATTTGTATTGTGTTGAATTAGACACTTCTTACCTCACCTTTCTGTCTCTCTCTCTCAGTGTCATTGGAGGATAAACTGAGAGAGAATTTCCAGAGAGGAAATGCAGAGCTGGAAAAAAGACGCTTGGCTCTGCTGGAGGAACAAAAGAGAGAGGAGGAGAGGAGGAGAGAAGAGGAGAGGCGAGAGGAGGAGAGGAGACAGCAGAAGGAGAGGGAAGAGAGAGAACGGAAGGAGAGAGAGACCCGGGAGATGGAGCTGAGGAGACAGAGGGAGGAGGAGAGGAGGATAGAGAGACAGAAAGAGCTAGAACGACAGAGAGAAGAAGAAAGACTGAAAGAATTAGAGCGACATGAGGCAAGTAGAGCACACAAGGGCAGACAGAGGTTGAACGACCACTAGAATATTACTGAAAAGCCTTATGTTTTGTCCACATGCATACATGTTTTATGAATATTTTTTTCCAAAACTTGGACTGTCAGTTACTAAATCATTAAAATAAAAAATGAAGATATTCAGTTATTATTACAAATCTTAAAGCTTGCAATTATGATTTATGACTTACTCTACTTCTATTTCATGGCAAAGTTTAATGCTTCTCTAATGCTGCATTTCATTACACAAGCAAAATAGGTTAATTGTGTAAAATAATTTGCATTAGATATATTTAATTAAGTGATAAATTAACCCTAATATACACTGCACCAGTGGAGTGGTGTCCCAATTCTCATCCTAGGAAAAGGAATGGGAGTGTAATTATGTAGAATACTCATATATAGTCTCCTTCTCTTATTGCTCTCTCAGGAAGCAGAGCGACAGAGGCGAATGGAATGGGAGAAGAGTAAACGAGTGGAGCTTCAGACACAGGGAGAAAAAGAGCAGAGCGACATACAGAGACTTAAGGACAGGAAGAAGAGTCTCGAGATGGAGCTGGAGGCAGTGGTCAGATTGCTGTTTCTTCTCTCTATTTTTTCTTCAGTCTCAGTCTCTATTCAGTCTCTTCTCTGTGGGATTGTTGGTTATATTATATTATAGATTAAAAACATTTCAGTCTTTTCTTCTCCTAGGGTAACAAGCATAAGCAGATCTCCGATCGGCTCCGGGACGCCAAGAGTAAGAGACAGGTCCAGACGGCCGAGCTAGACCTGATCAATCAGGAGAGAGAAAGCCGTATTATGGATATCAACTCCCTACAGTTGCAGTTTGATGTATGTTGTGTTTTTGTTGCACGAAGAGCATAATATTTGTTATTTTTAGGTCATACTGTACATGCATTGCAAGGAAGTCCATCTGGGAAAAACTTCTTGAGTTCTCTTGTTGTTCACAATATATATATTTTTAAAGAAATTAATACTTTTATTCAGGAAGTATGCATTATATTGATCAAAAGTGACAGTGAAGGAATTTAAAAAGGTACAAAAGATTACTATTTCAAAGAAATGCTGTTCTTTTCAATGCTGAACAAGCAGCACAATTGTTTTCACAATATTACTGTTTACTGTATTTTTGATTTTTGAGTTGGTGAGCATAAGAGACTTCTTTCAAAAACATAAAAAAATCTTACTGACCTCAAACGTTTGAGTAGTAGCCTATATAAATGTGTGTGTGTTTTTTTTTACAGGAAATTCAGAGGCAATTAAGTCGTTTTGGTCCTGAGAAGCAGCAACTGACAGACAGACTTCTACATCTAACCCAAAACAACTCAAGTGAGCACTCACGTAGACCTGAAGCAATCAATGAATAGACTACGTGGATGACTAATTTAATTTGTGTCCATTTCATCCCTCTTGAACCCGACACATTCTCTCTTTCTTTTCCCCCTTTCAGGTCCTTTGATAAATGATGTGAAACAAAGTGTGTGTGAGAAAGATCTGAGCTGTCGGAAGCTGAAGGAGCAGCTGGATGTTTTGGAGAGAGAGACCACTGCTAAACTCTCACAAATGGAGCAGTACAACAGAGAAATCAAGGTCAGCGGCTTCTCTTACATTCCCAGTGTAAACCTCCACAACATTTAAAGTGCTGTGTTTTGATTAAAGCTAATGTGGGTGTGGTTGGGGACTTGCTATCTTGGAAATCATTTTAAACCTTAATGTCCCTGTGAGGGACTCACTAGCTCTCCATGTTTCTGTGATTAAAACCTACAGCTCAACTCCCAGCCCTGAAGGCAGAGAATTGAGCACTTCATTACAAACTAACATTCACACAGCTCACAACACTAAAGAAAACACACTGTCACTAACTCACTTCCTGCACCGGTTGGTCGGATCGGAAACCTGAGCATTATACATGTGGCACTCAGCTATTGTTTATTATACGTCTAATGTTTTCTGCTCCTAGCCTCTCTTTTTCTCTTTCTTTGTGCCCATTTTTATAACCCCCTCCCCCACCCCTGCTGTATCTCTCCTCTTTCTTCTCTTTCTCTTTACTCCGGCTGTCTTCGTAGTTTGTAGATATGGATGACTGTGTGCTTCAAGGACTTCTCTCTTTGCTGGGCTGCTTAACCAATCTCTTCCTTCTAATAAAGGTTGACCTCTCTTTATCGTTTCTTTACTCACACTCATCTCAAAGCTGCCTGTATTTCATTCATTTCACCGTTTGCTCTAATTATTCTTCTTGAAAGAAGTTTCACTTTACCCATATTGTACTGAAATGAGCTCTAATGTCTGACATCGTGACCTCATAACATCTTTGTGTCTGTCTGTGCCATTTTCATCACTTCACAGCGTTATCTACTCACTGCCTAAAAACTAACAAACAACAGTTTGGTAAAAAAGTAAAAAAGTAATGGGATTTTTGTTTTTAATATTTGATACATTTATTTTTCTAAAAGGAACAGTTTGTGCTACAGTATGTAGAACAGTAAGAGCCAGGGTCCAAAATGTCACTTGACAAACAAAAATTAGGCATTAAAGACAATTTAACATAGGCGTATATGATGCTATTTGTTGTTAACCAGGGCTTAAAAACTGAAAGAATTTTTTTTAACGTTTAAATCAGCAATCAGCATATCAGAATGATTTCTGAAGGATTATGCGACACTGAAGACTGTAATAGCTGTAGTAAAGTAAGTAATAGCTGCTGAAAATTCAGCTTTGCCATCACAGGAATAAATTACATTTTAAAATATATTCAAATAGAAAACATTTTAATTTGTAATAGTATTTCACAGTATTATGGGTTTACTGTATTGTTGATCAAATACAGAGTTGTTGAGCACTTTCTAAAACTTTAAAAAAATCTTACTGACCCTAAACTGTTTAGCGGTAGTGTTAAAATTTAAAGTGTAAAAATAAAAAAAACATAAATGGAACAGATCTAGAACTATTTGTTTTGCCACTTATAATTGCTCAGTACCACTCAATAGTGGTAAGTTGATTAGTTTGGGCAGTCAGTAAAGCTGAGCACAATGCAATACCATATACTCTATATTTGAAACCATACCAAATTATTTTTTGATTTGTCATAAGCATGAACTAAATGTTGCAGGAGTTGAGACAGAGGCAGAGCCAGCAGCAGGACGTCCTAGAGCAGCTCAGGAGGGTGAGATCTGAGAAACTCAAAGAGATACAGAGGCACAGGAAAGAGGAGGAGGAGAGGAAGAGGAAGAAAGAGGAGGAAGCAAGGTAAAATTGTGCTCTAGGACAAACATACATTTAACTAACTATCTTCAGTGTTAGTTGTACACACACGCACACAAATTTCTCCTCTTGTGACATTTTTCAGCAAATATGCCCCCACTCATGAATGCTGAGACTGACACCAGACTCACAGAAACATTTTGTTCATGTGTCTGTAGACAGGCGATGCTGGAGCAGGAGCGTCTGGAGCAGGAGGAAGCAGAGCGTAAGAAGAAGCTTGCCCAGGAGCGAGAGGCCAAACTCAGGGAAGAACAGCAGCGGCAGGCCCAAGCCCGACTTAAGGAGGCCCAGGAGCAGGCACGGGAGAAAGAGGAGAAGAGAAGGGCAGAAGAGAGAGAGAGAGAGAGGGAGGAGAAGGAGAGGGAGGAGAGAGAAAGGAATGAACTGGCGCTGCACACTCAGCCCTCCATGTCATATAATAGCACAGAGAACAAAAGTGAGTTTGATTAAGTGTGTGTGTGTGTGTTGTTGTGTGTGTGTGTCTGTGTGTGGGTGAGAGCAACATTCATCCACTTGGCCATGAATATGATGTTTGCATTCTATTCATTGTAATGGGTGTCATTACTCTCACAGCTTCATGATTCGCTTTAATTACCTCCCGTTAATTATCCGAGTTACTATAACAGAATCCACTAGAATGTGAGTGTTTTGAGAGAATAAATGTAATGGACTGCTAAACATTTGTGGCATTTCATACAGTATGTATGTATTTATATTTTAATTTTATATCATACTCTGAACTAGGGGTGTGCGATATCACAATTTTTGATCGTGGACTATTAAAATGAAAAGAAATATCGTAGTATCGTGCTACAGTGCATTCTATCAGTTCCAATTCCAGCGCCTCCGTCCCAACATACTGTACAATGCGACGTACATTCACATCACATGTTAACGCTGAGGTAGAGATACACTTACGGAATACTGCAATTCACAAAAGTTCATTATTTGCATGTGCTTTAAAGCCTTGCTGGTTACATTTCATTCTCGTGTTGATGCACTGTTCTAACATGGGCTTTTCTGAGCGCACTGCCGTTGTCAGTGTCCATGCCGGTGTCCGCTCAGTCACTTGCAAAATAGTAAAACAGTGATGTGATATTTTTGCTATATCGCCCACCATATTCTTATTGGTTGAATAACAACACGGTGTTCGTGTTGGTGTCCGTGTTGGTGTATGTAAATGATGACAATTTTCACTTTTGGGGGAACTATCCCTTTAATGTTAATAAAACAACGAAAAACAAAGAGAAAATAACTTACTGCTCTGATAACTTTAATAGTAGCTTTAATAAGTATCAATGTATAACTTTCTTGAATGCTTTTGTTAAATACACCTACTGTAGCTGAAAAAAAATAAAGCGCCGTTTATTTCATTTGTATATTATATGTTGTGGATATGTAATTTGTATCTTTGTTCTTATCTTTGAATAACAAAAAAAAAAAAAAAATGACAAAGATTTTTATCTTTGCCACTTTGGCCTAAATGTCTACCATTCTTTTTTATTTCATATTTTGTTGCCTTGTAAGGCTTTGTTTTTAAAATAGGGACATTAGTTTGGCTGTAATGCTCAGTCTCTGGCAAAATAGTAAAACCAACATGAAAAAGAATCGTGATAAATTCGTGAATCGTGATTTTCCTGAAAAAAAAATCGGGATATTATATGATACAAAGGTCTTATGGGTTTGGAACGACATGGGGGTGAGTATTTAATGACAAAATTTTAATTTTTGGGTGAACTATCCCTTTAAATAACATTATAATAGACATAATAAGACATAATACAATTAAAGTAACTATTAAAGGGTTAGTTCACCCAAAAACTCATTGACTCAGTTTGGTTGCAGCTGTTAACATCTTTAATTTAATGACTTAAATTTGAGTCTGTTGCTCACACAAAACAGGACTAACAGCTAATGTCTGATATGATATATGATAATGAATCATTCAGACCAGTTTGTGAACTGGTTCAATCTACTGTAACTCTCAAGAATGGTTTCTTGGACCACTTTTATGATACTTTTATGATGCTTTTGCATCCTTTTTAAAACCTTGAAAACCTTAGATAAATTCGGGGTTATTCACATGAGTTCGTAGCAGATACCAAACCAGAGTGTCTATTTACACTGAGTGCAATCAGCCCACCTCGGACTCAGAAAATGCAGAGATCAGTACATTGATTATAGATATAAGATGATGATTGCCGTTGGATTTCTGTTTGAATTCTTCGTTTTTTTAAATGTTGATGCATGCTGAATAGTTGTGAGATGTGTGTTATCTGTTTCTAAGGCGTGTGTGTTTTTTGCAGTTTTGCAGCCAGTGGTGACCACTGAAGACACATGTACTCCCCTCACCACCTACAGAGCTCTCTACCCTTTCACAGCACGCAACTCTGACGAGCTCACACTGGAGACAGACTGTCTGATCCAGGTACATGTCAACAGACATTCACTCATGCAGCTGGAAATGTACTTATTCAAGTACGCATATAATTTGGCTTCCTGTGGATCCACAGGTAGATGAATCAACAGTTAGGGAGACCGGCTGGCTGTAT
The DNA here is from genome assembly GCA_026230005.1 of Gila orcuttii. Taxonomy (NCBI): domain Eukaryota; kingdom Metazoa; phylum Chordata; class Actinopteri; order Cypriniformes; family Leuciscidae; genus Gila; species Gila orcuttii. Next base: position 34,425,843 of record JAPDVR010000012.1, on the reverse strand, counting down.
GGGAGTTACCGTGGTAACAGTGGCTGGTTTCCAGAGAGTTATGCTGAGAGATGCAGTAAAGAGAGTCAGATTGAACTGACTGCACCAGTTACACACTCCACAGCGCCCTCTACCAACTACTCTGGGTATGGCACTAAAACTGCTCTATTACTAACAAGGCTGTGCAATTTAGCTTAAAAACACCACTTTTCAACCTTTTTAGTACACTCAGATCACTTTTAAATCAGATGAAACATCCTTTCAACCAAACAGCCATTGTAGCCTAATAGATAAACAAATATTAATAATTTATTAATGTTACACGCATGAAGGCAAGGAAGAATAATATTTCTTCATTTTCAGCGGTATGCACGAATAAAACAATAAACAGCAATATATTTTTATTAAAACGTTTTCACTATTGCATAAAAAAAAGTCACACAGAGCTAGGGTGACCACCTGGATATTGCTCTGTCAGGACAGTAGATGTGATTTTTGCATAATCGTGACAATGCGGGACACGTGTGGAGAGATACATTTACATTTACATTAGTTGGAAAGCACATTTTTTCCATCACATTGGATGATAACATTTTAAATCGTCAATAAGCTTTGTTAATTGTGACCGGCTCTGTGACTGTTACTTAATTTGCCCAGGTTTGAGTGATACAATGTAATTTACTCTACAGGACCTATTCAGTCTGCTAAATATAATGACTAATGAGAGCAAATATAATGAGTAACAGGTTAGTAGGTAAAAATCACATTTTATATTAAAATGAATATCCTTAAATATTTTTATTAAAATACTTTATTTGTGGTAAAACCCCTTTCTACAAATGCATTGGTTGCTTATTTTCCCACTCTAGATACAACATGATGGCTGTGCAAATGGATTTTTAAACGGCAATCACATTTTTTGTAATATTTTTCTTATTGTGGCATTTTAATGTCAGGGAAGAAATAAAATGATACAGGCATTATTGAAAGCACTGCTTTCGTGCACTGCATGTCTTGCGGGACACTGGACAAAGCTCCCAACTGCAGGGACAGATGGTCACCCTACACTTTTGCGAACATTTTTGAATAATGATGCAGCATATATATATATATATATATATATATATATATATAATATATATACGTGTGCTTACTCACGAGGGTTGAAAGACAAAGAAGGATTGTAAAACTAGTCAAATCACCTTTAGGAAACTTAATAGCCAAATAAAAAGGGTGATATTACTTGCAAAAGCACAATATTCGCCGTTTTTTAAATATTGATAAAAAAATCAACACAAATATACTGTGAATATTCGATTTATCAGCCAGCCCTATGACTAACACACATACTGTTTTGATGAGCTTCACATTTATAAGCTGCCAAAATGTGGTGTTTTGGTATGTGTCAGACATTCAGGAAGAAAAATCTGATGCAGTTGTTTCATCTGTCACCCCTCTTCTATTATTAATCAATTATTGTGAAAGACCTCTCTGTCAGAGGAGGGTAAGATACAGCAACATTCGGTAGGTGTGACATCCTTGACCGCTATTGAGCTGGTGGGACATGATCTGAACAGACTTAGTTTTTTTTTTAATTTGACATTTAAATTGGTTGTGTTATTAGTCTTTAAAAAAAATTATTTCATCCATATATTTTAGATAAATAAATGCCAAATCTTTCCTAGAATTCCTCGGGTGGACATAGAAGGACCAACACCAACACACACACCAATGTCTACAAACACACAGCACTCACAGGTTGGCATGTGTGAACATACACACACCCCATCTATCTCACATACAACATTGTTTATTTGATCATTGAGAGATATATTACTCTGATCATTGCCATTTGTTAGAGTATGTGTGTGTGTTTGTGCTGTAGGCTGTCGCTCTGTGTGAGTGGAGCGCTAAGTCTGACAGTCACCTGGGCTTCACTAAAGATGACATCATCACGGTTCTAGAGAAGCAGGAGAACTGGTGGTACGGAGAGCTCAACGAGAGCCGGGGCTGGTTCCCTTGCTCATATGTCTCCATGGTTACCACCAATAACACACAGACCGAGTAAGGGATGAGATACCTCTTACTTTACCTCACAAACATGCAATAATTTATGCAATAATTACATTAAATAATAATTGAAGTATCTATTTAAAGACAGCTGATTATTTAGTATTTTATTTTTAGCCTATATTTTATGTAAAATCAGCATAACAGAAATTGCAATAGTTTTTTCTTCCCTATTTTGACATATCTGAGTGAAACAGCTTCTCGAACAAGAAAGAATGTAGGGCGGGACTTGTTTTTGTCCATCTGGAATTTATTGGATCGTTGAATCTTTGTGTTTTGCTATTGCTGTGATGTCATGTGAGTGGCAGGTTGCCTGTCACATGTAGTAAACACGCCATCTGAAAAGAGAAGAAATATAGTTGCAAGTGGGAGGGGAAGTTATTTTGATTAAAGATTACGAGGGCACATGAATAATAAAAAAAAGATGTGCACAGATTAATCAGTGATAAGTAGTATTACAATATTCCAATTTTGATTTTATGTTTACTTTAAATATTTTGTTAAACAGCATTTAACCCATTTTAGATCATTATAATGTAGTAGGTCAGACTTTTATTGTTCCAGACAGCTAAATATAAATTTTCCATATATACTCTGTTTCTTCTACCAAAAGATGGCAGCTAGATTTGTAGTACTATGTGTGTAAGTTATTTTGGAATAAATGTATTGCATTTATTTAGTAACCAATACATACACAAGAGTCGCAATTTGATGCCAAGCTAAATGTTTTATGTTCTTTTTCTTCTCTCTTCTAGGCCATTATATTCTACTGTGGACGAGATTGACGTTTCAGATTCTGGTCTGCTTGAGGGTGAGGAGTCTGTTTATGTTATCATAGAACCATCTCTGGTCATTCAGATGAAATATTATGACATGAAATTGAATTGTCATTTCAGAGGTTTTTGTCATGCTTTGTATTTGATTTGACCTAATTAGAGTATGTGGCTCTGTATACCTATGAGAGTCCGGAGTCAGGTGACCTGACGTTCTGTGCGGAGGATGCTGTTCTGGTAACAGAGAGGGAAGGAGAATGGTGGAGAGGGTCCATCGGGGACCAGTCTGGCCTCTTCCCTTCCAACTACGTTAAACCCAAAGAGTCCGATGTATGCATATTCAGATAATTGTGTATATCTATCTATCTATATATATATATATATATATTATGTATTCATATTTACCATATGAATATTCATTTTTTATTAATTTACAGACAATCACCAATGTTCAACTGGCTTTATGGATGATTTATTTAATACTAAAAATGATCATTTTATTTATGTATTTGATATGAATTTGATTTACGTATTGATACTTTGATACTAATTTGAGTACTGCATTATTTTGAAGAGAAACGTTTTAAAAGATGTTGCTGTTTTAAATGAAACATTCATAGACATTTAAGTTGGTATGCATTGATATAATGATGTACTCACTGTATTATTATTTTTAGACTGCCAATCCTGGAGTTCCCAGTAAAAAGCCAGGTGAGATTTGAGAGAGTAGTACCATAACATAAAAGCAAAAATCAAGGCTGGCTGTTTTACATTTTAAACATGATTAAATTGTGCTCTTTATTGGTCCTCAGAGATTGCTCAGGTGACTATGGCCAATGCTGCCACAACACCAGAGCAATTGAGTCTGACACCTGGTCAGCTGATCGTGGTGCTGCATAAGAACTCAAACAGCTGGTGGCTGGGTGAACTACAGGTTAGTATATATTACATAACCAGACTTCTCCTTACCAAAGGACATCATTTGATTATACTGCAATATAGTGTTCTTTCTTTCTTTATTGTGTTTATTTAGCACAATTTAATACAACCATAGTTGCCCAATGTGCTGTACAGAGGTAATACAATTTAAAACCAAAGTACAAAGACAATACAAAATAAAATAAAAACAACCACAGAGAAATATGACTCAACACACAGAAGTGTATAGTTATACAGTACATACAGTATATACATGTACAGTTATATACTGACTACTGCTCTAAGGCTTAAAATAATATATATATATATATATATGCAGTACCAGTAAAAAAATTGGAAACATTACTATTTTTAATGTTTTTGAAAGAAGCCTCTTAGGCTCATCAAACCTGCATTTATTTGATCAAAAATACAGAAAAAAATGTAATATTGTGAAATAATATTACGGTTTAAAATAATTTTAATATTTGAATATTCAATATCATTTAATATTTGAAAATCATTTACAATATAATTTATTTCTATGATGGAAAGCTGAATTTTTAGCATAATTATTCCAGTCTTCAGTGTCACATAATCCTTCAGAAACCATTCTAATATGCTTATTTATTGTCAATGTTGGAAACCGTTGTGCTGCTTAATATAACCAGCTTTTAAAAAACAAACTAAAAACATGTTTCTGTTTGTAGGCACGGGGTAAGAAGCGTAAAAAGGGCTGGTTCCTCTCTTCTAATGTCAGATTACTGGAGGCAAACAGCGGCAAAATAACTCCTGCACCTCAACCATGTGAGACACACACACACACGTTGTCATCATACTCTTTCATTCACAAGCTTTTGTTTGTGGTGTTGTGTGTGTGTTGTTTTCCCTCCTCTGTCCCATTCTACTACATCCATCCATTCTCTCTGTCTCTCTCCCCTTCCCCCTGTAGTGTGTCAGGTTATTGCAATGTATGACTACAAAGCAGCCAGTAAGGATGAGATGAGCTTCCAAAAAGGTCAGCTGATCACCGTACTCAACAAGGATAACCCTGACTGGTGGAAAGGAGAGGTCGCAGGGGTCAGAGGGCTGTTTCCAACTAACTATGTGAAGATGACCACAGAATGTGATCCCAGCCAGCAATGTGAGTACTATGAGAGTTACTTTATCCGTTTATGTTTCCACATCAGAGTTCAGAGATGTTCATTTTGGAAAAGGGTAGAGAAAATATGAATTGAAATTAATTGAATTTGAAATAACCTTTTAAAAAGACTGTTAGTGAGACAGTGTTCACGCACACAAACATATTTACCCAACTATGTTCTTTAAATTTGATCACAGAAAAGGAAAGTAAGAGAGATTTTTTTTGGCCATAGCCGTTATTTCTTTCTTTCTTTCTTTCTTTCTTTCTTTCTTTCTTTCTTTCTTTCTCTCTTTCTTTCTTTCTTTCTTTCTTTCTTTCTTTCTTTTTTATCAACATGTTCTAATATATACTTTCCATTCATCCCTTCATTATTCATCCTCTCATCTGCCCTTATCTCTTTTCTTCCACCTTTTTTCCACGCCTCATCTGTGTTTTATTGTAGGACGATAGCTCTGGCCCCTCCTTCCTCTTCCTCCTCTCTTTTCTGGGCCAATCAGAACCCTGCTCTGGTCCAGGAAGCAGCCTCAAGCACGCCTTCAGGATATAACAGTTCCCCTTCAACTATTTCTGTTTAAACTTTACGAACACATCAGTTTACCCCACTGGCATTAGGAAAAAAAAAATCTTTCTGTTTAGTTGGGAAATGTTAGATATCACTCGCTTCTTTTTTCTGTTTCTTTTAAGAAGTGACAAACTAATGGGGCCGTATCTTGAGCATATATTTTCCTTGATATTTTTTAAATAAAAGTTCTCTGTACTATATAAAAAATATTTTGTAAATTTCACAACTCTAAACTTCCTTTCCAGTCATCATTTACAGGGTAATTTACAGGAACTAAGCTGGAAGAATGGCTCATTATGAAATCCTTGGATTTCTGACATAGTTAAAACCTGAAAACGTTAACCTAGTAGTACCTATACCCACATTTGCCTATTCAGTATTCAGTAACTTGATCTGCCCAGTCCTGGTGAGGTAATAAAGAGGATGTAGGATAGATATTACTATTCTTAACAGTAAAAAAAACCCCAGTAAGAATAAATTGTCAAAAACTTTTTATTTTTTATGCATTTTTACTTAGGTCCTTGGTCTTTTTCATTTTAATTATCAAAGTTTTTTCATTATTATTATTATTATTTTTTTTTTTAAATATATTTGAACTTTACTGAGCCCAATATCAAATGTGTATTCCAGTATGCCAGAGAACTATTTCTTGTATCAATATCTGAAAATGGTGTTTGGCACCAACAAAAACAGCATGTTTGGGTACAAGAACCTTGACTAACATTATAGATGGACCACAGGGTAATTTTTTTTATAATAATAAAACATATGACATGGCCTCAGTGAACGACCCCTTTAGTCAAAAGTGAACTAACCTTTCACACAAGCAAGTACTGTTCATCAGCACAATCATATATTTGTAGATCACAGGGTTGTTAGTCTGCCTCTACCTGCGTGTTCAATTAAGTAGTTAAAGGAACTAATGACCAGCAACATGTGTTGCCCTCATACTTGACCAGCTATGCAGCCAGCTAACACAGTCATGACCTTAGAGACCATTAGACTTCACTCTGAATGTCATACTGTAACCTTTGCTCTGAATGCATTTTTGTATGGAAAGTATTCACAATTATATGAAGCAGAATTTCACAAATAAAGTTTTCAATTGTGACATGCAGTGATGTGGTCGGTGATGAATGCGTGTGCATGCGTGTGTGTGTGTGTAGGGTGTGCTGATCTGCTCAGTTTAGACTCTATGTGCACTGAGGAGAGAAAGAGACAAGGCTACATCCATGAGCTAATTCAAACGGAGGAGTCCTACCTGGAGGACCTGGAACTGGCAGGGGAGGTAAACCAACAGTCATTTCAATAGTCAAAATGTATGACATATCTATGCTATGTAATTATTATTTCCTGATTGTGTGGATATTTAGGTGTTCTATAAGCCAATGGCAGAATCAGGGCGGCTGACGGAGGCTGAGATGAGCCTGATCTTTGTGAACTGGCGGGAACTGATCATGTGCAGCACTAAACTCCTAAAGTGAGTCGACAGTGACTGCTAGAGTCAGTTTGTGAAATCGCAAGTGCATGTGGCGGATGGTTTGGTATGGTTTGTTTTTGTGTAGTCCAATATTAATTTATTTTCCAGTTATTGATGATGTTTACAGTACATGGTTAAAGGCTTTGTAGGAAACCATTTACCGTACACTTGGGACTATCAAATAGCAACCAATGGATGCAAATGAAAAATGAAAGAAAATAAATAGAAAAATTAAATATTTAAACAAATTCGTTCAGGTTAACATCAGATAACTGAATTAGGTCAATGAAGTAATTGGAATTATTATCAAAATGAATGTGAGTGATGGAACCTTTTTTAATTCGTCGATATTTTTATGATTTATTTTAATCCTTGTTTTCAGACATCTAGTCAATACTACAATGATGTATTCATTTATATAATTTAAAGTAAATTTTAATTAAAATCGTTTATATATTTTAAAACTTAAACATTTTATATTAACAGTAGTTGCAACAACAGAGTAAAAAATATACAATAACAATTATTACATTTAAAATATCTACAATAGAGTAAAAATTACATTAAAAATAACTACAATTGAGTAAAAAATTACATTAAAAATAACTATATTAGACTAAAAAATGACATTACAAATAACGACAATTGAGTTAAATTATTACATTAAAAATAAAAATACATTACAAATAACTACAATAAAGTAAGAATTCATGGACAAATAACTACAATAAAGTAAAAAAAAATGATTACATTAAAAATAACTACAACAATACAGTACAAAGAATATTTAGTGTATCATTTTTATTAGTTGGCTACACCTTTAAACAAGCGGAGAGGTCACTAAAATGGTACACTAATAGACAATTTCGTATTTCAAGTACATTTTTCCTAGACAAACAAACAAACAAACAAAACAATGTATAATATACAATACATGTGTATGCGTGTGTGTTTCAGAGCTTTACGTGTCCGTAAGAAGATGGCTGGAGAAAGGATGCCGGTGCAGGTGGTGGGTGATATCCTATCCTCAGAGCTGTCTCACATGCAGGCCTACATTCGCTTCTGCAGCTGCCAGCTCAATGCCGCAGCCCTGCTGCAACAGAAAACAGACAAGTCCCCTGATTTCAAACTCTTCCTGAAGGTAAATGGAGTTCCAATAACAGGAAAACTGTAGTTCACACTCATTCACACTGGTCTATATTAAACAGTGAATAATATTAAAGTGGCAATATTAACATGTTTTGGTGGACACTTTTGTCTACTTTTGCACAATAAACAATTAGCAAAGCCAGTTGTGTTGTCCATTTCCCACAGTAGTCCACAAGATGGCGCTGTAAATACTACTCTCTCGTGGGCTATTGTGGATGACTTCACTGTAGCAGCGATAAGACATTAATTAGGCTCCTATCCTTCTCTTCCTTCTGTGTTTTTTCACTTTTCTTTGTAGAAAATTGCCAGTAATTACCGTTGTAAAGGAATGCCACTGTCCAGCTTCCTCCTGAAACCCATGCAGAGAATCACACGCTACCCACTGCTGATCAAGAACGTACGAGAAGCTGTTCTCAACTGTGGAAACTTTTACAGAATGATAAGAACAGAATAGAATGATAAGAGAAATAATAGCATAATACATTTCTTTAATTCTGCATTATTTGTATGACTTTTATTTAAGCCGGCCATTGTTTGTTGTGTCTGAAATATGTTTGTGTAGATTCTAGAGAACACCCCTCCAGCTCACGCAGATCACGCACAGCTGCAGGCGGCTCTCGAGCAGGCCGAGGAGTTGTGCTCGCAGGTCAACGAGGGCGTGAGGGAGAAAGAAAACTCTGATCGGCTGGAATGGATCCAGAACCATGTGCTGTGTGATGGAGTCATTGAGGTGAGACCGCTGAAGGAGAGCTGCTGTTGACCTTTTGCCGTTACATGATGACCTCAAAGTGTAAAACAACAGCATTTATTATTTGTTATGGTATTTATGAAAATGTTTTTGTTATATTCTTGTTTTAGCACCTCGTTTTTAACTCTCTGACGAACTGCCTGGGCCCTCGAAAACTGCTGCACAGCGGCAAACTACATAAGACCAAGAGCAGCAAAGAACTCTGGGCATTCCTGTTTAATGACTTCCTGCTCCTCACTTACACCAAATCTGGACCAGACAAACTCTTCAATCCCAACTCAAATGCACAGTACAAGATGTATAAAACGGTAAAGCAACACGATTGGTTAGATGTCCCTCAGAGCTTGTACTTAGCTGGATTAGATTGTTTTGTATTAAACACTAGTAATATTTGTAAAATGTCTTTTTCTAAGATAATCTTTCTTATTCTAGCCAGTGTTTCTAAATGAGGTCTTGGTCAAAATGCCCTCTGACCCCTCTAGCGACGATCCAATTTTTCACATCTCGCACATTGACCGTGTGTACACACTCAAGACTGACACCATTAATGAGAGGTACACGTACACTTTCAAACTAAAATGCTTAGAGAAATGCCTAAAGGCCCGTTTACACCAAGAATGGTAACTATATCAATAACCATATTAGCATCCACCAATGATAATGTTGATTATTATAAACGTGCTCTGCAGTTACGTCCTTTTGCTCAAACTCTTTAAAGCAGGATGGATTCTGATTGGCTGTCAATGTTTTTATCATTCATCAGCTGGAAAAAAATCATTCTGAAAAGTGATTCCAATGATATTGTTCCTCTGTATTGTTATCGTTACAGTTGTGGTGTAGACTTCCCTACTCTCATAGAATTTAACGATTATTAAAACTTTATCGTTATCCTCCTTGGTGTGAATGGGCCTTAAAACTGCAATCATACACACACTTGAAGAGATTCACTGAACTGAACTAGTGAACTAAAGTCTATAAAACATTCAGTAGAGTATTATTCTGTAGTGAAACAAAAATACTTTGTTACAGTAAGTGTCTGTTGTGCAGTATATAAATTACTAACGTTATTGATCACTTTAATTTTAAATCAGGACAACATGGGTGCAGAAGATCAAAACAGCTTCTGACCTCTTCATAGAGACTGAGAAGCTCAAAAGAGAGAAGGCATACCAAGGTTGGGATTCAATGATGGCTATTAAGAGTCAAAGTCAATGTGATTGAATGCAGCATTACTAATAAAAGTGTGTGTACGTTGTTTAGCTCGCTCTCAGAAGAACAGTGGAATCGGGAGACTGTTAGTAACGGTCCTGGAGGCGACAGAGCTGAAGCCCTGCAAACCCAACGGTTCGAATGAACATACACAAACCTCACTATATATATATATATATATATATATATATATATATATATATATATATATATATATATATATATATATATACTCACCTAAAGGATTATTAGGAACACCTGTTCAATTTCTCATTAATGCAATTATCTAATCACATGGCAGTTGCTTCAATGCATTTAGGGGTGTGGTCCTGGTCAAGACAATCTCCTGAACTCCAAACTGAATGTCAGAATGGGAAAGAAAGGTGATTTAAGCAATTTTGAGCGTGGCATGGTTGTTGGTGCCAGATGGGCCGGTCTGAGTATTTCACAATCTGCTCAGTTACTGGGATTTTCATGCACAACCATTTCTAGGGTTTACAAAGAATGGTGTGAAAAGGGAAAAACATCCAGTATGCAGCAGTCCTGTGGGCGAAAATGCCTTGTTGATGCTAGAGGTCAGAGGAGAATGGGCCGACTGATTCAAGCTGATAGAAGAGCAACTTTGACTGAAATAACCACTCGTTACAACCGAAGTATGCAGCAAAGCATTTGTGAAGCCACAACACGCACAACCTTGAGGCGGATGGGCTACAACAGCAGAAGACCCCACCGGGTACCACTCATCTCCACTACAAATAGGAAAAAGAGGCTACAATTTGCAAGAGCTCACCAAAATTGGACAGTTGAAGACTGGAAAAATGTTGCCTGGTCTGATGAGTCTCGATTTCTGTTGAGACATTCAGATGGTAGAGTCAGAATTTGGCGTAAACAGAATGAGAACATGGATCCATCATGCTTTGTTACCACTGTGCAGGCTGGTGGTGGTGGTGTAATGGTGTGGGGGATGTTTTCTTGGCACACTTTAGGCCCCTTTTAAATGCCATTGTTTAAATGCCACAGCCTACCTGAGCATTGTTTCTGACCATGTCCATCCCTTTATGGCCACCATGTACCCATCCTCTGATGGGTACTTCCAGCAGGATAATGCCCCATGTCACAAAGCTCGAATCATTTCAAATTGGTTTCTTGAACATGACAATGAGTTCACTGTACTAAAATGGCCCCCACAGTCACCAGATCTCAACCCAATAGAGCATCTTTGGGATGTGGTGGAAAGGGAGCTTCGTGCCCTGGATGTGCATCCCACAAATCTCCATCAACTGCAAGATGCTATCCTATCAATATGGGCCAACATTTCTAAAGAATGCTTTCAGCACCTTGTTGAATCAATGCCACGTAGAATTAAGGCAGTTCTGAAGGCGAAAGGGGGTCAAACACAGTATTAGTATGGTGTTCCTAATAACCCTTAGGTGAGTGTATATATATATATATATATATATATATATATATATATATATATATATATATATATATATATATATATATATATACACACACACACAGTTAAGTCCGTATACAATTCTCAGAACTTTGTATGCCACCAGAATAAAATTAAAGTGATTTAGAGGAATTAAAAGATGAATTAGAAGTGTAGAGTTGGGAAAAAAAGACAAGTAAAAAATGTAGGAATTGCAATAATTTTTTATACAGTCCCCCCCATTTTCAGGGGCTCACATTTAATTGGACAAATGAATATAATCATAAACAAAATGTTCATTTTTTATATTTTGTTGAGCAAGACCTGAAGTCTGGAACCCATGGACCAAAGACTAGGTTTCCTCCTTTGTGATGCTTTGTCAGGCCTTATAACTGCAGCTTTCTTCAGTTGTTGTTTGTTCGTGGGTCTTTCTGCCTTTAGTTTTGTCTTCAGCAAGTGAAATGCATACTCGATTGGGTTGAGATCAGGTGACTCAGCCATTGCAGAATACTCCACTTATTTTCCTTCAAAAACTCATGGGTTTTGCTGTGTGTTTTGGGTCATTGTCCATCTGTACCGTGAAGCGCCGTCCAATCAACTTGGCTGCATTTGGCTGAATCTGGACACAGTATATTCCTATACACTTTAGAATTCATCCGGCTGCTTCTGTTACATCATCAATAAACACCAGTGACCCGATGCCACTGGAAGCCATGCATGCCCATGCCACCACCGTGATTTACAGATGATGTTGTATGCTTTGGTGCATGAGCTGTTCCAAGCCTTCTCCATACTTTTTTATTCCCGTCATTCTGGTACAGGTTGATCTTAGTTTCATCCATCCAAAGAATGTTTTTCCAGAACTGGTCAGGCTTTTTTAAATGTTTTTTTGGATGTCTAATGTCTAATCTAGTCTTTCTATTCTTGAGGCTTCAACCTTTGTGGTGAACCCTCTGTATTTGCTCTTGTGAAGTCTTCTCTTGATTGTAGACTTTGACAATGACACACCGACCTCCTGGAGAGTGTTCTTTACTTGGCTGAATGTTGTGAACGGGTTTTTCTTTACTATGTAGAGGATCCTGCGATCATGTACCACTGTTGTCTTCCGTGGACGTCCAGGCCTGTTATGTTGCTGAGCTCACCAGTGCAATCTTTTTTTTCTTTCTCGGAATGTACCAAACTGTTGATTTGGCCACTTTTAATGTTCCCGCTATCTCTCTGATGGATTGGTTTTGTTTTTGAAGCCTAATGATGGCCCGTTTAACTTGCATGGAGTGCTCCTTTAAACGCATTATGTGGGTTCACAGCTACAGCTTCCAAATGCAAATACTTAGAATCAACTCCAGAACTTTTACCTGCCTAATTGATGAATAAATAATGAAGTAATAGCCCACACCTGTCCATGAAACAGCTTTTGAGTCAGTTGCCCAATTATTTTTGGTCCCGTAAACCCTTCCTCCAATTTGGATGTAAATAAGAGAAATAAATAAAAAAAGCTGAGTGTGATTTTAAGCCCATATTCAGCTTTTTGTACTATGCTTTTGTTTTGCTCTTCTAGTAAATTAATCTAGTTTTAAGAATGGTTAGATATTAATACTGGAGATCAATCAGTAAGACAAAACAGACATAAGTAGGCTAAGTAGGAAAAGTAGGAAATACTAAGTAGGAAATGATTTTTGCAGTGTGTGATGTGTTGTTTACAGGGAAGAGTAACCCATACTGTGAGCTAACAATGGGCGCTCAGTGCTACACGTCCCGCCATCAGCCCGACACGCTCAACCCCAAATGGAACTTCAACTGCCACTTCTTCATCAAAGACCTGTATCAGGACGTCCTCTGCCTCACTATCTTTGAGAGGGACCAGTTTTCTCCTGACGGTGGGATTCTACACTGCAACACACACAAAATATACACACACAAAAAACATATTTTCAACTGATTGTGATTTCAATACAGATTTTCTAGGTCGTACTGAAGTTCCTGTAGCAACAATAAAGAAGGATCAAGATGGTAAAGGCCCATTGGAACGGCGTCTGCTGCTTCATGAAGTTCCAACTGGAGAGATCAAAGTGCGGCTTGACTTGCAGCTCTATGAGCAAACACCTCACATGTGAACGCCACATCTGCTTCATTAGCACTGCAACATTAAACAGAACACTTAAAACAAAGTTTCAAAATTTGTTAATTAGTGTTTAAAATTGAACACTCCTGAAATGGTAAAGGTGACCACTTAACGGATGTTTACCTGCTGTAAAATAGAGGCTGGTAGTGTCATATTTACTCTTACACTTAAGGATGATGTTGTATGATGGGGAATACTGGGTAATAATGTGATGATTTGGTTGGGATAGGAACTGGTTTGTATTTTGAATTTTTTAAATGGCATTTATAATCTGAACATAATCTATGTGACCACAGGTGACTTTGATTAGGTGTTCTTTCTGGCCTTTCATTCTTTAAAAGCCAAAGACTGCTATCCCAGCTTACAAAATGTTTTGCTTATGTTCCCTTTAAGTTATGAAAATGTTTTTCTAAATGTTCTCTGGACATTCAAAACGTCTAGTTCTTTGTTTTAAAAAGTTTTTTTCCCCCTCGGTCATGCAATCGTTTTGTAAACATTCCATTTTATCATTCTGCAAACATTTTGGGAACATTACTTTTGAATGTTCTCTGAACAAGTAGTAACATTTAAAAAAAATATCCAACTATAGCATTTCAGAACAAAACGTATAAAAAATGCTTAAAAAACATTTTTGTGCTAATGTTTTGAGAACATTATTAAATACCAGATAGCTTTGAATAAACGTTACTGGAAGAATTTTTGTTCATAACTTTGAGAGAACCTTTTCAAGAACATTAGCCAAAGTTCTGAGAATGTTCCCTGTTAGCTAGGATAATGGAGTGAAATACACTGCTCTGCTTTACCACTGACTGGCAGCCTTTAATTGATTTTATTTTACTTTACTGCCTTTAATCCAAACACCATGTACAGGAGCTTCATATGTATAAAGAGATTAAAAAGATGTCTCTGCTTGTTCAGCTGAAATTGCTTGCACTCAGGAAATGCCAAACATTAATTCAGTCATTTGTAGAATCCATGAAGCCAAGCACACATGTGCTACCCCGGTGGTTCCCGAACTTATTCCTGAAGCTCCTCAGCGAATGTTTAATTTTATTATTAAATACTGAAACACTGTTTTAAAAACTGTTTTATTATACACTATTATCTGAACATGTGTGACGGAACACAAATTGTTGTTTATTGTGTAAGTTTAGGAAAGCTTTATTTATAAATGCTTTAAGAATGTATAATATGTTTCTTATGGTTTTCCATTGATTATGCCTAAGCCTAACTGAACGACAGCATTCAGTTTTATGAACAGACTGGATCTGGATGTTGTACATTTGGGTTGATGCTGGATATTGAAAGATTGTGTGTACTATTTAATCAATGCATAATTGTATAAACATCTATAGGAATCAATTACCGTATTGGTTTGAGTTTATTCATATACACCAAAAATAAAACCCCAGAATTTCTCTAAATATATTTATTGAAAAAATTAAAAGGGAAAAAAAGTTGTTTTCATAGAACCCCAAAATATTGTGGAGACTGCAGGTTTACTATACAGTGCTGCTTGAAAGTTTGTGAACCCCTTGCAGAAACTGAATAATTTCAACAAAAGAAGAGGGATCATAAAAAATGCATGTTAGAGTAAGATATTTTACTTAAAAATGTTTACATAGTCCACAAGACCGAAAAAAAAATAGTGGAATTTATAAAAAATAACCCCGTTCAAAAGTTTATGTACCCTTGATTCTTAAAACAGTGTTTTAAGAACATTACCTGGATGATCCACAATGTTTTATTTTTATTTTTTTATGTTTGTTCTTAAGTCCCTTTTTTGTCCTGAGCAGTTAAACTGCCCAACGTTCTTCAGAAAAATCCTCCAGGTCCCGAAAATTCTTCAGTTTTCCAGCATCTTTTGCATATTTGAACCCTTTCCAGCAGTGACTGTATGATTTTGAGATCATTTGATCATTGATTTTGAACGGGGACATTTTTTTGTGGACTTTATGTAAACATCTTTTATGTAAAATATCTTATTCAGGACAGTACTAAATAAAAAATAGTCATTTTGTTAAAATTATTCACATTTTCAGATTCTGCAAGGAGTTTCAAGCACCGCACAGTATATTCAAGAGGCAAGAGTGGAAAATGCTAAGCAAAAAATTATTTCATGTCATTTTTTATATCATCTGGACTTAAATTAAACATATCCAAAATAATTTTTTTTAAATTTGATATATTTTGGATTTTATGAATTGTATCCCCTGAGATACGTTGCCTGATTAGGGTATAAAAAAAGGACCAATGTTAACTGTTACTGCCACTGCATGTTTAAAACAACTATATCCCATACTTCACCTGATCTAATGTTGAGAAATGATATATCATTCGAAAGCTTACGAACTCACGATTCAGCCTGTGGAACCCGTTTTGAAATTGGACGTTGCGTTACCATAGAAACGGTACTGTAAATTCTTTTACTGGGCTCCTCCCCTTTTGGGCATCCATGTTTCATAATTTGAGATCAAAACCTTTTCTAATCTTGACAAAACACATATTGTCAGAAAGGTCTGAGTTTCAAGGTTCCATATTTTGTGACAGAAGTGATATTTGGACAGAAATTTATTAATTTGTTATGGCAGAATGCATACAATTAAATTCAATGGAATATAAGTCACCCGGTGGCTATTTTTGGTATTATGCCTAAACAAAATCTCATGGGAACTTCAATTTTTGTGACATCAACTTCAAATTTGGAACACAACTTGGTTAGATATATGGCTTTGATTTTATAGTAATTTTATAGTAAAATATATTTAGTAAAATACATATTTTATAAAAAAAAATATACATATTAAGTACAGTATATTTGATTTAATGTAAGTTTAAACTTCCATAACTTTTTCATACTTTAATTTTTTTGAAGTGCTTTCACTTCAACAATAATCTGCTGACTGTTTTCTTTAAAACAAGACCAAACTTAGGTCTATATTCCAAAGCATTCTTGAATTACAATCATTAAAGTTTGAATAGTGCATTTTAAATAGAGCTAGTTTAATGTCTTTTTTATACCCTAAAGAGGCAACGTATCTCAGGAGTTACATACATTTCAAAACATGCTAAATAACAACATGAACAACATATTACTTAATTTTCTCCTTCAGCACCTTAAGACAATGTTCACAATTAATGTTAGCAGTATTCTTTTTTTTTTCTTTTTTTTTTTGAAGAAAAGTAAGTTTAATATATATTTACTTATCTCAAAATCTGAATGTTCTGCACCACTGGCAGCCATGTTGGATTTAGGTCAGGCTGACTAATTGATCACAAAAAATTTGAAGCAAATTATGTGACCAACATACTCAAGACAGACCAGGCTGTCATAAGTGATAAAAGGATTTGATGAAAAAATCATTCTTATGCCCCAAAAAAGACAATAAAAACTATGTATCTTGTGAGATACGTTGCCTGTTTTAGGGTTAACATATTTTCTTCAGTTTCTCTGTTAAGTGTGGCTCAAATGATTGTCAGAATTTGCTCACCTTCTTTGTGGATGTTGCAGAGCATAATATGCATTGTTCAATAAGCACTACACACATTGCATACTGTACACCTCATTATTTATTGCACTTGAATGGTAAAACAAGCACCATCTTCAGTAAGGGAAGATGCGTGTCCATACAACCTGATGTCAAAAAGGACCTATGGATTGTTGTCATTAACCATATGAAGACCAGCACTTAGTGTGGAAGCAGCATCCCTCTGCAACAGCTGAATGTGGAGAGCATCTATTCCTGAACAGCAACAAATGACCTCATTATTACTGCCACAGAAGTGCTAGAAACACAAAAGCAGCTCAACAGCGAGCCTGAAGACGATACCTTGATCTTAACAGACTGCGGTCCTTCCAAAGTCTCTGTGAGGTAGTATCTCTTAAGGGTTTGGCCCGTGACTGTTTAAGGCTCTGTTGGGAAGCAGGTGGACGCAGGAGAATTTCCTCCACCTGCTGACGGCGATACACGTGACCTAGCATGCAGAGTTTAAAGGTCATACAGAGGCCATTTTGTTTACCTGAAGTTTACCTCTGTTTCAATGCTCTGTAGCCCCCTTAAAGGAAGTAGTTCAAAAATCTACTCATGTTTAGCAGCGTATACGTTTGTGGAACAAATTATTTAATAACAGCACCTGTTTGGCAGCGAAGTACTGCTGTCTTTTCCTTAATCCTGGCTCGTGACTGAAGAGACAGAGGGTCCTCCAATATTGGTGTGGAAATCTGCACAAAAGCACATGCTAAGTTGACTAAAACTTGATTGAATTCTTCACCAAAACAATTACATATAATCATTTATGCATTTGTTTAGTTGTGTAACTATTCACATAAAAAAGAAGATGATATGACTCACTTTGTGATAATGTGGTGAGTTGAAATGGTGCAGGAAAGGGTTGTACTCTAGGGGATCATAACTCTCTAGAAACACAAAACCCTAAAACACAGAACACATTTTAGTTTTTTTAGGGAGATTTTGGAAAACACTATTGCAGTTTTTCATAATTTTTTTTGTTTCAGTTTTTTTTTATTCTAAGAATCAAGTTATTCCATGACAACAATAGGCCTAACTTTGTTGTGACTGTGCTGAAATGGCCTTTATAACTCAAAGAGTGCATTTATAAAATTACTGTGCATTGCTACTGTAACAACATGCTTATGCTAATATCTGTAATGTTATACTGTAACCGTTTAAGGTTATACCTTAGCATTACAGTAGTTGATGTAGTGTGCATGCATGCTCCTTATCTTTTGTGTCTCATTGTAGCCATGATGTGTAAAGTGTTGCTCAATGCTCCGCTGTATCGGCAGCCACACACTATGTGTCCAGCGCTTATAGAGCAGTTTACTTTTCTTCAAGTCCAGTGTGTCTCTGTGAGTCAGGTAGTGGTCCAGATTCTGTACTGACACACACAAACACAAATGATTCAGAGGTAACGGAAAGAATCACATCTGAAAATATTACCTTTATGAATCCAGCCTCAGTCTCCAGCAGTGGTTGTGTAAAGGCATTAACTTCTTGCTGTTCAGAGTGTAATTGTTCCTGCAGGCGAACAGACAGTCAAGTTGGATGAGTGTGCGCCATTTATATTATGTACAGTAGTGTGTTTGTATGCAACTGTTGCTGTACCAGTAGTTGTTTTTTGGAGCTGAGAGAAATTGTGTGTTGCATGTCATCTGCAATCTTTGTACGTGTCATTGTGCTGGTTGGTCAGAGCTTCATTCTCTTTGTAAATTAATTTCTGACAAGTTCACTGATTGATGGATGTCATTTGAAGACACTAAAGGCACAAGAACAATAACATTGGCATATATGCATAGGTTTATGGCACCGTTTGACTACAAAACAATCTGACGTTCTTGTGCCGCAATCATTACTCATGAAAATGCATGCAAAACATAGTTTAACTATAACGATCAGTCTAAAACCCCACCCAATTTGAAGCGGTACTAAAAGTGGAAAAGCAAAGCGAGCCGTGCGGAGACGAAAAGCGCCATTAAAAAGACACATGGGAACAATCATGGAACTAATCAACATGAAGAACTACAAACATGGCATAAGAAACAGGAAATACAACAAAAGTCCTGACAAGACAGGTAATATATAACAATTACTTACTAAGCATCATACTTAATGTCATAAGACATTATTGGGAGATAAAAAGTACCAACTGATATGTATATACATTTTATGTTAGTATTCTGCTATACGGTTATAAATATCTCTTTGATTTACATTAAAAGCTATCAGAATTTCATCAATATAATATAAATAGGCCTAAAATAAAATAGGCCTAGGGTATCAGCAATTTCACAAATTTGCATGTTTTTGCTCAGTTTGGGCATCTGAATAAAATGAAGGTGTTTCTTTCCTCCTCAAGTATCTAAAGAGCCTTATAAGCCTGATATATCAAATATAATACTAAATTAAACACATGCAAAAACATTTTTTTTTAATGTTTGGTCTAAAGTTTCAATAAACTGTTCCATTAAAAAATATATTTTTCTATTTATTATTTCATATGTAGGCTATAACTTGAACATTATTTCCTCAATGTACGGGCACATAGACATTAAAAAGACTACTATTAGAAAATAATAATAATAATTTAGAACAACTAGTCCATTTACTGCAATTTTAAGCCTGATTTGACTTAAATAAGAAGTAGCCTATTGTCTCTTCATGTTACGAAATACAATGAGACTGTAACATCATCACGGGTCGAGTCTTATTGCAGTTGAGTTCAGTGAGTCTGTAACCTGAAGTGCAGCATCTAAGTTAATTCCCCAGGGTTTTCAACACAGAGCACCCTGACACCACTCTGTACATGCAGGAAAAAATGAAAGAAAAGGCATCCATGCATGAAATCCTGAACTACAGAACTGAGTCTGACAGACTCCACCTTGCAGGACCGACCATCCAAACATCATCTGAATAACCTCGTAGACAGTTAATGGTATTTTACTTTTTCTGGATGGCAGCTGAAAAGCAAACAACATTCAAGTGTATTGTATTTTCATGCAAAAGTGCCTGTAGCATATCCTTAACCCCTTAGCTGTCATCCCCCTTTTGATAATTGACATTAAAATGCACTATACAAACTTAAATGGTTGTAATTCAAGAATGCTTTGGAATACAGACCTAAGTTTGGTCTTGTTTTAAAGAAAACAATCAGCAGATTATTACTGAAGTGAAAGCACTTCAAAAAATTAAAGTATGAAAAAGTTATGGAAGTTAAAATTGACAGTAAATCAAATATACTTTATCAATATTTTTTTTTATATAAAATAAATATTTTACAAAATATTTTTTAGTATAAAATTACTATAAAATGAAAGCTAAATATCTAATCAAGTTGTGTTCCAAATTTGAAGTTGATATCACAAAAATTGAAGTTCCCATGAGATTTTGTTTAGGCGTTGTACCAAAAATAGCCACCGGGTGCCATTGAATTCCATTGAATCTAATTGTATGTATTCTGCCATAACAAATTAATAAATTTCTATCCAAATATCATTTTTGTTACTAAAAATGGAACCTTGAGACTCAGACCTTTCTGACAATATGTGTTTTGTCAAGATTAGAAAAGTTTTTGATAAAAAATTATGAAAGATGATGCCCAAAAGGGGAGGAGCCTAATACAAAAATACCGTTTCTATGGTAACGCAACGTCCAATTTCAAAACGGTTTTCACAGGATGAATTCTGAGTTCGTAAGCTTTTAAATGATACCTAATTTATAATTTATGATTTTGACCTAATTTATAATAATGATAAAAAATAAAAATGTATATATATAATATATATTATATTTTTTAGAGGACTTTTTACTTTACTTTTTCAAATATTATTTCATCTTTTTTTATTGACAAATACTAGATTATGTTTTATTATGAACTTTTAGCATTAAAAAACAAAGTTTAAATTTTTAAAAGTGTGTGTGTTGACTTTTTGTGACAAAGGTCAGAAACTCCTGTTATGACGTAGATTTTTTGAGGCGCACTCTTGTCAAAAATTCATATATTACTGTTCCTACATAATTTGTAATAAAAAAATAGTGCAAAAATATCTATTTAGGAGTCTTAGACCTTTCCAACGATATATAGTTTGTCATGATTAAATTAGGATTTAATAGTAATATATTGAATTAAAGTTAGGCGTCCCGCTAGCGGGACGGTGACACTTAAGGGGTTAAGACAATCACAAAGTTAGGAACGTACGCCATGTCGCCATCCTAAAAAGGAACTTGTAATAATAACTTATAATAGACCTTATGCGACTGACAAACAAGCGCGCAGCCATCTTTATAATTATGTGTTTGAACTTCAGTTTTTGCGGTAACGTCAGCTCTATTTACCTGGTAAAGTGGGTTTACTTGAAGATATCATTACATTGTAATGTTTGAAGCGTATGTCATAACAAATGTCAATTTGTGTACTTTACCCTAACCCTACTCGTCCATAAAGTTAATGAACTGCAATATTAATCGGTACATATTTAAAGTTGATAGCCTACTCACTGCGTCGTCGAAATGATGCGAGCTCTTTTTTCGCTTTTCCGCGCGTACCATTGTGTTGCTATGGTGACGTTTCTCAAACCCAAAGTATTCGTGAGCGCGCTCCTTCAGACATGTGCAGACTTATGGTGCAGACACGTTCAAACCTGTCTTCATTTAAACCATTAGTTTATCCTCGGTCAGTTTTCGAGTCAAAATTGTGCCCCCAGCCTTTGTAATTTATTTAATTACAATAAAATAATACTCAAAAAAAATCCAGAAAACGAGAATTCATAGGATAGCCTACACTTGAGTTTAATTCGTTTATGAAGCTCAATGATTATAAACCTACAATATCTATCTATCTATCTATCTATCTATCTATCTATCTATCTATCTATCTATCTATCTATCTATCTATCTATCTATCTATCTATCTATCTATCTATCTACATATATATATATATATATATATATATATATATATATATATATATATATATATATATTTGCATATATACATATTATTTTTGGAATTTTACAAGTTCATGACTTGCAGGGTGCTATCTTGTGAGACTATGACGACTAGTCTCTCTCTGCTTGGAACCACAAAAAAAAGGCATCTCTCTTTATACACAGTAAGTGAGCTAAACCAGCAGTTCTTCACAATGACCAGGGGTTCAGCAGAATTATTATTCAGCAGAATTATATATATATGTTTCTGCTGCCTTTTTCCAAGAATAAGTTTGTATAACATTGTTGTATTGACAGCTCTAGGGACTTTGATTCTACTTCATGCAGGCAAAAAGATTTAGAGGTGTAATCCATGGTACAAAAGGCTGAGGCACAGTGAAATGATATGTATAGAAGTGATATTTATAAATGCCTATATCTGATTAATATTTCAATGTATGTAACTATAAAAGTATGTAGGCAATAGATTTACAAATGGAGTAAATGGCTACCTTCATTTTGGTAGAATGGATGAAGGATGTTTGTCGACTCAGGATATAAAATGTATTATTCATACTTACATGTATGAAAGGTGCTTATCATATATTGTAAAATGCTAAATAGCCTATAAAGAAAAAAAATAATCAACAAATCTGTCATGTTTGACACTGGTATGTCAAGACCTCTAAGTTTAAGGGTTAGCTGCCCCCTAGTGGACCCCTGGTCATTGTGAAGAACTGCTGTGCTGGTTTAGCTCACTTACTGTGTATGGAGAGATGCCTTTTTTGTGGTTCCAAGCAGAGAGACTTTTTTTCCAAGATAGCACCCTGCAAGTCATGAACTTGTAAAATTCCCAAAATAATATGTTAATTGGCCTATCTGAACCTTCTTGCATTCACCATAGCTTCAATACTAACACAAACGTAACAACCTCAACCTAACAGGCTCATGCTTTATTTCTAACACAGCCGAAGAATTGACGAGGAGCATTCTGTCAAGGTTGGATTTGTAAATTAATTTTAAAGATTTTTATTCTCTGATTCTGATTATACCTTAAAATACAGACAGTCGATGCACTAGATGGCGCTCATTTGACACAACTTTAATAGTTTGCACAGAATAGATCCAATCCTGTGTGTGGCGTCCTCAATTTGAAAATGATTCTGAAATCAAGAAATCAAGTAAGGTTTTAAATGTTGTTATTATTATTATAATCATGGCAAAATGTGTGTAGCTATATGTTTTCTAATAGCCAAAAGATTGGCAACGTTGTTAGTGTTCATATTGCTGGTGCCATTTTTGACAATTGTAGGCCTACATCCTTCTCATTACTGTAGCCTACGTTTAAGAGCTCAGACCCCCTCTGTTAAACCCATGGTTAAACCCACTGTATCAAAGTCAAATATAGCTACACATATTTTAGATATTGTCCCTTTTTAAAATCGTTTATTATCTCCTCTGTTTACTGTTTACTACTTTCCTCTTTTGCATGTAGGCTGCATCTGTTTCTCTGTGTTTTCTGTCTGACCCCTTTACAAACTCATTGGAAGACTAAGAAGGTTTCTTCTTTCTTTTTATTGAAAAAGATCTTAACAATTGTATTCGGCAAGGATGTATGAAATTGATCAAATGTGGCAGTGAAGACTTGAATTGTTACAAAATATGTGTATTTAAAAAAAAATGCTGTTCTTTTGAACTTTCTATTGATAAAAAAATAATCAGTTTCTACAAAAAAATAAGCAGTTGTAAGCAAAATAAACAAAATAAACATTGATAATACAAATAAATGTTTCTTGTGCACCAAATCAGCATATTAGATTGATTTCTGAACTATCACGTGACACTGAAGAGTAATGATGCTGAAAATGAAGCTTTGCCATTACAGGAATAAATTCGATTTTTAAAAATATAAAATAAAATAATATTTCACAATATTGCAGTTTTTACTGTATTTTTGATCAAGTAACAGCAGCCTGATGAGCTTAAGAGACTTTAAAACATAAAAAAATCATACCCTAAACTTTGAATGGTAGTGTATATCAGTTGTATATGTTTATGTTATGAGAGTGCAAATGAGAGTGTCTATTCACTGTCTGTTTTATACAGTATCTATATATGTGTATAAGCATGTGTCAGGACTGTGTGTGTGGTCTTGAGCTTGATGGACTGCACACAATGCAACTGTGTGGTCCGCAGTAGTCATTTAAAAATGGCATTGAAGTAAGTGTGAACATGAGAGGCCTTTGTGAAAACATGGTGTTTTTCATGTGTGTTTGACATCAGGCATAGAGGTAACTAGCTATATAAGAGGAAAAATGACTCAGAAGATGGCAATGTTTATATAAAAAATATATTTATTTAAAACTACCAAAGTGAAAACATGTAACATTTTGGTCACACTTCTCAATAAAAATATTGGACAAGCTGTACCAAGAACAGTCATGTCAGCACATGAAGCCATCATTAAACATGGTGAAGCAAGAAAATAAGAAAGACAAATGCTTTGAATTTAAATTAACTTAAGCTGTACAAAATATGTACATTATTTACAGCTTTCAAAAAATAGATAATGTAATTAAAAAAAGAATGAAGCTACAATTCATCCAGTCTTTTTGACAGGGGTACTGACTCTCTACCAACAGGAGGAGCCAGATAGTCGAAGTCAAACACTCAGTGCTATATTAACCTTCATAGTTCTTGGCCAAACTTCATGTCTCAGTTCAGCTCAATCAAACTCTGAGCCAACAAATTCAACTAAACCTAAGAGCACATCAGTTTTTCTGTCTCTTTCTTCCGCCTTCTCTCAGCTTGGTGGGGTGATTCGCTTCTGGGGTTAAAAGCTGCCATCTGTTTCTTACTATTTTTGCTCTCAGAATCTGAATCTGCCCACCACAGTTTAGGGGAGGGGCTTGGCGTCATCTGCCAATCAGTGACATTGGGCGTCACAGAGTCGGACTATAGTGCAGAATTGTTTTTTAGGGGGCGTCCGAAGTGAGCCCGGTCATTTTACAAACCCCACCCCCTAGCCTTAGACATCCACTATGACAAATTAATACACATACAGCATATAAATCCAGAGCCCATGTACAAGATACAAACACATACACGCAAAAAGGCGTAAAATGAAAGCAACAAACCATAAAAAGACAAACAAGTACTTTGTGCTGAGATATGAGATGGATATCTGTTCAATTCAAGTGGACAGTCACTGCATGGAACTCCTTGCCACCGTTGTCTCCTCACGCCATGTCACCGACCATCTTCTTGTAGTACATGGACTCAAAGATGTCGTTCTCCCCAGGGCAGTTGTAGTGGCATGCGCAGGTCTTGATAAACATCATCTGTTTCTTCATGAATTGGCCGTCGAGGCACTTGAACTCCATGGGCAAGGTTGTGGTTCTGTGAGGGGTGCAGCAGCGACCATCCGTGCACACACCGCAGAACTTGGGTCGGTAAGACTTGGTAGTGGTGCAGCCAGAAATCTCAAACTTCATGGGTTTGGAGACACGTGGCGTGCGGATGCACTTCTTCCCTTTCTGTAAAGACATAGAATGAAAAATTAGCCATCAAGTTTTGTGCTGTCGTCATGGTGTTATGATTAGTTAGTTGGTAGGTTGCCCTCTTACCCTGATTTTCTCCTCGAGGTGTGACTCGCAAGGGCGGACCATGCAGAGGCGGGACTGCTTCTCCAGACGGCACTCGCGGTTGTCATTGGTGACACGGGTAGAGATTCCCAATCCGCAGGTCTTTGAGCATGCACTCCATTCTGTGGTCTGAACCAGGCAGTTCTCTCTCATCATGGAGGGATCTGGTCCGTATGTCTCCTCCTCTCTATAAGCTACAAGACAAGACAAGACGTTACTCAACACATTCCAACCAGCAGCATGATGTCATCCTACTATTCATATCATTACATCATCGCACCGGTATTCATTCCAACCTTCTTAATGGCTACCATTACTGTGTCAATTTTGACTCAAAGAACAGTCATGATCAAGGAATGCTCACCCGCCAAAACTGGTCCCACAAAGGTATTCTGGTGAGGGGAGTCACACACCCACTCCTCGCAGCATTTCCCCGGAACCTTCACCCTGCGGGGCATCGGGCAGTCGGGGCTGGGAAGCCTGATGTCCATTCCACAGAGGGGCACGCAACCTACTGCACCGTCCAGACACGTGCACTGGTATTTACAACTGCTCTGGAAGGACTCTCCGCTGCGGTATACCATCCCACTGAACACACAAGTTGCACCTTCTCTGGCTGTGGAAAGCAGATGGAAGGGGGTTTACAACTCTGACTCAACTCAACAACAATAGACTCAGTATATGTATGTCAAAAGCCAAGACCCTCACCTGTGCAGACCCCGATACGACGGTTGCTTGGGGACCCGTAGTCACAGTAAAGGCCTTTGTGGGGGTCGCAAACATCTCGCTCTGTGCACAGCTCGCCCAGCTGCTTGGCACACACCCGGCAACACCCACAGGTGTCCGGCACCAGACTCACACCGGGCGAACACTGGGGTGGCACATCAGGACATAGGCACTGTCCACTGCACTCCTGAGCCACAGCCTGAGGAATAAGACACAATGTTCTAGTGAGAGTTTGTACATTTGCTCAACATTGACCTTAAAGGAAATCTCTGAGGGGTTTCATTCTAGAAATAGAAATTTTGAGGAATTTCATGAGCTGTTTGTGTCTGACAAAAATCTGAAAATGTAACCCGATCACACTATTTTATAATTTTCTAGATCTCCATATGCATTCAGACATGATAGCTGTCTCGAGTTTATAATAGTACATCAAAAGGACTTACCCATCTTAAGAAAGTCAGGCACAGCAGAGCAATCAGATTCATTCCAGAAAACATGATGACCTCTTCTTTACAATCTGTATCAAGAAAATCTTCTTTTGTGATCCTACAATGTCTTCTCTTCAGATTTGATCAAGCCGATCTCGTTGCGTAGTCTTTGAATCTAGTTCCTCCTGATCTTGTCGAGTGAAAGCTAGAGTTTAGCTTCGGTATAAAGTTTAAGCAGAGCCGAGTTGAGTGACTGTTGCTTCTCTCTGGAGGACTTGGAGTGTTCTGATTCTCCAGCAGCAGCTGAGCTACCTTTATACACGCTGCGCTGCGGTGGACTGCCTCCACCTCAATGGAAAGCTGGATAAACATGGGCATTCCTGGCATTCTTTCCAAGTTTCCTGCCCCCCTCTGCTCTCCACTCCCCCCTCCCCCTCCGCTAGACCTGCACCCGCTGCCATCCTACATTCCTGGCCTGTCACATAGCAAAATAAAAGTACAGTCTTGGCATTACCTTGCAGTGCTTGGTGGTAGTTTAAGCAATTTGTCTCCGTGATAGATGGGTGCATGTTTTTCGGATTTTGGCCATCAGGGTCTTGTTCTCCAAATAACTGCGTGGTGATTGACAGTTCAGGATGATGGTGTTAGATTATCAGTGGCCAATAAGCATTAGTTAAAGGACAGTTTATCTATAAATGAAAATTCTGTCATTATTTATAAAAAGAAGACATTTGGAAATTTTGTCCACACAATGCAACTCAGTGGAATCCATTGTTGTTTTTTAACCCCATTGACTTTAATTACATTGGATAAAAGAGTTGAAACATTCCTCAAAATATCTTTTCTGTTACACAGAAGAAATAGTCATACAAGTTTGGAACAAAATGAGGGAAAGTAAATAATGACAGAATTTTAATTTCTGAATGGACATAGCTTGTCATAGCTTTTTTAAACAAGTATACAGACATCTTAAAAATATTTATTCATAATTCTCTGTGATGTATTACTATTTTTAGACTTGCATTATGGACTTTTTTTTACATCTTACATACGTTTTCTTGTGACACTGCAACTCTGGGTGGATTCTGACTGATTGCTTTAATCTTGATGATTTTCTGTAATTGTATACTTTCACCTGGCTAATAACATTTAGTCAGCTGTGTGTTTTACAGTGCAGGTGCAGTACGATTCTATTTTACTCCTTCAGTCAACAGACAGAGCGCAGACAGAAGGGCAGCAGGAAAGTGGCTAGACTTTGTATATATTTTTTTTTAAACAAAAAAGAAGGATCCCCAGACTCCCCTCCTCGCTCTTATGAAAGGGAGCACTGCCTCTTACCAGCCAGCGAATCGGAAATGAAAAACTCCCAGAGTAGAAACGGGAGGTGAAGGAATGTTATCCCCCTGCCAGCAGACATACTGTTACTACATGAACACAGTCTCAGAGGAAGACTTGCCTTATATGGGAATCTTCACTCTAGTCTAGGATCTCTTGTTGCACTCCTCCCTCCTCATTCTCTTGTCCACACTCTTTGTCACTAGTCTGAAAACAGTGTTGCTGGTGTTGAGGATTGTAATGTGCCTGTCTGTCAACAACCTCTCATTCCAGCTGAGCTTAAAGCTGACCCCTCCCCCCCTCCTTACAGCAGAGATTAGGCTCATCATAATGCTGAGTGCATTTACTGTAGTCATACAACGAAATGCTGATAACAATAATAATAAAAAAAAATTAACATACTTAGTCCTACATGTAAACGCATAACAGCTTTAAAACGCATTTAAAGGCAAAAAAAACTGTCTAAATTAGGTGAATGAATGAATGAATAAATTGAATTTTTGATCAAATTTAATATTTTGATATGAAAGATACACACACACATCACACACTGTATATTTCACACAATTATGTAATTTGTCTGTGTGTATATATAATAATTTATATCTATAGATATATATGTGTGTATATATAATGTATATAGTGTGTAATATGCATATACAGATGATATTTTTGAAACAAGTGTCTTGTGCTAGCCAAGGCTGCACTTATTTAATAAAAAATACAGTAAAACAGTACGCTGTCTTAAGTGACAGTAACTTGCACTGACATATCTTAACATATTCCAGTGCCATTGTTTTGTCTCAAGATGTACACCAGTAATGTTTTTTTTTTATAAGGCATGTTTATAAAATCTACTTAAATGTCCTAATTAAACTAAGGCCTAATCCGCCCTGTCTGTGAAACCAGGCCATAAAAATGTAACTTATTCCTGTGATGACAAAGCTGAATTTTCAGCATCATTACTTCAGTCTTCAGTGTCACATGATTCATGGGAATTTGTTCTTGCACATAAAAGACATTTGCTAGAAATAACATTTATCTTTTTATTTTTTATGGGAAAACACACCTGAATTGAATCGGCCAGCAGAATTTTGATACAGTTGGCTTTGAACTTACCTGTTGTTTGGTAATATAACTAATATAATATAACTGGTGTTGCACCGTGTCAGTCATTAACAATGTGTTGTGCGTGTGTTGGACTGTGCAAATTTTTCTGTGGCCAAGCAGGATGGACCGTGCCCACGGTCTGGCGACTAAATAAACATAACTGTGTGTGGCACAATTCAGGTGTGTGTAAGAATCGTGTTCTTACCTTCGCACTCTATGCTAAGCTCTTTTAGTGCCTGCAGCTACATTCCTGCCTCAATGAAGCAAAGATAAATACTTTCAGCTCTGCTAAACTTTAATGTCATGCATACTACCTCCCTAGGTGGACGAAGGAGTGAAACTTTACCACCAACAGAATATTTCAGAAACAACCTTCTGCCAGGTCTTTGGACAGAAGCATATCTGTAAGCTCCCTCATTGAGTTTATTCACGCTGGCACACTGCTCTAAAAGAGGCCGATGGAAAAGCAGATGCAGAACTGTTGGGAAGGAAAAAGGTAACTGTTTAATAACTGTCTTTTAAAAAAGGTGGTTGTAAATGGTGACCCGATTCTAAAACTGGTTGGAGTGTTGTGGACTGCAAACAGGAATTTGGTGAGCTAAGACAGTATCACAGGTCACTGTCTAATGATGTAATAGAAAAGACTCCAGGCATTAGGGAAATTAAAACCTGTTGACAGAAGTCACTGGGGTATGTGGTCACATGACTGCATTTCACTTTTCTCCCAAGCGGTGTAGGGTCAGGGTTAGGCAGGTGGGTGTTCTGCACATAATTTGGAGGCCGGTTATTTGTTCTCTAGACAAAAGCGAACAAAGCTTGAATACTTTAGAGTTGTATTCTGGCAGCCAGAAGCAATTTTCCATAGCTGCACAATTCCAGCATCCCATTTTCATTCTGTCTGGACAGCTCCCAGACCAGTTAATTTGAGCACTCCGGTTACCAATGTTCGACCAAAATATACTGTCTATATCATAGTGGTATTTTTACCCAAACACATCTTTTTTTTGGAATGGTTCTTTGTATAGTCTAACGTGATTGGTGAAAAGTGATTGGACTCGTCCAAAGAACAAACAAGGATGCTTGAATATACATGAATAGAGTTCATCTATCTATCTATCTATCTATCTATCTATCTATCTATCTATCTATCTATCTGTCTATCTGTCTATCTGTCTGTCTATCTGTCTGTCTATCTATCTATCTATCTATCTATCTATCTATCTATCTATCTATCTGTCTATCTGTCTATCTGTCTATCTGTCTATCTGTCTATCTGTCTATCTGTCTATCTGTCTGTCTGTCTGTCTGTCTGTCTGTCTGTCTGTCTGTCTGTCTGTCTGTCTGTCGAATATGTCTATTCGTCCGTCCATCCATCCATCCATAGAATATGTCTGTATCTATCTATCTGTCTGTCTGTAGAATATGTCTGTTTATCTATCTTGCAGTCAGTCAGTCACTTATGTTAAAGTTGGTAATGTAAATTTGCCAGTGTTGCCCTATGCAATAGACAATGGATGGACCTTTTTGCCCAAAAAATTTAACTGAAATATCGCTTTTGTGACCACACCTTTACAATCAGGAATTTCTTTAAATTTCAATTCATTTTAATTTACTTGCATTCTAATTACAATTCCACATCCTGTTTTATACCTCAATTAAATTGCTGAAATTGAATTGGAATTTCAAAGACATTCTTAATTAAAATTTCCAATTTGTCTTCCTGGCAAATTCGCTTTTGCATATATAGCCTTGAAAAGAAATTTGTAGTTTGTACTCATTATTATTTCCTTGTGTAAAAAAAAGACAAAAATATGGCACCATCATGTATAAGAACACACAAAATACCAGCTCCCATACACAAGTGCTTAAATTTCATTTGACAGAAACAATTTGGTTATAGATGTCCTCGGCTTTGTGGCTTTGGAAGTTTTAGCAAGGAATAGTGAAAAAAGGCGTAATGCTGCTTGTTTGTCTGGGTAAACACTTGAAACGAAGCAGTTAGAAATCCTGTGTTATGTTTTTTAAGTCACTTCCTGCTTAGGGTTTCCTCTGTCTGGCTGGTGAGGTTGTGGTAAAGGGATGCCCTCATTTGCTTGGTTGTTGTGCAGCAGAGGTTTTTGCGGCCACATTCCTGTGGGATTCAGTGGAACATTCCTCATGGGATTTGCCTGACGTTCCTTTCGCCCATGCATCTCTCAATTCTCCTCTAGTTACATAATCAGTTCCCCTCTCTGCCCATCCTATGTGTGATGATGCCATAGTTGATGCCTTGTGGTCAGTCAGCAAATATGATAAGTTGAGTATTTTTTTAATTGTATTTAATGAGACTGAATTAAAAAATACCTGTTTTATATGTGATAGAAAAACATTTCTACAGAAGTGACTATTAGAGGTTCAACAGGTTCACATGTGTTGAAGATTCAGGCCTCGGTGAGGTATGCTAACCTTATGTTGATAGAAACGCCAAAAATGATCCATATTTTTCCACCCTGCCTCTCGGTATGTGAACCAACTCGATTCACAAATGCTTCTGTGTAATTGACCATATGGAAGGCATAAAATCCACACTTAACACCTCTGCTGCACAAACATTTTCCAGTGTAACATTAATCATAATTCAGCACATTCAAGCACATTTTTGTCAACAGAGTGTGACTGTAACTGTATGATTTGAATATTGCAAATATCAGCAGAAGACAATCAACTTAAGCATCATACAGGTAAATCAGGTTTATTGATTATTACATGGTTATCGTCTCAATCTGCACATTTGATTACTTCTGCTTGATTACTGCTGAAAAAGTTTAATGTAAAGACATAAATTAGAGTGGCTGCATCATACTGTATATTTCAGTGTATAAAGCCTCATCATTAAAATGCTCAAGCAGCTATAAGTACTGAACCATAAAATAAACTCTAAGAAAGATTATTTAGCCCTCAATCTGCCACCTCATCTAAAGCTGCTGCCTCTATAATTGGCTTCTGGCTGGCCGTTAAAAGAATGTTCCGCACTTTGAAACTTCAAACTGACCCTCCCTCAGCCTCAGTTTAAATACCACATGTGGCAGACACGGCAAACGGAGTTAATGGTGGTTACGGGCTGTAGTTTTGGCCCTTTGAAATGGTGCGGCTGGGTCAGACTGAACTGATTCAAAGTCCAGACTGGCCCAAGCCCACCGTACAGCATCACGTCTTGAAACGAAAAACCACACCGCTCATTAGATCATTTAAGGTATTCCGAGAGCAAAGAATGTGGAAATTGGGTCCCTCAGAAAGGGTTGGTTGATTTATGAGACAAGTAAAGGAGCATGATGGGGTTGGTGGCTTGTGTGAGTTTCTGAAAAAGGCAATCGAGTATTGAGTGTTGTTTTGTTTGAAATTTAAAGGATGGAATGTGGTGGGAAACAGTGGTTGATTTGTTGAAAGGTTTGATCTGAGAGAGGAAGCAGGGATATGCACAGACCAGTTAAGTTTCATCCGCGCCACAAGCCCATTTTTGAAGGCGTCTAATGTTACCAGCAACTAAATAAAGGATTAGGTCAAAACTTGAGAAAATCTGAATCTTATTTTCTTCTAGCCTGGGTGACAGTAGCCAATACACTTAACAGTGCCCAATAAGTCTTGTTTCTGGAGGTCTTGGACTAAAGTAACCATCTGTTTGTATTTAGATCAGTTGTTACTGAGCAGTGTAGAGAATAACTCACTAAAAGTAGGGAGACAAGAACTCTATGAACTACATTTGTCATTATAATGAGTGGTTCCGCTGTTTTCAAAATGTTGTAACTTTTCCAGTAACAAGCCATTTTGCAGTTAGTCAAAACTACATTGACTACATATGCAGCTTTGGAAAGTCTAATTTATTCTAGTGAACTGATACATCCAAACGGCCCCCTTTGGAATACTGTATGAAGCGCTGGACAGTCCTATTCATTTTAGTCAATTGGTTCGTCCTAAACGGTTCTCTCTTTTGAGTTGGAAAGTCAAATTCATTTTAGTGATTCAGTTTGTTTGGATGATTCATTTTAAACTAAAAGATTAAAAACTATTCACTGACCTCTGCATCATTTTATGTGTTTTTTTTTATAGTGGATGTGACGGACCAAGCCATCAAGGGCACCGAATGCAGGATTTCCAAACAAAGAAAATTATTTATTAAATGCCAAACAAAGTTACAAATTAAATTACTTGAAAACTGAACATAATAAAGTCAGGTCTGGGCCCATAAAAAGGGTCAACTTAACAGTAATCAAACCAACTAAGCAAACCAAACTAAACAAAAAAACATGACCTTCCAAATGACACACATGGGGAACTTATACACATAGGACTAGTCCATTACACATACTGTACACAGGGAATAACAAACATCACTTAACAATTAAAATAAATAAAGTAATTAATTTCCGAAATATGAAGAAATCGGTCATAAACAAAGTAATATACCCAAATAATTATAGTCAACAAAATATACATAGAATTATAATAAACAAACATACAATTAATCATTTTGTGTGGCAACGTCATCGGTTATCACAGTGGAATATTTAGTGTTTCTGTTCATTAGTTTATTCATGTCATTTTTTTTGTGCCAAAATAGGATCTGATTAAATTAACTGGTATTTATGTTTAAGACCCCTTATATAGCTTCTGTGTATTTAGTTTAGCTCCTTTTTTCAAAGGGGTATTTCAAACTTGTATCTTGGCAAACACTGATGTCAAAACACTAACTTTTTGTATGGTGAAAAAATGTGAGTTCTTGGAAGAAATAACACGATGGTCAGTAAATATTTAAGATATTCTTTAGACTACAACAGAAAATCAAGAAAAGTGCTGTGGTCTTATGTGTCTCGTTGTACGATTTACAGCAGAGAGATAGTCTCCCACTAAACCAGTGCAATTTTGTGCTGTTCTCCAATCACCAATTAGTGATATTCCATATGGCCGCCTGACTGACTTTACTCAGTTTATTGAGTCCTCTCTTCTCCTGGAATTCAGATCGTGGTTTGAACGCTGTCACGACAAAGAATAAAGATCCAAATATAGGCCCCTGAACAGCCCATTCCCCTAGACATACACCAACATTACTGCTTTACCAGACAACGCCAAGGTATGCATCTCCTCCTCCCCCCACAGAGCAGTTAACCTTCTATAGATGTGGCTCCATATTTTCAATCTCTCAGAGAGATTGGCTGTTTGCAGAAGCCTCGCCAAACCTCACACAAATAGGATAGCTTTGTTCCTATGTGGCGTCTGAAGCGGTATGTATTTAGACACCCGTAATGAGACTAGAAAGGTCAAAACAGACTGAGATCTGTGAGTGACACATGCTCTGACAACAAGAGGAATTTGTACCAGTAAACTCTGTACATTTATAGGCCATTTCCCGGTCTTCGGTCTTCTAAATTGGACCAGAGTGCAAAGATGGACTGTTTATGGAAAGTAAGACTTAAAGACTCACTGTTTAAACAGGCGAAATAAACTTCATTTGTATGTATAACTGTTCTTGATTTAAATATAGTGGTCCTAAAAACGTGTAGACACCCTTTAAATTATAAATTGTGTTATTAAGTATTGTTACAATTTAAATATCAGCTTTCTATTTGTATATTTAAAATAAATAGTTATTTATTTCTGTGATGGCAAGCTGAATTTTCAGCAGCCATTACTCCCGTCTTCAGCCATTACTCCCGTCTCTTCATTCTTCAGAAATCATTTAAATATGCTGATTTGGTGCTCAAGAAACATTTCTTATTATTATAAATGTTAAAAAATAAAACTTAATATTTTTGTGTAAAGCATGATACGTTCAGGTTTCTTTGATGAATAGAAATTTCAAAAGAACAGCATTTATTTTTTTTGTAACAGTGCTGAATAAATGCTGAATTAAAGTGATGATATTTTGATGTTTTTTATTTAGTGCCGTGATACTGGTAAGTCATTAAGAGGAAAGTTGATTAAAGTACAGTATACAGTATCCATTTTTCGCTCTTAGTTGTTATATAATTGCTCTTTGTCTATCTTCACCTAGATGAGTAACGTTGGCCTTGTAGAGTGCGTTCAGAGAGCGAAGGGTGGATGTCTGCGGCAGCGGCCATGAAAAGCTCTGATTCTTCAGTGCCAACACAAGCAGTACAGGAATGTTACCCCAAAACAGGGAGAAAATAGCAGACTGGTGACACACAACACACACAAAAACACACAGCTCTCAGCCACAAACTCAGGTCTGATGCATCCGTACCTGACATTTAAATCAACAAACAATGAAGGTCCAACACCGTATGGGACAACACCACATCAGCCAAAAAGAACATGCAAAACAGCTAAGTTAGCAACATATCACACCCTGTTGAACACAGCATACAAACACACACACATTTGTTGTCTTTTAAAGTCTCTTTGCCCAAAATGGAGATGAGCAAAACAGCACAGTCATAAAGGTAACATGGAGGATGAGAGGGGTTTTCCAGTACTTTTCCCCCCACTCATAATCCACTAAAAAGTTGAGTGAATCCACTAAAATGAGTCAGAGCTGTGCAGAGATGAGGTGAAAGAGTGAAAGTGTCTGCTCATTCGGTGAGGAATCTATCACTGCTAGGCTAGCTTACTGTCCACTACTGTGTACTCGCCCACTAATCCTCACAAACATGACCGTTCAAATGCGCTACGCCCTGCCGTTCAACACCCGGCTCCTGTCTTCCACAGCATTTTGTGGATGATTCATGGCTCATCTGCATCATTCAGCAGTTTGTGTAAAGGAATGTTCCGGGTTCAGCACAAGTTAATGTCTATCCACACATGCTAAATGCTAATGTGCTTAATTATCACACACAAACATGTTTGTTAAGCCGAGCTCAAACTTAAAAAAAGTCCCAAAACAAGTTGTGCCTGATGTTGGTCATATTTTTTTATTTAAATGTGGTCCCAGAAAATAATGTTTTTTAGTAAAATTAAAATTATCCCATAATTTACTCACTCTCAAGCCATCCGAGGTGTATATGACTTTCTTCTTTCAGCCAAACACAATCAGAGTTAGCCTATATTAAAAAATATCCTGGCTCTTCCAAGCTTTATAATAGGAGTGAATTCCATATTTATAACTTTATATATTTATTGATGGATATTTATATGAATATTTATATAGTTATTTAAATATATCCATATTTATAACTTTATAAACTATAATCACTGGCTTCAGGTAACGGGCATACGCAAGTCGAGTTACGGTCAAAGAGTGACCTCTGACCCGACGCATGACGTATTGACGAACGCGGAAGCGCAGAGGATAGAGCAAAACAAAACACTGGTCACTATGGGTGTGACGAGACACTTATCTCAAGAGACGAGACACGAGATTGGGTTCACGAGAACGAGATGAGATTTTTGCACAATATTTTATTTTATACCCTCAATAACAAAATTCATGACTGGAAAATAGTCTGCAGGTGCAGTTTTAAATGTTTTAACTAATGGTCACTAATTAAATTAATGTCTAAAACGAGAATTTTTAAAGAGAAATGTCGAAGGAGCTTGAGTTGTTGCCCAGCCCTGTTTGTTTGAACCGCGAGAGGCGTCTACTCTCACCTAAGCTTATGCTACACCTACATACATCATACGTTAGGTCAGAGGTTACTCTTCTGCCAGAACTCGACTCGCATACGGCCGTTACCGGAAGCCGGTGATTATAGATTATACAACCCCATTTCCAGAAAAGTTGAGACATTTTGTAAAATGCAATAAAATCAAGAATCTGTGATTTGATTCTATTTAAACTTTTTTTTAACTGACAAAAGTACAAAGAAAAGTTTTCCAATGTTTTCACTGACCAACATAATTGTATTTTGTAAATATGAACAAATTTTGATTTTGATGGCTGCAACACACCCCAAAAAAGTTGGGACAGAGACTAAATAAAAGTGAAAAGATTATCCAAATTAGATTATCCAACTATTTTGAAACAGTCCACAATGAGCAGGTGAATTGGTAATAGTTGAGGGTATCATGTTTGGGTGTAAAAGTGCTTCTCAGTCTTTTTAAGCAAAGATGGGTCATGGCTCATCACTTTGTGCCAAATATCATGAGAGAATTGTCAAACAATTAAAAAATCACATTTCTCAATGCAAGATTGCAAATAATTTATATCTTTCATCATCTTCCATACATAATATTGTCACAAGATTCAGGGAATCCAGAGAAATCTCAGTCTGTGTTCGGTAAGGCAGTAGACCTCTGTTGAATGTGCATGACCTTTGAGCCCTCAGATGGCATTGCACAAGATATCATCATGCTAATCTGTCAAATACAGACACATGTGCTCAGGAGTAATTTGGAAAGCCGTTTTCACTGAACACAGTCTGACGCTGCATCAGGAAATGCCACTTGAATCTCTGTTACGCAAGGAGAAAGCTTTACATCAGTTCTGTGTGGAGATGCCGGCGAGTTTTCTGGGCCTGAGCTCATCTCAGATGGTCTAGAAGAAAGTGGAAATGTGTGCTTGTTTTGGAAAAAAATGGACATTGAGTTCTCAGTCCCAAAGATGAAAGGGACCAACCAGACTTTCACCAGCGACAGGTGCAAAAGCAAACATCTGTGCTGGTATTGAGGTGCATCATTGCAAACGGTATGGGTAACTTGCATTATTGTGAAGGTACCATTGACATGGAGGCATGTATTTGGATTGTACAGAGACAAAAACTGCCATCAAGATGACATCTTTCCTGGGAAGCAAGACAATGCCAGGCCTCATTCCGCACATGCTAAAACTGAGTGGCTTATAGACACTCTGCACCATAGAAGGGATGTGCCTGTCTGTTTACTGCAGTCCAGATATGTCTCTTATGGAAAATGTATGACCCATCATGAAAAGGAGAATCAGGCAAAGATGACCACAGACTGTTGAGCGGCTGTCTTGTATCAGACAAGATTGGGCAAATATTCCAATAGCAAAACTCCAACAATTAGTATCCTCAACTCCCAATTGATTAAAAAGTGTAATTAAAAGGAAAGGTGAAGTGACAGTGGTAAACATGCCTCTGTCCCAACTTTTTTGGGGTGTGTTGCAGCCATCAAAATCAAAATTTGTTCATATTTACAAAATACAATTATGTTTGTCAGTGAAAACATTGGAAAACTTTTCTTTGTACTTTTGTCAGTTAAAAAAAAGTTTAAATAGAATTAACAAATCACAGATTCTTGATTTTAATGCATTTTACAAAATGTCCCAACTTTTCTGGAAATGGGGTTGTATAATCTATAATCACCGGCTTCCGGTAACGGCCGTATGCGAGTCGAGTTCTGGCAGAAGAGTAACCTCTGACCTAACGTATGATGTATGTATATTTCTGGAAATGGGGTTGTAGTTTAAGTAATAAATATGGTTATTTTTCTAACAAAAAAGCATCAGCGTATAGATTACGTTTATGATGAATGGATTTTGGGCTTCAAATCTCAGTTACTATTCACTCCCATTATAAAGCTTGGAAGAGCCAGGATATTTTTAATATAACTCCGATTGTGTTTGGCTGAACGAAGAAAGTTATATACACCTAGAAGGGCTTGAGGGTGTGTAAATTATGGGATAATTTTAATTTTTGGGTGAACCAACTCTTTTATTTTTACTTATTATAAATTATAACAACAACTAAAAAACATTATTTTCTGGGACCACATTTAAATAAAAAAAAATATGACCAACATCAGTCATTACTTTGTTTTGGGACTTTTTTAAATTTTGAGCTCGGCTTAACAAACATATTTTTGTGTGATAATTAAGCACATTAGCATTTAGCATGTGTGGATAGACATTAAAGTTGCAGTAGGGAGTTTTGAGAAAATGTTGACTTAGCCTGAAAATTTGAACAAGCACAACTTCCAGGTCCAACCCCCTTGCTCTCTGCTGCGCTACAGCCCTCCCTCCACAGCTCCTCCCCCACAGCGGAGCCTGCCGTGAACGCGCAGGCTAGTAAACAGGACCACCGATGATGGCAGATTATAAACAGTTATGGAACATTCACTAATAGGGACGAAACATCAACAATATGCTTTACATTGACTATGGCCTGCCCATACTTTGACTACAAACTTGGTCCTCAAATCATTATGTATTTTGCAATACATGTAACTTTATAACGTTGCACTCTTTCTATAAGTTATAAATAGCTAGTAAGATAACGTTAAAGGATTAGTTCACTTTCAAAAAAAACTTTTGCTGATAATTTACTCACCCCCATGTCATCCAAGATGTCCATGTCTTTCTTTCTTTAGTCGAAAAGAAATTAAGGTTTTTGATGAAAACATTCCAGGCTTTTTCTCCATATAATGGACTTCAATAGGACACAAACGTTTCAAGGACCAAATGACAGTTTCAGTGCAGCTTCAAAGGGCTTTAAACGATACCAGACGATGAATAAGGGTCTTATCTAGCGAAACGATCGGTCATTTCAAAAATAAATAAAAAACGTTAAGTTTTATAAGCACAAATGCTCGCCTTGCTCTGTTCTGTGATGCACGTTCGTGACTCTCCTGTTTGAACTCGTTCATCAAAATGAACAAATCTTTTTCGAATCATTTCGTTCGTTGAATCAACGAAATGACTCCGAAAAAGACTCGTTCGAAATGAACGAATCTTTTTGCGAGTCATTTCGTTCATTGAATGAACGAAATGACTCGAAAAAAGATTCGTTCATTTGGATGAACGAGTTCGAACAGGAGAGTCAGGAACGACGGTACGCGCTCGCGCTGTGCAAGAGAGGGGTGATCAGCGCGTACACGAGCGTGATTGACACTGCTAAGACATTCCTCCTGGCTCTGATTGGTTGTTTCTGACCGGGAGCGGTGTATTTCTGCAAATGGCAATAGGACCACAGGGAGGAGCCAGAGGAGCTCGATTTTTTCCACAGATTATCTGTCTCATATTCTACTGTGAGGACATAATGACAGTTTTAACAAATATTTGTTTACAAAAGCTACCTACTGGAGCTTTAACTTGTGATGAACCCGGAACATTCCTTTACACAAACTGCTGAGTGATATTTGGGTGAACTAACCCTTTGAGTTGTGGCCTAATGGTTAGAGATTCGGACTTGTAACGAAAGGCCGTGGGTTTAAGTCTCAGTACCGGCCGGAAATAATTGGGGGGAGTGAATGAACAGCGCTCTCTTCCACTCTCATTACCCTAACTGAGGTACTTAACTGAGGTGCCCTTAAGCAAGGCACCTAACCCCCAATCACACTTAAGTGTGTGAAAGGCGATATTCTTCAGTCTTAAAGTGCATTTGGTTTTATTTTAGCTGTAATGATATTTAAATCATTTTTTTAGTGGTTTTACTGTACTGAGGCAGAACCTTCAATGACATGATTCTCTGTAAAGAGCACTTTTTGCAGATAGTTACATCATGTCCCTTTTTGGTTTTGTATTGTATGAAAGTTAGCGGGTTTATTGACTTTACATGGTCTTGGCGTAAGTTGAAAGATTGGATGGATACACCCTTAACACACATAATTCTTCTGGCTATATTTTCGCAACATTGTGTAAAGTAAATATACACAACATAATCAGTTCAACATAATTATTCACTTTTATGCTTTACATGCTATAGTGCACTTGCTTATTAATTTGCTTATTAGTTTGCTCTGTCCTGTTTAATCGAGACAGACATAATAAAATGCCTAGAGGCTCTGTGGTTAACTTTATACACAATCAAACCAGACTTAGTGTGTTACAGAATGGCTTTGCTTTGAAATTCCAAGTTATGAAAATACAGGATATGCACAAAAAATCTTTGTCTTTATTTTAGCTGTATTGCTTGCTTGTGGTGAATCTCTCATTGGAAAGGCATCTTATTCAGCTTGGGCCGTCTTTGTGCTTAACTTTCCCTTAAAAGGCAATTCATGTGGGTTCATGGGCAGGATTCTTAAGAAACATGCTCCCATGGCAAAGATCACTGTACTGTACAAAAGAAGACACACAGTATTATCCGCAGATGAGATTATCAAACGAAAACACAATGTAAGTGATGTCAGTAAACAACATGAGAACAAGTTCCTCGTCTTTGTGATGGCTTGGAATTCGATCATTATGCTTGAGCTATAGCTTGCAAATCATGTTAGTGAATTTTTTTTAAAGCAGGCCACAGAGGTGCCCAAAAAAAGAGACGTTTTCCAGACAACTGTCGAGTCTTGACCTACTAACAACACGTCCAATCTAGCACGCTACCCTGCCAGATGTCGAGCCTACAGTCTCTGTTTTTCTTCTGTTTTCTTTCCATGTCTTCAGTCATCTATTACTATTCGCATGCCACCTTCAGACATTGAGTTGCAGAGTAGGTTACGATCACTCAGTCTTCTAGGCTCCAAAAAGTAACCCTTTTCCTCTCTCTTTCTTTTAAGTTCTCCAATTTGCTCAGGTATTAAGTTCATTTGGCATTCAATAGACTGCAAGAAAAAAAAGAGACGGAAACTTGACTTCCTTTCATTTATTTGTTTAATTTGCCTCATTCATTGAGCGAGCAGTTCATGAAGCCGTGTACCCAAACAGTCATTATCCGTCTTTCATAAGCCGACATTGGCTGTTTGCTTTCGGGTGATTTAACAGGAATACCATTTTCTCCCTCTTTTCTTTGTAATTTGGCAGGCACTCCTAACTGGTTTCCTTAAAACGCTTTGAGTACTGTTTGTCGAATCTACCTTTTTTGTTTCATTATGTGCCAAGGTAAATGTTTCATTCATAGGGAGTGTGACTTAACTGTTTTTCTTTACCATTTTTATTTCAAAACAGGTGTTTCATAGCGTGATACGCTGCTATCCTTCCCAATTTTACCGCGTATGATCCAAAGATATCAAAGGAACCTGGTATGTTGTTTTTTCCCCCAATGAATATTTAGTTCAAAACATTGCATTCACCCTGTAAATTCACGTGGCTTTGCCTTTCCTGAAGGAGCTGTCAGAGTCTGACAGCCTAAAAAGACCTACAGGTGTTACGGCCTATTTACTTAATGGTCACAGACAGAATCTGAATAACATTCACTTCTCACTTCAAATGTTTGCAGGTATTTGAATGGTAAAGTGTGTGTGTGTGTGTGTGTGTGTTAAACCCATAAT
The DNA here is from genome assembly GCA_026230005.1 of Gila orcuttii. Classification (NCBI taxonomy): domain Eukaryota; kingdom Metazoa; phylum Chordata; class Actinopteri; order Cypriniformes; family Leuciscidae; genus Gila; species Gila orcuttii. Next base: position 34,383,469 of record JAPDVR010000012.1, on the reverse strand, counting down.
AATAATAATAATAATAATAATAATAATAATAATAATAAAAATAGTAATAACAATATCAATAAATAATGTTATAAAATTTCATTATTTTTATAAAAAATTTAAATCAAAAATAATAATTTATTTTTAATAATAATAATGAATACTATTTATAAATGCTATTCATTATTAATAATATTATTTTATTATTATTACTAACTCACTGAAAACTTAATGAGCTTATTCATTATTGAAATGTCATCTGACCTTCAAATTATATATAATATAATATAATATAATAGTATATTTGAAGACTTCAGATGCAAAAGCCTCTAAGTCCGTCTAACATTTTTCTTTAATGTTAAAATTTTTATCAGGCTCCTATAGGTTTCTACCTAAGTACCGACATTTCTGAATGGGCTGAGGCTGGGATTTAGTAAGAGAGAGCATTCACTCAATATTATCATCAAATTTTTGACATAGGTGGCTTTTAGAGGCTTTTGCATCGGAGGTCTTCATTTGGAATATTATGTAAAATATACGTTTATTTTTCAAGTTATATCTGCTAATGTTTCAGAACAAAGAAATAAAAGAGAAGAACTGATGTTCCCAATTCAGAATCAACAGTATTCATATGATCAGTGCTCTTTTTGGCTTAAAGGATGTGTGTGCCCATATCAGACAGCTACACTCTGTTATTGAAGCGTTGCCTTTTATTAGGAAGTGTAACTGTGTTGTAAAGATACCGACACTTACAGAGGATATAACGCAGTTAATGAGAGTGGCTGTGTAAACAACCCTTGATGTCGTTGTTCATAAAGCATTATCATGTTTATTCAGTAATGGAAGAACTAGCATTAGGCCTTGTAAAGCATAAAATGTACTGTACAGAGTAAAGGGTTTTATAGCCAATGTGAGAAAAAGCACACATGATAAATTACACATGACATCTGCAGTACACAGAGCACTTGTTTTAGTGACATCATGCAATTGCAATGGCTTTCTGTTTACATCATGCATAATTATGACAATACATCAATAAATCTCAGTTATATAACACCATTAATGGTTTTAAACGATGACAACATGCTCTAAAAGTGATGTCAGCATACATCCGAAACGTTGTACTCCCACACTCAGAGGAACCCTGCACCTCCCGAATCTTTCTCAGACTGAAAATCACCAGAGCAAGAAAAACCGACACCTGTTTAGTCTACACATGCAGCTGACCCAAATCTGATGCAGATGCTGGTTCAGATGAGGAACTTTATTAGCTGATGCTGCACATTTGGCCTTCTGAAGTCTAATCTGAGCTCCACCTCACTGCTGCTGAATCAGACGAGATGTGATTGGCCCAAATTCCAGTCCTGTAGAAAGAGAAGACAGGCTCAATTGTGTGTCTTAAGGGTGTAACCGGGTGAAAGTCTTAAAGTGGTCTCTCAGCCTTGACTGATCATGAGGGTTTTAAAAAACAGTACTGCATAGCACGTGTTCAGCGAAATAACAAACACCCAGAGATCGGTCCTGAACCTTGAACCTTGAGTTTTCTGAGTCATTTGTCCACGTATGCTGGGAAAAGTTTTTTCATAGTCTTTTTAATTTTTTTGTTTTGAATGCCCCTCATTCCAGTGGTAATATCACCTCTCAGATCTTTCTGGCAACATCTGATTAACTCCAGCTCATTCTGACCCTCAAAATACTTTCTAAAGTCAAAACAGGAAAGATGAGTTTTGAAAGAACATAAACTTTAGCCCCTGGGATCAAAACAATTTAGGTGCGGTCACATTAGAAAAATTTCAAAGGCAAAAAAGGTCAATTTTCTGCTGTCAGTATGTAGCAATGTATTAAGTACAGCTCACACAGAAGTCATTTTCAAACCAGGCAGCTTTCTGTAGGCCAGCGCTGCGATTTTGCGTCGCTAACTTGAAAAACAGCGCAAAATCACAAAAGAGTGGAGAAATGTTTAGACCTCATACAAAATTACCAATCACATGGATTTTCTTTCAAAATTTTGCACATGTAAAATTTGCCAGACAAACAGTAATTGTGACTGCACCTCTTAAAATTACATTTACTGTGGTTTAGGCTAAGTTGGTCACATGATAAGCTCTTGTTCTACTATGAACATTAGGATTTGTTCTTGTGTTTGTTGGCTATCAAATTAAGTGAAATGTGACGTCACCATGTAGGGCTCTATAATTGAGTAATTATAGATAATTATAGATGCTAATTCTAGAATTAACTACCCCATCAGCTCTAAATGTGTGACATAAATTATAGGTTTTATGTCTTTATTTAGTTCTGGAGGATGTATTTTTGAATCTAAATGTGGACAATACATGTGTCACGGTCATGTTTAGTTTCATTGTCTTGTTCAGTTTCTAGTCTTGGTTTTCATTGTCTGTATTTGACTGTGTTCTAGTTTTTCATTAGTTTCATTAGCTACTTTTCCACCGTCGTGTGGAACGCTCGCGTTGCTTAACCACTCCATTCCGTGCCGATCCGGCCCAGCTACAGATATGGTTTCATTTTCCACTGTGGGGCTGATAACGGAACTCTTTGGAATGTAATACAAATGCGACCGCGTTATGGAGGATGATACGATATTTCTTGGAATTTGTCTATTTGTGTTTACGTCACTCAAATAACGTGCTTACAGTGCGTTCACACCTCCGCCGGCGAAAGCGGCAAAATTCGCTCTCGCCGCCCTGCCAGCGACGCCGTGGAAAGATTAGTGGACGCTCTGATGCTCTGACGTAGATCGAATGCTTGGTCTTTTTTAAAACGTTATTAAAGGGGCCGCAAAGCAAACAAGCATGTCGATCGTTATTTTTGCAGAAAATTGATCGATGGAAAGAAATTAACAATTATAGTGACATGTTTGCAAACGAAATAAACCAATTAAAAGCCATTTGTGTGGTGTGGCTTTTGTGTTCATGGTTAAGTGCTATTCTAATTTGGATTCCCGCTGAAAAACAAGTGTTTTAGCATGAAAATCTCGCCTATAAATAGTGTTGCACGCCGCCTTATCAAATTCAAATGATCAACCTCTCCTTTATTTTGCTTGGGAACTAGTGGTCAGAACCGAAGTTTACAGGACTGCGTTCTCTGGAATCGTCTCAAACGGAGCACTTTTACATTCCGATTGGTTGCCGCCAGTTGCCGCCGAACCGTGTAATACATCAAAACATAGGTACATGTACTTATGTACTCATTGTGTTCATATTGTATTGCAAAACACCTTTGCTGATATGTAGGTGGGATATGGGTAATGTTAAGGGCAGGTTTAGTGGTATGGTTAGGTTTAAGGGTGTGTTAAGGTGTAAAAACAGTAAAGTGGTCAGTCAAAAAAAATTAAATTTTAATAAATCATCATCATTAGTAATAATAATAATTAGATGAAAATAAGCTTTGTTTATTTATTTATTGTCTACTGAGTCATACGCGAATCTGTCATTTATACAGCTTGGTTATGATTTCTTGCGTTTAGTTTCCAGCTAAAGCCAGGGACAAAGGAAAGGATTATATAAATGGGGTGGATTACATGGCCTGTTTGGAATCTGGCTCTATCTGGCTGATGTGTCTGGCAGACACCCATTTGGACCCAGAGTCATATTGTCTGTGTCAGTGAAGGAGCCCCTGAGAGCTGTACTGTCTGTCTGGGCATGACTCATTCTAAACCATGTGCTTGAACCTTCACTAAACCCAAGATCATCACCCCCCTGAGTTCCCCCAACAGTCTCAACAAAATCTATCATTGTAGCTCGTCTTTTTCTCACTGAGACTGTGGACGGAATCTCCAGTGAAGGTCTCGGAGAGAAAGTAATGTGAAAGTAGATGTCACAACACATCCTGCTGAGCTCTAGAGCTGTAGTAATAATATGACCCTATGATTTAAAACAATTTATAAAACCAACATGTCTTTTTCGTCTCAGGGCCCCACGATAGAGTTTTTGACCTATGGCACTTAGGTGAGAGTTACGTAAAATGTGAGTGTACTGAGAGCTTGTGAAAAGCAGGTCTGTTTCTAATTAGAATTGTTCGATCAAAATGTCTGTGTGCTTGCGTGCCTATATGTGTAATGCTGCTAAAAGCCTGTGATTTATACTCTGGAAAAGCTCAGAATGACGTGAAGGTTTAGGGTTGAATTTGCAGGTTTAGGCCAGGGCACAGTTTGTCCTGTTCTTGATAGGTGGTGGCAGCTTGTTCAGCAGATTTGTCATTACTGGAGAATCATAATGAAAAAATCATTAGATCAGATCATTGAAAAATCAGATCATTGATTTGTTCATTGCTTTGCTCCTTGTTCTGTTAGAGTCATTGTCTTTGTAAGCGAGACATTTAGTTCACATGTTCATTTGTTTGTAACATAAGATTGGCAGTGTGTACAGATGAAGGGTTTACTAATGGTTGACTGTGTGTTGCTGGGCACTGACTTGACTATGCGATTGTACAATGATGTACGGGGTCCTGTTGCTCCCGATTGGTTAGTATCCACACTGAGGGCCTATTCATTGGCCCCAGCCCCAGAATTCCCCTGTGTACAGGCATTCCAACACCTGTTGCTTTCGAACATTCTGGAAAGTTGATAAAACCTCTAGGCTAGTTTTTTAAAGGATGGAAAATTTGATGCAATGTCTTCCCTTGATCCTATAGGTCCATTCGAGAGTAATGTTCCCATGTGATTGCTGGATATATCATCAAGGATGATCAGAATCTTTGAGAAAAAACGCTTAAGTGTAAGGTGAAGTAAAATTGATCAGTGCTGTAAATTAGTTGTATGCACATATGCACAAAATTCTGTTTAATTTATCAGATTAATCACAATTAATTGCATCAATACATCATTACATTTTGAAGATGAAGATAATTCATAAAACTTTGAATAGACATTACAACAAGCGGTTTTAGAAGTCAATCAGTGGTTACTGTTAACTTGTTTTTGTTAATCGAAATAAAGCTGAAATAAAATATAAATGTTAGATGAAAAACGTAAACTTAAAAAAATGTTGCCTTGCAATCTAACTGAAATAAGTTTGTTGAAATGCTAAAATAACTAAAACTAACAGTAAAAAAATTAATAAAAGAAATGTAAAAATAAAATCTTAAACTAAAATAACTGAAAATACAAAAATAAAATAATAAATCCTATGAATAATTCCATATATAAATAACACTAAAATAACGGTTGCATTTTATTTGACAGTACGTGCACTTTACTACAATAAGTACATTGTATGTTCATGCGAAACAGGACTGTACAATAAAGTATATATGACAAAACAAAATAACACTGATGTATAAATTAATTTTTATATTATTTTATTGTTGATGTTTTAATTATATATATTAATATAATTATTTGTAAATTAACCCTAATGCTTATTTGACAATTTTACACTAACTTTCTCTATGAGCTCTACATTAAAAATGCACACATCTGTACCTGTAGGTCTCCAATTCCTAATTCAACATCTTTATCAGAATATTTAGTTTTGACATTTTGGTGAGATGGGTTTTACAATTTCTCATGTTTGGTCCTGATGACGTCTGAAGTGATGTTAGTACACTGCATGTGTGTTTGCTCTACACACTCATTCTCACAGCTCCCTGTTGACTTCTCTCACCATAAACTCACACACTCATACAGCCCTCTATCCACAGGCCAGACTCAGAAAAAGAAAGAACTACAGACAGAGAGTGAGAAGGAAGAGTAATAAAAGACTTAAGCCAGATTTCATGCTCTTCTTTCATGCAAATCATGCTCTTTAGAACATTTTAACTTACATTGTATCCTACAGTACTTAATGATGAAGCAGTATTTTGTTTCTTAAGCCAGCATGTAGACCACTCACTATTGCAGGAGTTAGGAGTTGATGCTGCACAATTTACTTTTGTTCATGTAATGGCGATCCACCTCGGCTTAGTTCCATACTGTAGCATCTCCTGATCTTTAGACACGTCTGGAATCCCTATATCCTTTCCATCCTTTCTATATCTGGTACCTCAGGGTCTCTGTTTCTGAGTAAGCACTGGGCCATGGTCTTCACTCCTGTCAGAGGGAAGCAGAGGAACCGGTCGGTGAGAGCTGGCAGCGTGTCAGGCGGCACTGTTTCCAGCTGCTGTTGCTGAAGAAAAACGAGACTCTGGAAATAAAACCAGACAGACCCAAGTGCCTTAATAACTCACAGAAGGGCCTACTGGTAAAAAAATAATAGAAAAAAAAAAAGATATAGAAGGGAGATGGAGACGGAGGCAAGGCCTGTTATGTAAAGGAAAATAGCATGCAGTGGTTATGTTTCAATATTTGAAAGCACATTTTGCAGGATTTTGGTGTGTTATAGCCTTTTAATTTGACCAGCCAACAAATTCATTTTAACATTTGACATGATGTAAAGACAATAATGTCATAGCTTGATTGAGTCAAGTTTAAATAAAAAGCTAAAGAAAAAACCTTTGGCACACCGCTGTGCCAGTTGCTTCTAATTTGCACAGGTACTGTACCCTTTTTCCTATGTATGTCATTTCTTTAATTGCACATGCTAACAGAAGGACTTTAGCACACATGGGCAGCTATATTACTTGAATACTGTAGCAGATGAAGTTAAAGGGATAGTTCACCCAGAAATTACAATTTTGTCATAATTTATTCACTCTCATGTTCCAACTGTATGACTTTCTTTTTCCTGTTGAACACAAAAGATATTTTGAAGAATATGCTGGTCGCTCCTTTATGTACACATACAATGAATGTGGACTGGAGCTTTCGAGATTTACAAAGGACATGAAAGCACATAAAAGTATCGTAAAAGTAGTCCATACTACTCGTACACTATTGAAGTCCAACGATAGCTTTATGTGAGGAACAGACCAGATTACTGAGTCAGTGAGTCCAATCTAATATGTGTATGAATCATTCAGACTGGTTTTGTGAACTGACTCAACTGATTTAATTGAAAAGATGTTTAGAAGTCTTTAGAAATCTGTTCTGGAATCAGATATCACTATTTCTCATATGAACTCACCAAGGAGAGCTAGATTTCAAGAGACTTGATCATACTTGGTCATATTAGCCACTGTTATGATAGTTTTATGGTTCTTTTTTAATTTGGAAGCTTTACACACTTTATGTAGTTACACATTACTACATACTTATAGTAATAACAGTAAATTATGCATAATTACAAGTAACTAACCCTAAACCAAACCCTAACCATAAATCCATGACTGAAGTACATGTTAACAGTCCACAAAACTACCACTTTAACGCTTCAAAAAGTTCATAAATAGATTGTAAAACTAATCCATATGAATTGGGCTGTTTAGTAAAAATTTTCTGATGAGACTTGATCGTTTTATATGATGAACAGATTGAATTTAAGCTTTTATTCACACATAAACATTGATAAAGTAAACATAAACAGAAGCGCAACCGAACCTGCTTTGATGTGCGAGAACAAACTTCATTGGTTCTTGCTGAGGCTCAAACGTGCGTAACACAGGAGAATTAACCTCATTGGTTCTCGCATGTCAAGCAAACATGCTTGAACTTCCATTTCCAACAACTGATGTGTTTGTTGATGAATGTTTATATGTGAATAAAAGCCTAAATTCAATCTGTTCATCATATAAAGTGACTGTCTTTTTAGAAAATTTGGACTAAACCTCTTAATTCATATGGATTAGTTTTACGAATCGTCAAAGTGGTAGTTGCGTAAACTGTCAATGGAGAAACAGAAATGTTTCAATTTCGTTAAAAAATGTTGTGTTCCAAAAGTCTTACGGTGTTTGGAACGACATGAGTAATTAATGACAGAATTTAGATTTTTGGGTAAACTAACCCTTTAATTTTTGCAGTGAACCACTGCAAATAACATATTTACAGTAAAGGTAATATTTTACAGTAAAGGTAAAAGTTTATTCTCTTACGACCCTAAAATTGATTGTGTGTGTTTACATGAGAAAAATGTGCTGGAATATCTTAGATCTAGTCTGTGTGGTTTGCATGACCTGTTTGGGTGTCAGTAGTAGAGTTTCGCTCGTGTTACGGCACGATATGTTTGTGCAGGTGTGGAACGGCCCATAGGAGGAATTTCCTGCCTTATGGGAAGCTTAGAGCTGTGTGCCGTATGGCTAGACTGCTTTAACGACCCAATACTCCTCACACACCCCTGACTGAGCACCTCCACACCATTCACTCAACACTTTCTCACCTTCAACACAGGTTAAAGGTCACCGATGAAATTTTAGACTACCTCTGTGATCTGTAAACAGTAACTGTAAATCTGTCCTTATAGTACATTCAAATTCAAATTGTAATTCTGCACCCTGTTTGCTACCTCAGCAAACCATCACCCTTTTTTAAAAACAAAAAAGCGCAATTTTTTTAGAAATGAATGCACAGCAGTGTTTTATCTTCAGGTGGACATCCATAGTCTTTAAAAAACAGATGAGAGCAAGAACGGAAGACAAGAGAGTGAACTCGGCAGAGGAGGTCGAAACAGACTAATAAAAATAAAGAGATTCCTCAGTCAGTCAGCTGAATCTAAACAGCTATTTTTAGAGTCTCAAGACCCAGAGGCATCAGCTGTCTATGAATGAACAGTTCTTGCTCACATCCGTTACATCACTAACCTGACCCGAAACCATCGGCCCACACAGGAGATGCACAACAGATGTCTGCTTCTGTCTGCTCCTGTTTCAGTAGCCTGCAGCAAAATCACCATATAATGATTAATATATCTAGGTCACGATTTTACACATGACTTACTGAATAATAACAGGGAAATGTTGCTTTGGTTTTACCCTGAAACCACTTTCGGTAAAAATCATATGTCCTAACATTGCATGCGGAAGTACTAATGCGTTTTGCGTATGTGCGATTGCGTCAGTTGGTCACTTGTTGGCCTAGTAGCAGTATGTGTTTTAGTATGAATGTAAACCTTTGTGTGGTATGATGACGCAGAGGAAAGATCGAAAGTGAGCAGGAAGGCTACATGATGTGTTTGTGAGAATGTGCAAATGTCTATGGTTAATCAATAGTGATGCCAACAAGAAATGTCAGGCAGTTTACAGTTGCTTTATATAAAAGTAGGTTGAACCACTGTTGTTTTTACCACTGTACTGCACTTTTAGTTACTTATTTCCTCTAAGTATTTCACAAGTTACTAAGCAACAGTTCCAAGAACATGCTGGAGGTCTTGAGGCCTCTTCAGCCACACACGACGACAGTGGGTGGCGGAAATAACCACCAAAGTAGTCGCCTCGCTCACACACTTGCAAATGCAAGGACACGGGCAGTCCGCAGTGCAGATGTTGGGTCTTCTTGAACTGTCTGTATGCCGATACATTTCCTCTGTGCTGTTATTAGCAACGCGGCCATTACAAAGACGCTGTTTGTGTGGGTTGCGTCATGGTTATTCTGCTCTGTGTCAAGAGTTCACGCCAGGCATTCAGCTCACTTTAAACACATTTAGATTCTCATGATGCAATGACACAAGTATTTTTGTGAGCTCAAGTAGGTCAGATTCAGAGGGTGTCCAGATAGCAAGCACTCTGAACTTATGTCCCTTGCCGTTGTAATGTGTAGTTATGTTCACTGTCATTCAACTCCTCCCGTGGCTTCATAGTATGGTAAAGTGTCCAATGGATGGACACTTCAGAATCTCACTGGAAGTAGAAGGTCATCTGGGTACTTTAGGCCTACTGTTTTATGAATACTGTGAATTCAGATTCATATTACTCATATAACTATTACATATTGAGATACTTTTGCTGTTTTTTATATTTTGAATGTGTTTTCTATTTTTCTTTTTTTTATTTAGTATCTTAGTTAAAGATTTAGTAATGTGATGATGTTATTCTATTGTATTGTAATGGTTATCTTTTGTTTAGCACTTGCTATAATATTTATAAGTCTATAGGTATGTAAGTATATACTGTAACTAGTGAGTATATATATATACGTAATTATTTGGAACTTTTTTCTTACCGTTTTATGATTACTTTTAATTCTGACATACTTTTATCGTTTTATTACTGTTTTTCACCTACTATATAGTAGGTAAGTATGCATATTTGAAATAATATGTGCATCATAAGGCGTGTACCGTCCCAGAGTCCAAACCGACCACCCATAATCTCTGTGGCTCACCCGTAATCTTCTGTAAAGCTGCTGACCTGAAATTTTTTGTTTTTCCACTGCTACTTTGTGTGTGTCTGTATCTATACCTCCATGTTGAAGTCATTGTTTCAAAGGTGCACACCTGGCGTAGAGGTCAGCAGAAAACTTGGGAAATACCCTCTCGGTGTCCTCTGAGGCTTGTGCATTTCAGATTTATATCTCAATGCCAGGGGATCAAGATAAAAAGGCGGCTAGAAGTCAGGTCTGGGTCTCATTCGTTTCGAGTTTAATAACTGGAGCCCTGGGAAGTATAAAAACAGTTATGGCGTTAGTTCACTCATTCGCCCAGCCTATAGTCTGATCCCTGAGATCGTAAACCACAGCACATTACTGAAACACACAACTTTTATCGGGGAACTCCTGAAGCTCTCACCTCATTCAGCCATGTTTCAGTATCTCTGTTTTCTCCAGTTTCAGACATGCTGTGAAACTTGTTCTAAATCCACTTCAAAACAAATCAAGATGCTTAAGTTTATAGTTTAGTGCCAAATCGCTCAGCTAACCATTAAAAAACTCCAAGGCCTGGCTAAGTCTGTCAAACAACTTACAGACAAGGACAGAGTTGTTGCTGCCAGATGAAATAACTTGCGTATTCATGTCAGTCATTTCACACAGGTTTTGAAAAACCTCAGCATACTTGTTGTTAGTCTAGCATGTAAAGGCCTGTTCACACCAAATACGAGACAAATCACATATGGGAAAGTTGCATACAGACCAGGAATGAATATTCTTTTGGACCAAATTAAAAAGTATTCTTTTAGTAGTCTTCTATAATATGAATTTGATCCGGATATAATAAATCCACCATGTTGTCATGTGACCTTTAGCGTTAGTTATGTTCACTGTCATTCAACTCCTCCCGTGGCCTCATAGTATGGTAAAGTGTCCAATGGATGCACACTTCAGAATCTCACTGGAAGTAGAAGGTCATCTGGGTAGGCCTACTGTTTTATGAATACTGTGAATTCAGATTCATATTACTCATATAACTATTACATATTGAGATACTTTTGCTGTTTTTTATATTTTGAATGTGTTTTCTATTTTTCTTTTTTTAATTTAGTATCTTAGTTAAAGATTTAGTCATTTTGTTGAGTGTTTTTTAATTTTATTTACATTTTATTTTGTTACTTTAGTACATCAAGTTAAACTAAATTAAGATGACAAATGTTGCTTTGGCATCTAGCTGAAATAAAACGAAACTTTAGTTTTAGGTCACTATAATAACCCTGCTTTTTCCACACACTGGTTTTTGCCTATATATAGTAGGGAAGTATACATATGTAACAACAGTGATAGGATGCACATCTAGTAAGCTGATGCATTTTGATTAAAAAGTATATTAAATATTAGAACTGAAATAAGGTGATATGTGTTTTAGGGAATGGTACATGTGCATTGTCCACGAATGGTGGAAAATGTTGGATAAACTCTCACCCAGTCTGATAGCGCTGGAGGATGTTTTTGACATGATAAATTCCACTTTTTTTGGCATTTTGGCAGAATAGGGTAAAAATCCTCTCAGTAAATGGTAGGACTGTTTGAGCGGGTGCTGTTTGCCCTGAAAGCGGACATTCCGATTATGGGAGTGTGATTTACGGCCTCCCTGTATGGACACTTTACCTCTGCTCTCTCTGATAGGCAGAAAAGAGAAAAACTATCTTTTATGAACCATTTTAATCTCTTAAAAACACGTTTTCTGCCACACTTTCATTTCCAAAGATAAGCGTGAACTCAATAACTGTGCGACCTCTTGACCCAGAGTTCTTAAAAATCTGACTAAAACAGATGGGAGTACATTACATAGTCAGTTGAAAAACAAGTAGCTTAGACATTTTTGTGAAGTTTTTCTTCATAAATCAAGGGGCTTAATTGATCATTCTCTTTGTGAAATGAAACCCAGCCGAGGCTCTCCCTTGATTAGTGTATACGTGCTGTTTCAAACGTCTTTGGCGCGGTGCTGAATGGAAAGCTTGGGAAATGGGATAATTCTTCGCAGCACACACAGTAACAGCAATGACAAAAAAAGTCCTGCATTCTTTAATCATAGATCGGTTAGTGCCCGTTCCAAGTATTAGCCCTACTTGATGCAGTTCAAATAAAGCAAACAGACTGCTTACAGGACGCATAGACACACACACACCCTGCTATTATTGTGGCAGAACTCGAGAGGGGGTGAAGTCATTGTAATTGTTTAGGTTGCCAAAGATGAATAGCAACAGTTCCATCGCCAGATGACTGGGTTTATTTCAAAGGCGCAGAGAAGCAATAAATCTCACATGTGAATTGAAGTCATTTACAGAAAATAAACTAGGAAGTCATACTCTATAAGTAATCAGGATTAGGAAATATTTAACATTCCAGAATACACACACACGCACGCACGCACACACACACACTCACACTCACTCACACAGATTTACTTAGCTATCTAAATGGGGACATTCCATAGACGAAATGGTTTTTATGCTGTAAACTGTATATTCTATGCCCATTCACTAACCCTACCCCTAAAACTACCCATCACACAAAACTTTCTTCATTTTTATAAAGCCTTTAATTACTTTATTTTTTATACCAGTTTTACAAATGAGGACATTCCCAAATGGAGGTTTTGGAAGATTTTGTCAGGTTTTGGTCACTTCTGAGTACAAATTTGTCCCCAAAATATAAAGTAGGTACACACACATGCACACATAGACATAATGATTTTTATACTGTATAAACAATATATAATCTATTCCCTAACCCTAAACCTAACCATCACAGAAAATTTTCTGCATTTTTACATTTTCAAAAAACATCATATGAGCTGTTTATAAGCTGTTTTCCTCATGGGGACCAACAAATATCCCCACAAGGATAAGGGTTTCGGTACAGTATGGGTTCACCAGGACAAACACACACAAACATTTTTTGCTTTTGCACTCATTACTTGCCATTGATTTTTTTCGTTACAATTCATGGATTTTCAGAAATACAGGCTCAATAATCATTAAGCAGCATGCCAGAAACACCCACAGATTAGCTGAATGTGTTTATCAGAGAAAAGTTGAGAGATGAATGCTAGATATTCAGAAAACCACACTTTTCTTAGGAATTATTCGTTTTTTATGCTAATTTTTATGCCAAGGAGTATGGTTGTGTGTATAAATTATATGTTCACCTTGGATAACTCTTGGTTTGTCTCCAGCATCCAGAGTCTATCCATCAGTGAATGACCTGCATTAGGCCCTTCAGGGGCCCTCTAATCATTTTCTCGTGTCCAAGATTTAAAGGAGATTTTATACAAAATATGAGGGCATTAGAGGTTAGAAAACACTGTTTCTGAGAACCCACTTTTTGCTGTGAAATGTTGACTAGAATTATTTTTTACTCTCACTGCGTCATTGAGAAACGTAAAGTAATAATACCAAAATGTTACCCATGCCACGCACACAACATCTGTGAGAGCTCTGAAATGTGAAATTGGTCACTACCACGCAGATTTCACCTTCAGAGCTGTTAAAAGCAAGCCGCCATATTCACTGAAGCTAAACTTGAACTTCTGAAATTAAAAGCAAACATTTTCCTAACTTACTTCAGAAACTCACTAAAGTCTTATTTCTAATTTTACTTCATAAGGTTCACAGGATTAACTGTGACAGCTAGACAAACTCCCATGGCACATACTGTATTGAAAAATGTCAAAGAAAATAAACAAGTCCTGCATGCTGCAGGACAAACAACCCCAGAATTCCAGAGCGATCTGGTGTACTGTGTGGTCAGTGAATGGTTACAAAGAGCCCCTGTGTCTGAGAGGGTGGTGAAACGGGGCCTTACGAACATTCCAGCGGACATAAGAAGGCTTCTCTCTCTACGGCTGTTCGAGCGGCTGTTTTCGTAAGCTACTTTAGAATGTTTGCGCAACTGCTGTTGACCACTTTATTAAAAATATCTTTTGATGCTGAAGCTATGTCCAGCAGTGGGGTCGGCTCAAACCGGTTTGCGAGGAGAAACAACGTTTTGTGGGCGAATGAACGAAGCGTCTGTCAATAGGCCCGGTTCGCAACTACGGTTTGAGCTCAGGGAGCATTTTTGCAATCCGTCCCTGTTTGCCCAGGATGTAAGTGAGACGTACAGTGTTCGCACGCACTCACCTGTCGAATTCAGGCTTTATGCCACCTCACTTCCTCAAACACGCATTTGTGATCTTTCTAGCCCGCATGTGTTTCTGTTAATCTGTCTGGACAGAGTTAAGACGGATGGGAAAAAAAAAAACACAAAACGGAAACGGAGTAGCCTGCGTGAGATCGGAGGCGTTACATGACGAAAGTAACAGTATGCTGAGAGTCAATAAATGCTGTGCTGTGGGGGAATCTGTGAGTGAGTGTGAGAGAGTTTGCCTATCTGGGAAATGTGAATATGTGTTATTAGAACAGGGCTCTTTAGAAAGCTCAGGGGTCACAAAGCTGCATCAGGGTCTGTTTTTATTGACTCATTTTTATAGTAATATATATGTATATAGTTGTAATTAAATAGGCCTACTATTGGAGTATGTTTCACAAGAAAATACTTCATGATCTCAGTTTATATACTTATACAATGTTACCTTGTGTGTCTTTGTCAGATATCTGTGAAAATCGTTTTGACACCAAATGTTTTTCAGTGTTTATATCATGATAGCTATTTTTGCTATAAATTCAACCACAAAAATGTTATATATAACATAAATTAAGTGCATTCCTGTTGCTCAAAGAGTAAAGTGTGGAGCTAGCAATGTCAGGGAATGCAAATAATAATCAGTCTGGCTTCAGTGTAGTCAGGTCTTTGACCCTTGATCCCTTAGTCTGTCCGTTGAACTACCTATAATAACCTACACTGATCCATATTACTACCCTTACAGGCCTAGAAGACATAGGACATGATTGAAGGCATAGAATAGACCTTATTCAGAGCAGTGCCGTGACGGGTATGAAAGTGAGGCTGTGAGGAATAGATTGTTTTCAATGGCATCTGCTGTAAAAAGCGGTATAAAACTGCCAGATCACTTATCATTTTCTACAGCTCATGTTGCCTGGAGTTTTATGTCTCCTGAAGTTTCTTGGAAAGATATATTTGCAGTGCTTCCACAGCAGAACAATCCAAAAACTCATTAAATAACAGTTCGCACTTTTCGAGTAGTTCCGAAAACAACAAAATCACACAGAAACCTGAAAATATGTGTTCTAAAATTGGCTCCAACTACCAAACATGTTTGATATCCTTTAACTGGGTGAAATCATAGTGTAAAGATTAAATAATAATAAAATAGATCAGAGTCTGCGCCCATCATACACTATGACATTTCTGACAGTATGCAGATTTTTGGGCGACAGAGTTGAAAGATTTAACAGAATAACTCTTCACTTAAAATTCCATTTTTTTCAGAGAAAGCTATTGTATGGCTTCAAAAGACAAAGAATACAGTGCATAAGTGTGAACTACAGTACTTTTATGATAGCCCTTTTTGGAGTTTGACATCCTCTAATCCCCATCCACTTTTATTGTATGGAAGAGAGCAGCAGACAGTTTACAGAACTTCTTTTCTTATATTTCATGGACAAAAATAAAGTATTTGGAATGACATCAGGGTGAATAAATGATGACAGCATTTTCATTTTTTGGGTGAACTGTCTCTTTAAAGCATATTCTTCGGTGCTGTGTCTGGGTTAATGTTAGTTAGTGGAAGCTGCAGAGGCAGTTACCATGATGGAGAACAGGAAAAGGAAAATTGGTATTTGTTAATGTATTTGTAAGAGCTGAACTCAGGGCAGTTGAGTCCTGGGTCTGAAAGCGATATTGTCTAAAAGTGGAAAGAAAGCTGATTTTGACAACAGCTCAGCAGCGCTCTGTGTTTTGAGTTTCCACCATGAGATTTTAACAACAAACAGTGTCTGCTGACATGGTAACGTGGGCCGTAATGGTTTACTCTGGCAAAGCTGATGTCACTCACTTGGCAGGGTGGATCCTATTTACATCACTCATTTCGATCCATTTTCCTGTTTGTTTTGACGCAATTTGCCATGATTTCTTTTGGCACCATGTGGCACCATCCAGCTAGTTGGACACGAAATACACAAGTCATTTGACTCCCTAATCCAAGAAAAATGTCAACGCTGAGTCCTCCAAATAAGATACAATAAAACGATGCCATCCAACATGTTTTTTCTGGACAGGACTCCAGCCAGAAGGGAAAAGGACAGGTGGAAGGAAATGTTTGCCGTCAGTCGTGTGCGTCACTAGCATTGGCACCTCAAATGTTCCACATTCCTTGCTGACCTGAGAGGAATCCTGAACATCCCGAGGCCATGTTGTCGGACTCAAAAACACTGTGGAGTAGACTACCCCTCATCGTAAACTCAAAGCTCCAGTCCTTCATGCATCAGGACTTGAAGCAAGAAGTGAACTGTAGTTTACAGTGCTCAAATATGCTCTTTCATGAGCAAACACACAACATCTGCACACATGAAGCTGCTATAACATGGACGACGCCATCGCTCCAAAGTAAAGTTTGCATTCCGTGGAGGTTTTGATGAATTTGACAGAATGTGTTGTGGAAGAGCCCCTTGAATCCGCCCGTAAGCAAATCCTGGAACCGTTTTATTGGGCAGGCGAGGAATGTATATTTCTAACAAGAGTTGTAGCTTTTTGGTTTGCAGTTATTTCCTTTCCCTCCGGATAAAGATAAATACAGAAATGTATTTCCCGTGGGCTGGCACAGTGTCTAAAAATATTGCTGGCAGAACACTCTGGTACATTTTGCCCGGCTCTCAGCGGTATTTTGACAGGAATCAAAGACAAATGAAACTGGACTTGAGTTCTACTCTGAAGTACACCGTGAAAATAAAACTATATTATTTATATTGTATATTATTTTCATTGTTTTATTTTTTGCTGTACTTTGTTATTTTAGTATTGTTTATATACTATTATAGTATTGAATTAGCTTTTATTTTTATGTTCAAAGTCTTATTTTAATTTTTAGTCACGTTTTTATTTGCTTTTATTTATTTGTTTGTTTGTTATATAAATTTTAGTTTCAGTCATTTTAGTACTTTAACTTTACCTTATTTTGTTTAAGTTAAGTTTATATTATTATTATTATTATTTGCTTTATTTCAATCAGTGAAAACAGTTTGTAATAGTTTTAAATAATAAATAAAGTTTGTTTTACTTAAAAATAACAACACTGACTGTACTGTATTAAAAAAAAAACATCAATATAATATAATAATATATGCTAAAATATAAAATAATATAATAATATTTTTTTAATGCAGTACAGCAAAATGATTTGGACACATTTCAGCTAGCTAGCCCGGCTGAGAAACCAGTGCAAACCAGTTATCTAGCTTGTTATTCTTTTTCAGCTGAGCCCTTTATCGAAAACAGTTTGGTTTTAGGCCTATTGAAGGATATTTAGGTCATGGTCCCAGACTACAGTACTCTGGTTACATTCTGAATGGTGATCTCAAACTCCTAATGAGGAAACCGAGATTGGAAGACAAACTGGGTTTTACCTCATCGACAGCAGTTTGGAGCATGTGCTGTGCTTCAAAGCTCCTATTTCCAAAGTCATATAATATTTAGACAAATCTAATCACGTGTTCTGAGCTTCCCAGGATGTTGAACGGATGTGACATTTATTTAAAGCAAATAGTCTTAGTCAGTTGTCCTTCAGGGATGAATTCCAGTAATGCTTTGACTTTTTTGTAACATACTGTAGTTTAATTTTAAAGTGACATGGAATATTTTTATCTGGTTATTCTGAGTTTCAGTGGCATTACGAATTACTGTCAGAATAAAAAAAGTACATGAGCAAGGACAGAATGTACTAAAGGAGCAGATGGGTTTTGTCATTTACAAGAGTACTTTAGCAAAGGGCTTTGAATGGAACAAAAAATTACTTGCAATGGCACTTGAAAAAGACGTTACTAGCCAACCAATAAAAGGCAGACTTATTCAGTGTGTCTGTCACTTCAGAAAACTGAAGTTGAACAATCTGATTTTTAAATCAACTCGCTATACTACCATGAAGGATTTATTTGGACATTTGGCATGTAGGTAATATGGTTTTCGTATTCTTGTCAGTATCGTATAAATACCATGGCACATTAATTTCTGTACCATGGTATATGTCAGACTACCATGGTATTGCCCTCTGATAGTACTGCCACAGTACTGTAAGATAATAAAAAAGAAAGGTATCATATTTATATACCATTGTATTCACATGTTTAAAGAAGTCAAAAATCATGTCCAAAAAACACTGTGGAACTTTTTTGTAAGTTTTATAATCAATTAAAAAGTATGATACTTTTAATATAATAAAACTTTGAAAAATTGAAAAGTTAGAAAACTATTTAAACTTTTTAATATTCTCCAAATCAGAAAAAACAACAACAAAAAAACAACAACAAAACATCTCTTTGTTTAAACATCCCTATGACCAAAACATAAGTCATTTCAATCCCTGTCAAACACTGCCCTCTGCTGTCTCTTATTGGTATTAACATTATCTAAAATATTGTGAAGCTACACAGAATGTCCACACAAGTCACATCAGGTTTTCATTCTCTTATATAATTTAAAAATATGAATAATTCATCACTAATAATGTCAACAACATCAATATTATTAAACGTCTTTAGGCCAAACAGTTGGTAGAGATTTATATAAAGCCTAACAACTCTTGACTTAGGTCAAAATGGAAACAAAATCAACAGGAAGTTGCCTTGGCACGACAGGATGTGTTAGCTTTCTCATTACCCTGCCATATTCTCAACTCTCTGTGATGTTCCATTACAAAAATCTAAACCTCAGTTAAAGTTCAGTTCAGACTGGAAGACGACAACCAAACATGACTTTTTCAACCAAGTCTCTCTACTTTATACACAGTTCAAGCCACAATATAAACGATAACTCAACCACAAATACATGTTTAAAAATCTGTCTTTTAATCCTTGTTTCTTTACAAAATGAGATTTTGGACACCATCTAAGCATCTGTGGTTCCTGTGATGTGGCTAAACGGATGAAGATCAGTGTTCCCACACCAAAGCCTGGAAAGTCTCGGTCACAAAACCTCTTTTCACGGCTCCAGTTGACAAGAAGAAGTGTAGCCCCAAACCAAAGGCTATTGTCCTTGTATTACATCAGTGACTTCCTCTCCTAAACTCTACTATGACCACAACCTCCTATAACGGCCCGTCAACTATTAAGACCCATAATTCTGTTTTTCATAACACTGACTTCTGTTTTCCATATTATAATAGGAGTAAACATACATAAAAGACAGAGTCTTTTGAAGAGAAAGAAAAGAAGTGAGATCATACTTCCTCTCCCTTCCTCTTTCAGTCTTAGCTTGACGGTTGTGGTACAATTTTCAACACAACTAGCACATCATTAGTGCCATTGGGCTAAGCGTCTTCTGAAACAGTAAACAAGTAACAAATCTTACCGCTCTTGAAGAACATCTTGGGAGTTAGGAATGAGAGACTGAGGGAAGGAAACCGTTCTGTGGCATTCTTGAGCACACATTGGCACATTTTTTGCCGTGTTGGTGTGTGTGAGGGAGCCTGAAGGCCTTAACAAGAGATGTTCCGTGCTGTACCAGGGACTCCCAGGCACTAACAGTGGGCTTACAGTACCCTGCTGTAACAGAGGATAAATCTAGAACAATCACATCCCTTCAGCTTCAAATTTAAGGACTGTAAAATACATCTCGACTAGTTCCTGAAGAGTCTGTTTAAATCTAATCATTGCTAATGACTGACATTTCTGATCCTGATCTTATACCAGTCTAAATTATGCTACATAAAAGTAACAATCGTGTCACTTTATTTTCTTACTAATAAATTAGTTTTTTTTTTGCGCTTAAGACTTAAATTTAGACCTTTGCAGCAAGCAAAGATATCGTTCGGCATGAGAAAATTTGCTTTTGTGTCCTTTTTAAAATGGATAGTTCATCCAAAAATGAAAATCAATTTGTAATTCCAAACCCTAGTCAATGTTCCACACCTGTTTGACTTTCTTTGATCTGCAGAATTTTTATTTTTTTTTAATGTGGGGGTCCAAGCAACACTTGACCCCATTTAATTTCACTGTATGGACAAAAAACACTGAAACATTCCTCAAAATATCTTTATGTTCCACAGAAGAAAGAGGGTCATACAGGTTTAGAATTGAGGGTGATTGAATGATGAATATATCAGTCATGGTTATAGTAACTGATTATATGTAATCTGGATTACGTAATCAGATTCCTAAATGTATTACATGTGATTGGACTATATTCGGAATCTGACTACAGTTACTTTTTATTGATTACATCATTACTTTCTATTCACAAAATGGCAGTAAATTATTCATAATTCAATGATTTTCCCTAATTCTCCTAATTTTATCTTTTACAATTGTTTCTTTCTAAAAAAGGCCTATCATATGTTTGGAAAGTCTTCCAGTTTTGCAGAATTGATTTTTTTCTGGAAACTTTTTACTTTAACTTCACTACATTTAAAAGACAAATACAATTCTGGCAAGGTCATTGAGTAGAAAGTAGTAACGTCAGTCAGTCAGGGGATGATTTTGGTTGCAGGGGTTGCATTTTGGTTGGAAATGAAAGTCGGTTTGACGTCAGAACCCGACGTCTGATTGACGTCAGAAACCGATGTCGGATTGACCTGATTTTCATTTTCAACGTTGAGTTTGGTCTTCTAAATGCAAATTTTGTCATTGTTTTGTAGCACATTAGCTTATAACAGTAAAGCCCCTTTCACACAGCGCGTTGATCGCGGGAAATTGCCGTAAAATTGCTAGAGTGCCTTCTGTGTAAACGCAAACACGTCCCGGGATTGATGCCGGGATGGGGACCTAGTAACATTGCCGGGATCAGTCCCGGAACGAACCCTGTGTTAACAAAAGCCAGGACCAATGCCGTAAGGGGTGTGTCGTAGTGATAACTTGAAGCACAACGTAATTACGGCTTATCGAATTAACACGCTGAAAAGAAGTCGTAATCGAAAACAAAAGTTGTGATTTGACCACGAAACATGTTGTACATAAACAACAAAGTTTGAACATCAACATCTAATGCCTGATCAGCTGCCATGTTGTTCAAAGCAATGCAAACACTTTCGCTGTTGTACCACAACATGTTTTCGACGCGTACGTTACACGTCACGTGTTTTTACGGGATCTTTACGGGATGTGTGTGAACGCACAGATTCCGGGAAATCACTGGCAGTGTGAATGAACCAGAATCAACATTATCCGTGTATTTTCCAGAATCTCTGTGTGGAAGGGGCTTAAGGCTAACGTATTCATACTAAAAGCCAAAATACTTTAAATAGGGCACTATTCCAGGGAACAGCCATTTGGGTGTCCGAAACCATTGTGGACGTTATTGGGTGCACTTATTCAATCTCACATTCAATCCCACTATTGGAACTGTGTTCTAGAAATACATTTGCAATAAAACTATGCAATAAAACAATGCATTGACATTTACTTTTTACTTTTGATACTTAAGTACTTATAAAAACAAGTACTTATGTCCTTTTACTTAAGTAAAAATCGGTCTTTACAACTTTTACTTGTAACAGAGTAATATTTGACCAGTAGTATCTGTACTTTCACTCAAGTAAGGAAGGTGTGTAGCCTACTTTGTCCACCTCTGAAAAACAGCCACTAGTAAGGCAGCTATATAATAATTTTTATTTTCAGATGAACTAAACCTTAAAAGCAAACAAACAAGCAAACTGAATTTAATAATGCAAAACAAAGAGAAAAAAACAATAAACATGTTAACCTAAAATACATTTGTAATATAAAATGGCCATGTCATTTCATTAAAAACTCCAGCTACAAATAAAGTCTCTAAATATTTACAAGAAATAAACATTTATTGCTTAAAAGACATAGACAGCATATAAAAATGTAATGGTTTTGAATATAATGCCAGCATTCATTTATGAAACACACATTTAGCTTATAATGAGAGGAATACAGTTCGCAGAGCTCTGGACTGAACGCTTTTGCATGTGTTATTTTTATTTTTAAGGTAGCTTTCCCTTTTAATATAACTACCAGTGTCAATGAGATAAATGTATTAAAAAATATACACCACTTCTGAGGAGTTCTGCATGACAAGTACTTTCAATTGCTTTCATTGCATACAATGAAAGTCAATGGGGTCCAAAACAATATTAAACCTCACTGGTTTTCATTTTATGGACCAAAAAATCAAAAACAAAAGATTGTTTTTTGTGTTCCGCAGAAGAATGTTAGTCATACAGAGTTGGAACAACATGAGAGTGAGTAAATTACATTTTCATTTGTGGGTGAACTATCCCTTTAACTCACAAGACATAGGATGTGGTGACATTTTGCAGATTTATATGCAAGGCGTTTGTTAGAAAGGCTTTCAAAACCGCAGTGTACTAACCAAGGAGATTCCACGAGAAGGATGAATGATGCCTACATGAATACAGCACAGTTGTGATCAGTGTTAGTGATAAACTTGATTTAGGTTAAGTAAAAATGTGTCACACAGTGCAATTACTCTATACTGTCTGCAAGGTGTAAATCTTGAGCTTCACTGCTGCTGGAAAACACTAGGCCCAATGGAACCCGCTGTAGGTATGTGTGTTTATGAGTACACGGGATGAGATGACAGCAGACATTAGAGGTGAAAGCAGGTCTGGAGTATGAGCAAGAGACAAGCAGTGAAGAGCAGGGCGATGGAACTTTCACAGTGAATTTCTGAGACATTCCTACAGGTCACGACAGCAGCAGACGTCTGCTCTAACTTTAGCTCCGGAGGAGAGACGATCATCCCTTGAATCTGTTAGAGACAGAGAAAACAACTTGAATCAACCTCTTAGAAACCTCTTGAAAATACTGACCACTTGAAAAAACATTGATATGGACACTACTGTTCAGATTTTTGGGGTCGATAAACATTTATGTTTCTTAAGTCTTTTTTTATGCTCACCAAGGTTGCATAATATTTACTTAACTGTCACTTTTGATCAATTTACTGTATCTTTGCTACTGAAAATATACTGAATGTTTATATAGAACGAAATATACTGAAAGCCAAACTTTGAATGGTATTTCAGTGCGTTCAGTATTTTTTTCCACAATAAAAAGTTGTTCACATACAGTAAAGAAACAAATAGAGCGTTTAAGATCACATGACCAGACAAATAATAGTATTATTTGAATATCCTCCCATGTGAACAGCATATTTAATGTGCCTTTGGTATTAATTGTTTTTTTTTATTATTCAGCATCCACATCATTAGGTGTCAGTATACGTCCAAGGCGCCTTACTAGCCACATATACAAAAAAATTACTGAGGGCGACTTTAAAATGAAAGAATATAAAAGAATATAGTGGGCTTCTTTTATAAAAGAAGCCCATGGCATGATATATATATCATGCCATTGCATAACCAAAATCACTCACCGACCACTCATCCTGGCCTATCTTGGAGCAGCGGACATTCATGGGAAGTTTCCGTACCATGTTGTTGAACGCTTTCCCTCTCTTCCTCGTCCACTTATATTTGTCCATGGCCTCCGTGAAGGAGAGGTTGCTGTATTTCTTAGGACTCTTAATCACAAATGGCCAAGTTCTTCAGAAAAAGCAAAAGAGATGGTTTTGGTGTAGTGCATTTGCGTAATATCATAACCATACTTAATTCTATCCACATTTGATCACCCAAGTCTTTCCAATACATTTGTTTGTGTAATACATCCAATACATCTTACCATACAGTTACAAGGAATGGGAACTGCAGCTGTCATCCAAGAGGATGCCAAAGCACCTAAAAAGTATCATAAAAAGGAGTCCATATGTCTCTTTTGAACTAAATTGACACCTGTCCATATTAATTTTTGTATTTGAATTTAGATGATATTAAGCATCTGCTATTTCATGAGAGAATTAGTGGTCTGATCATTTTTTAAATGAATCTTTTAATGAATCGATTGCTCTTTTGCAAAATGGAATGATTTGTTCATATTTTAGAGCACAACAACCTACATTTCCACACTAATAGTACACCACCTTTATGATACTTTTCAGGTTGTGTACTATATGATACTTTTCAGGTTGTGTACTAAATTCTTCATTTTTCATTCAGTGTGGAGAAATTGCATGGAAACAGCAACTAGCAAAATTATTTGTTTTCACAAAAATGTGTCCTTTTGTGTTTCAGAGAAGAAAGTCATACAGGTTTGAAACTACTTGAGGGTAAGTAAATTATGGATCCCCCCCCACCATTTTTCAGGTCAACTACTCCTTTAATTTTTAAACACTTTATGCTTGGCTTATAAGTCTATACACATCAATGCAAATATCATAGTTTATATTCATTTAAATACCTATAATCCAACTCTTTTAGCAGTACTGAATTAAAAAAAAATTGTTTTAGGGTAATATATAATGTTTCTAACTTATGTGCTACTTGAATAAGGGCTGCATCTGTGAAATTGTACTGAATATATTATATACAGATATGAGTTTTAAAAATATTAATTATGGTACTGTTTACCGTATTCCCCATATCTTATATGATGGTTTGAGTGTCATAAATGTACTCACTGATCAAAGATATGCCAGAGGGTCCATATCCCCTCAGTGAGCTTTATATAGTAGGTGTGTGTGTGTGTGTGAGAGAGAGAGAGTGTGAGTAGTGATCGAAAGATAGAGGGCGCTTGGGGCAGAGCTTTTGAAACTAAATCCGTTTAGAGTTGCCAGGTCTATTCCCTTACAATCCCCCCAATTCCAGCATCTGAGAACAATACTGCTCTGAGCCTCAGGGGGTCGAATAAACATACTCCACCAGCAGGGCCCTTCAGATGTTCCTCATTTTAGACGTACACACCCACGTCCATCCAAAACACACATTCGCCTGCTCACACGCAAAATCACAAACAAACATGTGCGGACATAACAAACCACACATCTCTCTCTCCCTATACAAACTAGTGAAAGGAATCTATACAAAACATAAGCAGCTCAGCAGACGCCCAAAGAGTCGAAAACACACAGCTGCTCTGAAATGCGGACCTCCCTTAAAAGTCATATATTATGTCTTTAGATTTATACCACGGTTGCGATAACATCTCGAAGAGCTAGATCCACCTATATAATTAGCTAAGATCCACTTACCTTTCTAGATGACTGCTGGAGAGCCACCATGTTTGAATGTGTTACTAAACTGATTGGTTACACAACAGTGATGTCATGATGTCCACAGATGATGCGTTTAGCATAACTGGAATTTCAGAAACACGTAAAAGAGAAGTCTTGAAGATTGATTGATTATTTATTTTTATCTCAGCAATGAAAATTGCAAACTAGGTTTCGCAAGAAGGGCAAACTAGATTTGATAACATCTGTCTTTTGGCTCTCTTAGAATGAGACAAACACATTTTACAATGACCATTCCAGATGTCCCAGTTGGTCGGACAAACAATTTGCACTTTCTGATGGAAGCAAGATGGTACATCTTCAGGTAAAGCTCTTGTGCTGACATGACAGCAAGAACATTTGGATGATAAGTGAAAACAATTATCCTCACTTGATCATCTAACTACCCGGCGGGCCATCAATCAACCGCTGTTAAGCTATTACGAGACGCCAGTCTTATGTGAACCAAGTTGTCATTGGAAGGTCTACCATTTCACAGAATTGTCTCAAGTTTGTTCCATTTAAATGAATATATTGCCCTTGAACTTTCTTTCCATTGTTTTTCACCCTTTTTCTCTCTGTTTTCTTATGTTTCATAACCTACTTTAGCTTACTGCTTAGTACTACTTTTGTCATTTTAAATTTCATTTTAAAGGAGCTGTAAGTGTTAGCTGTTCTGGAACTTAAACCAGACTAAAGCCCAAAGTATCCACCTTATTTACGTAACAGTGGGTCCAGCCGTTTAAAAACTTGAAAGTACAATCTGCTTCCAGTTAGTTTAGCTGTACAGAAACAGTCCGTTATCCTGCTTGATATTGCAAACTGGTATTTGTCATCATGTTATTTTAATTTCTTATTGTCATCATAAACACACTGGTTTTTAGTGCAAATTGTTTTACTGCACATTGTTTTCTTCTAGTTATTAGTGGCTAATGAATCTGAAGTCTTGCACATTCACTGAAAATATTTTACTTCCGCGTTGTAAAATAAGGTGGATACTCCTTACTCTGGACTGTAAAAATATACATCATTTTTGATGAGAACTCTTGGCCTCTCAAGTTGTGAGTGTCCCTGAACTCTTTCACACAAGTGCTTGTTAATCTTTTGTAGTTCCGTCTCATCCGTTTCTTTTTCAGAAGATACGCAACTCTAGTTTAAACGATGTCTATCAAGCACACTATCAAATGGAGTATACTTTGATAGGCTATGCATTCAGCTAAGTATTCGTGGCAAAACTGAAGTATACTTTAGCCAATGAATTAGACTTTCCAAAACCCCGCCTTCAAAGATACACTGTACTTGGAGCATGTGAGTAGTAGCATCTCTGTCCTGTCAAAGTTGACAAAAACAACAGTAGCAAATAGCAGTAGCGCTTTTGAACATTAAAGTAACAATTGACAATTGCTAAATAAGGCTGGATATAGCAAAATGCAAAATGTATGACAGGCAGATAGTGCCTTAAAGTCTTCTGATTGGCTAAACACAAAAATCTAGAGTCTAGTCTCAGCCTGTTACAGACACATCTGTTATTTCAGGATGCTTAATATAGTCATATCTCTCAGGTAATTTGGATGTTTTTCTTGTGCAGCCTCATACTTGTGTATATTTGCCACTAACAAAGAAGTTCAGACTTACGTAACAGGCTCCTGAATCTCTTTGACCCCAATGAATTTGAGCTGGCCGGTGATTTCTGGTAAACTCTCACACCTGGCTAGGTTAACCCTGGGGTAGTACAGCAGATACGACAAACACATCTCATCGCGTGTACTAAGACCTCCCTGTAGAAAAAGAAAGAAAGATATTCCACATTACTAGGGTCAAGACCTTGAAATATTACACTGACATAATGCATCTGAATCATTGTAACAGCCAAAGGCCTGTGACAAATTATGCCCAGTATACTGAGCAAAACTGAACTGACATGCACAGAGCAGCAAATATATCTTGATCTCTCTAATATGAATCCAAAACACCAGTGATTTGGCCCTGATGTTTATGGATTGTGGACTGTCTACAGAGAAAAAGCAGCTCGGCTCAGCCTATCAGCTCACTGGCTTCATGTGTACGGGCAAACATCAGCAGCTGGATCCATCTCCACAGACTTGCAGATGTTTGCAGACACGTTGTTTAGCCAAGAGCCTGCTGTTGAGATTCAAAGACGTGTTTCTAATAGAGCTGTTCAGTTTGTAGTCCTAAACTCTATAGTTTTAGTTTATAGCCCCCCCCCCCCACACACGTATGTATATATATATATATATATATATATATGTGTGTGTGTGTGTGTGTGCGTGTGTGTGTGTAATTTAAAATGTAACATTCTAAAAAAAAAAAAAATTATATATATATATTAGGGTTCTTAAGGTTGCTTACAAGTTGATACATTAGGACTACCGTAGTTGTGTACCTTACAACATGTAAAAGGTTGTAAACTTAAAGGGATAGTTCACCCAAAAAAGAAAATTCTGTCATCATTTGCACCCTCATGTTGGTCCAAAATCTGTACAACTTCTTCTGTGAAACGAACGTACGTATCTTTTACATTCCACAAAAGAAAGAAAGTCATAGTTTTGGAACAACATGAGGGTGAGTAAATGATGACAGAATTTCCATCCCTTTAAACTATCCCTTTAAGTTGGTGAACAAAATGATAAAGTTTCAAGTAATATTCCCCACAGACCTTTGTAAAGTCATACATCAAGAAATGCTATTTTAAAATCCCATTAGAAATTCCCAAAGGAAGCCATGGCAAATTACCGCTCGGGGTGGCCTAAAAATCAGACATCTTGACTGAACAGCTCTATTACAGTATTATTAAGGTTTGCTATTATCCATGATTAATATGATAAATAATTCTGTATAAGACACACATTTATACAATTGTTAAAAAAGCAAACAACTTCATAAGCTTGAATCTTACCCAGGTCATGTTCATTCTGCCTTTAGTGTTGTATCTACACTCAGTGATTAGAGAATCTCCCTGGTGACAGAAAAACAGGCAAGTTAATGCATGGTTAGTAAAAACATTTGCTTATCTATTATGCTCACTGTTGGGTGTTAGCCAAACAAACCCTTTTAAATAGACACCAGTCTTACAGATCCACAATGTGCGCTGTTTACATGTTGAATTTATTACACCACTCTTAGGTAATACAAAGTGTTTGAAAATGGACACTGGAGCGGATAATGATAATTGCTACAATACTACCAATCCCTCAGCTATAAACTCTAAATCCTGAGAACAGTGTAAAGAATTTAGTCAGAGTAAATGTCATATTTAATTTGACCCAAACGAGACTGTGCGAGATAAAAGCACAGTATCACAGAACCTATTTTTTGGTTTTCCAAAAATGAGTAAAGCAAACTGTGAGTATCTGGTGATTAATGCAACACATCAATTTCACCCTCAGATGGAGCAATGAAGATTATGAAACTGAAATGGACTGACAGGCAGGATGATCCTCTCCTGGCTGAGCGGCTGGAACTCCTGGAAGTTGAAATCAAACTGATCATCTGAGGCAAGTGGCTGGAGCTCGACCTGCTGGCGGAAGTGTCTGGTTCTGATAGCCCGTCCTGCCAGGTGAGCGTGGAGCAGAACTGCAAACACATGAACTCCACTGGGCATCTCACTGTCTAATGACTTACAGGAAGAGAGACACGTTATACTTTTTTTTTTTTTTTTTTTGGTCTGGGTTTTGAGAAACTTACATTAACTTAACTTACACTAACATTAAAAAGTTTGGAACTAAGACATTTTTTTGTTTGTTTTTAAAGAAAATTAAAGCTTCTGTTCAGCAATGTAGGATTTAATTGTTAAAATGTTCTGTTTTTATACACTACCTTCAAAAGTTTGGAATCAATGCAATTTTTTCTAATTATTCAGGAAGGACGCATTAAATTGATTAAAAGTGACAGTCAAGATTTTTGCAATGATACAAATGATTACTATTTCAAATAAATTATGTTCTTATTCTAAACTTTTTGTTAATCAAAGAATCTTGAAAAATGTATCACAGTTTCTCCAAAAATATTAAGTAACTATTTTCAAAATTGATAATAATAAGAAATGTTACTTGAGCAGCAAATCAGAATATTAGATTGATTTCTGAAGGATCATGTGACAATGAAGACTGGAGTAATGATGCTGAAAATTCAGCTTTGCCATCACAGGAATAAATGACATTTTAAAATATATTACAATAGAAAACAGTTATTTTAAATTGTAATAAAATTTCACAACATTTCTACTTTTATTGTATTTTTGACCAAATAAATGCAGCATTGTTATGCATATAATACTTTTACAACAGCATTTATTTATATAAATACTCATTTGTAATAATATAAGTCTTTACTGTAATTTAATGCATCCTGGTGAATAAGAACATTGATTTCGTTCAAAACTCCTTCATAGTGATTCCAAATGTCTGAATGGTACTAGTGTAGCTATCGAATATCATCTCATAGAGTGTAAATGGAGTGTAACCACTATAATTCCAGTGTTTTTGTGGTCTCACCTCCTGGAGACACTCCTGTGTGCAGTGCCCGTCTGTAATATAATCCTGCATGCCTGGGGGCAGCATGTGGTAGAGACTGACCCACACTCCTGTCTCTATGACCCCAGCATCATAGCGCCTCAGGCTGGGGCTGTAGTAGAAACGCAGGCCTGAACTGTCCACTATCCCTGAGGAGAGACCAAAACAACCTGATCTCATGGGAAAACGTAACTATGTTACAAGGCGGCGATTTCGTATGAATTTGTGCGACGTGAATCGTACAAAAACTTGATTATTCGAAAAAAGAGTAAGCATGGAAGTATCCCCACCCAAATTTCGCGATGAGATTGTGTTGGTACGACACTTACAGAAAAGCTCCTTATTGATTGGCTGAAAATCTTTGTAGTATACCATGGATACTATATTGATTATTTTACATAACATATAATAACCGACACAAAATGTGACAGAAAATAACTGTAATGTAATGTTTAGTCATGTCATATAAATAAAAAACAGATATAACATACGGCACCTCTTTGAAAAGATGGGTTATCAAAGTGAATCTCCATCTGTACATAGACTGGATCTATTGAAGTTCCTAAAGACATTCCAACATGTGGAGGATAGGTGAAGCCCTGCAATACATAAAATAATTTCCATTCAATATCTGAAACTCATTATTTCAAATGAATTTGAACTTATGAAATGATCACCTCTCCCCCAATAGCCCAGGCGAACAGGACGGTTTCGCAGGTGAAGAAGGAGTCTGGCATATTTGGATGGTAGCATTCATGTCCTCTGTTGATCTCACTCTTGTTCAGATTGCTGTCGCACTGGTAGAGCAGAATGTGATGAACCAGACTCTCATGACCTTTCTGAATCAATGGCTCTATCTGAAAACACCAAACAAAGAGAGTGGAATATAAATAGCAGAGTTGTGCACCACTCAAAATTGAATTGAGAATGCCTTTTGAATTTCATTTCTGTTTTTGAGTTTGAACTGAGGTAGCAAACAGGGTGCAGAATTGTTTCAATTTGAATTGAAGGAATTAAAATGGTATTAAATTCAAATAGACATCTCACTTAGCAGTAGAGAAAAACCTTATTATTAAGGACTAATGGAGTATAAAATGTATTTATTTGTTTATTATTAGAATAATTTATAATTAGTTTATAATTAGCATTTATATCATTATAGATTCAACCTGAAAATGATATTATAAATGTCAATATGTATGACATAATTAGCTCAAATCAATATTTATATTTTGTTTCAAAATTCAGTACATTTGTCTTCCGGTTACACCAATTCAAATTCCACTTAACAATCCTGTTAATGGGTGTGGCAAATTCAAACTGTTGGATCCAAAGGGAACAAAATGTGTACATACATTTTGAAAAATAACCCAACCCTTTAATATTTATTATTGTTCACAAGTTTGGGGTTTGTGAGATTTTCTTGCTTTGTTTTTAAAAGTACTCTCTCATGCTCCCCCACACTGCATTTATTCGATCAACTATACAGCAAAAAAAAGTAATCTTGTGAAATATTATTACAATTTAAAATAACTGCTTATTTTAATATATTTTAAAACGTAATTAATTCCTGTGATGGTAAAGCTGAATTTATTTTCAGAATTTTGTAAATCTCACTTTTGATTTAATTTGTCCTTGTGAAAAAAATGAGTAAATCCAAAATAAGAACACTTTCCACTACACGTGCTGTTCAGAGCTTTGATAAAGGGATCAGCCATAAAGATTTTTTAAAAGTAGGTTATCTTTTTAAAACACTATATTTAGGTCCTCTACAAGGAAACTGTGTGCGTGTATGTGTGCGTGTGCGTGTGTGTGTGTGTGTGTGTGTGTGTGTGTGTGTGTGTGTGTGTGTGTGGATTCTTGAGCTAAAACTAGCTCAGATATCTTTGGAGTAGGAAGTGGGGGATTTTAGAATGATTTTTTTTTTCTCCTCACAGTGGGCTCCTTCTGTCGGAACTGGAATTCTAAATAAAAGCATTTCCAACAGAGCTAACTGTGTCCTCTCTTCCAGGGGCCTCTGCCTAAAGCAGTGGGACCCAGGGCCAAACAGTGGCTGTATAAATATTCAAACATTCCTTTATTTCCCTTCCACCTCCTCTTTTTTACCCATGGGGAGCCATTTTGTTTTTTGAGACCCCAAAATCTAATGGACATGTAACATTTTGTATAGTTGTATTATATTGTATCTAACTGATAACAGCATGTCTAATCCATCTTACGTACAGATTCAGCTCTCACCACCTATGTTGTCTTCATACTGAACAGCATGATTTCATGCACATGGCTGTATTGACATTAATCAAAAAGTTGCTATGAAAGATGCACTTTTTTGTTTAGGTAACAAAATTGTGTTTTTTTTGTCATTGAGAACACACTAACATCACTTGCAATCATTCAAAAATATTGCACCAGGGTATTCTGATAAAATGCTCATCACAGAGCCCAGAAAATGAGATGACAAACATTTGTGACAATTACAAGCACAAGTTGTGCTTTTATTGTTAGTCAATCATCTGCAATATGCCTAAGCGTGCATGCAATCTGTTAGACTACACAAGCAAATTAACTACCCTTTATTTGGGCTCTTACTGTATAAAGTACACCCTCATCTGGCATCACATAGCATGAGGCTTAGACTGAATAAGGACAGTGACAATATAGCCTGAATATAGACAGTGAGAGCATAGTGTCTGGAAAATCTGCTCCTGTTTGACAGTTCAACATCTGCTCTTTGAAACTGAGCAGGAAACATACAGACACTGATATGGTTATATGGGGCAGCTGGCATCAGACTAACACAGCCTGGAGCTCCACAAATACCAGACTAGTGTATGTAGAAAGGACACGGTGAAGAGGGGTCACAATAATTATTCACTTGTTGGTTTTAACTGATTTGTGTTCAGTTGATGTTAATAAAAAGGTTAATGTGAGGCTAAATGTAATATCATGGTCCATTTACAGTACATGTACCCAAGTGATATGACAAACTTTATTTTACAGTATGCTCCAAAAGTATTTTGGTCATTTACAATTGCTTGATTTAGGCCACAACTAAAGTCTGCAGGCCACTGACTAGTGAATGCAAGTGTGCATTTGTCTGTATGTTTCATCATCTTGTAAAACATGGACTACTCAAGTCTATTCACTGTATAGAGTCTTTGTATCCATCACACTACATGCTGAACATTGCAGCAAACTAAATGGCATGCATTCATACTGCGTGCTGCTCACTTCTGCATGTGCAGAGCTTATGTTTTTGCTAAAAACGAGGAGCTGTAGCCATAGTGATGAATTCATGGAGATGAATGCACGCCTGTCTTTGCACAGCTGAATTTTACATAGGCACGAACTGGTGACTACAACAGTTAAATTAAATTAAAGGTTGGCGCATCTGAAAAATTAGCCTGAAAGGATGAAGCTTAATTGTAGTAGTTTATCATATGATTAAAGTACCTATTCTGCCTTTAATTAAGTAAAACTTGAAAAGCTTAGTTATGGGAAGACTCTTTCATCTGGGTCAGAGAGTATAATTTCAGTAACATGTCTGATCTACAAATAGCAGCTGCAAAAGACAATAATAAGCAGGTGAGATATAAAATAGAAGCGAGGGAGACAGAAAGAGACTCAGGTGACAACATAGCAAAATAAACTGATGTAAAAACAACCAATATAAGGTAAAACATACCATGTTTTGAAACATGCATGTGAAATATATTTTATGTACAAATGGTTAAGCTATTCAGTAGCATGACAGTAGCTGTCATGAAAAATATGAGTGTTTGGCATGGTAATGTATATGACAATGTTGATATATTTGGTCTGGCGGAAATAGATCTGCTACGCTGCTGCTATTGCTGCTGCGGAGTAAGTACGGGACCTGCTACTGCCAATATATACACAGACACTACTGTGATCATGTACATGCTGCTGCTGTACAGTATAGCATACATGAATTACCCGTAGGATATTTATGCAGGTGGAGCTGGGGAAGGTGGAGGGTTTCTGAAAGTGTGCTGCACTGCTACAGCAAACACTGACCAAGTATTTTAAAAGTTAAGTAGCGAGCTAATTGGCTGCTGATGCAAGAGGAACCAATCAGCTGTGCTTTATAGAGAGTAATGTGATTGCTAGCAGATTGAGTTAAGGATATCAGCTATTAAATCAGTAAAGATTGTCAAGTCTGATCCTCTCTGTCATACAGTATACTGTACAGCATTGGATCCGATTCAGTCTAGTGAATCAGTTCATCCTATATGGTCCTCTCTTATACGTAGCATTTTCATGATTCATGTTGTCATATTTAGTGTAAATTTACCTGTTGAAATTTGATACTTTCAAAGTAAAACTCCACATTGTTATTGTGCCAGTAAAATATATGGCACTGATTTAATTGTAGAAAGTATATATATATATATATATATATATATATATATATATATATATATATATATATATATATATATATAATCCCTTAAGAAACTTCAATGTTAGCTATTGTTTGCTACTTGTAGAGTACCTAGCTACTTTTTGTAAACAGAAGCTTGAATGAAGTTTAACAACAAATTACACAAATTATGGTTACCTAGTAGCCTGGCAAACAACAGTAAGTAGCTTCCCCATCACTGTGGTAATATAATAGTAATATCTAGAAATTATTTGTAAGGACTTTGTTTAAAACTGCAGAGAGAAGTAAAATGCACAAGCTTCATTAAAGCCCATAAATGTATGTACAGAAGAAGTTAACCGAGATCGTAAAAGGCACTTCAAAACAGGAGGATTTAATTGGCGATATGCAAGCCTATAATTTCCTAAGCATGCATCTCTGGAATAGCTATCTCATCTCTGGAATAAAACATGACTTAAATTAATGCAAGTATTTTAAACATTATGATTTCATTAAGATGGGCATGCTTTGCCATTTAAATAGTTGTATTACTCACTCTGATTACATGATGTTTCTTCTTTAACACTGGAATTTTATAGATCTGACACCAGTATGTTGTATCCTTATGAGGCACAGGAACCTGCAATATTTAAAAATGTTTACAAAATTCCCAAAACAGTTAAACAGCAGTTAGATGGCAACAACCAGCAATATTCCATTGTGGACTGGAGAGTGTGGACTTCCAGCTTTTTATTAATCATATTTCCTGTTTTTTTTTTTCTATTCAGTGCTGAACATTTGTTATGAGGTTGTAAATATGTACACTCTTATAAAATCTGGTGTTTGGCAGTATCCCACAGGCATAAAAGGAGCCTTGTTTTCATTGAAAATACCCAATCAGCAGGCAAAAGGGTCTGTATTTTAAAAGGATTCATATGTAACCACAAAACCTTGACATTAAGGGCCTTGATTTTTCAGCATGCACAAATAGACAAAACAGTTGGCATAACACTGCCTTAGGCTAAGCCGTTCTATGTCACTCTTAGCTCATCAAACGCTCCAGCAGTGTGCTGAACGCACTTTCCTCACCTCCTCGTTCTGAAGGTCAAAGAAAGCGGTTCGTGCTGGGATGCTGGAGCTGCTTCCAGGGTTGAGTAATCGCAGACTCTTTCTGCCTCTGTTCATCCCATGGTAGACTGGTCCTGACACTCCCACGTCCTCCTCATGGAATGCCCAGATCACTCTCACTGTACTGCCCTGCTCAGTAACAAATTATGGGTAATTGTAAGCTTACTGTAAGTGCAATAGGCTTTTTATATAAGTAATCATTTGACAACATTTTAGGGAATTAAGTTGATTGAACTCCTCACTAAAACACCATACTATTGTTTTCCCTTGAACAAAAGGCTATGTGCTGACATTATAATTACAAATGAGAGCGCAGTTACAAAGCTTTGGTTTGGTGCACGCTCCAAAAATTGGATAAAGAGACACTGACACTAAAAGCTGTTTCTTTTTAGACTTATGGAGCCAGATGTAATGATGCATGTAGTCAAACCTACCGTAATGACTTTGTCATTGTCATCACAGGTCTGGAGGTTTCTGCTGAAAGCCAGGACAGTATGTGTGCCATTCTCTCTGCCGTACAGAAGCTGGTAGCTCTGCAGTGGATCTTTGTGGACCTTTCTGTTCGAGTCTGTAAAGTAGTCCTGAACAGAGTGAGGAGGAACCAAGTTAGTCCATCTCAGGTTTGCACCTTTTAATTCTGAACCTGTTTTAATGGAGTATTGGGATCATGTGAGTAAATCTTCTTGGTTTTGGTCTGCATGCGTTCACATTTGATTACCTTTGATCAAAATGTTTGGTCAGCTGCACTCACAAATGTTCTATTTTTGTCCAATGCATTCAGACAAAACTATAGCTACGTTTTGGAACAAAAACAGTCATGACTCATGCTTACAAAACTAAAACTTCAATGCATAGGTATAAAAGAGTCTTCAATAGACAATGCTGATGAATAGCCCTTTGCTGAACACTAATCATAAACTTGGTCTATTTTATACATCATACAATTAGACACAGCTGGATGGGGATTATAATGTGCAGAATATGGACAGTTGGGGTGGATGTATTCAAATATTACCCTGTTTTCATTTGAAAGGGTATAGTGTCTGTGCAAGTACTGTCTGATTAAAATCCAGGTCACAACAAGGCAGCTGATTATAGTCAGGTCAGTGGGTTACTGTTGATGATCTCATTGCAACAGATTTCAGAACACAAACAAAAAACTATTACTGCAGATTTAAATGATCAGACAGTGGCCTTTAATGTTGCTAACACTCTTGAAAAGTATGTAATTTTATAAACTCTGTTTAAGTAAAAAAAAATAAATAAAAAAAATACTGATGTAAAAAGTATGCAAAAATGATGCATAAAATAAGTTACTTCACCAGCGTGTGACCAATGTTGCATTTTGGGATGGTAAAACAAATGAAAGTAAAAATAAAATCAGTCAAACTAATTTGACTGATTTTTTAAAAACTTTTTTTACTTTAATTTTTTCTTTCATTTTTACATATTGTTGTATAAGTTTAATGGATGGGAACAAATATGTTGTAAATGATTTTTTTTTCCCATCACAGATCCATAAAGATTTTATTCAAAAGACTTAAATAATTTGAGTAACCTGCTTAAAACTGAAATAATAATAATAATAATAATAATAAATATAGCTGCAAGTAGCGATACGGGGCCAAGCTCCTAAGGTACCACAAGCAGAGTAAGCAGTGTAGGCAGAGTAAGCACAGCATGTACAGCAAGCAAAGAGGGCAGCAAGCACAGCAAACATGAAGTACAGCAAGCACAGCAAGTATTGCAAACATATGAAGCATTTTAAGCAAATCAAATGTCGTGAAAGCATAGCAATGTGCATCTAAAAAAGTAGTTCTGTATATTCCTTTCATTGCATTGGGTCAGTTTTGACCTGGAAGTGGTACATAATTGTAAAATTCTTAATGTTTCATATTTCTAATTTGTGAATCCTGGTTTCCTTTCCTCATGTTAGGGTTAGGGCTATCCATTGAATACACATTGGTGTTCTGTTTAAAGCTTCATATATTTAATTTGAAATGTATAAAAGCCAGAAGAATTAACAAAATAGAGGTTTACTTAGACCACCACAAACCTCTAATCACACCCTTCTGCTCTCTAGCTCACTACTTTACACACAATGCACAAAAAGAGATATGAAGATGAGAATTAACCCACAAAGGCAAAAAAAAGAGTATATGTTTATGAATATGAAGAAGACAACCAATTTATGTAACTGCTTACATTGCAATCAGAAAAAAGTCAATGACTGCTATAACCATCCTATTTGATCACACAACTTTCTGGGTACTCAAGACTTCAGGTGGGAATCAACATAGAATGAATAAAAACAATCATATTTCTAATCTCAAAAGAAGTTCAAGTTCAAGTTCCGTTTATTTATAGAGCACATTTACTACCGGCTGACAACCGACCAAAGTGCTGTACAAAAATTACAATAAAATACACAATAAAACAAACAATGATCGCTTAAGATCAGTGAGTACAAAATCCAATTACATATTAAAAGCTGAACCAAATAGATGAGTTTTCAGAGCAGATTTAAACTCAGATAAGGAGGAGGCCATTTTAATTTGGATTGGGAGTTTGTTCCACAATGTGGGGCCCGCTACTTCAAACGCTCTGTTTCCCCTGTTTATCAATTGGGTTCTGGGAATCTGAAGGAGGAATTTGTTTACCGATCTAAGCTCTCGCTTAGGGGTATATAAGTGAAGTAGGTCCGACAGGTATAATGGTGCAAGATTATTTAGTGATTTGTAGACCAGCAATAGAATTTTGTATTCAATTCTATACTGAACCGGTAACCAATGTAGGGATCTCAGAAGGGGTGTAACATGCTCAAACTTTTTACATCCCTTCAGGAATCTCGCTGCTGCATTTTGAACGACTTGTAGGCGTGAAATTTGAGTCTTAGCAACACCATAATATAGAGAGTTGCAGTAGTCCAGCCTCGATGTTATGAAGGCATGGACAGCAACCTCTAAAGAGGCGTTAGAGAGAAGAGATTTAATTTTAGAGAGAGAGCGTAAGTAGAAGAAGCTAGAGCCCACTACAGAGGCAATTTGCCTGTCAAATTTCAGACTATTGTCGAAAGAAGAAAGATTGTAAAAAGAAGAAAGATTAGAAAGAAAGATTGTAAAAGAAGAAAGATTAGAACAATGCTTACCTGGATAATAAAGGAATTGAAATGACAACTTTACAAACAATTTTATTAAGTTGTCCCACACAGGACTCGAACCCACTAACTCTAGGTCAGGTGCCTGCCGTTTATCTCATTGCATCACTGGGAAGATGTGTATTCAGATAGAGGCCATAGCTCAAGTGAGAATCAACTCAAAATGAATTTTCATTTTCATATTAGATCAGATTAGATAATTCTCAGAAAGACACAATGTCTGGAACAGAAGCAACTTTTACAAATAACCAATTATAATGCTAAGCTAACTAGCATAAAGCAACAAACACAGGCAAGGTCAACTTCGGAGAAGAATTGATAGGGAACGATACCGAATATCAAAAATCCGTTCAGTAATTTCTGTGCGGCTCAGTCCAAACAGAATTTGAGCCAATTTGGACAAAACCTGAAGGAGAAGAAGCAGAAAAACCGAATACTGTACCTTTCAAAAAAGCCACAACTAAAAAGTAATTTCTGTGCGGCTCAGTCCAAAGTATGATTTTGGACAAAATTGGGCAAAATTTGTAGGAGTAGTGAAAAAACTGTTTCATTTACTCCAATATGGCGGACAGTCACAATGTTGGAAAATGACACATCGGCGGAATTTGGACAATTTTTTCAAAAAAAGTATATCTCTGGAACACTAGTTGGTGCTGTGCACAAACTTCTCATGTACCTTCAGTACATGCTAATGATGATACGTACAACATTTTGTAAAGATATGTCAAATATTTAAAAGTTATTGCAATTTATGACAAAATTTTAAATGGCAGACATGTGGTTCATCCACAAGGAATCTATTGACATCAATATCACGATTTTCTGACAAACTGTTCAAAAGTTATTGGCCAAAATAGCTATTTTCCTGATCTCATGACCTGTAGGTGACACTGTTCCAAATTTTGGCATGGACCCTCAGATCATGACTCCGATGAAGCGTACCAAATTTCGTTTCGATTGATCAAAGTTTGGCCGAGATAAAGCCTATGAACCAATTTTGGGTCGACCTTGTTAAGTTCGAGACATCATAACTTTTGAACAAGGATGAATAAAAAAAAAAATCGGTTCAGTCATTTCTGTGCAGCTCAGTCCAAAGATCATCTGAGCCAATTTTCGTAAGAATTGAACAAAATTTGAATGAGTAGCAAAAAAACGGAATACTGTACTTTTCAAAATGGCCACTACTGTAATGGGCGGTGTCTTAATGTAATTAAGATATTGATTGTGATCACCATAATGAGTGGAATCAGGTGTACTAAGTTTCATTTTTCTAGATTAAAGGGTTTAAAAGTTATAACCATTTCAATGTTGCATTTTTGAACTGGTGGTGCCGCTATAGAGTTGGTCCTAGAGACTCCAAAATTGGTCCAATTACTTTTCATGTCCATCTCTACAAGTGTGCCAAATTTCATCATTTTCCTATGTTCCGTTGATAGGGCTGCCACAGACACACCATACAGAAGAAGAAGAAAACGAAAAATTACAATAGGTGCCTGGCCCCAAATAATAATAATCAATCCAGCACAACATTTACAGAGGTCAAAATGCAGCAGGCTAATTTTAAACTGTGAGCTGTGTATAATCAGATATGCATTCACACCCAAAGGTGCGTGCACACGCTTACCAGCAGATATGAACTTCCGTTGAGCACACCACCTATCACGATATCAGACGAGGACATCGCACCGGTCGGTGACAAACCGAATCCTATATATCCTCTCGTTTCCACTTCTACTTCAAAAGTTATCGTGGACTCGTCAAATCCCCACTTAATGTTGTATCTCCCATCCGCATCTAGGGCAGCTGAATGAACGAAACGTGTCCCCAGTGAGCATGTCGAGCAGAAGAGTGAAGTTAAGAAAACCAGAGCGCAAATTTTCAGAGGCTGATTTTCAGACATATCGAGCTGAATCACAAACAACACTGACGGCACTCAAGGACGCTTTTTATCCATAGAGCAGTTTATGGAAATATGCAACTTCCGAGGGCAAGAGTGTTTGTTTGCTTTGGTGCATTGGAGGCGAACGATCCTTTCAAGCGCTGGCAGCCTCCCACCGCTGAACTGTTGGAACTTGTGTGATTTCCCTTTGATGTGGAAAGACATGTAGAGCTGAACACCGTGTCTACGAGCGAGCGCGCGACGCGACAAAAGTCAAGCAGCCATTATAATCAACGGCGTGATTACACTATTAAACTGAAGTTCAAGTACTGAGTGAAGAATCACTTGAATGTTGGTGACTTTGACCCAAACTCTAGTTTCAAATAAATCTTGCTTCCTTAGGCTATTTTTCCTCTGTTATGTATCTTCAAATGTAATTATAACAAAACTGATAACCTAATTAATTTCTTCATCAGTAAGTGGAAAAGGTAGCCTTGAGCCCATCAACACTTTGGAATATGCATACTTCTTTAATATTTAGTATGCAATAAGCAGTACATCAAATGAGTAGGGTATCAGTGTGCAGTGTACTGTATTTATATAAAATCATGAGAACAAGGATGACCTCTACTGCAGTGGTTCTCAACCAGTGGCCCAGGGCCTAATAGGGAGCCTATAAGTAAACTTCAGAGGTATCCTCAATTTAAAAAAGAGTTTTAAAATAAGCCTAATCCAAAAACAACAAAATCAAGATGATACTTCTTTTTTTTATCCGCTTAACTTTGTTTTGAGGAACCAGGAACACTGTCTAGAAGAAAACATAAGCATCATATTTAAAGTATGATTTCTAGACATTTGAAAAGTCATGTAAATTAGTAAATCTCATTTGTTTGGGAATTCTTATAAGGAATATGTCAACCTCTAAAATATTTTATTAAGTTAAATTTTGTGAGTGAATAAAAAAAAAAATCCATATTTTTTTTCCCAGTACATCATGAAAAACTGGAAAAATCTCGGGGCCTTCCAATACTATTGTCGGCAATGTCAAAAAGGTTGAGGACCACTGCGCTATGCATCCAGTGACATTCTGAAGTGTGCAGCCGGCGAATGTAAGATTATAAAAGTTAAAAGTCTAATTTAAAAATAGTCTAATTAAGCAATACCACACAATGTTATAGTTCTGAATTAGCAGCATTGTTGTGTAGACACAAGATATTTAGTATTACAGCAAAATTGTGTGTGTGTGAGTACAGTTTATTGCAGAACAACTCATTATGTTGGTGTGAAATAAACAGTTATGGAAATGTAGGAATTAAAGTTGAAGCTCCAATTTCTTCTTTAAAAAAGTCTGTAGGTGCCTCAGTGACTACTTCACTCAGAGAAGCTGTCAATCATGATGTGCCCCCCCCCCTGTTTTTATAGCATTTAAAAAAAATAACTAACAAACTTATTTAAAAAAAAAAACACTTGAACTTATATCAGTGTGATAAAAACTACTTAAAATGACAGAAACCATATTTGTAAAAAAATTAATAATTATTTGATTGTTTACTGTGTCCTATTAGATTACATGGAGAGGGTGGGGTTTTTGAGCTATACTGCATCCAGCCACCTGGGGGCGATCGAAACCTTTTGGCTTCACTTTTCTTTCTTTCTTTCTTTCTTTCTTTCTTTCTTTCTTTCTTTCTTTCTTTCTTTCTTTCTTTCTTTCTTTCTTTCACCTTACTTTTCAGGACTTGTGCGGCACACTTGGGTAAACATGTCGGTTGTCCATTATAAATATTTATGCATGAAGAGAACTGGGAACTGTACATCTTTGAATTATTGATTGAAATTCATAATAAAAGATTTTACAATAGAGCAAGAGAAAACATCATATTTATACAGACATATCTTCCTCTGAGAAAAAAAAGTGACTCATCTTTCTGTAGTTTAATTACTATACCTTGTTTTTTTGTGCTAGAGTAGAAGACAAGTTAGACAACTATATGAGTTTTGGCAATTTGTCATCAAGTCTAGCAGGTTATGTGTCTGTTTGGATAATGCAAAATCATGATCTTAAAGACCTCTGCATCTCTAGACTTTTGAAGTTAAAAATAAGCATTATTATTGACTCTTAAAGATCTTTGTTTTAGCCTACCTGTGAAAGTTCCAATAATTGTAATAATACAATTTAATCTGGCCCTGGTTGTTTGGCAACAAAAGCTATTTCTATTCTATTCTATTCTATTTTATTCTATTCTAGGGGTTTGAATTCTAAGGGTTGTAATTTGTGACAGATGACCGCCATCTAGTGGTGACAATGCATACAAGAGTACACTCATTTATTCATCCATCCATCATCCATCAAATCCTATTCAGAGTCATGACAAAATGCACTTGTGCTGTTTTAGACAAATGATTGAAATCTGAATCTTAGAAAGACAAAGTACAAAGTATGGATTACTTTATTAAATAGATTCATTGGCTGGGCATTGTTTAGGGCATTTTAATAGTAAATCGCCATTGACATCAATTTGTGGACAGAAAAATGGTAAGTGTATGTTAGCTCAGTGGCTTTGGGTGTTTGGATGTCTTGAAAACAGATCCAGATGGTTACAAAAACTAATGATTGTTCTATAGTGCCTTAATTTGGTTGTTTCAGAATGCTGTCTTGGAAACAGACCGAAATGGTCGAAAAACTAACGATATTTCAATCGGCATAATATATTTTAGACATTGTATTTTATTTCACATTTTTTTGGAAACACCAGATGCTTGTTTGTTATGCCCCTCTGATTAATTCCAAATAATTTTTCAAAGACATTTACAATATCTACTTTGTAGTTTCATCTGACGACACTAGAGGACAGTAGAGTACAACGATTAGCTGAATGGCATCAATACCATCAAAACACTGTGGTAACCTGTACTTTCGGCCCTGTCCCAAATGGCACACTCCGGACTTGTGGACTTCCTCAGAGTCCACACTTCGGTGACGTCATGTAGTGCAGACCTATAGGGCCCTTAGCGTGAGTCCGCGAGGGCGCATTGAGAGGTATTTTTGGGACAGACTCGATCGTCACGCCGGAAACAGGAAGAAGGTCTCAGCTCAGACGTCGAAGCTGAATAAACTTAAAGGTCATCTCATCAGTCCCTTTATTAGAAAAATATCACAAATATCATTAAAAAAAATTACAGTCTTTAGCATCGAGAACAGGATTTATTTTATTTTCCCAAATCTTATGTCCATGTGAACTACACAGCCTGCTTTTACAATTCTATAATTGTATATGCCACCTGGAATTAGAATAGATATCATGGTTATGTAAATGATCAATACAGTTGTAGGCCTACATAATAATACATAATGTTCAATTTTAACACAAAATTAAAATGTAAATGAGTTTAAGAAAAATGTATAGGTTTCAATATTCATACTACAGTGTAACAACTGGTAAAATGTACGCCTATATCATAAAGCCATGTTAACAGTCTGTGAGCGAAATCTCCTCCCATCCGTTTTCTGATTGGCATTTCGCAAGGATTCCTGGGTAGTTAAAGTGCGTGGAGCCTGCATCTATGCGGGCTTCGCGGAAGACCGCTTCAAGGGTACAAAGGGGGCGCTGCTGAGCACACTTCAGAGCGTTAAAATGCTAAATGGGACGGCCTACGGACTCGTAGACTCGGCGAGCACGCGCAATTTAAGTCCACGAGACCGAAAGTCCGCATGAAGTGCGCCATTTGGGACAGGGCCTTCGTCCCAGTGGCATGACTTCAACTCCCAACTCTTAATGACGTGTTCAGGATCCAACATAATTTTCCTAC
Organism: Gila orcuttii; assembly: GCA_026230005.1. Classification (NCBI taxonomy): domain Eukaryota; kingdom Metazoa; phylum Chordata; class Actinopteri; order Cypriniformes; family Leuciscidae; genus Gila; species Gila orcuttii. The sequence continues at coordinate 34,339,201 of JAPDVR010000012.1, read as the reverse complement.
GAGCTGGGTCACCTCTTCCTTAAATATATCCTACAGAAATCGTCGTTTGTCGTCGTTTTAATCAGAATTTGAGATTTGAGCATCAAGTATTATTTACTCCTCAATGCTGCGCAAGTATATTTAGACCTTTTTCTCAGCACGGCTTCCTGAATTCACACCAAAAACCAAATAGACACCCAAGTATGTATATAAATTTAAGAGTTGAAATAGTTGTTTTTAAGGGCTATTTAGGATTCAAAAGGTATTTTTGATGCTATTGATGATATTATCATGGGAGGTTTTGTTAACAAGATGAGCTATCATACTGATAATTAAGTGGTTTTAATGTGCTAACAAAGTTTTCGAGTCTTGGTATGTAGCCTAATAAGTGTTAATTCCAATAAAGTAGTGTTTGGATCTTGGAATGAAGCGTGAAATTGCTTTTCTTTTGGAAATGTAGAATACTCCTCCACCAAAGTTTCAAAGCTGTTAACAAACAACTTTCCTTAATTTCCTCACGAGAAGCTTGATGCAGCGTTAGAAAAACCCTTTAAAAAAGTTACTCTTCTTTTCAGCTGATGCAACTTTCCTCTCTGTAGGCCTCCAACAGCGTTTTGAGAGTTTCTTCATTGTGATTGACCCATATTCCTAGATATTAGGCCAAAATACATTACTATATGTGAGCAGCTATTTTATATAGACACTGTAAGTACTTTGTCAAATGGGTGCTTTCAGTCGCATATAATGTGCAGCATAATTGACTTCAGAAGCCTGTGCGGAGTTAAACTGCTGATAATGGCTTCTGACTACTCAGCTGAACTTTCAGTATATCACATTGAAGAAATTTAGCCTTCACTAGAAGCAGCTGCTAATTTATATCTAAATTTATAATATTATTTTAAATGCTATAAAAATGCATTCAGAAAATATATAACACTGTATATTATATGTAACATTAATACATATATAGTGATATATTTGTATAATACCTAGTGTTGGATATTTACTTTTTTTTGCTACAATTTTACACACACACACACACACACACACACACACACACACACACACACACACACACGCATGCTCGCACACATACATCTCTTTAACACACACACACACACACACACACACACACACGCACGCACGCACACACACACACACACTTTATACTTAATATAAAAACAGCAATTTGTATCTCTGTACTTGTATATTTAACAAGCTGTATAGGCCAAATAACTTTAACTATACAATTAAATACGATTTCAAATATTTGAATTTAGATTTAGATTTCAAGTATATTCTCATTAATAGAGCATTTTTGCAATGGGACTGATAACTATAAAATGATTGAACCCGAGGTTCAATAGATACTGAGATTGAAAAAGTTCCTCCTCTCAACTCTCACACCTGTGTTTTCACTGACATACATCACACACCTCATGTAGTGCTGACTCACAGACAGACCCGCTGCAGACGGTTCAAAAGGTCTCTGAGGGCAGCCGAGCCTCTCTAAACATGCCTCCTGTCCCTGTGTCTTTCCATTCTGATGGATCTCTCTGTCTGGTTCAGACTCAGTCTCACACTCGCTGTTCTTTTAGTCTCTCCTCTTGCTCTGTTTCTGTCTCCCTGATACTTTCCAGTCTGTCTGCATTACTGTCGTCCTCCTAGTCTTTCTCTCTCTCTCTCTCTCTCTCTCTCTCTCTCTCTCTCTCTCTCTCTCTCTCTCTCTCTCTCTCTCTCTCTCTCTCTCTCTCTCTCTCTCTCTCTCTCTCTCTTTTTCTCACCCCCTCTGATTAACCCTAGGCCCCCGCTGAGCTGACTGCCAGACGGAGCCATTTAATTTTCACTCGGATCCTTTTCATTTCTTTCCTCCAGGCATATCCCTCCATCACCTCAGAGTGGATAAAATACGAGCAGCTTTCAGGGCACACTCTCTGCGAGAGGAGACTCGGTCGTACAGCTTTCGTACATGAAATGTGAGTTGAACTTTTTAATTTTTGTTGTCTTTTATATGGTCTCACCACTGTTGTTTTAATGTTCAACAATCAACTTCATTTTCCATCTGTTTCCATATGTATAATTTGAAATACCTGCGCATGCATTTCAAACTCTTGTACCCAATGAGACTCCCCTAAAAGTGTGTGATGTTAACAAAATAAGAGGGATAATAGGAATAAACTGTTGTTTATGTAATGCTAAAGAAACATTTGGTAATAAAATGTTTTTAAAAAATCCATTTTCCATCTGTGCAGTTTTTCATTTAGGCCGCTCACACACTGAAACATCTAAACAATGGCTTTCTGGCAGGTTAGATTGGGCTGCTCAGTGAGTGTGTATAAATGTTTAGTATAGTACATCTTATGCTTGGAGGTTTTATTACTGTGTCCACCTAGCAAGATTAGCCAGGCCTAAAATAATGGGGTTTGCATGATTTCACAGAGTGTTAAACTGGCAGAAGTCCTGCAAATGTCCGCCAGTATGGTTACCTTATGTTTTGAGAATAAGAAAAACATTGTTATTTGATTATATTGTGCCATTGAAAAGTAAATGTTTATGTGCATTACATACAAATATGCTTTTGGCCATTGGACTGAAAGCATGAGCAGAGTCCTTCATGTCCTTCAAGTAGCACACAGAGGAAGTCACAGTCAGCTGCTGTGCATCACTCCAGTGGTCAGGTTAAGTGCCATGTTCAAGCTCAACACTAGCAGACGAACCACAATATGCTTCTGTCTGTTCGTTTACTCCCGTCACCTTTTGCCAGTCCTGGAAACCAACAATTTTCCGTTGGTTTCCCCACCTAGAGATCCACTAACCACATAGCGCATCAACATCTTACCACAACAACGATCAAAAACCTATGAAGCTTGTTTCCGACACAGAAAAAAGGTAATTGCGAATTGTGAGATAAAACTTCGCAGTTACCTTCTTCTTTTTTTCACGGCGGAAAAAGCTTCCATAAAAAAACAGTTACAAAATTCAAACAATGGACTCAATGCACCACAACTTTGCTGTTTGTGAAAATTGTGAGTACAAAATTAAATATTAAAGAACACACCTCCACACTAATTTTTAAAGGTAAAATTCTAGACATTTTTATTTAATATATGAAAATATTATGTTTGCTTAATAATATTTAACATGCTATATTATAATTTAATATAATTAGTTGTGATCAACATTTATTAGATAGGACAGAGAGAGTTTGCTACTACTACTGCTACTGAGAATTCTATAGCTGAAGTTTGCGTAGAACTGAGATTTGATCAGAAATAGGAAGCAAGTGTACATTGAATCTATTCAAGATGCGTACTTGCGCACTATTCTTTGACAATTTGTTATAATAGTGTCAGTAGTGTGTTCACACTGAAAATACAAAAAACCTGGATGATGCACTTAATTAACTGAAAAACAAAATGTGGAATGTTTGACACTTCATGAACTCGATAAAACGTATCAGGTTTCATCAGGTTTACTACTTTACATCATTTTGGAACGCGGCTAGGAATACTCCTGGAAGAATTTACCTCAGAAGAAGAGTGTTAAACTAATTTAGAAGAGCTGTTAAACTATAGGATGAACATTGTATGCGGTTTAATATAACATACATATGATTTATAATATGTTATAAAAGGAATGTTTATACAGTATTTCATTGGCCTGTTTTGGATATAGTTTAAGAAGTGTTTTTCTGTAAAATACTGCCTCATCAATGAAGCTTTTCTTCTCAAATTTCTGCTCAGATGTAGGTTTTGAATGTGCTAAATATATAATATGTAAAATATATACAAATTTTGTTCATGTACTGTGTAAATAATACATGCATGCATGTATGACATTTCAAAAATAATGTTTTCTGTTTTGAGTGGACATTATGTTAATACTATATTTGATATTATGTTATCAGCATGCTCACAGATGTATACTTTATTTATTTTTTAGAATACTTTTTTCCTCCAGTGCATATAAACATTCCAAAACCTTGGAAATGCATGAATGAGATGTTCACTTGTATAGTGTAGCCTATTTGTTGTGTAGGCCTAATTGTTCTGGTGCAACTTCACTCAATCAACAAGGTGTGTGGAAAGAAGAAACAAAGTTAATTTTTTGAGAATACCAGCAACACTTGTGACATCAAGGGTTCTGAACAAACAAAAGATGGAGCTGGTTCCTTTACAAAACTTAATCTCGAGTGGTTACTTGCTGACTTGGACAGTTCAAATATTACGGACGGCTTATGTATAGCGGCCCACAGAAACAGCGGCAAATAAAGCATCTATGCTTTTATATATATATATATATATATATATATATATATATATATATATATATATATATATATATATATATATTTATATATATATGGTGTATAGTAGGTCATTTGTGCTTGTCAAAATGGCAGTATTTTCTGTCGTCTTTTACTGACACCTAGTGGTCTGGATGCATAATCATTTTATAGTTTTCAGTTATCAGTGCCATTGCAAAAATACTCTATTCAGGGTCGTAATTAATTTATTCAGCTACTGCAGTCTTGCTTCTGGAGAGCCACTGTCCTGTCCTGCAGAGTTTAGCTCCAACCCCAATTAAACACACCTAATCAAGTTCTTACTAGAAACTTCCAGGCAGGTTTCATTGGTGAGGCAAGTTGAAGCTAAACCAAGTTTGGACACCCCTGAGCCATAGTGAAAGGCTAGGTTCAGACTGCAAAAAAGATTTGTGACCAGAGTCCAGACATAATCAACCTATCTGCATGGATTGCTTTTGTAACTATGTAGGCATACCCACATGTGACGAGGCTTTCAAAACGGATTCAGGAAAAATGGAGGTGCATTATCTCTCTTTCCAAATAAGCGCCCTGACGAGTTGCGGAGCAGAACTCCTCTGTCGCACAGGAAAATGCAGATAATTTTGGACATGCATTTGAACACCTTATGAATACTTCCAGCATTTCTGTCACCAGTTTTGATGTTATCGTTGTGTGTCACGTTAGGAGTGATGCAAAACACCGGTTTGAGCAGTCCAGACTGAGACGCATCTATAAAAATCTGATTAGAATCGCATTTCAAACCACCTCCATATGTTTTTGCTGTGCAGACTTTCAAAAACCCATCTAGATAAATCTGAATATGAAAAAAAAAAAAAAAAAAAAACAGATTTTTGCTGGCAATCTGAACATGGCCATGAGTGATATTAAGCTTTGACCTGATTTTTGTACAATAAAAATGTAGAATAAAAACAGCTTTTGTTATGTTAAGTTTGAAAGTGCATTATTTTAAACAGGTTGTAGGCTACTATTAATTTTTATATGAATATGTGTACAACTTTTTTTAATGAGGAAAAAACACCTAATGCACCTTTGAAGTTTTAACTTATGAAGAGCTAAATATTTAATTTATGCTGGAAGGATAACTTATGTTTACTTACTATATTCTTTTTTAACTGCTCTGATGTTTTGTATGTATTTTGTAAGTTCATGTGGGTTTAACAATGAACTCTGTCTCCCTCTGCAGGCACATTGTAACACTACAAGCTACACAATAGCAGGTGAGAGAGCACAACAGCTGGAGAGGGAAGGAACATTAACACCCGTACGCAAAGCTGTTACTAGGTGTTCCCAGCTTTCTCCGTTTAGAGATAATTATGTAATTGCTGTTAACATTGAGTCAACATCAGCACATTTTTTCATTCCATTCTCTTTGACACCTCCTTTCTGTAGCCTTTAGATTGTTCATTTTGTCACTGATTGTTAGTATTCAGCTTAAGTGACTGAGAAAGGAATTTACAGTAGGCCTACAACACTCTTATGAGACATATGTGCATAAATCAAATCTGAACCATTTCCAATGAATGGCCACTGTGACCTAGAAGACCACCGTGCTACCTTAATCGAAAAATAAACTCCAAGTGAGAATTAGCCTTCAGATGCTAATTACAGTCCTTCAGCTGCCCGCTGTCTCCTCTGAGGAGCTGCGAGCGCGAGCTGAGTGAAAGAATAAATGCTTTCATAGTCTGCACTTTCCTACAGGAGACTACAAAGACAGCACAATTGGTGGCTTTCACATTATTTCGCTGGTATGGTTAGGCAGCAAAGTGGCCATTGAGCATGACTGATTCACATAACATTCGGTGAAGTTGTTTGGAAATGGTCGCTATTCAGCTAAACCCATTGTTCTAAACTGTGAAAATAAACGGCACTTTATTATCTTAAATATTTAAGGGAACGGCAGCATTAAAGTGAGAAACCTTTGTCTTGGGGCAATTCATCTGCGTTACTCCGATACTTTTTCTAATCGTGAAGGCTGATATGAAATATTAATCGCTGCCTTTGAATATAGGCCTATGTCTAACAAACGCTTGTTTGTGGAGTGTTTTGATGCGGATCAATTGTCTGAATGCCTCAAAAGCATTAAGTCAGATTATGAATAAATAAGAAGCAGAACTGATAAGGCGTCATTGCGCTAAAGGAGGGGCAAGAGTTCATGTGTCTAATTTTAGACTTCAAAGACCGTGTTGCTTTTTTCATGTGTAGACATTCTTTCAAGAAATTAGGTCGAGTTCTCTCAGTGATTTAGAAATTAAGAGGGTGCCTCTTTGAAATATAATCACAGAGGAGAGCCTGTAGAAACACATAACTTGCATTGGTTTTTGCTTTTTCATTTGAATATTAGGCCTATAGCGCTAACTCATTTGGGCTATATGACTCTAAAAACAGAGTAAAAACCATAAATGGACTCAATAATAATAGTAATAATTAATATTACTTTATGCCTTCTGTTTTATTTTAGATTAATCAATTATTCAATAATAAATTATAGCCTATTAAATGATTATATTTAATACCAAAGATTTTTGGAAATGTATAAATAAACACTGGTTTTGCTCTTTAATTTACATATTAGGCCTAGGTTACTAATCTATGTCTCTAAGAGTATAAAACCAGAACTGTGTTAATAATAATAATAACTACAATAACAACAACAATAATAATGTATGCCTTCTGTTTAATATAAACTATTATAATCATGACAATTAAGCGTGGCATTTGGGTAGAAACACAAATTTACCAATTAACATTTTTAATTGGTTTTGCTCTTTAATGTGCATGTTAGGCCTACAAAGTTAACTAATGGACTATATTGTCTCTATAAAACAAAGAGTAAAAACCAGGAATAAGCTAAATAATGATAATAATAATAATTAATAGTGAATATAGGAAATTATATTCAGTATGAATATATTAATTTATTATATATCCAATAATGACAATTAATTTGTTTTTACAGAATATTCTTTACAGATATATGTTAAATTTAATAAATCAAATGGACTTACAAATGATTACTGAGGTTAAAATGGTTATTTGTTGCACATCTATGAGTTTCTATTCAGCTTGTACCACTGTCCTCCCACATCTACCCAGAAGCCAACCTGGGTAGTCATTCGCTGTAGACCTCATTGTGAGTGATGCTGATGGCAGGCACTAAGTTGTAGAAATGTGTTGCTAGGCCGACGCTGGTGTTCTCGATGTGTGTGTGTGTGTGTGTGGGAGGGAGATAAGTTATGCGGGAGAAGTCGTTGTTTAGCACGGTGAATCGCTCCACAGAGATCTATAGCAGCATGATGAGGAGATGAAATTAAGGTCAGCAACACCACAACTTTTCCTGTCACAGGAAAGATGCAGTGAATGGGTGGGGAGAAAACGACTTAAACTGTCCCTGGTTGTCTGCGTGGGAATCTGATTTCTGGAGTCATTAATTTTGTTCTGTAGCCATTAAAACAGCTCAGTTATGAAGGGTTGAAGCTGATGTATTATGTCAGGATAGCTGGAATCTTCTCAATGCCATAGCAGAAATTTACTGAATGTTTGTATTTTTTTATTACCTTTCATACTTCAATGTGCAAAGAAAGCTGCTGCCATTTACTATTTCAAAAATCATGAATAACCTATCATTTAATAACTGTCCCTACTTGACCATGAATGTCTGTCGGTATGTCTGGTCCAGTGTTTCTTTTTTCTCTTTTGTACACCCACAGGCTCATCAGAAAGACTCAAGGGCCCACTTATTGACACTAAATGCATCAAAAAATATAAATGAAATCCAGATGAGACGTTTAACAAATGAAAAATCATTTGAGAGAACCTGAGTACACACTGAAAAAAATGGACATATCAGGTCTTTGAAATTACACAAATAAAGCATGTATATACAACACAATTGATTTATGTTTCACAATAATTAATTGATAAAAAGAGGAAAATTGTGTCAGTTGAACGCATTCTGATCATGTGGGACCGATGTACACATTAAAATCAAGTAAATTCAAAGGACTTTTTTTTTCAGTGCAGAAACCGACTTCTGTCTTTATATAATCTTTATATATCTTCAAGTGTCATCCACATAAAATCCACATTTTGTATATATGGAACTGGATACAGTAAGCCATTAATGACAACAGTGTTGATAAGTTATGTGCTTCTGCAAACTAAGAATTTAGAGTGTATTTGATAAACATTACACTGTAAGCCCCAATAATTTTGCAGTACTCAAAAAATTTGAGTTTTCTTAAGTTAACAAACTCAAAGATTAAGTAATAACATTATTTTTTTATCTGTACTCAAGCATATAAAGAGACTAATAAGCATGCATCTCCATCAGCTCCCTAGATTGTGAATAAGTATATTGTACTACACATTGATGGCTCTATTTCTGGCGACATGGCAATGTACGATGTCACTAGTGTTTATGAATAACAGGAACAAAGATAACTTTCTGACAGTAGTTGTGCATGTTATTTGAAAGTACATTACTTTGATCGCTACATATGCAACATTTCAGCCCTAAATTAATTATAAATGTTTGCTAGATTATGTTCATTACCTGTATAGCAATGTGTGTTTATGATGAAATATAGGCTAATTAAATAATTGTTTTTTTTTTTAAACACCTATCATGACATTTTTTTTTACTATGGAAGTCAATGATGCCCCACAACTGTTTGGTTACAAACATTCATCAAAATATTCCTTTGTACACAGAACAAAGACATTTATACAGGTTTGGAAAAAAGTTATGTGAGTAAATTGACAGAATTAACAATTTTGGGTGTACTCTCCCTTTCATTCAAAGAGAAGACTAGTTTATTTTTTCCTTACCCCATTGGAAGATATTAGTTATTTTTTTAAGCATAATGTCACTTGATTTTGATATTTTTTTCAGAAAACAAAATGTTATGCCATTTTGCTTCTCAAGTAAATGTAGCCTATCTTGATTTAAGAATGTTTAGATATTTGTACGGGAAAACAAGACAAAATACAGAGTACAATTTTTTTTGCAGTGTATTTGCTTACTGTCACCTAACAAATTCAAAAGTCTTTAGTTGCATAATTCTTACCTTATCTAACTTTGCTTGAAAAATGAGAAAATTCTAGGTTCCAAATATCATGTGTGTTCACACCATCCTTGGTGATGCAGCAACACTTTTCATTTTAAACAAATATTCCCTGAATATAACGTGTTCAAGAGCCAGTTGGTATTCACAAAAAGTGACTGAACACAAAACGCAAAACCTTCTCATTCATAAACAATATATAATGTACTGGACAGAGCTGATATCATTGGCCTGTTCAAATATCTTCACATCACACCACAATGCAATGTAAAATAAAATGCAATGTCAAAAGCTGCGGTAACTACACTTAGATGAAAATCACCATCAATTGGTCACACTATTTGTATGAGTATGCCTAAAACTAACTAGAGGTTGTACAAAATGACTTGCTCAAAAACTAGCAAATTTTTTGGCTGTATTTGTTGCTGTTTGCACTTGGACAAAAAAAAAAAAAAAAAAACTATACATAATGCTCCTGCATTAAAAGTTGTGTCTCTTTCTTGACAATTAGATATGGCTTTGTATGCAAACTTAAGGGCTTTTCACACTTGAAATAGTTAACCCTGGGTCATCCTAGGTTTTCTTGCTTCACGTTTCACACAGCTCATAATTTACCCGAGGTTAACAATTAATCCTGGGTATTAATAAACTGACGTTTCACATTTTACATCCCTAAATCCTGGGTTAATGTTCTTATTTGCATATTTGTGGGATCAGTGTCATTGATTGGATAAACACAGCACTTGTTTACATACAAAAGCTCTAGCCTTGTGCGTCGTATTATTGTTGAGTGTACTATCGAGTTACAGCCTACGGAATGGATACTTTCTTCGGACTATAAGGTATGAAACGGTCTCTTCGTCACTCAAATTGTCGTGTTTTCTGTCCGCATTTTGACATTCCTCTCAAACGCTGAATTTACTGTTCATATACAATGCGAGGTGTTTGGCCATGACTGTCAAGCATGTGAATATGAGGCACGCGATTGGTTGTCTGTTGCTAAGCTTTAACATTCTAACACCGCTGCTTCACACTGTACAAGTTTGGCAACTAACCCTGCTCCAGATCAAGGTTTCATAACCCCGGGTAAAAAGCGGTGTATATAAGCATATATATATATATATAATGAATCAGGTGCAGAGTGTCCCTACATTGCAAAAAGTATATGACTACAGAAAATAGTTGTTTTAGGTGCTCTGAGATAAAAATATCACGTCTCTGAGGTAGTTTTTTTTTTTTATTAGAAATCCTTCCTTGAATCAACATACCAAGTTGAAGTGAACACAAGACAGTCAGTATACCATATACACTATCCGAGCTGTACTGCAGTAGCTGGAGAGAACTATGTTATCCTTCAGCAGGTTTTCTATAGGGACCGGCTATAGTCAGTTTATGACAGGGCTCTCAGGTTCAGCAAAACCGACATGTCTGGCAAGAGTACATTTTCCCTTTTTTTTTACTTAAGCTTATTTCATCTCTCTCTCTCTCTCTCTCTCTCTCTCTCTCTCTCTCTCTCTCTCTCTCTCTCTCTCTCTCTCTCTCTCTCTCTCTCTCTCTCTCTCTCTCTTTCTCTTTCTTTCTTCTTCTTTTCCCCCTGAAACTGTCAACCCGGTGTGGTCCAAAAGTGTTCTGAGAAGCCACTCAGGGTTTGATTGCCCTCAGCAGGGACAGTGTGCCGTAGCTTATCTGTCTGTTAACTGACAGGGAGAGAAGCCCCAGTAACAGATATCAGCTCCGTTACACCAAAGGAGCCCCAGGGGACACTGGTCGGTCAGTTCGACACAGCCTCTCTGACACTATACTGTGGAGACACTGCATTGTTTAATATCAGACCTGTTTTGAGAACAGATGAAGACGGTAAATTTGACCAGCGGGTAGCAGACTTAATTTGGCTAATTTTATCAGAAATTACATCATATTTATGAGTTTACTTCAACAGTATGGGAAGAAAAACACACCAAAATGTAATTTTGCAAGCTTAAAGCACATCTGTCAAACTTCTGTGACAGGAACATAGGGGCAAAAATAGAGTAAAACATAATATGCTATGGCTGTAATTTTTCTTCCTATGACTTTTCTTCCTCCACAATGTGTTAAAAACATTTTTTTTTTCTTGAGGCAATTTATCAAGAACAAGAGTTTCTTTCGTGTTTTGGTGGCATCAAAGCATTGGTGAGGGTTGATTCATAGTGATGTCACAGCATGCAACTGTCAGTCTGAGGGGTTCTCTGCTGAGAGATCTCCTTGACTGGCCATCTGAATCCACAGGAACATGTGCTGCCCGCTCTAGCCAACTTGACAGATAGCTGGGGGTTTCCATGCTAGAAGTCCTAATGTCTGGAGATGAGGTTAAACCTTCCACTGCCATGAAGAGAATTTCACAATTTATTTATTATATTATTTTACTGCATATAGTATAATGCCACACACCATATGAGGGAAATGATTTATGTGAACAGATGTTGTGGAGTGTGGATGATAGTGTGTGTATTTGATTTTGAAGGTCAATGTTTTTCTACCTTTATTGTTTATGTTTCTACGGCCCCAAGAAGACAATAAACCAATGTGCTGTTAACTTTATTATCAATTATTATTTACCATTAAAATTAGTATTTTTAGATGCTATTTTTTAATTAGTATTTTTTTAAACCAAAAATGTATTTATACTGTGAAGCAAGAGTTGGATTGCAAGTGTTATGTGATGTTAAACATCACATAACACTTTAGAGACGAAACATTGCAATTCAGTTTGTATATTTTTGCTCTGCCAATGGGAATAGCTACAAAAAAAAATCAACTGTTATGCATCACTAAGCAACACATTGCACTGACTCGTGCGGATTCATAAAAACAGTGCTGCATCCGAATGAGCAGACCGTATAGGTGAACATGATTTCACCAAGTGCAACATGTTCCTGAATCAACATCTTTGTTGAGACTGGAACAACATTTCAATTAACCAATCAGATTTGAGGGTCAAGTTTACAGTTAGTCAAGTTTAGACTTACAATCATGGTTAGGTGCTTCTACAGTGTTATTCAGCTGTCATTTTCCTCTAATTTTTAAGTTATGGGTATGGTAATGTTGTTCCAGGATCAGCGAAATATATTGATTCAGGAACTTGTCTTTCTTGGCAAAATCACAGTAACCCTGAAGTGCGCATCCAATGGATACGTTACTATCCCACGAGGCAACTCAGATGATTTGTTAATTGCAGTGAATAAACAAGCATGAAGGCATGGTGTTTTTGAATAAATCAGTTGAGTGAATGAATTAAATGACTTACTCACTTGCATTGTTCCTGCATGAATTGGTGTTTTAAAATTAATCATTTGAATTAATTATTTAAATAACTTGCTATAAAAACAAAGTAATTTGTCACCATCTACTGATATAACTACAGTATGTAACCTGCAGAAAGAGTCACTGAAATATCCCTTCAATGAATGCACTGCAACTTAGTATGAGATTCACAAACATATTTAGTGTACCGTTGGTTCAAACTCATCCTGAAGACACCAAAATGTTTTTGGAAATGCCTATTACAAATTTTAAAATGACACAGAATGATGTCGTATTCTATTTTCCCCCTCAAGTGGCTGGATTAAATTTGATTTTCAACAACAACAACAACAACAACAAAAAAAAGGTAAAAGAGAGAGAGTGATAGAAAGTAATAGAGAGAAAGAGAGAGAGAGAGAGAGAGAGAGAGAGAGAGAGAGAGAGAGAAGGAGGTGACCAAACCTGACATGTGTGAGTCATTTACATTCTGTTTCTGCTCAGGCCGCTGAGATGAAAATTAACTCCAACACCGAATTAATAAGACTCCAGTTAAGTCTGAGTGGCAGTCTATTCTCCGGTAGCATGCGGCATTTAGGATCTATTTTATGCCCATGGCTGGGCACCTTTATCAGCCATTACGTAGCCCAAATGTGCACCTCAGAAGGGCAGAGGGCTTGATGTAGGGTGTTTTAGTTGTCTCCTGTGGGAAAATGGGAAAACGCCATGAATGAGATAAAGAGACTGTGCTTTAGCTTGCGAGGAGTTGAATTCTAAAGTAACTGACGATTGAATAGACTCACTGGAAAACTGTGCCTCTTCATTTTTGTTAAACTCTAAAAACTCACCTACTGTATACATACAATGCACTGCAGTGTTCAGCTGAACTCAATGGCAATCAAACACCATTAAATTGTATTCCTTTTCACACAAGTTATTACATGGGCAGATTATTGATTAATTACTTATTTTGTGTAGTTCAAAGCACAATGCTACATCATGGCCTAAAATCGCATAGTACAGGATTTGTAAATGTAGCAAAGTTAAAGGTTCAGGGAAGAAAAAGGCAGGAACCAGCAAATGATTAACTTAACTTTAATATCATAAAATAAACAAACAACAAACCAAAAGTAAAGCGGCAGCCCCTCACGGACGATTGCAGCATATAAACATAACAAAACACAACATAAATAGTCCAGGCCTGGTCCTCTCTCGTCTTGCACTGTCGTCATTCCCCCTTTTGTCCTTCCGGATCTCCTTTGGTGATCCTTCTCCTCTGCTCCCACAGCTCTCGGCCCCCGCCCTTCTTGCCACAGTAAATCAATACATTTAAATGTTTGTGCCACATATCCAGCTCCATATGAATGACTTTTCTGGCTTATACTAAACTTGCCTAGTAGCTCACGGTAAAAGAGCTCAAAGACTTGTAAGCAAGCTAAAATGGAATGGTTGCTTCAGTAAATGCGTTTTATCTCACGTTTGATTTTGTTCACACTATCGGTTAGGTTTAGGTTAGTGTTTAGTGTACTTTATTTTCAAACACAACAGAACATTCACCTTTTATTGCCGCTCACTTGGACATTTCATCTCCAAACTGTTGCAATACCTACTACAACCAACATAATAAAACAATGCCAGATTAACGTTTATCTGGTTTCTAATAAAACTGAATGCATTTTAGAGGCACTCATTGGACATTTCACTTTGAAAGTGTCATGAGTGGGTGAACCTGTGCCTACATACTGTTAAAAGGTTTTGGATCAACCACATGGTCACAATGGTGAATATACTTGCTCCCCCACGCACACTTATGTTGACCCAGTGTCATCTTGGGCTGTCAGAGGAGCCGTGGAATATGTGAGGTCTTTATGACATCATTAATCACTGTCAACCACACACAGCAGCAGAACCATATCAATACCGCACAGAACAGCATATCTGTGTTTGTCTTTACCTCTGTCTTCTGCAACATATTGCCATCACATGTTGGAGACAGTCAAAAGAAGATTATATAATTTTCTGCTTGATTGACGTAGCATTTGGCAATGCAGTAGCATTGTAATGGAAGTGTATAGAAAAGCTTGTTCAGATTGTATTGTGGGCAACAGAAAATAATCTTTTCCGTCGATTATTCAAATGAGATCTGACACAAAAATCTTACATAAGTAAAGAGAATGGAAAGCAAAACTCGATATGTGTGGGAAGTCTGATTTCCTTTGAAGACTGCAAACCAACTATGCAAACAGCCTTTGGATAGCACTAGTTTTCATTTTAGCCATTAAAAGTTTGACAATTTCTGTAAGCTGAAGTAAGACACACCATCACCTTCCTCAGAAACAGATGGGGAGGTTTTGTGGCTTCAACACTACACAGACAGGTAAAGTGCAGAAGTGGATTTTTTACTGCTCATGTTTATGCATGAACAAGCATTAGATTTCATCCACCCAGTCATATTCTGCTTTAAAAAAATGAACTGGTCTAAAGATCTGAGAGTTTAAAAGTTAAAACCCCTGAGATGAGTCTTACCTCCAGTGGCCTGAAAGATTTGGGGAAATCAGTCTGACTGAATGACTGTGAGGGTGAAAAAAAAAACACTCTCAGTACATCTGATTTACATTATATATCCCATTATCTCTGGTTGTCCACTCAGCAGATATATTTCATTACTGAGATCTCCTTTAAAACGCAAGTGGGGTATATTAACTAAAAACGAAGATTCAAAGCCAGCTGAGAATCACTTTCAAATTATTGGACCTATTGCAGACATTTAAGCAGTGTGATGTTTTACTTTAAGCATAATTAACACTGCATTATTCTAAAGTTAAGCTCTATGCAGATCTAATAGAGCAAAAATAATTGTGCCCTTTATCCTGGTTTTCACACCTTTAATATAAAGGACCACAGAATATGATGATCTCTTCGCAAAGGACCCCCTCCCCAAAATATAAAGGCCCATATTGTGTGAGAAATCTACTAAATGCGAGACTTGATTTTTCCCAAAGTTATAGAATGATTTTTACATTGTCATTGTACTAAAGGAAATTATAGAATTAAATAAATTAGGCCTGCTATATATATATATATATATATATATATAGCAGGCCTAATTTATTTAATTCTATAATGTAACCGGGTGTCCGGTTACAGAACACTTTAAGACTGATAACAGACTTTTACGACCTCAAATGAATGTGGCCACATGCGCCACATGCTTAAGAGAGAGAGACAATCTTTAATTAAATAAACTTTGCGGTATTACTCTGATCTATGAAGGAACATGCCTCACAGAAACTGTGATGATTTACTGTCTTGTGTACTATTAGGTATAACAACATGGTATGTTTGATTGGGGTGTATGTGGTTGCACAACCACCCAACGGTCAATATAACTTCACCTGTATCATTCTTCCTACCTAATTAATCCTCATTTAATGACACATACTTTGATGTACATCACCTTCTCTTAGAACGCAATTTGAATTTGTTATGTCTATTTGAGCTTGAATGAACAGTCTAAGCACGCTGGGGACAAAGACCATAAATCAACTAAGAGCCGCTTCCCCTCTTGGACATGTCACCTTACTCATAGGTCCATTCAAACCTTAGGGGTTGGTTCTTTTTCAGACTATATCAGAGAGCAGGCAACAGTGACCGCCCTCTCTTGGTTTTCCATCCTGCCGCAAACACTGTCTCGGGTGATACGGGGAACCCCCCTCCCCCTCCCCCCTCCATGGGGGCCAAGAGGCCTTCCAGCAGGCCTGGATCCCAACCAGATCCGGCCTCATGGAAAAGAGAGGAGACTCTCTCACAAAGAACCAAAGACAATCTCAGGAGTTTTGGAACAAAGACTCCAACCAACAACGACTCCAATCACCCATCCTTCTGACTTCCTCACTTCTCCTGGGTGCTCGGCATGGCCTCAACAGAGTCCCAGGCCTTGACCAAACCAATCATGCGTTCCTGGAGAAAGAGAACGCTCAACCAACTTCCATTTGACACTGCCGGAACCATCAACGACTTCAATTTTCAACAACTTCAAGAATTGTTCCCATTACAAATGCAAGTATTCAATTCAATGAAATGTGAAAATGAAATTCTGATGGTTCTTCTCATAGACCCTCTTCCGGTTTCCAATTTCATCCTATCACTAACCTATTTATGTATTCATGTGTGTATGTTGCTTAGTTTATTTATATTCATATAAATATCTATATTTAGTTAATAAAACTTGTACATAATATGTATTTGGTTCTGCTTTGTTTGCAATACAATGTCACTTTATGATCACGGTTTTTGCTACTGGCTCAACGTGCGGTATATGCGAAGAAATAATTATTCTTCTGTGGCCATGGAAGATACCCTTTTCTTAGAATAAATTAATAATCAAAAGAGTTCGTTGGACGAACTGATTAATTGATTGTAATATTAATTCAGCCACATCAAGTTAATCCAATTAACTGACCCAAATATTTATAATTAATAATAACAAGATATTATTGATTATTAATATTTCCAAAAAGCTGAGTTCCTTACAGTGCATTCAAAATGCCATCAATAAAATGCACCTGTGTTCGTTGTCCATAACATACGCCTGCCCATACCATAACCCCACCGCCAGCATGGGCCACTCGATCCACAACGTTGACATCAGCAAACCGCTCACCCACACTACGCCATAAATGCTGTCTGCCATCTGCCCTGTACAGTGAAAACCGGGATTCATCCGTGAAGAGAACACCTCTCCAAAGTGCCAGATGTCATAGAATGTATTCTATTATGGACTTTTATTGTGGCCAGCCTAAAGCCTGGTTCACACGGCAGGATAATTAGGCCGATTTTAGCCCCGATTTACCCCTTCCGACAATCTTAAGGATGCTCCGATTATGGTAAAATAATCTGATCAGATATCCCTGCCGTGTGTGGTGTGTTAAGACTGCTCTTGTCTGCTCGGAAGGACATTGGGACCGCTCCGATCTCAAATCGGGGATATCCAACATGTTGGATTTTTTTGGCCCGATTTCTCCTCGTGTGTGTTGTCCCCCGGGGACAAACGAGCACGCAGCCTGTGGACTGTGGCGTGTAGCCAATCAGAAAACGAAGTGACGAGGCGCAGAGGAAGCACCGGGAAACAAAATCAAAACAGCCGTCCATGCTCGCGTTGTCTCCACTTCTTTGACCCGCCTTTTCTTTTGATAACGTTTTTTTTTCCGGTTAAAAACAAACTACAAACTATCGCCACTGCATCCTCTTCGTCCACCCTGATTGTTTACTCTGAAGTCACGTTTGATCTCGAGGGATTTTTAGAGATTTTCCGTCTGACCTGGGAATGCTCGGGAGTCAAATCGGTTCGTGTGTGATGTGTTGATTTTGGCTGCAACCCAAACACGGTACGACCAAAACTGTTAGACCCGTGATTTTTTATCGCCGTGTGTGGGGTCTCTCAGGTTTGGAAAATCGTCCGACAATTTTAAAATCGTCCTGTGTGAACCAGGCTTAAGGCACACCTGTGCAATAATCATGCTGTCTAATCAGCATCTTAATATGCCACACCTGTGAGGTGGATGGATTATCTCGGCAAAGGAGAAGTGCTCACTAACACAGATTTAGACAGATTTGTGGACAATATTTGAGAGAAATAGGCCTTTTGTGTACATAGAAAAAGTATTAGATCTTTGAGTTCAGCTAATGAAAAATGGGGGCAAAAACAAAAGTGTTGCGTTTATAATTTGTTCAGTGTATATATATATACACACTCAGGCACACATCTTTTGCAGGATGAAATTTATTATACTGTTTTTAATGAATTTAAGTAAATATTTCTTTTTTAAATCCAGATAACATTTTACATTATTATCAATAATACCATATAAATAGTCAAATGATGCAAAAACCTGTAAAACTTATTGTGCTAAAGAAATTAAATCGACATCATAAGTTAACACATTACACTGACAGCCCTAAAAATAATTAGCCCTAAAAATTCTCTTTTTTTATTTGCCATAATCCCCCCCCCCCCCCCCCCCCCCCGTACCACAGTTTGAAAACCCTTAAGCAAGGATTTACATCCTGATTTTGCGGAGTTAGATGAGTTCCTGGGTCAACACATTTAGTTGATCCTGGAACAACATTCCAGTCTGAAACCATATCCTAACCCTACACATAAGATATCCCTAAAATCTTAGGGAAATGATAGGTAAATAACACGGATGTAGAAGCACCTAACCCTGTTTGTAAGCCTAAATGTGACAAGACAAAGATGTTGATTCAGGAAAATGTTGCACTTAGTGAAATCAGATTCTGCAAGGGATAGGGGGCTATTAATAATTATATAATACAAGAAATGCATCTCAAAGTTTACAATAAAGAAAATGCAATAAAGCTATAAATGGCAAAACCAAGTTGGACGACAAAAGATAATTTTTTGTGTTGATGACAGATTGTTGCCATTTCATAAAGAGATGTCAAATGAGAATTTTTGACTTTCAATCAGACCTATTATAACAATTTGGCCCTGTAATGGCATCTAATTTTTACACTGAAACTAAGATCCTCTGAGTCAATTGTGATCAATGGCATAGCTGTGTTCTAAACCATTTTTGTTAATGCTGCAATCTATTTTCATTTATTTCCAATTTGTCCAGAGCTCTCATCGACTTAATTAATGTTAACAGGAAACAAATGCATATTTTTGCTGAGCCACATGGTCTACAGTTCTGCCCACATGATTCATGACTGCACTGAACACATATACAACCATGTGCTCTTACCCACTCACACGGCTGCATGGTGGGCAAAAGAGTTTAACTTTGCCTCAGCAGTGAGCAGAGGTTGCAGAGGGAGTGTGAAAAGTTCGTTTAGATTCATCTAGAAAAAATAAAAATCTAGAACAAACTATAAAGCTGCACATGCTCCTCAGGGACCTGTATCTTCCTCCTGATTTACATAAAGGTCCGTGCATCAAAAGTAGCGGATGCCCTTTTTAAAATATTAATGCACAGCTAGTTTCTCTCTCCCTCATTGCTTTGTAGCACCTTCTATCAAAGGCTGTGTTAGAGAGAGAGAGGGAGAGGAGAGGGAATACTGTGTGTGTGTGTGTTTTCTGTCTGTTTGGGTATGTCTGTGTTTAGTGTTCTTTCAGTTTTGGCCCATTTTCCGTCGTCATTTTCGCTGGCCGGCTTGGCAACTTCACCGTGCGCATTTCATTGTCACTCAGACAGCAGCCATTTCGCTTATCTTTCTGGAAGAAAATGAAACAGTCTAGTCTGGTTTAAAATGGAGTTAATGTAAGCATGAATGTATTGGACAGGTTGTTGTTATATACCGTATAGCAACGGGGGTGAAGATGTCGGTTGTCAACATAAGCTGCAAAAAATGCAGCCAGTGCAGTTTCATAGAGCCCTCCGTCTGAGAGAGTTTATGAGTCACTGCGCTTCCTCACTTCCAGAAAGTTTGAGTTGTTTCTGACCCAGAGGCTTCACAGCAGGGAAAAAAATAATAAATATTTGATTGTCATTAAAGGAACAGTTAGTTAAAATGGGGGGAAAAGTTATTATTTACTCACCCCCCTGTCATTCCAAATCCGCATGACTTTCTTTCCTCCGTGGAACATTAAAGGTGAATTTATGAGGAATGTCTTGGCCACTTTTGTTAATGAAAGTGAACAAAAAACAATGCTGTCAAGCTGCAAAATAACAAAAACACCATAACAGGCCAGACAGAATGGATTTTTGTTTTTAAATATACGAGAAGCAGGGTGCTAAAATGAAAAAAAAAATCTAAATCTTTTAACTTGAGTTCTGTGTTTTTTAAATATGTCATGCACAGAATGCTGCAAAAGTCGGTTGTGCTGCTAGTGCTTGTTTGCAAAAACGCATTTTGTGTGCATGAACCCTAAAAGTATCATAAAAGTGGTCAATATGATGCCATGTATTACAATTCACTGAAAATGAAATTCATGAGAGAAAAAGCGCTGTTTTATTCATTAACAACTACATTTTTTGAGCTGGATCTTTTTAATTAATAAATTGATCCAGTTCACAATATAGGATTAGCTTAACTTTCAACAGACGTTTGAAAGAAAGTGACGTTTGAAATTCTCATTTTGCATTCCACAGAAGAAAGTCAGGTTTGTAATGACATGAGGGGAGTAAATGATGACAGAAATTTCATTTTAGGTGATCTATCCCTTTTAAAGTCGACATTAAACGCAAGTTGCGATAATATTTTCTTCCTTATTCTCAAAGAAGAAAAAGTGTTGGACGGGACTTGATTTTTGCATCGGGAATTGATTGTTTTGTTGGATCAGTGTGGTTTGCTATTGCTGTGATGTCATGTGATTGACAGGTTTCCCTGCCCTCGCGCCAGTAAACACGCCATCTGAGAAGAGAAGAGATGTAGTTGCAAGAGAGAGGGAAAGTTGTATTTGATTAAAGATTACAAGGACACATACATTAAAAAATAATAATGTGCTCGGATAAATCCTTTATAATACATACTGCAATGTTCCAAAAACAAGAATTGTCAATTTTGATTTCATGGTGACTTTAATTAAACTGCCCAACTGTAAACAAGCTCTTTGACAGTAACTCTTCTTATAGTATTTATGTTCTGTGCAGCATATTATCAATATATGTCTTGTTATAAATCTTTCTTTTTGCTTGTTGTTTTCACACAGAACCTTCACATTTCTTTGGGCACAGAATAAATAAAGAGAGGCTTTGTCTTCTGCAGTGAAGGTAAAACAAGTTCAATTTGCAGTTTGTTGATAGGACACTGTTCTTGATGTTCAATCTCTTGCACACACAGACAATAAAACACAGAGACACACTCACGGACACAGCTGTTTCAATATCCTTAGGCTTTAAAGACAGGACATGAGAGGATTTGTGGGCAAGTACTGTTGTGTCCTTACACATCTTATGTGATTGTTATTTTCGGTGTATGCTCAGAGGGAATAGCAATAAATCAAATTAAAAAGTAATTTCTCCCCAGTGGTCCTCCCCAAAGTCATTTCTGCTTCATTTTTCCTCACATTACCTTAGTCATTTATCATGTTTTATTGTAGTCTGTGCAATGGTCTGATCAGAGAAATATTAAACAAAGGTGTGTATGGAGGTCTACCTCATTAAATTAAGTAATTTTGTTACTCGATTATTTTTCTGAATTGGCCTATTTCCAAAAATGGCTAACAATATTACTGAGCACACAAAACCCCGTGAATCTTCCCAAATGTTACCCGCTCCGTGCAAATCTCACAGACATTGATTGTGCTTCCTCGTTCATTTATTTTCTACTCTATAAATACAACAGTACTCAATAATCATATTTTGCTCCATGCGACTGTATAGTCACATAACCCGGTTTAATATCCCATCATAATTAGTTAAGCTCCCCTCCATCTGCTTCTAATCAAAAACAGGGGCTGTTTCACATAACTGCTATGAAACATACAGCAAAGGCTTGTTTACTGAGCCTTCAACATGATTCTCAAAGCTAGCTCTCAAAACGTCACTCTTTTATACGAGTACTCTGGTAGACAAGTGTAGAAACAAACCACAAAGCTGTTTATGAAGTGTAACTCACTCTGATGACAGAGTAATTTACGGGGCTAGTGCCTATACTCCTGTGTCTCATTCCGCATCATAACCTCCCCGTATAATCTACTTGCCCATAAATGAAGACGTCCCTATAGTACGATACTGCACTCAAGGGACTGGAACTAAATAGGGCAGTTTGTAGATTACTTAAGCCAGATTTATTCTTTCAGTTTAGAATAGCATACTTGGCTAGCTATTAATCTACTGGTGAAAGGAGAGAGAATCAGTACCGATGTAACAACATTTGTTCGGTAAAAAATTTAATGCATTAACAATATGCAGTGACATTCTTCCATAGGCCTGTGTCCTACTCCAGTGGTCAGCTCCTACACTGGGAACTCAGTGGCCCTTGTCTATGCTGTTCATGAACTGCACTGCTTCAGCAAGTTTAGGTAATGTAATCTTTGATTGATTTTCCTCCCTCTTTTCAATAAAGTTTTAGCTGTGCTTCGAGGCGCAAACGGCAAGATGAAAAACTTTGCCTTGGCCACCTGCCTAATTACCTGTGTGCTTACCAGGTGATTTTTTTTGTTTGTTTTAGGGTTTGACAGTTAATTTCACAATATACAGCTTTTAAATAATTCTGAAGTTTGGGGAGAAAAGCAATTTCCCACATCCGAGGGCTCGTGCACCCAGTGTATTTGGAGATGGTGGGATTTATCGTCCTCTACCAGTGTTTAAGGTTGCATTTCCTTAAGTTGGCTCTAAACGATACTCATTAAGCAAAAAGTTTCTCCGTAACCGTACCTCACCGATCAGGGAGGATGTTCCGATCCAAGTGTATTGGACACACTCACATGTGCAAGACCTTGAGCAGCACTCAGACTTGTGCCAGACTGGAATCTATTTCCACACCCAGAAGGTTCCAAAGCCCTTGGGAGGAGCAGCAAACCCAAGCCTGTGCTGCTGCAGTCTGCTTCCCAGCCAGTCCCCCTGAGGCTCCTAATCATAGCTGCAAACCCAGGAATCAGGGTCAGTGAATGCAAAGCAGAATTTAACCGAACGAAACCCACAGCACCCCAGCAATCACATTCATTGCAGACTGACTCCTTTCTTTGCCGAGAGTCCCAGTATGCCTTGTTATAGGCCCAGTATGCTTTGCATATATTTATGTAAACATAAAACCACTGTAGCGTTTTGAGACATAGCGATATTGTAAGGAATGGAGATTCAGATGTCTCTCCATTCATCCACTGATACAGACACATGTCCTATCCAATCGGAAGATGTCAACATATTTAAAGAATAAAATGCTGCCGTACAGATGTTTTATTTTTTTTATTTCTTTGATCACAAAATGTCTGTTGCATGTAACATTGACAAACACCACAGTTTGTGTAATCAGAGTTTTGCTGGCTCTGTGATTACCAACAGTGCTTGGTGCCCGAGTTCATTATAACCCTGTCTCCTGCTCATTCTGATGTCAATTAAAAAGGCTTTTTTAAACGTCTTTCCTCATCAATCAACATAGGGACTACATTAGCGTTCAGTCCATGCCATGCAACTCCATTCCAGATGATTTCCACCCAATCTATCATGACAGGATCCACCAAGGTTTCCACTTTAAAGCTTTGGGTATCGGATGCAATTTACAATATTTCCTGCTGGGACACGGGCCCTTCCTGGGATTTCATAAGGAAGCAATTAGATACAAACTGATGTAAATACAGCCATAACAATGACTTAGGCTTGAAGGTATTGCTTTGAGGGAAGAAGGTAAACACAGTTGAATTAGATTAGGGTTATTAGGGCCTACCTTGATTTTAAAGAGGGAAATTATTAAATAAAACAAAACAAAAAGGAAGCCGTCATTCATCGAACTTGTCATTTAAGGTAAAAATCAGGTTGTTCAAATTTGCATTGCATTTAGTAAAGCTTTCTAGTGGTCACTTGTAAAACTTGATAGTGAAATCGAATACTAACAAAAAGGTTTTTTTTTCTATTTCATCAAAGAAGACGGAAACATTTTTGATAATTAAAGCAACATGCTAGTCAGAATGTTACTTAATATATGTAAATAGCCTGTCTAGTTACATGTTGCTAAAATAATTAGTTGCTAAATTAATATTAGCAACTATAATATTAATTAAATATATAAAATGTTTGTAATACATAAAAATACACTTTCTTGTCAACTAAAATGTTATTTTCTTCAAAAATGTTTTTTTTTTTAATGAATGGATACATTGAAATATTGATGATCTTTTCATCAAAACACTGAAAAAAAGAGAAAAAAGAAGAAAAATGAACACTGCTGGAGGAGGAAACGATGGAGAAGTGCAGTTGCTCGAACACGTGTTTGCTTTAACACTCGGTGTGTGCAGTTTCATTGAAGTTGTTGTCTAACAGCAGTGCTTAGGGGAAACTTTCATTTGCAAAAAATGAGATCAAAACTCATCAGATCAATCAGCCACATCGAGCAACACAAGAACCCTGCTGTGGACGCAATGTCATGCACTTAAATGGCCAGCAGCGCACAATGACACACAAACACCAGCTCACCCCACAGAGTGTTTTTCTCCAGGCAGAGACTACATTTGAGCGACTGCACTCAGGACAACCTAGCCTCGTAGAGTGACAAGTTTAGTCAGACTTTTTCCAGAACAATGGGAGCTCGACAGCCCAATGTACCATTCTACTAATTTACCGTGTTCATGGCAACCAAGTGTTATTGCGCAGCAGGTTACAAACTAAAAATATGTGGTACAGCTGAAAGCTCTTGGGATGAAAATGTGTAAAGAATAAGTAGAGCAACAATGAAAAAGGAAAAAGGACACTGTGAGGTTAACGTCTGCTTTTTCTACAGCACAGACCTTCACACTCTATCACAAATACAAATCAATTCATGCCCTGAACTCAACCCAGGGTTTACTGATTCCAGTGAGAGTGAATGAGGTCATGGCCATGATATCGCTCTCTTTTTTTTTATGCCTTATTACTTCGCCAATGTTTCTGGATGCTAGGATATACTTCTAGTACAGTATAATTGTTTATAGACCAAACCAAATTTTAAAATTTTATTTGAAACAGCTGTATTAATTATTTTAAAAAACACGTGATGTAAATGAACACAATTAATAATGCCCCCTAACATGTAACATGTAAATTCCTATAAGTTGTTTTCCTATTATTAGACCAATTAAAGTTTCAACGTCATTGTTTGTATCAATCCGCTTATGTCTGTTCATTAACGGCGAGGATTTTCCACTGACGCTTTCTGAAGGTTACATAGTCTTTTAATCATCCACTCAACCAGTTTGTTCAAAAGCTTATTCATTCATTAACAAAACAAGCAAGTACCTCATTAAATCATTATTTCAAATGACTCGAGGGTGTAGTTACATTCAAGCTATTTTAAGGCAAGAATACTTTTTTTTCAAGGAAAAAACGTTTAAATGTCATTTTGGTAATCAAAGATTTTTAAATGGGTCATCGGATGCCCATTTTCCACAAGTTGGTATGATTCTTTAGAGTCTTCATGTAAAGTTTGTAACAAAATTTGGTTTAAATCCTCAACAGTTGTGTAAAACAACACCCTTTTTACCTCCTCAAAAATAGCTCAGTTCACAGCAACGCGTTTCAGTGCATGTCTCTTTAAATGATAATGAGCAACTGCTCACCCCACCACTCTCTTCCATGGGGGTGTCGACACAAGACACATAAAGTGATGCCTTGGCAGCCAGTATATAATTGGTTGAGGGCAGAAATATGGTAATACGGGACAGTCCATCAGTGGTCGTGGGTGGAGCATGAGCAATATGACATCATATTGCTCAGAAAATCCAAACAGCTTGATTATTTGGAGTGTTTAGGCTTTTTGAGGATTAAAAAAAAAAGAGAGGAGTGAATGGATTTTTTTCGTTGTATGGTGGTTGTGTCCACACACTGCAAAGATACATTTATTTGCAAACACCATATAAAAGTGAATTTTGCATCGATGACCCCTTTAAGGGATAGAATTATTGACTACAGGGGGACTTTAATAAAATCAAAATAAGGGACTGACGGCCTTAATTTTAACAACTGCAAAATGCACTATATAAAATACACGTGTTGCCCATGTTAATATAGAGCTAATGGACATATCCTGTCATTGCGAGCTGGGAGAGGGTGAGAATGCCACGTTTAACATAGCTCAGAGGAAGCTATCCTGTGGTGAAGATGTGCATATCTGCACGTTGTCTCACTCATACCTTTAATGTGTGTTGTACCCTTGGGCCACTTGTGTGAAATTGACATTAATGAGAACAAATTGTCGCGAAGAGATACAGGAGTAAATTCCACTTGACTTTTTAAACTCGGGTGAACTCCAGGTAACCTCTAGAAGTTGAACGCATATGACGAGACATTTTTCACAACTTTGTGAAAATTCTGTCTGTCAGAAACCAGAAAGTCTCTAGAAGATGTAAACCTCACACTTGACAATACAAACATCTAACTTCAAGGTGGTATTTTATGGATGTTTTTGAGGGTCAATTACATGCAGCATTTTTTACCCTTAAACTACTTAAGGCTAAAGATGGAGAGAATGAGAAAGACTCGAAGTGAGTGAGACAAACCACACATGCCTCTCCATAAAAGAGTAAAAACTTCCTGTTACCCTGACATTTGAAGGGCCTGCTCCCTCAGAGGATTTAACTGATACCTATTTTCTGTCAGAGTCTCACCAGAAAGAGTAACTGAGCACCCCCCGCCCAACCCGCATCTATATTTAGATCTCGCTCTCCAGAGTAAAACACGCATGCCAGTATCACACATTAGCAACAGTCTCCTGCTGTTTAGCTCTCTATGACTAGCAGATTGGATGTTTGCGAAAAGGACCCACTCATTAGCAGTGATGGAGCGGAGGGTTAGATGTGCAACTTTGCACTGAACTTCAAGATTCTGTCAGATGCTGCAACAAGTTTTTTAATTTTATTTTTTAAAGTAAATCAGAGACAACCTAATTAATCATATGCACTTTTGTCAGCTGTAGAGCATGGCGTATGACAGCGCTGGTTGTTAAAGTTAGTACAGGGGAGACTGTCTTGGGCTAGTTGTCACATGGAGAAGCTGTCGCAGTAACTAAGGTTTTGAGCTTGTTTTCTCTGTTGGTTTTAAATTAAATTAAACTATTTATATATGTCAAGATGGGACATGTTGTCACATTGATATGTGGGCACAAGTGCTTTATGTTTTAATTTTACACAATTGATATGTTTAATTCATAATTTTGAATCAGAAATGATGGAATGACAGATTTAATCTTCAGTAGAAGGTGCTTGCAGACCAGCTTTTGTGCATGCTATAAATTTTTGCGCATGTTAAATTGACTGTACCTTTTTCCCTGGCAGCCAAAGAAATAATTTAGTCGCTTTTCCTTCACAGTAAAAACTTAAATGTATCAGAAACTGACTTTAAAAAAAAAAAAACCTTGGAAACATTTATTGGAGCAAAAAGTGTGACATTTCCTTGTAACATATCAAATAATGGTAATAATGTAAACGACTTATGTAATTTTATATCATTATAAAATTATGTTAAACTATCATTATTATTATTTGAACAAATAACAATGAGTATAAACCCCACGATTGGCACCCATACAGTGTCCAGATTAGCTGTGACAGTGGTTCTTATCGAGACACCCCAGACAGCTCTTGGTATTATAAAAGTGATCTAAATCAAACATATTGACAGTGAAAGCTCTTTGATTGCATTACATGATATGACCCTCTTGAGCACATGCTGGGCTGCTAGTGATAATCAGATGCTACACAGTTTAGTCCTTGTAGCTGAACTGTTAACGAATAAAATCCATTTTCTGTCAGGCACAAAGCACAAGGAATGAGGTGCTGTCAACATGGCCACCCTGTTTTATGGTGACAGACAGTTAGAATTAAATGAAACATTTAAACCCGAAATTTTGTTTGATATTTTTTGCTTTTTGTTTGCATGTATGTGCCTGGATGATTGGTTAATTTTGATAACCCTCTCTTCAAAACTTCTGAATTCCTCGTACACATTTTTTTTTAATGAAAGGAATGTATGTTTCAATATTTTTTTCTTTAATATGACAACTGTTTTTTGTTTTAAATATTTGATTCTAATCTATTAGAATAAAATCTACCTATTCTAATCATATCCCGTTTTTGTGTGCTCATATAGCAAGTGCCTGAAAAGTAACCAAGTTTGTACCATTACGATAAAGTAAAAAAAGAAAAGAAAAGAAGAGGTTTGGCCTAATGAAATACCCACTCATTAGCAAGTGATAGAGCAGAGGGTTAGATGTGAAATGTTTTTTTTTTTTTCTTTTAAGTAAATCAGAGACAACCTAATTGTTCAGATCCACTTTTGTCAGCTGTAGAGCATGATACTATATATATATATATATATATATATATATATATATATATATATATATGGATCTTGAATTAAAGGGGGCATATGATGCAAAATTCACTTTTGCATGGTATTTGTACATAAATGTGTTGCATGTTTGTATACACCACCCTATAGTGATAAAAATCCACCCACTCCTTTTTTTGAATCCCCATAAAACATAAGCAGTGTTTTACATTGGCGTGCGAGATTTGCATCTCACACTTCGCCCCACTGCACGGGTATAAATACAGAAGTGGATGCACGCACCAGTTGTCTTTCGCTTCGGAGCCGATTGGTTTTCATGTCGATGTCTCTGAAGAGTGTTGTAATATTACTACGAGCGCGTGTGTCGGCACTTCTTCAGGAAGTCTCTGGTGCTTCTACAGTGCGAGTGCAGCGGTGGTCGCGAGCCTTCAGAACTCTCAACTGCTGTTTTAACAGCATCACATTTCTGTGTTTGTGCTTGTTTGTCTGATGGCCGGTTGAGGGCGAAGAAAGCGAGTGCTTCACTGGTACAGGCTGCACCATCCCTGTCAGTGTTGCCGCAATCATTCCCCTGTGTGCTCCGGCACTGGTGAGAGTTTTCAATTCCTGAAAGAGCAACACAGGTGCGTTTGCGTCTTTTTCAAGATGTCATTCCACCCGTGCATTTCTGGATGCGGTCGTTCCCTGCCCCCCTCTGACGGTCACAATTGTTGCATCACGTGTTTGGGCTTACAGCATGCTGAAGCAGCTTTTGTGGATGTCTCATGTTCCCATTGTGGGAATATGACTGTCTCGGTGGTGAGATCGAGACTCACCTTCGTCCGCGAAGGTGGAGCCCCCATTACCATGCCCCACACTAGGGTTCCGTGTGGGATTGGTGATCGGAGGTTAGTGATAGAATACCCGCCTGGTAACCATTCCCTGTGGGCTCCTCAGTCCTCCATCACACCGAAGCCGGTGGAGTCCCCCATTGAGCGCACTGGTCCCTCTGTAATAGACCGATCAGCAGTTTCATACGGGGCCCATCCAGAGGACAGGTTGCCGATTGCAGCATCAGAGGGTGAGCTGGCCTCTGGATTTGATGACTCGGCTGCGTTGTCTCCCTCTGGGAGTGTAACGTTGCCCGAGCCAGATCCAGAACTGTCAGCTATGCTGAAAAGGGCCTCCGAGGCTGTCGGGCTCGAGTGGAATCCTCCACCATGTCCCACTCAGTCTCGGTTGGATGATTGGTTTCTCTAGGCGGACCGCGCTGGTTCTAAGCCCTCCGCCCCAGTGCCTTTCTTTCCCGAAGTGCATGGAGAGCTTACTAGGTCGTGGACAGCACCTTTTACTGCCAGAAACGGCCTAGATAGCACCTCCCCCCTCACTACCCTTGACGGAGGAGTGGTGAAGGGTTACGAGGCTATCCCTCCAGTGGAGCGGTCTGTCGCGGCACACCTGTGTCCGGCGGCCACTGCTTTTTGGATGGGGATCCTCCTCTCCCCTCTCAGGCCTGTGAGTTCTCGTCCGTTCTTACGGGCAGAGCTTACAAAGCCTATGGGCAAGCCGCTTCCTCTTTGCATGCCATGGCGTTGCTACAGGTCTATCAGGCCAAGGCACTCATGGACATGCATGAGGGTAGCTTAGACCGTGCGCTCATGAGTGAGCTCCACACCGCAACCGACTTGGCCCTCCGGGGCATGAGCGTAAGGCATGAGCGTAAGGTGTAAGGCTTGTACGATCGGTCTAGTGATGTCCACCTTGCTGGTCCAGTAGCGCCATCGTTGGCTCAGCCTGGTTGACATGGCGGATGCAGACAAGGTTCGGTTCCTGGACTCCCCAATTTCCCAGATTGTGCTGTTCGGCGACGCAATGGAGAACTGCGCCCAACAGTTCTCTGCCGCCCAAGCGCAGACGGAGGCCATCCGGCACATCCTGCCCCGGCAGCCCGCTGCTGCCTCCACCCCGCCACCGGAGGCAGTTCATCCGTCTACTCGTCAAGGCCGTCCCCCTGCCGCCGCTTCCGCTCCCGCTGGGCCTTCGCAGCCGCCTCCACCCAGGCCTAAGCGTGGAGCCAGCCACAGGCAGGCCGCCCAGCCTGTCTCAGGCACTGCCAAACCAGGTGGCAAGCGTAAGACTAAGCGTCCCTGAGACAGGCCACCCAGGGATGGGGGGACGAGTTCTTCTCATTATCCTGAGACCCCGGCCTGGATATGTGCCCAAGGTTCCTACCACTCCCTTTCAGAACCAGGTGGTGAACCTGCAAGCGCTGCCCCCTGAGGAGGCAGACCCATCCCTGGCTTTTCTCATTCCCAGTCGCTCCTTACGGTTATATGTGGACAGAACGCGAAGTCTCAGGAACTCAGACCAGCTCTTTGTCTGTTACAGAGGCCAGAAGAAGGGAAAGGCTGTCTCCAAGCAGAGGTTGGCCCACTGGATAGTGGGTGCCATCATCTTGGTGTATGAGTCCCAAGATGCACTTGTCCCCCGGGACTGTGAGCTCACTCCACTCGGAGTTGGCGCAGATGTTTGTAGAGCTGCGGGCTGGGCGACACCTAACACGTTCGCTAGATTCTATAGCCTACGTGTCGAGCCAGTTGCTTCCCGTGTGCTCTCTTCACATAGAAGCCAGTAAACACCATAAGCCCCGCTCAAAGTGTCGGCTTGCTGCGCCATTCCCCTCCTATGGACTAGATACGTGCGCCATTCTTGCTCCAGTTGAGTTCCCCTTTAGCCAAACCCTGTTGAGTTTCTCCACACCCCTTCGGCATTGGACGTGGCGGAGCGTCCGATGCTAGGCCTACTACTCGTAAGCACTGGTGGAACTTGTGCTTGGCTGGGTCCATATGTTGTGATCCCTACGGCAATCCCATATATGTATTTTTTCGAAGTACGGCTCCCTGCGACAAGCCCTTGTCTTTCCCTTGGCAGAGCTTGCTCTGCCGTTGCTGACAGGTTGAGTATCCCCCCTGTTATAGGTTAGAGCCACCTCAGTGACATTCCATATGTTGGACTGGCCGGTAACGCCCAGTCCATATGTGTATTCTCCACATGTTACCTCCCTGCAGGCTGGATGTGGCTTCCGTAGCGTCCCTCCTTCCATCGTAAAGGCACACTTTCCCAGTGTAATCCAAGTCTAACTGAGAGGGTCTTGCGGAACAGCAGTGACTTCCCTGGTCTAAGCCCTATCCCGTCTCCGCCTCAATAATGCGGGGGGATCAGAAGGCTTTTGTCTAGGCACTGGAAGGTGGCAGCACTAGTGGCGTTTTAATTGGGATCCCAATCAGTCGACTACGTCGAATGTGAGCGACTGAAAGGGAATGTCTCGGTTATGTATGTAACCCTCGTTCCCTGAAGGAGGGAATGGAGACATAGTCCCGTCGCCACTACTGCTGGACCACCGCTGACTTCGGGCTCCGCTCGGAGCAACTGGTGCGTGTATCCACTTCCATATTTATACCCGCGCCGCGGGGCGAAGTGTGAGATGCAAAGTTTACCTGTAATCATTATTAAACACACCTGAGCCAGCTAATCAAGTCTCTAAGGCTCATTTAAAAAGTTCAGGTATGCCTGTTGACCCTTCTGGAACTGAGTGTAACACCCCATGGTCAGAATTTTATTATTATTATTATTATTATTATTATTATATTTTGTTACTTTTGTTTTTAATATTGCTTACCCAATACATGTTTTTGTTTCTTAGTGCTCAAGCATCTTGTCCCATTCATAAAATCCGAAAATACATAGTGTACGAAAATTGCATTATGGAGCTGTTTGAGGTGTGCCCGGTTTGCAATTTTGTGCGTTCTCAAAGGATCGGAACTTTTGTACGAGTTGAACAACTCTGCAACAACTGTCAATATTCACGCAAATAGAACAGCCAGCCAGTTCTAGGCAGTACTCCAGCTGGGAACCTCCATATTTCTGCGGCAGTCTGTCTTTGCATGGCTTCATTCTACAAATTAGAAAAAGTAAATGAAACAAAGTATATTAACAAGTTTTTAATAACCCATTACCATTTTTAAATTTATTATTTAAAATTAATAATGTGCAACATCATCTTGGCTGCTCTTTCTGTCACCAGATATGCTCTACTATGAATCTGCAGCTTTTTAAGTATGACACCATTCGGGCGGCATTCCCGATTGTACGTTGAGCCAGCTATAGTGTACAAGTGGACGCATTGGCAGAATGAGACGCTAGATCGCCTGAGCGAAAGGGAAAGGGCCATCGTTGGAGGTGACATGAGGGCTGACTCATCAGCATATTCACTAGTTTGTTTACAGTTTATGTATTGTTTTTTTTTTCATAATCTGCAATGTTCATTTGATTACAAGCACAAAGTAAGATTCCTCCACTAATTTTTTATACAAATTGTGAAATAATTACTTGTATTTGCAGAGTATATTGTTATAACATGAATAAATAAATATTAAGTTTGTTCTGCCATATAAGTTGTCAATTTCATGGTTGCAATAATGAATATAGTTATGTTTTTACTTTTGTTCAGTCAGTATGTGTAGGTTGATTGTAGATGTAAATGTGGTATTGTATTATATAGCCTTGCATTACAATTTTCAAACTTGAATAAAATATAAAAACGTAACACTAAATTTTCAAACACTATTCAGAGACACTTAGGCTACTGTACAATTCCACGTGGCCGTAAGGTTCCATAGTCGGCTCGATAAACGTTGTATGCGTTCTGAAGACAATACACGTTTAAACAAACAGGCTCGAGTCCAGGATGCTCAGTCATACATCTGGGAGTCGCATCCATCTTTTCACCTTTATTGCCATAAAATTCGTAACATGAATGCATGTCATAACAGCAAGATGACAGCGAGATCCATTATAACTGTAAGTTAACTAAGCTATACCTGTTCTACTTTCATGCAGCATATATTCTCTGGCTCTGTAGGCATCTTACAACAGTTCCCACACGAACACCTACAGTGAGTTATTGATTATCGTGACGGAACATGCTATTCGATTACTTGAAATTATCTACATATGAACTACATAAAAACATCAACTAACCAATTTGAAACTTCTTGTTGCATTCTGTGTGTTGTCACTTTTTCAACAGCCTCTCCCTCACTGTCCGATTCAGGTTCATAAATATACAGCTGAACATCACTACTTGCAGTTTCCAACATTTTCTTTAGGCTTGTTCGGCTTCATGCAGCTCTGCGCAGACCGATAGGCGGCTGACTTGAACCAGTGCATGCCGGTTAGAAATTTTGTCTGACTTGGGCTGCGTTCCAGTCCACTTTTAGACACGCACTTGCGAACTTCCCTAAGCACTTCCCCTCAGGAGAATCCCTGCCGCCATTTTGAAGTGCGTTCCACTTCGTGAAGTGGACGAGGGAAGTTTATATGGACAGACCCTCGCAGAGCGAGTCTACTTCATATGTACACTTCAGGCAGCTCCATATACCACAATGCAACACGATTGTGACGTCAACGCATATTGTGTTTAATTTACCCCACCACAAACAACTCTATGAAATATTAATAAAAAAAAAAATTTATTTAAACAACTCAAACACACCTATATACATATAGAATGCTGTATTAAACAATTTCGTAAGGGAAAAAAATAAATAATAAATCAACCCATAGTGGATTCTAAGTGATCAAGGGCTTAGCATGTTCCAATTCAGCCTATTGCAAAGGTTCCACCAGAAGTGGGGACTCATGCAACGTAAACAATGACGTACATCCGAGTGAATGAGACGGAGGAAAGTTAGCGAGTGAAGGGCATGACACTTTTGGACTGGAAGCAAGCCTTGATACAGCGCCGATGCCGCGTGACTGTGACGTATGCCATCAAAGTACCGCAAAAGCAATTCGAGAGTAGCCGGAGAACTCAGCCAGCACAGCTTCTCAAGAGCGGCTGCACAAGCTCTGATGACGACACAGCTGTTCCACGGTTGGCCGGATTCACCGCATGACAACAATCACTTGTGTTTTGTGTTTATTCTCACACCTTTAGTTCCACTAAAACTCACAAATCAGTTTTTTATAACAGTAAACACTCTTTTCATGTAGTCGCGATGTTATATTGTGTCATGTTTATCAAAATAAAACTGAATAAAAAACGTAGACTCCATTTCATTGATAGTAGCTATAGGCTTATGTTGAACTTTATTCTTGTTCAAATAGACGCTGTATGAAGCAATACATAAAGTATTGAATGAAAATGTCTCTGAAACATCTGTGTATTTGGCAAATATTGCATTTATTTCACTTCAGCTGTGGTAAAGTATGCAAACACCACGTGAGCGGTCACTACGGGAACCAGAAAGTGTCCGATTTCACGTCTCTGTTTGCAGCTCCTCCCCGCCTGCACGCGGCAACTCTCGCCGATCGGTTACATCCAGCCGCAGCCGATGTCAAACACACCTATTGAGTGAGAATGTGATGTTTTGTTATTGCTGTCATGCCGGAGCACGAGTTCTAGAAGCTCCTCCCTCGTCTGAAAAGGGGGGCGGGAGCACCAGCTCATTTGCATTTAAAAGGGCCCACACACTAAAATGGCACGTTTTTGCTCACCCCCAAAAAGTTGCAATTTTAGCATGCTATAAAAAATATTTTGTGGGGTATTTTGAGCTAAAACTTCACAATACACACTCTGGGGACATCAGATAATTATTTCAAATCGTGTAAAAGGGGGCATAGGTCTCCTTTGAATTAAGTGTATTTTTTGTTTTACGCTTAAATTATGTATAAGCATAAATTAAATGATATTTAGAGAGCTATATTTGAGGTAACACTTTATTTCCACTTTATAGTCCACTTTAGACATTCAACTAACTATAAGTAACTTTGCAGTTTTGCAACTCTGTCTGCTTAATATCTGCTAACACTTTATTTTGTTGGTCCCTCAACAGATATTCTACTGACTATAAGTAATTTAGCAACTACAAGTCAACTTGTTCTCCTAACCCGAACCCTAACACCTAACCCTAACCTAACAGTCTACTGACAGTCTACTACAGCCTACTAATACTCTAATGACAGTTAGTTGACATGTAGTTGAAAAGTTAGTTATAGTTAGTAGAATGTCTAAAGTGACTATCAAAATAAAGTGTAACCATATTTGATCTTTGCGGTGTGTATTATACCACATTCCAACATGCAAAACATGGTTATGTTACATCTAAATCATATTTACTGATTGTGAGTCTGTGACAAATGGAGAAACCACTGTCTGCATACTTCATCCCTTTAGGTTCAATCGCAAAACTGCTAAAGCATCTCCTTGATAAGCATCAGGGCATCTTCATCACACACTGTGGAACCATAGGACAGGCACTAATTCTCTCTACCTGTGAAGCTCAGGACACACCTCATGCGTTTGTGGGTAGATTAAGCGAGTCCTTGACCTCAGCGTGAGGTAACAGTGGGTACATAATAAAATACTGCACCGCTAACAATTTACTTTACAGCGTTAACATTATATGCTTGATCCCTGTGACATATTGTTTGGATTCACCATATGAAGGCGTCTCCTCATTGGAATTTGGGGTTTAAAATGACCCCCAGTGCTTGCCCTGGGGTTGTGCTGAGCAGCAGGTGACTTCTGTTTTTCAGAGGTTTAACTGTCTTCCCTCTCGAGTCAAAACAGCTACTTAACTCAATAACCTCTCTGGCTGTGAGGAATGGTAAGGAGATTTGGTCTGCCTTTGCTAGGCTCAAAAGGAGTCTTAGCAAAGCTCCATTTCTTATTGTTTGAGCCTGAATGTGACAAATTAAATCTTAAAAAGTAGAAATTCTGTTTGAGTGATGACGTAATTGTGTCTCTCTAGACTAGAGTAAGCAGGGCTGAAGTAATTTGATCTGGGAATTTGTGTTATATTAGTTTAAAGAAAATATTTTTCTGTCTTGGTCGTGTTTTAATGCTTATTACATCAGCTTAACAATATTCTTGTTTTCCAGGAAACCTAATTTGACAAGGGAGGTCCAGGTCCAGGGTGACACAATCTAACCCTTGACCTGTTTTTTGATATTCTAAGACACAAATTCAGGCTGTATTCCAACTAAATAATGAGTTCCTCCTCCAAGATAAAACAAAAGCATTCTGCAGAATCATTCACAATCTTAGCCACAATGTCATGTTTCATTATAAGAGGTCAAACAGTGGATTATTGAAAAGTTACTATGAGATTTAATCAATACTGCCTCAAATGGAAAAATCTATCAGAATTGCAATGATGATGTCTGTGTCAATAAGCCCAAAAGCACCTTTTGGTTATCTCAGTTAACAGCACCACATAAACCCTGCTCTGGGATCAGACTCGAACCCCTTTCACTATCATACAGTCTACCATACCACTCAGTCTCTAATCCTCATTCTGTTCCTCGATACTCTAGAAGTAGTTGCAGTTGATGATCAGTTAAGCACTTAGCGACAGTGGTGGCCGAGCTACTCTAACCAAGCTACAAAACAAGGAAGCTACATTTCACAGAAATAAGATAAGCTACTTCATGATTTGCTGCTCATGGAAACCTTTAAAATGCTTCAAAAAAGCAATTTGACCAGTTAACAAAGAATTGATTCTGGACCAAGTTAATTCAAGTAAATAATCAGTTCTGTATGAAGGTAATATGGTGCCATAAAGAATCGCATGCGCAGGGTAAGATTTGTGAAAGTGTACATAAGATTGCAAACGTAAATAAAATTTGCATGTGCAAGAGAAGATTTGTAAGTGTAAGAAAAAAATATTTGCAGAATTTATCTGTAATTTGTAAGTGTAATTCATGTATTGTGAAACTGCAGCTTCGTGCTAACGCAAAAATAAATATGATCTGTATTGTTCTGACTTCCATTTTTCCACACTTACACTTTTGGCACGTTTTTTTTTCGCACAAATACGGCCAAAAGCACTGCAAGCCTGTGAACAGCATTTTGCAAGCGAAAACAACAGAGTCAGGAACTGCAAAACAGATTGATCGTGTGAAATCAACATTTTTGTAAAAAACTGTTGCAAATGTCTAAATGACTTGTTGTGTGCATAGGGCAAAACAGTTCCCAAAATGACCCAATTTGTACAGCTGCGTCTTTCTTTTAGCTGCGCTTACAGTTTTGGCACGATTCTCTCACTCATTGAGTTTTACAAGCGCGAAGAGGAGGGCGGGTCCACCTTCATCACGTAGCCAACAAATTAGCTTCTCCCTGACTCTAGGTTTACTCTTATCTGATTGGTTCAATAACCAATAAGACATCTTTAACTTCATTTGGCTCAGCATTGTTCTCGTTGCCGAAATGGTACTTTTAATGCACTCATACATGTTAAATAAATAAATAAATAAATAAAATTGCTTAATAGGCTGTGCACCATTAGGCTGACTATATGAGTTCATACTGAATTTCGAGCTGGTGTGTTAAGTAGGGGTTGAACGACTTCAGATTTTTTGAAGTCGACTGTTATGACATCAAAGTCGAGTCGACGTCGACTAGTCGATGACATCATTCATAAAAACACAAGAGATGGGACTGCTTTGCAACATGCCACAATTTGCAATTAATTAACAGAAAATTATACAGATGCTGACAGACAGCTCATAATGGGGCCGTTTACACCTGGACACTTCATGCGTTTTTACTGATCTGATTTATCAAAACGATTCCATTTACACCTGGTCACATAAATATGTTTTCGCAAAACGAATATAAATCCGATCTTCAAACAACGCGCTATATGCAGATTTAACGGAGTTCACGTCACCGAAAGCAACAGTAATGAGCTGCATTTTATTGATCATCAGCTAATTTCAAAATCAAAAACCGCAATAAGAGAGATAGCACTGGTAAGATCATTTTGTTTCTTTAATTTTAACGAAGATGATTGTGTGTTAATAAGCGTCTGCGACTTACTTTCACTTTGATTTGCGATAGTTTGCACATTGGCATAATGAATAGATGCTCCAGCTGCTCATCTGCGGTGATGCGTGTTGCAGCTTCATCGCTATAATACGCTCTCACACGTTTATTTTTAGCATTGTTGGGAGAAGTCCAATTTACATATGTGGTTTCAACAACCAGATGCATTTACACTTGTGCAGTTTCGTCTGGAATGCGGCCCAGACCTCCTCCTGAAGTGGTTTGAGCGATCGCATTTAAATCCGTCTCGAATGCGTTTCGGAGGGCATTTACACCTGGTCTTTTCACGATCGGATAGCTATCAGATCACAGAAACAAATGAAGTGGCCAGGTGTTAACAGCCCGCTGTTTACTTCATCATTTAGGATGAAAAGAAAAAAGAAAATGAAAAAAAGCTATAAATTCACAATCACATCTGCGCCTTAGTGATGCTGCTGAATGTACAGTAGGCCTAGTATCTGCACTACTGCAATAAAATAGTAATCTACTATAAAAAAACTCCAGCGTTGTGGGCCTATTGAACTTTTACTAACAAAACGATTAAGACGGAATTCATAAAACAACAACATTATAACAAAATAAATAAGAGATAGGCCTATTTGGAAATGTCCCTTTAAAATGAACGCTCAGTTTGTGGTTCACGCTGTTATTTGATTGTTTCGTTGTTGTTGTTGTTTTCAGATACAAACTCACTTATATATTAAATAAATAAATATTTTTTTTACCAACATATGTTAGGTTATCTTGAGTTTTTTCCTCAGCTATCCTGTCAATCATCTCTCTGTCTCACTCTCCCGGTTATGATTAGTTAATTTACCATCATCGGTACCCACCACCACCATCAGCAGTTTTGCATTACAGTATTTGCAATGACCACCCCTTGTCCAAAACTGAGCGTATTGTCTAAAAGAAGAGTTATGACTGCTGCGTATTTACCATAGACTGTAAAAAAGGCATTTACACTTGACAGAACATTGGTCTGTGCTTCACCCGCTCTGCGCGGTCTGTGCAGCACTACACAGATTTAACTCTGCACAGCTAAATAAAACCGACTGGGTGCAGATTCATACTTAATATTTTCTGAAATAAATATTTCTGTGAAACGCGTTAAGTTGCACAGCCCTGTACAGTTTAAGAAACGGTACGCAGAGCCATAGGACTATGATTTTGTTGAAAATACCTGGGGAATTACTGATGACGTCGCATGCTCAGATTTGCTTGACCAATCGGCTGAAAGAGGCGTCTCATGACCGCCCACGTGTGCAAAACGAATTTTGAAGTCATTTATTCGTTTTTTGCCTGTGAACTAAAAAACGAAAAATCAGCCGAAATCTTGTTTTTTCGTTTTTTTGATAAAACGAAAAAATGAATAAAGGCCCGTTTTCTCGTTTCTGCTTATTTTGTTTCAAATTGGAAAACAAATTATTTTATAAACAAATTATACAAAACGAAAAATC
Source organism: Gila orcuttii (assembly GCA_026230005.1). NCBI lineage: Eukaryota > Metazoa > Chordata > Actinopteri > Cypriniformes > Leuciscidae > Gila > Gila orcuttii. Next base: position 34,299,284 of record JAPDVR010000012.1, on the reverse strand, counting down.
AGCCGAAATCTTGTTTTTTCGTTTTTTTGATAAAACGAAAAAATGAATAAAGGCCCGTTTTCTCGTTTCTGCTTATTTTGTTTCAAATTGGAAAACAAACTATCAAAACGTACACGGATGGGCTTGCACCGCCATCTGCTGGTGTGGCTAATTAACTGCTCTCACACGTACGACAAATCTCTTTTTGCAGATCGCAGCGGGACAGAGTGGACAAAAATCCACAAATGTGTAAAAAGGAGTTGCAAATGTCACGTGACCTGCAAATTGCCCGGAAGCAATCCACAAATGCGTAAAAACAGTTTAGTGTGTAGAAATGGACCCACAAAAGCGTAAATCACACTTTGTATGTGAAATAAAAAGATATTTGTACATTTTAAATTGTGTGTATTTACAAATCACACATTATTTTTGTGAATATGATTTTACACAACACATTTGTAAAAATACATGTTTTAGGTTGTGAGATATGTGTGTATATGTTTATTTACAGATCTCTGCAGTACACATTGGACAAAATTCCACAAATGTGTAAAAAGGAACTTACAAATGTAACATGACCCACAAATTCACAGGAAGTAATCTGCAAATGTGTAAAAACAGTTTTGTGTGGTAGCCTACACATCACCCTGTATTTTTGTGGATATGATTTTACGTATCACAAATGTAAATATACACATTTGCAGATAGTGAAATATTTGCGCATCATTGTACACATTTGTAGATTGTCTTCTGTGGGTTACAAATATTAAAGTCCAATTAATTCTTCCATAAAATTTCGAATTCAGCCACTCTTTAAAAGTTACTGAATCATTCTAACGAATTGTTCAAAAACACTGATTCATTCCGAGCACGCCACTGGGTTGTTGCAATGTTGCTCGTGCAATGAATGGACGGCTCGTTCTGCTTCGACGTTGTTTGGAACTATTTTCGCTAGTGGACCAAAAACAGTGGTAATATCATGTCTAAAATGTAAGTTATTCAATATTTATTTCTTGCCCATTGAACTGTTGCAAATACGCTGGTGGTATGGTCTTAATTTACTATTAATAAAAACAGTGCTCGTGTAGTAGTCACTTCAATTAAGTCATCGCGGAAACAAATGCAAGAAAGAGCACATAGAACATAAAAATATTTTACCACAGATATCTTTACAAAACAGGGTAGTTCTTTAGTATAAACAAAAATGAGCTAAATTGACATTTGCTTCACTCTGATAACAATAAGATTTCATTCGGGGAGTCTTCTCAAAAAGACCTGAGATGGTTGGCACAACTTGGCAGTGATGCTTTGATAGGTGTGTGACATACATTTACCTCAACATACTCTTGGAAAAAGGTGAATTCTTTCTGTGGCTTTGAATCGAGCCACCTGTTCACAGGTGTCATGTATCCTATCTCTCGTTCTCTCGCCAGGATGGAGGTCAGATGCAGTTGCATGGCATGAGCAATTCCACCTTGTCATGTTGAGTGTCAGCTGGCAGCTAGTCTTTGCTTATGTGTGAAGCTTTGGGTGCACATAGAGTCTGGCATTAGCCATAGCTGCTCTTGATATAGTTTTCAATGACTTTCATAGGGTCATGGCCTCCTAAACATCTCATGCAGTTGAATTACTGTTATATCTCTCATGAGGCATGAAATGGCTCTTTTGCATTATTTAGGCATTATTGTGGAGTCCCCTAGGCCTCAATTCCTGCATATCCCATTCAGTCTATGCTCCCACTAGGCCAAATAATAACAACAATATGAATATGCTTATTGGATATAAGCCCAATAGACATCTTAGATCATTAGTGGTAGACTTTTGATTATCAACATATTAAATCTTCTTTGCAGCTTATTTTGGCCAAGAACCGGCCACTTAGTCAGGATGAGGTTGTTTCTGACAGATGTACGAACTCAGAAATCACTATTTTTTTGTATGTGTTATTTAGGTTTTTTTTTAATTTTGTTATTTATTTTATGTAAAATCCTTGAAATCACAGTAGGCTGGCATGGAATTAATGGCACATAAGACTCTGATATTTCACAGACATCACTTATACAACAGCAGCTTTGCTCGTACATGCCATTTTCTCTACAAATAGCTTTGTTATTGAAAAGCAACTTGATTTTGAATGTATGAAGGCCAGCAATCCACTATTGAGAAATAACAGGTCTGAATGTGTAAGGGAAGTCTTGTTTGAAACATTACAAAATGTGAACAACAAAAAAATAACATGATGGTATTTATAGTTATACATAACCATTCAAAAGTCTGTTTTTGAAAGAAGTTATGCTCACCAAGGTGCATTTATTTGATCCAAAATATTTATCAAAAACGGGACGAAAGCACGCACATCACTGGCAAAAATGCGCAAGTTGTGTGCTCGACAAAATAAAAAACAGAAATAATGTCGGCACACCAAGACTCCAAAAATGCAAAAATGTAATAATGGTCTCTCACACCATTTTGCTCTTCATCAGACAATTAAAATTTTTAACCAACAAGTCTTTAGGCTATACTAACATGATTAATCAAGGATCACATGACCTATGTAAAAAAACTTATACTATCCAAAGCCCCCCCCCCAATAAAGCCATGAAACAAAAGGCAAAATAAAAAAAATAAAAAATACTAAATGTGGAATTCTAATTCTAAACATACACAATTAATAATAATAATAATAATAATACCTTTATGAATAAAAAAAAAAAATCATAAAGCCATGAAAAAAAGGCAAAAAAAATTAAAAATAAAAAACTAAATGTGGAATTCTAATTCTAAACATACACAATTAATAATAATAACACCTTTATGAATAAAAAAATTTATAAGCCATTAGAAAGGGTTTTGGTGTGCCGACTTTTTTCTGTTTTTTAAATCATATATATATATATATAATTTAATGCAATTTATTCATGTGATGGCAAAGCTGATTTTTTTCAGTACAAATTACTCCAGTCTTCAGTGTCAGTCTTCAGAAATCATTCTAATATGCTAATTGGTGCTCATTTTTTCAATGTTGAAAACCGCTGCTTAATATGTTTGTAGAAAACGCGATACATTTTTTTTCAGGATTCTTTGGGGAATATAAGGTTAAAAAGTACAGCATTTATTTGAAATGGAAATTTATAAATTTCTTTACCATCACTTTTCATGGTTGCATTTCTTGTTTAGTTAAATTTAATCTACCACTACCAGTATGAATGGCAGTAGTGAAGAATTTTTAAAAAACTATTGGCCTATAGGTCTGTTCTAATCAGCTCATATATCTCAATATATCACTTATCAGAGTAATTCAGATTTTCAAAGCATGATTTTTTATATTAAAAACTTAATACGTTGTAGTCTTGTGTTTGCATTTACTGGAAAAATAACCCATGTCTGTGAAATGATAGTATGCTATCTGTCTTTAGTACTGACACCCTGTGTGGCCTTGTTGGTCATCATATGACAGGAAATGAGAGCAGAAAAAAAGACTGGAGAGAGATGGATGCTGACAGACATGACACTGACCAGAGGCACTAGAGTGCTCTATCAGGTCCAACAAATGATGGAACAGACACATCACCTTGGGAACTTTAAAAGTGATGTTGTCATGCATTAAAGCAACTAAATTGTTTACAAGAGTTACCTCAAACGTGCAACTATTCCATTGATTGAGTTTGAAGAAACTGTTCAGTCTTAAACAGCAGTTATAGCTACATTAGTTTATGAGGTAATGACTGCAGATGTCTCATGTCCTGTCCAGTCTTCTGCAGATGGTGCTCATCTTGTGCATCTCCACCGATGGCGTGTTCACATTTGGCCCCTGCATCATAACCACAACCAGTATCCTCTGCCATTATCGACAGACAGCAGGATGTCTTAATCTCCTGCTATGCAGTGAGTGCTGTCTCTGGCAGTGAAGAAGACCAGGCGGCCGCCCCTGGCAGCCCATCATAGCCCTGTTTCGGGCCTGGCTGTGTGTAAACCTCACACCCCTGGGCAGCGCTGAACTTCTGACCCACGCTTGTCCTGGAGAGGTCTGTCAGTGCTGCTTTAATCCTTTAATCCCCTCACAAAGAATCATTCAAAACAAAAAGTACCCAAAACTACAACATGCATTTATCAATCCTTAAAGTAACAAATGATCTATCTATCTATCTATGAAAACTTTTCGAAGATTTTCGAAGAGGCAAGCTAGCTTTGAAAGCATAAGACCCCCCCCCCCCTCCCTTCAGAGCGTCTCCAAAACCACACCTCCTTCAAACCACAGCAGGGAGCAAACAAAAGTGTCACAGCGTTAAACTACCTCATGTCTCAAAGCACGTAACTTTACAATAATAATGAACATAAACAACTTAAACGCAGCATAAACTCATTGTTTTTGTTCAGGAGGAACTGTAGAAGGTGGCTGCTGTGTCAGTTGCGGTGCTCGGTGACTGACGTCTATCTAACTCTACATAGCATGAAACACGCTGATGACGTGATTTCTGCCCGAGCAGGGTGCGTGAAGGTATGGAAATGCCAACCCGATCTCACGGCAATTCGACCTCGCTCGTACGAATTCGTACGATTTTTGCTAAATCGTACATATATTACGGTTTGCCAAATTCTAATGAATTCGTACGAATGACCTACTTTTGACCCCGCCCCTAAACCTACCCATCACGTGGGTTTAGAAAAATCGTTCGAATTCGTATGAGTGAGGTTGTACGAATTTGTGAGAATTAGCCACCTTTTAATCACTCGTACGAATTGGTCGTGAGATAGCGTTAGAAATGCATACATTGACAGGCAGGTAAGTCATCATATATAATCAATTATTGAATGAACATTTTATGGTCCTACACCTTCCATAGATGATATTCAGTACATATAAATTAATTTAGACCACTTAACTTAGTGATTGCTTTCAGGATGTGAAGGGACTTTCAACCAGCATAACAAAAAATGTTTCTGGAACAAATCACGTACCCTGCCTTTAAATGTATGTTTCCATACTATATACAGTTTATGAAAATGTAATGTAAACTACACATTATACAGTATGTAACATTTTTGGAAGAAACAATTACGAATTAGCATGTAACTTTCAGTTTAAATCTATATAATTTTAACCTAAATTAATGTACATTTTACCTTTGTTATTGTACGTAAAAATATGTACCAAAATTTTCGTGATAAATAACATAATTCATTTAAATTGATTTGTTTTATCTTAATTTAGTCTTCACTTATGCACATTGTTATTTACTGTTTATCACATTTTCTATCTGTCTGTTGCTTTTTCTTTCTTTCTTTCTTTCTTTCTTTTTTTCTTTCTTTCTTTTTTTCTGACATTAAATATGATTTTAGTTTTTGATACTGAAAATTAGCTGCAATTACATGGGCGAATGTGGCAGAAGCGAGTGAACTTTCTTTAACTGCAGTTTACTGCCATCTGTTCATGTGTCTGTCACCAGCTGACTACATGTTGTGGCCACTGTGAGCTGAAAGAGATATAAGAGGGGAGCAGCACTTGTGCAAGTCATCAGCAACCCCCCTCACACACGCACACACACACGCACAGAAGAAAAACCTGATTTCAATGCTAACTAATTTTAAAACAACTTGTGTTGCTTTTGTGTTGTGTTGGCTCCATTCTCACATACAGGAGGCTAATGAGCAAAAGAATGTAAGCTCATACAAGCGGCATAATATAGTTCCTGCATAATGTGTTTATATCCGTTTGTATCAACATTGAGAAAATAGCTATTTTCATTTTCCATTGAAATTTGCCATGTGTATAGTTGAGAAAAAGAGTGTTTTTCTTTCTTACTTACCGATGTCATATTTATTTAGTCTTCTTTCTGAGGCTGGGAGGCAGAAAAAGAGATTATGGTTGTTCCTCCGAGAATCGTTGCTCCTGCCAAACTTCCTTTCATTGCTTTTGCTCCACTGCCATAGCAAGCCACTGATTGGACTGTCAGAGATATTTTCATACATCTTAATTTGCAAATTAGAGCATCTTCATTTGACGCCTACAGCCATCAGCAAACAGATGTAGGCTAATCTTTTAATCAACAATACGTACATATTTAGTTGTGTCCTTACAAATTCTGAGCGAACATATTGAGAATGAGATATCCATGTTTGTGAATATATCAGCATTTTTAAACCAAACAGATTTTGTAAACTGATCAAAAGACATGCAACTCAAGAACACAGCAAATTTTTCTCAAAACATTATCTTATAGAATTTGTGACTATTGATCGATGCTCGTAATGTTTTTGAATAGTATGTGCAGTTTCATGCTCATTTAAGCATAAAAAAATGAATCTCTATGTATCGTGCTTGTTGAGAGTGTTGGGAATAAAGCTATGCTTTTCTCAAGATATCTTAGTTACAACGGTTCCCTTTCAAGGGAACTCCCGTTGCGTCGAAATTGACGCCATGGGGAACGCGTCGCGTTTCGATGTCCTGAAGATGCGGGTGACGTCACGTACCAGGAAGCTATAAAGCCTGCTTGAAAACAGAGAGCGGCAGCTTCTCTGTCTTCAGTAGCGCTCTGTGTGAATCTGTCCCGTTTATTTGGTGTTGTCTGTCTATATATATATATATATATATATATATATATATATCAGTATGGCGAGCAAGCAGCAGTTTAAACAGTGTGTGCATCCCTGCCCCTCGTTATTTAACGGGTGGGGATGCTCACGAGCTGTGTGTTGCTTGTTTAGGAGAGGAGCACGCTCAGTCAGCACTCGAGGGTGCTGGCTGTGTGCATTGTGAAGCGCTGCCCGTGCGCTTGCTCCGATCCCGCCTGTCGTTCTTTCGCGAGAACGTTCAGGTTAGCTTTCCCCGGGGCTCTGGTCCCGCCGCTGCCGAGGCACGGCGTCGATTGCAGTCTTGGGGTTCGCAAATGGATTGTTCAGCGGGGTTTGAGACGGGCTCTGCCCTATCTCAACCTTCACCTGATCGATCCAGTGCCTCTTCTCGGGGTTTGGAAGCACGCGCTGCGGTTCCTTCCACCCCGGTTGAGGCACCAATACTACAACTATCCAGTTCTGAGGAATTGGATGTTGTTAGTATTGATGCTGAGTCTGAGATTTCGCCGCCTCAGTCTCATGCGTTTGAAGAGCTTTTAGAGGTTGTGACTAGAGCAGTTGAAAGACTAAACATTGAGTGGCCATCTGATAAGCAGGACGTTCATTCTAAAAGTAAGCTTGATGAACGTTTTCTGCCGTCTAGATCACGACCTCAGCGTCGGAGCCTACCGTTTTTCCCCGATCTCCACACTGAGGTGTCGAGATCATGGGAGAAACCAGTCTCATATAGAGTTTATAATGCACAAACATCACATTATTCATCTATACACAATTATAAAGACCATGGTTATGGAGAAATGCCAAAGGTAGAAGAGACACATGCGAGTTATCTCTCTCCAGCAACGGCATCTTCTCTTAAGGTTCCGATGTTACCCACTAAGCCCGTCAGAGTCACCTCCTCTCTGGTGGGCAAAGCTTATTCCGCTGCTGGTCAAGCCGCAGCATGTTTACACACAATGTCATTACTGCAGGCATATCAAGCGGAATTATTGGGTGATTTAGATGAGGGTGGGGGTATTGGTCCGGAGGTTGTATGTGAGTTACGTAAAGCCACAGATTTGTCTCTCAGGGCCACTAAGGAGACGGCTAAATCCATCGGCCGCTCTATGGCAGCCTTGGTGGCCACTGAGAGGCATCTGTGGCTCAACCTCAGCAATATTAAAGATAAGGAGAAGAATTTTCTTATGGATGCGCCTGTTTCTACTTCAGGGCTTTTTGGTAATGCCGTGAATTCTGTAGTGGAAAAATTCCAAGAATCTTCTAAGCAGGCAGCTGCCTTCCAAAAACTCCTCCCCCGCCGTTCTTATCAGGAGGCTGCTGAGCGGGAGCAGCCTCACTCATCTAAAGCAAGCTCTTCACATCGTGCCACTCAAAAACAGAGCGTTTCCTCTCGTGCTCCCCCGCAAAAACCACGGGGACACGGAGGGCGCTCTCAAACCCAGCAGCCTTCGAGGGGTAGAACGGATCTGCGGACCGTTATTATCGCCAAGAAGGCTGCGGGGAAAAAGTCCTGACGCTCGAGGGCTCAGGACAATGAGGGTAGTTCCCCCCAAGTAGTGCGGTCAACACCTCTTTTTACGGTGCCCGTCTATCTTCGGTGCCCTCAGGGGACCATTCTGCCAACCCTGCCACCTCTGGTGTTTCAGGGCGCAGCAGTCTCCGGCGAGCACATATCTCAAGGACCACCCGGAAACGTAGTGGCCTCGGGATGCCCGCCCCCTCTCAGGAGGGAGTCAGAGCAGTCTGTTCAGTCGTTCCCTGCCGGTCCTCCGTTACAGGGCGACGGACTGATTACTCAACAACATCAAAATCCAGAAGCCAGTCTCGAGAGGCTGGTACCTCTAGTAGAATCTTTGACAGCGTGGAAGCTACTGCCAAATGTTTCTCGTTGGGTCCTGCAGACCATAGAAAAAGGGTATCTAATACAGTTTGGGTCTCGCCCACCCAGGTTTATGGGGGTCCTACCCACAGTGGTGGGCCCCGAGCAGGTTCTGGTTATGGAACAGGAAGTAAACACTCTGTTAGAGAAAGGGGCCATAGAACGTGTACCTCCCTCCAACAGGGAAACTGGGTTTTACAGTCGGTATTTCATAGTTCCAAAAAAGGACGGAGGATTGCGTCCTATTCTGGATCTTCAAGTGCTGAACGACTCAGTCATGCAGCTCAAGTTCAAGATGTTAACATTGAGACAGATAGTTCCACAGATCAGGTCCGAGGACTGGTTTGTCCTTGATAGATCTCAAGGACGCATATTTTCATATCTCCATCCATCCTTATCACAGGAATTTTCTGAGGTTCGCTTTCGGGGGCGGAGCTTACCAATATCGAGTACTTCCATTCGGCCTAGCCTTATCACCCCGCACTTTCACCAAATGCGTGGATGCTGCCTTGGCGCCCCTGCGTCTTCAGGGCATCCGTATCATGAACTACATCGTTGATTGGTTGATTTTAGCTCAAACGCAGCAGATGGCGGTTCGGCATCGAGATGTCGTCCTCGCCCATATGGGAGAATTGGGGTTACGGTTGAACGGCGTGGTTTGGGATTCAGTATCGATGCGGGCACGCCTGTCACCTCCTCGTATAGAATCTATCCTTGTAACCGTGAAGAATGTAAAGCTAGGCCAGTCACTTACTGTAAAGCAGTTTCAGAGACTGTTGGGTCTTATGGCAGCAGCTTCCAACGTGATACCTTTTGGACTGCTGCACATGAGGCCCCTACAGTGGTGGCTCAGGACCAGGGGGTTTTCCTCGAGGGGCAATCCTTTTCGCAGAATCAGGGTCACGCGGCGTTGCTTACATGCCCTGGTTATGTGGAAGAAACCTTGGTTCCTGTCCCAGGGCCCTGTGCTGGGAGCTCCTTGTCGTCGCAAGTTGCTAACGACGGATGCGTCCCTCACAGGCTGGGGAGCGATCCTAGAGGGTCGCTTGGCTCAAGGTCTGTGGGAAGACCATCATCTCTTATGGCATATCAATCGTCTGGAGATGTTGGCTGTTCTTCTGGCTCTCAAGCACTTTATCACAGATCTCAGGGGACACCATGTGCTAGTACACACAGACAACACATCGGTAGTCGCCAATATAAATCACCAAGGGGGTCTGCGTTCACGCCAATTATGCAAGCTGGCGCACCATATCCTTTTGTGGTCTCAGGAGAAGCTGTTGTCTCTCAGAGCAGCCTACATTCCTGGGGATCAGAACATAGGAGCAGACATTCTGTCGAGACAGGGGCTGAGGCCCGGGGAATGGAGGCTTCACCCCGAGGTGGTGGAGCGGTTATGGAGGGTGTTTGGCCGAGCTCAAGTGGATCTGTTTGCGTCTCGAGAGACGTCTCACTGTCCACTCTGGTTCTCCCTCTCGCATCCAGCTCCTCTTGGACTGGACGCTATGGTACAGGTGTGGCCGAGGTTGCGTCTGTATGCCTGTCCCCCAATCGCTCTGCTCCCGGGAGTTCTGGAGAGAGTTCGCAGGGACCGGGTTCACCTACTTCTTGTAGCCCCACGCTGGCCGGGCAGAGTATGGTTCCCCGATCTGGTTTCTCTCCTCGACGGGCCTCCTTTGGAGCTACCCGTCAGGAGGGATCTTCTGTCCCAAGCAGAGGGCTTAATATTCCACCCTCGACCAGAACTGTGGAACCTGTGGGCTTGGCCTCTGAGGGGGCCCAGCTCATAGAGTCAGGTCTCTCAACTGAGGTTGTTGAGACCATTCTACAATCCAGAGCTCCCTCCACGTGGAAACTCTATGCCCTGAAGTGGAAAGTTTTCACTTCCTGGTGTAGTGACCGTCAGCTGGACCCAGTTAACTGCCCGGTTGGTACAGTGCTGGAGTTCCTGCAAGAGCGGTTCACTGCGGGTCTAACCCCATCCACTTTAAAAGTTTATGTGGCGCCCATAGGTGCCTACCACATTCCTTTGGGTGGAATGTCTATAGGGAAAGACCCTTTGGTATCTCGTTTCCTCCGTGGTACGTTAAGGCTGAGGCCTGCAGCTCGTTCTAGGGTACCCACTTGGGATTTGGCCATTGCTCTGCAAGGTCTTTCCATGGCTCCCTTTGAACCTATAGAGGAGGTTCCGGAGAAGTTTTTAACATTGAAAGCTCTGTTCCTCCTCGCCGTTTCTTCACTTAAGAGGATTGGGGATTTACAGGCTTTGTCGGTGTCTCCTTCATGCTTAGAATTTGCACCTGGCATGGTCAAGGCATTTCTTTATCCAAGACCAGGTTATATTCCTAAGGTCCCCATTAATGTGGTCAGACCTATCTTTCTGCAGGCCTTCTGTCCTCCACCTTTTCAGAATGCGGACAAGGAAAGAGATAATTTGCTTTGCCCAGTTCGGGCATTAGATGCCTATGTCCACAGAGCTGCCCTGTGGCGTAAAACTGATCAATTGTTTGAGTGTTATGGGGCCCCGAGGAAAGGGTCCCCTGCATCTAAGCAAAGAATGAGCAAGTGGGTGGTTGAGGCCATTTCACTTGCTTATGAGGCGGCCGGACAGCCCTCCCCTTTGGCTGTCCGGTCTCACTCTACCAGGAGTATGCCGGCCTCCAAGGCCCTTATATCAGGAGTTTCCATTCAGGACGTTTGTGATGCGGCAGGCTGGTCCTCACCGCACACACCTGGACTCTACACCAGGGTCTCATGTTTTGTCTTCTTAAGTGCTGCTCACTCGATTTCACACAAGACAGACATTTCGTAGCTATGGTAGCGTTGGTATAGACGTTCCCCATGGCGTCAATTTCGACGCAACCCGAGTTCCCTTGAAAGGGAACGCCTCGGTTACGACTGTAACCTCGGTTCCCTGAAGAGGGAACGAGCGTTGCGTCGCCTTGCCATATCTCCTTTATGCCTGTCAGCGACTACTTCAGACTTTACGAAGCTGCCGCTCTCTGTTTTCAAGCAGGCTTTATAGCTTCCTGGTACGTGACGTCACCCGCATCTGACGTTCCGCCACACCATTGGACTGATTTTACATGTGCTTCAGGACATCGAAACGCGACGCGTTCCCCATGGCGTCAATTTCGACGCAACGCTCGTTCCCTCTTCAGGGAACCGAGGTTACAGTCGTAACCGAGGCGATTTCTTTACTAATATTTTATCATGTTTGTGTATAAAGACAAAAACTGAATTAAAGGTAAACAGGAGTTTCTTTACAATCTTAATTCATGCACACAAACTTTGCAATATGAAGCTGTACATGCCATATCCAATTAATAAAATATGCTGTGTACTCCCAACAGCCTAAAGGGTATGAAACTTTGCTAAAGAGAATTTCATTTAGCCAGAAGCTCGTTTGCTGTTATTCTATCCATTATTAGACTAATTTGCAATTATGACTCACTGAAAAATGTGCATACTTATTTAAATGGAAAGAGCTTTCTACTCACTCCTTCGGGCTGCTAAACCTATTCTTGTTTTAATCACAGTGTATACATCAAAGTTGAAGTCACACATCTAAAACGAGACATTGTTTAAATTTATTAGTGTGTCCTCACAAAGAACAGTGTTCAAAAGAAGTGTTTGATGTCCAAATTGAATATAAATTCCATTCTCTATAGATAATTGCTGGGGAAGATGAAGAAAGTAATTTCAAGTTAGCATTGAAAGTGATTCATCATTAAAATCCAGTGAATGGAGACTAAGGATAACAGACAAACTCACTGACTTATAGGGCACAAAAAGTTGACAAAAGGGCAAAAAGTGTCACTGCTTAGCACAGATTCATGTAGTTCCTCTGGCTCACAAAACTAAGACGTTAAATAGCTGATAAATGTGAGCTCAGGGGACATAGTTGATTAAAATCTCCCCTGTTTCAATAGTAATCTCTTTCAAGCTCTTTCATGACTTTGTCCTGACCAAGGCGTTCTGTCCTGACCCAATGAAGCTGATATAATCACAACAACGGGTCCTATCCTTAACTGTTGAAAAAAAAGATTAAATTATGTATATAAAGGAATTAACTGTCCATGTTACCAAAAAAGCAGAGACCTAATTGTCCATGTGACCATATATACAGTGTACACAAACACACACACACACACACACACACACACACACACACACACACACACACACACACACACACACACACACACACACACACACACTAATAATCTATATATTTAAAGCTAACTCTCTTTCCATCAGAAACAGATAATAAATATTTAGTTGACCTCTGGATGAACTCTGGCTTGTTACGCAGTGTTACAAAGTGTGTTGTTTGTTGTTTTGAAATGCATGAGAGATGCTTTGGTTGTGCCAATGGCAATAATCTGTCGCGTTCTCTTTTGCGTGTGTTCAAAGGCTTCCATCAGATAAGCCATGGGGTACTGTCTGAGACGCCTTTATATCTACTGATTTTTACGCTTTGGAGATGAAAGGTCTTCATTTGAGGAAAAACAAAGTGATTAGTATAATTATAGAGACAGTTGCCTACAGAAGAGGGGAAAGCAAAAGAGAATATGAGCTGTTGATGGCGATTATGCAGTCTTAAACTACAGAAAGTCGATGTAAGAAGATATAGGTGTGAAATTTGTCTTCCGAAAGAACTCTTTATGAATAATTAAATTTGCTTATGTTTACAACCCACACATCAAGCTTATGTTGCTTATCTGTACCATGTGTTTATCTGGAAAAACATTTAATTAAAGCCATATATTGCTTTTAGATAACCATAATTATCAGGCAAAGTGCTGTTTTAACTTACCTCAAAAGTATACTTTAAAAAAGCCCTTGACAGGGCACTGGATATTTGTACCGCAAGCATTACAATCTTCATTTCCTATGCAATAATCTCGGTAGCTTCAAGGCTGGGGTCATAGAGAGTGCTGCCAAAATTCTGTTTCCCGGATTAAAAGCAAAAATACCATGGTTTAAATTAACACGCTCCCTTTAAGTGCTTCTAAACGGATGCCAGGCTTACAGCTTCATTTCTGCTCTGAATAATTTTAACATACATCTGACCCAGTTGGGAAGCAGAAAGAAAATAGCATAATCCCCCTCCCCCTTCATTATCTCAGGAGATAAGGTGTTATGCCCAAGGGTCTTTCTACAGATACAGTATATGCTTTCCCCCCTCAATAACACCTTTCCGGTGTTTCAATTATGAACATGTCCACTCCTGGTTGTTTAGTTAGAAGGGAAATATGATTTGACATTACTGAGTGGACTGGGCATATCCATTGATATCTAGCATTTTCATAAAGAGAACATTGTCACAGAGGCATTCTTGGTTTCTGATGAGTCCTGTAACAACTTTGTGTTTTATGCACTACTCAGACATTCATCCTTAATTAGCACCATTCGTTTTCCGCCTAAAAATGCTGACTGAATGAAAAGATTGACCTGCTTGTAGCCTGACTGATTAAATTACCTCAGATTTACATTTTTCACCAAAACAAGCACCAGCCATTCAGGTCATGCTCACGAAAATAATATTCCTCATTAAGCAATACACTCATCTAGTATTCATTAAAAATATTATGTTTTATCTGTACTCCAACTTAACACAAATAGTTATTGTACAAAAACAGGCATAAATCTCTCTCACTCGCCCCCTTCAGATTTCACGTCATCTCCGAGCCCTCCTATTGCTTTCAGAGAGGCTTCTGGGGAGCGGAAATGATTAAGAACAGAGCGCCACTCCAACTGCTATTCTCAGTCTTTCTATCAGTAATAACAGAAAAGGCTAACACATAAAGAGTGCTTTCCAGATGGCGGCTATTCTCTGGATATTTAAAGTGGATTTGTGCTATAAATTAATGTTTTTGGCAGGTACACCACTGTATGCTGTAAATTACTAGCAAATAAAATGAAGCATGCCATATTGGCAAACTTGCATAAATGTTTGGAATTGTACATTTTTAATGCAAATTTATTTGATGTAATTTTCGCGTATAAAATGCAAGTAAGTGGTGTGTGTGCTATCAGTATACTTCTTTTAAACTAAAAATAAGGTGGTATAATTTCAGTCAACTTTTTTTTATGTATTTCTCAGAAATATACTTAAAAGTACACTTGACTTATACTGACCGAAAAGTAGCATATGGCCTATACTTGTACTTAATTCTAAAAGGCTTGTAGCTGTTTTTACTATAGTTCACATAGTTTAACTTACTTATAAACTTGCATGTTTTGGTATTCAATACAATAGATTTGTTTGAAAATATTGATTTATAAAAAAACAGATATGCTCCTTATTTTTTTTGTAATCCATTGGTAGAGTGTACATAGAAATTTACTTCATATCTACTTAATTCTTTCTCCACCACTGATGGATTTTTTCCATCATTTATGACACAACGTTTCCCCACCATTGACAGTAATATACGGCAATACATGTTAAAGGGATAGTTCACCCAAAAATGCAAATTCTGTCAGTATTTACTCACCCTCATGTTGTTCCAACCCCGTAAGACCTTCGTTCATCTTCGGATCTGTGGGCCTCGAGTAAGTTCACTAGTGTAATAGCGTAAGCTTCTGTTGTTATACGTCACACGCATCACACACATGACCAGCGTCGGCCAATAGTGAGCCTACGTGTGACGTAGGACTACGCAATCACACTACGTTAACTGACTAGAGGCCCACAGAGAAGGAAATGAATAGTTGAAATAAAGTCGTTATTTTTGTTTGTTTTTGCGCACAAAAAGTATTCTCGTCGCTTGGACTATTTTAACGAGCTGGCAAGTGTCAATCCCTTAGAAGCCTATGAGGAGTGATCCAGCTCTCAGATTTAATCAAAAATATCCTAATTTGTGTTCCGAAGATGAACGAAGGTCTTACGGGGTTGGAACAACATGAGGGTGAGTAAATACTGACAGAATTTTCATTTTTGGGTGAACTATCCCTTTAAATTTCACTGTTATACGGTTATTGCGGATCTTCCGAAAGAGCACAGAATCTCCAGTTCAAAACACAGCTGGAGTAGAAGCAGAAACAAGTGATATAAGCATCGCTTACTGAAACTACTTTTTGAAACAACACAGTGCTGGTTCTTTTTAGAGAATCAAAAACGTACAGCACAAACCAGTGCACTTCGATCCTCGAACCATAAGAATAATTCTCATGAGTCGGTTCGGTTCTTTATTTTTGCAAATGAAAAGCACAGTTTTACTCTAAAGCCGTGTTTCAACAATCTCCGACATTTACATATGATTGTTGAATTTCGTCCCTAGTTGCAGTCTCTCAGAGCTTTAAATTGGCCGTGAAGCAGTTAGCCTCTGTATATCCACCATGATAAAATCAATGAGTAATTAATGTATGAAAATATTCACACAAAACAAATGATTGCCAAAATATCTGAAAGAAAAAAAGAGTTAGTCATTTTCAACATTATTCTGGACATAATTATTCACAACATCCCATTATACAGAAGTAGTTTTAAATAATTGTACTCCTGTACTATTCTCCTGTACTATTCTCCACTGGAAATGAATGCAAGTCTGTTGCTCTATGAATATAGTGATAAGGCGGCTTAACTGTGAGACTTATAAGTGTATTATTGACTGTTTTGTTATATGGCATGTGGATACACAATATGCATTTTGTCAGTAGTATTTAACTACAGTCTATGCAAACACACCTTTTGCAATAATTGTTAAAAATTATTAATCGTTATCGGTTAATGGAACTATTATGCGCCTACTTTTTGAAGAGACACCAGTGGCAGTCATGGCTCATCTGGTGTCCTTGGCAAGATCATTTCTAAGGTTAAGGTCATGAAGAATGATGTTATCACACAGTGAGAGTTTCACCCTTTTGCCTCGTCTGGACATATACTGGCACTAAGCACAAAAACACTTTGCATAAGCAAATGTGCGCTTATCACAGAGACATTTGGAGTACAGAGGCTGAAGTGAGATTGGGTTCACAGCTGACGATCGGCCTGAGAGACTCCTCACACTGATCCACCAGGAGAATAATTAGTCGAGCAGAGAGAGTGTACAATTGACTGAAGCAAAATTATTTCATTAACTGTATTGAACCCCTTCATTGTCCCCGTAGACTACTCCTGAATTGAGGAGACAGAGAGAGTCAGTGGGAGAGAAAATCAAGTTGCTAAGCTGTCTGTCCGACTGACTGGAATGTAAAGGCATTCAGTCTAATTCCATACTGCCGGTATCAAAAGGCATTGGCAAAGGTACAGCCTGATTAATGATTCTCTCCCTGTCAGGAGTTGCAAGGTCTGTCCTTCAGAATCAGGAAAGCACAGCCTAACATGTTTGTTCAGCTTGAGTACAATGTAAAGAGGCGCTGGCTGTATTGCTATTGCTATAAACATGATGCTTTTACCTTCAGGGTTTAAAGTAGGGCTGAACGATTATGGAAAATAATCTAATTGCGATTTTTTTAACCAATATTGCGATTGCGATTTAATATGCGATTACTTTAAGTTCTTTACCTTCTGTATTAGTCGACAAAGACAAGCAATAAATCATTGTACAGTAGGGATGGGAATCTTTAGGCAGCTCATGATCCGATCAAATTTTTTTCTTATTAATTAATCTTAATAACACTTAAAATATGTATTTAATTACATGTGTAAATATACATACTTTAAATATATATATATATATATATATATATATATATATATATATATAAACATTTAATTAAACCAATTACATGTTAAGAATTTTAAATGGGCTATAAACTAATATAGCTTCAAAATATAAAAGCTAGTAAATAAAGAGGAACAAAAAAAAACCCTTACAAGCAATAAACAAAGAGTGCTTTCAGTATTTAAAAGTAGCCTAGGCTGTCTGAACGTTTTCCATTCAAGAGCTGGAGTGATTTTCCCCCTATACGATAAGCTGCATTCACACTAATGCACATATCTCTTTTGAAATTGTAAATGTGGTTTGTCCTGTTGGTTTAAGATATAACTGACCGTGTTTACATTAATTTCACGTCAAAAGCATTTTGAGATGCAAGTACATTTAACCAGAGTCACTCACAGCCGCATGCACGAGCGCTCTTCACAAACCGCGCGTAAGTATTTTAAAATGAAAGCAGCTTTCTCAGTGATTTTCATATTTTTAATATATAAGCCAACTGCATTCCAAAAGACATAAATAATGCCTTTGTGGAGCATTTGTAAGGAAAATTCCGGCGGGCAAGACCGCGCACTGCAAGAGTAACATCAAAGCGGCAAAACCTGTGCAATGAAGCCAGCGACTGTCCTTGTAATTCGCTTAAACCCCAAACTTTATGAAAGCTTATTTTTCGGAAGGTTCGAGCGGTGTCGTGTGTGTGTGTGTGTGTGTGTGTGTGTGTGTGTGTGTGAGAGAGCAAAATTAGAAGCAAGCAGAATACGGTTGTTTCTAAAGCACGCGCAGCGTCATCACGCATCTGTGTTTAAAAACTAAGCTCAGACTCGATTCTGAAATTCTCTGAATCGATCCAGAATTGTTGGAGAGAGAATAAATATCACATACATAAAAAATAAACTGTTCTTTCCTGTATGCCAGACCTATGCGTAGCGTGCCAAGTTGATGCTTGATCTGCAGACTGCTTTTCTCTCTCGTGTCACGTGACTAGTGTAATCGCAGCTTTTGCGATTACAAAATCGCATTTCATCCTATCGCGATATTATCGCAAATGCAATTAATCGTTCAGCCCTAGTTTAAAGGACAAGTTCACCGATTTTCAACCAGCTTTGGATTGTTCATTTACATATACCCACATTGTAACAAACAATGTGTACTTTCTCCATGTTACCTGCACCCAGATATCCCTGTTTATTTTTCAGCAACAGTCTGCTGGCTTTTGTTAACTATAGATCAAGCTTCTGCAGTTTTGTTTTCCCTCTTACGGGCAGTCGGTAGGGGTGGGAATCTCCAACACAATCTCATGAAAGTGCGTATCTATACCACGAATGTTATTTTCTCGTGCCAATTATACGCCAAAAATGGTTTTAGCGTGCATATGCTACGCACTGAAAACCCCTTGGGTAGGATTAGGGTGGGGAGTGCGTGTGTATTACACGCCATAAAGTGCGTATCATATGCATGCGAAAACTGCGTAGCATATGCATGCAAAAACTCTTTTTGGCGTATAAATGGCACGAGAAATAACATTCGTTGTATAGATACGCACTTTCATGAGATCGGGCTCGAATCTCTAGGCACCTCACAATGCGATTACGATTCAGAGGGCTGTGCTGCGATGCTAAAACGATTATCGATGTATCTTTTTTTTTTTGTGTGTGCGACTACTTGGTACTTTTAAAGCAAAGTATTTATAATGAACCATAAATAATTTACTTCCAATATATTTTATTAATAAAACAAATTGAAGTGATTTGGCAAGTCAACTGTAAGGTTACATTTGCCAGCATATGTCCCAACATTGCAAAGAACCAACTGGAAAAGAAATGTGTGCCTGTACTAGCTGCATACTAGTAAATGAATACAAACTTCAACATATTCTGAATCTCTAACATAAAATAATAGACTTCTATCCAATATCCTCCTGTTATGTGCAATGAGCATTATAATGCTTCAGACAAAACAACATTTTGCTTTAGCAAAATCACAAACAGCTTTCATACAAAAAAAATATAGAATGATGTACCAGCAGCTCTCATACAAACAGAATGCTTTTGTGGACTTACGCATATTCTGAATAATTAGTAACATACAAAGCTGCTCTTATACACAAATAAATAATAAAGAGTCTAAGACTTATGACTTGAAATTGTTGCTATATACCAAAATCAAAAACCGCTTATACAAAAAAAGTAAATGAATATCTGCAGAGAGTACAGTCAAAAAATATAACTTTTTGTGACTGGCACTGATACACACGGTGATTGTGGAGGGCAGTACAGTAAACCTACATATAACTGATCTGTTTACAGCATACTGATGTGAAAACTAAACAATACAGAAAGCAGCTCTCATACAAAAATACAAAATAGTCCACAATGAAATTATGCCTATTTTCCATACGTTAGCTTTTGATAAAGAGATTTCGGATTTCGCGCTCAGCCATCATGCGTCTCTGTTATGCGCACGCCACAGACTGTCCGGGCACTGCACTTCCGCGCTTCAGAGTTACGCCTTTTGCGTTCCGTCAATATAACGTTGTTAGAAAAAAACATTTGGAAAATCGATTTTTGACATTTGTGAATCGTCCGCATCGCGATGCATCCAAGAATCGATTTTTTCCCCCACCCCTAGCAGTCGGATCGACAGAAGGCTGACGCCAAATTCAAGTGAGTAGTTTTTGGCAAAAGGGAATGCCTCAGCCCTTTTCCTAGTCATGTAGCACCAATTTTTTTAAAGTTAGCGTTTCTACTACATATACAGTCAAATTTTATTAAAAGCCCATCTTGCCATTGGTGAATTCCCCTTTTGAAGGGGTCATGACATGAGAAATCAAATTTGCCTTGATCTATTGACATAAGAAATCTTTTTACCACAAAAACATCCAGCAAGTATAGCTTAAAAGGACCTCATTTTAAACAAGCATTTATTTAAAGCACTGTCCATTGGAGCTCTATGGCCTCAGTTTTTTTAAGTTATTTGTATGGAACAGGCAGAGCATTGTTGATTTTCCCTCTCTTCCTTTCAAGTTCTCTGTCAGTGTTTAACTGTCTGGACACTCAGTTGGGAAAACGGATCTTAATTCTTATTCAGAGTGGAATGACAGCTTAGAAGTTCAGAAGGTATACTTTAGTGCTCCCAAGACAGCACTTTCTCAGGCTTAACTTTATTACAGAACATTTCAAGTATATCATTTTCCCCTTGGCAAACTCTGTGGAGGTTCTAGGACTCCTCTCTGATGTCAAGGATTCCCACCAGGCTGTTCAACTCAAGATGACACACAATAATTCATTTTCAGACATTTAAAGACAAAGGCATAAATATTCACTGCAATGCATTCCAAACAAATCACTGAAGGAATCGCCTGACTGTTTGACTCTATCAATGCAAATCTATCCATTGATCTATTCTTGTATATTATCCCCACTTACATTAGTGTCATGTGGGCACTTATTTGCAGCATAGCATGTGTGATCAACAATACAAACCACCCAGAAAAAAAAAAATTGAATGGCCTGCACAACTGAAATGTGTAATTTTAGCTCTACTTATGCCGCTTCAGATGCACTCTTCGCTTGACAAAACTGCTATTTATTTTTTGGTTGTAATGATATCTTTGGATGCAACCCAAACAGATGATTTCATTAGACAACAAAGTAAACTGATTTTACAAATGATATTTTTGTTTGAGTATTGCTGCTTTGTCTTTATTTGGTTTTTAACTAAGCATTTAAATATTTTCCCTGTCATGTTGCTGTCATTGCAAGATGCATTTTTTATTGCTTAATGTATGGACATTAAAAATAGACCAGCTTTCTCATGTAAACTCATTTAATCCTGTAATAGAGTGAAATCTTACTATATCTGTTCCCTGCCAGTTTTCACACTCCTTTTCTTTATACTGAGAGCAGCTGGCATTAGTCCACTTTACCAACAGCTTTATCTTAATCCTTCTTTTCCTGCCTATGTTGAGGCTCTTGGACCATATTCAGACTCTCTCTGCACTAGGGGCATCATATTGTGGATGGCCGAGTGTTTTGATCCATCTTTGTCTTTAAATGATACATAGGTGGGTCTGTGGTCACATCAGATGACGTTTGGGCCTTTAAAATCATAATTCCTGTATGGAAATGTTCGGACAGGGCACAGACATGCATGCTCAACCTTTAGCTATACCAATAAGTATACCAAGCCAGTTTTTCACCTGATCGCTCGGTCATTGTTGATTACTCAGATTGATTTCAGATTTTGCTGAAATGTTTTCTTAAACGTTTTAAAACAAAATAAGGTTCAGTTATAAAATAGGATGTAAAACAGTCAAGTCTTTAAAAAGTTTGTGCACTTCATAAGTTCTGTTCTCATGCACAGAAAATGTTATATAAACAATAAATAAATAAATAAATAAATAAATAAATGACATAATGTGTGTAGACTACCGTTCAAAAGTTTGGGGTCGGTAAGATTGTTTTCTCTTTGTTATATTTTAAAATTAAAAAATGTTTCCTGTGATGACAAAGCTGAATTTTCAACATCATTACTCCAGTTTTCAGCATCATTACTCCAGTCTTCAGTGTCATACGATCCATCAGAAATCATTCTAATAGGCTGATTTGTTACTCAAGAAACTTTTCATGTTCTTGTCAGTGTTGAAATCAGTTGCTTAATATATTTGTGGTACATTTTTTCAGGATTGTTTGATGAATAAAACTTTCGAAAGCACAGCATTTATTTGAAATGGAAACCTTTTGTAAAATTATAATGTATTTACTATCATGTTTGATCAATTTAATGCATCCTTGCTGAATAAAAGTATTACTTTCTTTAAAAAGAATCTTATTGACCCAAATCTTTTGGAGAGTAGTGTATATATGCATACTGTTAAGACCCAATGTGGCATGCTGAATCAGCACACAACTATTAAGACATAAATACCACTAATGGGCTGCCTGTCTGCAGTGATTTAAACCATGACCGCAAGGTGAACAGTGCTTCACCCAGTAGCTAAACACACAGTCGTTGATCATCAGATGGCCTTCGGGTCTGCCTGCATGAGTCCCCTCACTGTCACTCAGCATCCCTCTGCAGGCTGATGGGAAGACACTTCCAGCTCTGTCAGTCACCAGCTGACACATACCCATCTGACTGAGGCATTCTGATTAAAGATGATTTTCACCTCCAGATCTTGACATAAACATAGTCTGGCACTGAAGTGAAGTGTGTAATTTTTTTCTCAATGTGTTAGTACAATCTATCCTTGTTTAATGTGCAAAGACAACTTTACGTAAGCCATTCGCAGGTTGACTTCATGAAAAGTCTAAATGCTGCAGCTCTGTGGCAATTTCAAAATATTGCTCTTTTTTTGCTTGAGCTGTCATATTTATCAACCAAACTACCCGTATGTGTGTCTAGTTGTGGTCAGAATTATTGACATCCCTGGTAAATATAATCAAAGATGGCTGTAAATATAAATCTGCATTGTTTATCCTTTTGATCTTTCATTCAAACATTTCGCAAAAAATCTAACCTTTTATTGAAGTAAAATAATTGAAAGTGGGGGAAAAATAACATTATGAAATAAATACTTTTCTCCCAAACACGTTGGCCATAATTATTGGCACCCTTTAAATACTTTTTGCTACCACCTTTTGCCAAGATAACAGCTCTGAGTTTTCTCCTATACTGCCTGATGAGTTTGGAGAACAACTGACAAGAGATCAGAGACCATTCCTTCATACAGAATCTCTCCAGATGCTTCAGATTCCCAGCTCCATGTTGGCGCTTCTTCTCTTCAGTTCAGCTCACTCATTTTCTATAGGGTTCAGGTCTGGGCACTGGGACGGTCATGGCAGACGCTTCATTTTGTACTCAGACACACATTTTTGTGTTTATTTTGATGTTTGTTTTTGATCGTTGTCCTGATGGAAGATCCAACCACGGCCCATTATAAGATTTCTAGCAGAAGCCATCAGGTTTCGATTTTTTTTTAATTTGTTGGTATTTACTATAGAATCCATGATACCAGGGATCTGAACAAGATGCCCTGGACCTCCAGCAAAAAAAATAGGCCCACAACATTAAAGATCCACCAGTATATTTAACCGAGGGCATGGGGTACTTTTCATCCCTGTTTGCACCAAACCCATCTGGTGGATTTGCTGCCAAAATGCTATTTTTTTTAGTTTCATCACAGAATCCAGTCCCTTTTGAGGTTACAGTCGTGTCTGACAAGTGAATATGCTGGAGTTTGTTTTTGGATGAGCGAGGAGGATTTTTCTTAAAACCCTCTCAAACAACATGTGGTAATGTAGTTGTTGGTTGATTTTGATTTTGATTTTTAGGCTTTCTGATCCCAAGACTCAACTAATCTCTGCAGTTCTCCATCTGTGATCCCTGGAGAGTCTTTGGCCACTCAAACTCTCCTCCTCTCTGTGCATTAGGACGATATATACTACACACTTCCTCTTCCAGGCAGATTCGTAATATCTTTAGTTGATTGGAACTTCTTAATTATTTCCCTGATGGTGGAAATGGGAATTTTCAATGCTTTTGCTATTTTCTTACAGCCACTTTCTATTTTGTGATGCTCAACAATCTTTTGCTGCATATCAGAACTAGGCCTATATTCTTTGGATTTGTGAATTTGGCCTTTGCGTTTCCTCATATTTATACTCCTGTAAAACAGGAAGTCATAGCTAGATAATTGCATGTTCCTAGTCACCCTGGTGTGCTAAATATTTTTTTGGGGAATATGTTTTACTCATAAATAAATTCTAGGGGTGCCAATAATTGTGGTCAACGTGTTTTGGAGAAAAACATTTATTTAATAATGACACCCCCAACAATTATTTTACTTTAATGAAAGGTTAGATTTTTACGAATTTTTTTCAATGAAAGATCAAAAGGATAAACAATGCAGATTTATTTTTACAGCATCATTGATCATATTTACCAGGGGTGCCAATAATTATGACCACAACTATGTAAATACAGAAATATTGTGAAACAATTTTATTTCAAATAACATCCCTATTTTAATATATTTTCAAATGTAATTTATTATAAATTTACATTTTAACTATTTGCATATTATAGATTGTTGTCTATTTTGAAATTCAATTTATTCCTGTGAGGGCAAATTTGAACTTTCAGCATTTTCAGTCTTCGTTGTTGTAACGTTCGGAATCCACTGAAGACAAAGATATCAAAGTTTATTTAACAAGAACTTACAAAAGCCAACTATACGAAACAGCACGCAAGACACAAACAATAACGACAATACACACTGACATGAGAGGAACTTAAATACACAGAGAAATAAAGAGGAAAACCGCTGAAGACGGTGAGTGGTGATGATGATTGCTGGCAGGTGCGGGTAATGGTGAAGGAGGTGCAGGTGTGGGCCAAGGAGGATGCTAGGAACTGTAGTGCAGACTGGAACTAACACATATGACAGTGACGATGACAGTGACAGTGACGATGACTGACAGGTGTCAGACGATCCCTCAGAAATCCAGTCTAATATGGCATCACACTACTGTTGATATGAATGGGAATAATAATGAATAACTTCTCCATGTATTATAGACCACCTTGCTTTCTACAAAAAAACTCAAAATTATAATTCAGAACATGACGTCTTATATAAATTCTCCTTTTTTATATCTAAAGAGCACCTAAAAAGACTAAACCTCATATCAAATCAGTGAAGGAACCTGATGCATGTAATGGCCCTCTTGTGTTCCTTGTTGTGAAATGGGAACATTCTTCATAATCAGCCATAAAACCGTCCCGGTGGGGCAATTATTTGGAACACTGAGCATGCAAATGCTCGGCAGGATATACCTGCCTTACAGAAACCCCCACTGCTATTACCGGGGTAGATTTAGACTAATCTCATGTACCACTACTTCAACTGCCACAGCTTTGAACAAATGTCAAATTAGTCAGTCAGCCAGACAGTTAGGATCTTTTTTTTTTTAACTTGCGCAGTACTCAAATGGAAAGTGAAACCATTATGCAATGAGGATGTAGAACTGCCATGTAAGAGAGAGTTGCCTTAGTGACCCGCTCATTTCGTGCACATGAATGCGTACAACATTCATGTTGTTATTTAGAAATGTATAAATTGTGAGGCCTAGGGAGTCTCTTTGGCTGCTCATAATCCCGAGGTTGAAACATGTCATGGTTTAGCGATTTAACTAGTAGATCAGAGAAGCGAGTCTGTGTGCTGTGGGCTAACTCTCACATGGCCTGCAAAAACAGCTGTCTAAATCAGAATTAAAGCACTAATCAGAATTACAGCTTCATCTGCTCTCTAATTTCCCTGTGACAGTGGAACGGGAATATTTCACCCGTCTCCCTTATTATCTTTTTGCTTTGAATCCGAAACAAAGTTTGTTCTCTTTCGATGCTTGAGAGAGTCAGGGGAGGGTGGCGTGTAGCCACATCATGTTCCCATGTTCAATAGAGACATCAACTTTCTCTCTTTCACCTTACAACCTCATTCTTTCCTCCCTCACTCGCCCACCCCCATCTTTTTGTTGCGTTTTCTTGTGAAGTTGGTACACTTCAAAGCTCAAGGATTGACAGGGACGCAGACTAAAAGCTCCCATTCATCTAGCGGGTGGAATTAGGTTGCAGTCTCTCTCAAGCACTACTTCAGAAAGCAGCTCTCATCTCTTTAAATATCTGGCCTCTGCATGACATCCTGTAAAGAGAGAAAGAGAACTAAAACTTCCTGCTAGGAGAAGCTGGTTAAAGACAAAAAAATGGGTGTGAGGGGGGAGTCTTATGTGCGCAAATTGCTTAGATATTCCTCTGCAAATTTGTAAATGGGTGATGAATGTCAACAGAGATTCTTCTTTTGAGAGGCTGGGATGTGTAGGAATGTGAAAAAAGAGAAAGCAAGTCGATGTACAAAAACAAAATAAATGAGAAGGGGAAAGACGCACAAAGTGACAGATGCAAACCAGAGGGGGAATAAGTTTTGGAAGGGAATGTTAGAGAATTTATTATAGTATAGAATTGAACGAATTTTGGTTTTAAAAGGGGTATTTCACTCAATAATGAAATTTCTATCATCATTTACTCACCCTCATGAAATTACAAACCAGTATTACTTTCAAAAGAAGATATTTTGAAAATGTTTAGGTTTTTTTTGTCCATGCAGTGGAAGTCAATGGTAACCAAAATGGTTTGCTTACCAACATTATTCAAAACATTATCTTTTACGTTCTGCTGAATAAAAAGTCGTAGAGGTTAGGAATGCCATGAGGGTGAATATTTGAGTGTGTGGTGAGTATATGATGATAGAATTTTTGTGAATTAATCGGAAATACTCCGATTAATAATTTCATTGCCAAATGATGAAATAATGTAAATTATAAATTATTTTAAAACTATTATTGCAAAAGTTACACTTTAAATGTTTCATTCATTAGAATACCTACTCATAAGAGTCATTAGTTCAGGAGTCGGACCAAATAGTTAAGGTATGTTTTTGATTCACTAAATCCGACTCGTAATTTGTTCTGTCATCTCACTGCATGGCCGGGCTGTCTGTTTAGCGCTAAATATACTCTTTTGTAGTATTTTAGTGTTGTGTAATTTGTTTCATCTGCATCAGTGGAGGGAACCGTTAAAGGAATAGAATGTCATTCTGTTCTAGCTACATGGTTAAGCTCAATAGTGAGAACTCAAGTGCATGCTTGGATTCCCAACGGTTCAGTAAGCATTTCAGGCAGGTGTCCTACTGGCTGTATTCAAACCCATGGGAAGGCGTTCATAGATATTACACAGTCATTTGAAGACGCAGTGAGATGTACCATCTCTGCCATTTTCTTTCTGGCATGCTCGAGTTTGGCAACTTCCTGGTTGCCAGTCCATTGGGCTTCACACACACACACACACACACTCACACACACTCACACACACACACACACACACACACACACACACACACACACGCACACGCACACGCACACACACACACACACACACTCACACTCACACTCACACTCACACTCACACTCACACACACACACACACACACACACACACACACACACACACACACACACACACACACACACACACACACACACACACACACACACACACACACACACACAGTATAATGTTTGCACACCTTGGCCAGTTACCAGTCACTAGCCCCTTGGTTGCACATCCCGAGGGCCAAGGACAGCAGAGCGGACAGCTGTCTCACAGTTTCATACCTTCTATGAAATTCTCCCTAGAAAATCAATTGAGTGTACATCAAAACACTGAAAACTTGGTGATTATCTGTTTCTATAATTATTCAAACAGAACCAATTGTGGGCAGGGTTTAAACATGAAGAGTCAAAACTAAATGTAAAGCCCCTTTAGATGCAACTGCTTTCCATTTATAGTTTCTTTATACCAAATATGTATTGTTTGATTTTACTTAAAGGATTTTATATATATATATATATTAGGGCTGGGCAAGTTAATGCGTTATTATCGCGTTAACGCATTTATTAATTAATGCCGACAATTTTTTTATCGCACGTTAACGCAGTTTTTTTTATTATTATTATTTTGAAAGTCCGTTGCTCACTGGCTCTGAATACACATAGGCCTACAGTCAAACCATGATCACAGGAGGGGTGGGATGTTGGTCAGCCAGCAAATAACCCACCCAAACAAGCAGTGGAGAGAGGCAGGTTCTCTCTGGTGAACAGTTAAAGGGTTGCGCTCCGCGAGTGAATGACAGGCGCTCTATGGATAGTACCTATAAAACCTATAGATAATAACTATTTAGATTCTGGAAACTCACTAACAGCAAGCCGAGGATCAGTCTCTCTTCTAATGATTTGTGCTGCGCGTCCTTTATAAAAAGTTATAGACAATTCAACTTCGGCAACGAGCGGCGCGGGCGCGTGCGTGAGGCGAGCATGACCGCAACAGTTTCACAGGAACGCACCCGCTTGTCGCTGCACCTTGTGCTCGACCACTTCACCTCACTCTTGGCTGATTTATACTTCTGCGTCGGACTTACGCCAAAGACAATACGCTATAGACTACGCGTTGGTTTTCATTTATATCACTGCGTCGTTGTCCGCGTTGACGCGCAATTACACATGCAGAGGGAGCATGTGAAACCCGGGGAGCGGTTGTAGCAATCACAGCGCTTGCGGTACGCGTAGAATTGACGTTACATTTTTGGAGAGGTGCACGTCAGGGTACGCCGAAATGTACACGCGCTACACAGCAACAGCAACATAGACTGTTTCTGCTACCTGATACCTGTTGATACCTGTTCAGAAAAAAAACAAGAAAACTGGACTCGTTTTAACAAACTAGATAAAAGGTAATGCCCTGGCAGTGGCAAATAGCTTTGTTTAAATATTTGATTTGATTACATTAATGTTTAAGTTGAGATTTGAGATTACTGTGTAAAGGGAATACTGCTGGTATAAAAGCACCTTATTTGTTTAAAGTTATTGCACTTTTGTGTATATAGCAGTACATTTAAATCAAAAGTGCGCAACACACTACTTTAGAAGTCATTATTTAATTTTGCGCATAACAATGCGATTAATCGCGATTAATCGCAAGAAAACCATGCGATTAATCGCGATTAACAAATTTAATCATTGCCCAGCACTAATATATATATATAAAATCCTTTATGTAAAATCAAACAATATATTAATTTGCTATTAATTTGCTGAGGTATATATATATATATATATATATATATACCTCAGCAAATTAATAGAAAACAACCGAAATAATCCAAGGTTTTTATTTAATACCGTGGCTAGACTAACAAATAAACAGACGTCGTCTGAACAAAATACCTTGTTACAGTTTAGTAGTAATGATTTCATGAACTTCTTCACAGAGAAAATTGAAAGCATCAGAATCAAAATCGTAAACGTTCGATCTTTGCTCGCGCCTTAAAATTCGGCCGCATTTATCACCCCGCAAGAACAATTACAATGCTTTACAACCATAGAACAAAAAGAGTTAAACAAACTTATCACTTCATCTAAAGCAACAACATGTTTATTAGATCCTATACCAACTGAACTACTGAAAGAAGTGTTACCTATAGTGGAAGAGCCTCTTCTCAATATTATTAACTCATCTTTATCTTTAGGTCATGTTCCAAGAACGTTCAAGCTGGCAGTTATAAAACCTCTTATTAAGAAACCACAATTAGATCCAAATAACCTAGCAAATTACAGACCCATTTCGAATCTTCCATTTATGTCAAAAAGTTGTGTCCACTCAACTCGGCTCTTTCTTGCAAGAAAACGACATCTATGAAAAGTTTCAGTCTGGATTCAGGCCACATCATAGCACTGAAACTGCGCTTGTTAGAATCACAAATGATTTACTTTTAGCTTCGGACCAAGGCTGTATCTCAGTACTAGTTTTACTTGATCTTAGTGCTGCGTTCGATACTATAGATCACACAATACTCTTAGATCGACTACAAAATTACACTGGTGTTCAAGGACAAGCATTAAGCTGGTTCAGGTCATACTTATCTGACCGCTACCATTTCGTCTACTTAAATGGAGAAAAATCGATTATAACTTCGGCAAACTATGGAGTGCCGCAGGGATCTGTGTTAGGCCCTTTATTATTCTCAATATATATGCTGCCACTTGGTAATATTCTAAGGAAACATGGAATTAGTTTCCATTGTTATGCTGATGACACTCAAATATATATTTCATCACGGCCAGATGAATACGCTAAATTATCCAAATTGACAGATTGTGTTAAAGATATAAAAGATTGGATGACGCGTAATTTTCTTTTATTAAATCCAGACAAGACAGAGGTAATACTTATCGGTTTCTAAAAAACGTCCACAAAACCTTTCACAGCACGACTTTAACATAGTAGGATGCCCTGTTACTTTATCCGCTACAGTAAAAGACCTGGGTGTTACATTAGACTGCAACCTGTCTTTTGAAAAGCATATTTCATATGTTACAAAAACTGCCTTTTTCCACCTTAGAAACATTGCTAAGCTACGTAATATGCTATCAGTCTCTGATGCAGAAAAGTTAGTTCATGCATTCATGACCTCGAGACTAGATTACTGTAATGCTTTATTAGCTGGTTGTCCTGCATCTTCAATAAACAAGCTACAGTTAGTCCAAAATGCAGCCGCTAGAGTTCATACTAGATCAAGAAAATATGATCATATAACACCGATTTTATCATCACTTCATTGGTTACCTATAAAGTTCCGTATTAAATACAAGGTATTGCTTTTGACTTATAAAGCTCTAAATGGTTTAGCTCCAGTCTATTTAACGGATCTTCTATCGCCTTACAATCCATTGCGCTCTTTAAGATCACTAAATTCGAGGCTTCTGGTCATTCCTAGGATATCCAGATCCACCAAAGGAGGCAGAGCATTTTCACATTTAGCTCCGAAGCTCTGGAATAGCCTTCCTGATATTGTTCGTAGCTCAGACTCGCTCTCCCAGTTTAAAACTAGACTGAAGACGCATCTATTTAGCCAGGCATTCATATAAATATTTTATCTTACAGTTACTGTAAATTCGGCCTCTAGTTCATAAACGCCAGAGGAGAACTGGCCCCCGACTGAGCCTGGGTTCTCCCAAGGTTTTTTTTCTCCATTGGGTCATCTGATGGGGTGTTAGGACACCATTAGGTCACTGGATGGAGTTCTTCGGTTCCTTGCCACTGTTGCCTTTGGCTTGCTCAGTTGGGGATATTCAAATTAATTAACCAATCATACCACTTATCAGCTCTACCAAACTTGGATGTCTTTTTTCCAGTAATAAACAAACATTGTTAAGTTGTTTTGATTGATACTGTGAAGCAGCTTTGATACAATCTGTATTGTGAAAACCGCTATATAAATATATTTGACTTGACTTGACTTGACTATATATATATTAGGGGTGTAACGGTTCACAAAATTCACGGTTCGGTTCGATACGATACAGTGGTGTCACGGTTCGGTTCGGTTCGATACAATACAGCAAAAAGAAAAATGCCACAGAAATGTCCTATTTATTAAAAGAAAAATTATTTTTAAATAAGTGAGTTT
Organism: Gila orcuttii; assembly: GCA_026230005.1. Lineage (NCBI taxonomy): Eukaryota > Metazoa > Chordata > Actinopteri > Cypriniformes > Leuciscidae > Gila > Gila orcuttii. The sequence goes on along the minus strand of JAPDVR010000012.1, from coordinate 34,268,104 downwards.
TCCTACATCTTGAAACTTTTAGTTTTATAAATGGGGGTAATCTTTGAAGGATGAACAAATAATGTTTTGGTCATCACATTAAAACTAACATTTAAATATGATCATATTTGAGTTTTGAAGTGCTGGAAAAAGATGTGTGATGTACTTGAAAGCATTTTACTATTTCTGCCAAACTTCTATGGTTACAGTGAGTGTTACTACAGTAACGTTAAATCCATGTTGCTGATCTGTGGACTTAAAACCTATAACTAATTCATTCATGGAACAATGTTTTTTCTTGGTTTCCACGTCAGCGCTGTTTGATCCGTTTATAACAGAGAAATTTTAATGCTTCTCACTAGATCTCGCAGTCATGTTATTACTTCAGTGGCGAATTAAAATGCTTTGTTTACCGGATCTCCCAGCGCTGTGTAAAAGTGTCGCTTGATCATGATCGGCTTGCGCTCATAGCTCGCGCTGCACTGATGTTGATGGTCCGAACTGATAAACGATCCGTGAAGCACAAAATAATGAGTAGCGCAGTTTCTTTCCGCTTTCATTACGTTTGCCATTTGATGTTGCGCAACGTTGTGATGGTGGATTTTGGTCAGCAGGAAAAATGGTCCAACGAATCGTTCGGTTCGTTCGAATGCGTACCGAATACCGAACCGAAAGCCTCGTACCGAACGGTTCAATACGAATACATGTATCGTTACACCCCTAATATATATATATATATATATATATATAGTTTAAAAACAATACCTTGACTTCCCAGTGGCAGTCTCGCATGTTCTTTAGATGTGACAGTTTGATTTGTTTTTAAATGTTAACAGACATTTAAAAAAATAATAATATACTGAATTATATAGTTTGTCAAGTTTAGATTTCGTAGACATGCACAATATAATATAGCATATAGAGATCTGATATTAACTTCATGTTGTGTGCATTTTAATTCATAAAGTTTGCCAATCAAGCTTCACAAACTTAACATCATAATGCCATTTTAGATCATTATTGCTATTAAAAAAAAATATGTTTTCAACCCTGTACTTGTTGGATAATCAGAATAATGTTTTTTTTTTTTTTTTGCTAGAATTCATTATTCTTTTTGAAGCCATTATTCATCCAGATTCCGATTTTTCTCCTTTTTTCGCAATGAAAGGAAAACGTCTATGGTTACGTATGTAACCCTCGTTCCCTGAGTAGGGAACGGAGACGTTACGTCGGATGACGACGAATGGGGTTTCGCTTAGAAAGCCTATCAACTTCGAGTATTACAAAACGAGCCAATGGCAAAGAAATGCCATGGGTCTGCGGAATTTGCATGACTTAACTCCGCCCCACCTCGTGGGTATAAAAGGAGGAAGTCCGCAACAGCAGTTTGTTTCTTCGCTGAGGAGCCAAGACTGAGCTCAGGCGATCCCCGCGGTACAGCGGAAAGTGGCAGGCAGACGTAACGTCTCCGTTCCCTACTCAGGGAACGAGGGTTACATACGTAACCGTAGACGTTCCCTTTCGTTGTCACTCCGAGTTACGTCGGATGACGACGAATGGGGTTACCAGTCTAATCATGCCACCTTCTCAGCTGTCTTCCAGTGCCATGTGTAAATCGAGATCCCTGTCATAGACTGGACGAAGGACTCCATTTAACACAGGAATACCAAGGTACACTGGGAAGCATATCCCAAGCTAGGGGAAGTATGCAATTAATGCCAACCCAGAGAGGGGGGGACTTAGAGAATACACATATGACCCGAAGGATGCATATGGGGAACACTGGGGTGTCCAGCCGCAGGTGGAATATTTCAACCCCAGGGGTGGCAAGGTGGCTTGCCAAGGGAAAAACAAATGCTCAGAGAGGATTACAGTGGAAATACACATGTGGGGGTCGCTCAGGGGAGGGACCATGCACACGGGAGGCACCTAGCCGACGCGCAGGCAATAGACACTGGCACCGACGTCAGGAGTGCAGGAGGAGCTCAGGGCTTACGGGGAAGCTCACCTGAGGAGAATATCGCACGTATCCAGTCCGTGGAGTGGAATGGCGAGCAAGCGAAAACACCTGAGCGGGTCCGGTACTAGCTGGTTGAAGCGAGTACATGAGAGGACACAGGCTCCACTCGGAGATTATAGAATCTGGCGAATGTGTTAGGTGTCGCCCAGCCTGCAGCTCTGCAGATGTCTGTTAGCGAGGAGCCATGCGCTGGAGCCCAAGAGGATGCCACACTCCGGTTGGAGTGGACAGTCACACCAAGGGGGGCACGGTCGACCTTGCTGCTGGTAAGCCAAGCAATGGCGTCCACTATCCAGTGAGACAACCTTGCTTGGAGAGAGCCTTTCCCTTCAGCTTCCCACCATAACAGACAGAAAGAGCTGGTCAGAGGTCCTGAAACACTGCGTCCTGTCTACATAGGCGCGGAGAGCGCGTACTGGACAGAGCAGTGCCAAGGCTGGGTCTGCCTCCTCCGGGGGCAGCGCTTGCAGGTTCATCACCTGGTCCCGAAAGGGAGTGGTAGGAACCTTGGGCACATATCCGGGCCGGGGTCTCAGGATCACGTGAGAGAAAGCCGGTCCGAATTCCAGGCACGCTTCGTCGACGGAGAATGCGTGCAGGTCCCCTACCCTCTAGATGGAGGCCAGTGCAACCAGGAGCGCTGTCTTCATAGACAGGAACTTAAGCTCAACTGATTGCAGGGGCTCAAAGGGAGCACTCTTCAGGGCAGTTAGAACCACTGAGAGGTCCCAAGAGGGAACGAGAGGAGGACGAGGAGGATTCAGTCTCCTCGCTCCTCTCAGGAACCTGATGACCAGGTCGTGCTTCCCTACCGACTTACCTTCGACCAAGTCATGGTGTGCGGCAATAGCGGCAACATAGACCTTAAGGGTGGAGGGAGACAGCCTTCGCTCCAACCCCTGCTGAAGGAAGGAAAGCACAACGCTGATCGAGCATCTTCGGGGGTCTTCTCTGTGTGAAGAGCACCAGTCGACGAAGAGGTTCCACTTCCGCGCATAGGCGTGTCTCGTGGACGACGCTCTAGCGGAAGTGATGGTAGCCGCCACCGCTGGTGGAAGGGTACTCAAACCTACCAAGATCGGGGCGAGGGTGCCACAGGGTGCCTCGTCCCTGAGAAAGAAGGTCCTTCCTCAGAGGAATGGGCCAGGGAGGTGCTGTCGCGAGGAGTACAAGTTCGGGGAACCAGGTCCGGTTGGGCCAATACGGCGCGACCAGAATGACCTGCGCAAGAAGGCTCACTGGGGGAAACGCATATTCGCGGCCCGGCGGCCAGCTGGGCGCCAGTGCATCCGTGCCGAGCGTGCCCTCGGACAGGGAAAAATATAGGGCGCAATGGGTCGAGTCGTGAGAGGCAAACAGATCTATCTGTGGATGGGATCTGAACTCAGGATGCGAACCCCGTGTTCCCGAAGGGGAACAAGGGCAGCCTCGACGACCTTCGTGAAGATGCGAGGAGACAGGGCTAGCCCGAAAGGGAGGACCGCGTACTGGTATGCCTGCCCCTCGAAAGCAAACCGTAGGAACGGTCTGTGTCGAGGAAGAATGGAGACATGAAAGTAGGCGTCTTTCAGGTCGATCGCTGCAAACCAATCCTGGGGCCGAATGCATTCGAAAACGCGTCTGGCGGTGAGCATCTTGAACGGCAGCCTGTGAAGGGAGCGGTTCAGCACGCGCAAGTCCAGGATAGGCCGTAACCCACCGGTTTTCTTGGGTACAATGAACTAGGGGCTGTAGAAGCCGAACCTCATCTCGGCTGGAGGGACAGTCTCGATTGCACCCTTCGCCAGCAGGGTGGCAATCTCTGCTCTCATGATGGGGGCATTGCCACCGACCAAAGTGGAGCGGACTCCCCTGAAGCGGGGAGGAGACCGTGCGAACTGAATCGCATAGCCGAGCATGACGTTCCGCGCGATCCAGCGGGACAGACGGTGAAGCTCTAACTAGGCTCCCAGGAACTGAACCAGCGGGATCATGAGAACGACAGGCGTCCACCCGGAGGGGCAGCGAAGCGGAGTAACTGGCCCAGACGTGGACGGCATAGCGGCCCGGTGTGGGGGCACAGTTAGCAACCGCGCCCTGGCAGAGGGGGCCAGGGGAGGACCAGGCTGGTCGTCCCACGGGGGCCTGCTCTGCCAGGGGTCTGGCGACAGAGGGGGACAGGGGCGAAGCGGTCCGTGGACGGCACGCCGTGTCAACCACCTCTGGGACAGAGGGGGACGAGGAGAGCACGGCTAGTGGGCGGCGCTCTGTGTCGTCCGAGAACTCTTTGTGCTCAGAGACGGGAGAGTCAGTTCTTTGGAGAATAAGGATTCTTCCCCGGCCCTCCACCGGGGAAAGGAGTGGTCCTGCTACCAACTCCTGGAAAGAACTGAGTCCCATCTCTGAGGAGCCGCTCTCAAGAGCGCCGCCTAACCCGGTGTGTAGCGGGGGGCGGGGCTGGAGAGGGCTGTGGCGTCCGACTGCGGCCTCCAAAGCCGGCCCGGGTGAACGGGTGGGGTGGAAGCCGCGGGGGGGCGCCCTCGGCGGTGGGCAGACCGAGGGACCTGAGCGGACGGCGGGGCCGTCGGGACAGAGTCAACCTCAGCCTGCTCCATCCCCGAGGAGCCCGTCTCAGGAGCGCCGCTTTACCCGGCGTGTAGCGGGGGGCGGGGCTGGAGAGGGCTGTGGCGTCCGCCCGTGGCCCCCAGAGCCGGCCTGGGTGAACGGGCGGGGTGGGAGCCGCGGGAGGGCGCCTTCGGCGGTGGGCAGACCGAGAGATCTGAGCGGACGGCGGGGCCGTCGGGACAGAACCAACGTCAGTCTGCTCATGGGCGGCTGAGAGCTGTTGGGCAAGCCCTCAACCGCACCGCCGAAGGGGCCGACCTGGGATATGGGAATGTCGGACAGACGGGTCCGCGCGACATCTAGCACATCAGACAGGTTCAGCCACAGAATGGTGAGCATCACCTGACCCAGGGAGCGTACGGCCACTTTCGTCGCTCGGAGAGCAAGGTTAGTGGCGGCGCGCAGCTCAGTGAAGAGCCCTGGGTCAGTCCCGCCCTCGTGCAGGTCCATGAGCAATCTGGGTCAGGTAGACCTGCAGAATGACCATGGCATGCAGTGAGGCGGCTGCCAGTCCCGTGGCGCTATAGGATCTCGCCACAAGCGTAGACGAAAAACTACAGGCCACGGACGGGTGCTTAGGATTGCGCCAAGAAGAAGCACTCTGAGGACACATAGCATCCCAACAGAGCGTTCAGCCGGGGGAACCCCAGTTTACCCATGGGCAGCGGCCCCATCGAGGGGAGGAAAGGCGGATGAGATCAGCGAGCGGTCCCTGATCTCATCATGCACGTCCGGGAAGAATGGTATTGGGGTTGCCGTGGACGAGGGTCGGCGGCCTTACCCAAAAACCAATCGTCCCAGGAAAGCATGGCCGTCATATCCGGATCAGACTCGACGAGTCGTCACTTCCAGGAAAATCAAACCCACCTAGTGAAGCTGCTACAAACATAGTATCATCCTCTGTAGCTTCAAATGAAACACACGGGCCACCAGAGGGTAGACCTGTGGGAATCACCTGTACACTAGCGGGCACCGTCATTAAAGAGGGGGGCTGGGGTCGCGGACACATAGTCGGCGCCTTGTTCCAGACCCTAACCCTCAGGTCACCCTGGCCACCAGCCGAAGATCGGGGGGTGGATGAGGAGACTCTCACTCATGTGAGTTCACTGAGTCTCGACCTTAATGACGCGATGATCATGTTTTCACGGAGAAAACATGAGTCATCCACGAGCGCTGCTCTAGCATGATCAAGCCCAAACATACTAGACAACGCTCGTGCCCATCAGAGTCCGATACCAAGCTGCCGCACCATTCATTTTTTTTTTTTTGAAATGCACGGGCGAGCCGTCTTTAAAAAGACGTGCCGCGTGCAAGCTCTTTTAGTGAGAGAAAACTCAAGTGTTGAAGCACCCGGGGAGACACGCACCGACTAGCAGACCACTGCAACAGATCAGCAGGAAGCACGCGCTCGCCGTAGATCGCCGTCACACCAACACTCGAGGTACTCGTTTGTGAAGCTGACAATTCAGAGATGGCTTGTGGAGAGAAGAATAAACTTGGCTCCAAGCGAAAACATAAACTGCTGTTGTGGACTTCCTCCTTTTATACCCACGAGGTGGGGCGGAGTTAAGTCATGCAAATTCCGCAGACCCATGGCATTTCTTTGCCATTGGCTCGTTTTGTAATACTCGAAGTTGATAGGCTTTCTAAGCGTAACTCGGAGTGACAACGAAAGGGAACAGACATGCTCAAGACAATCTAACATTTAACTTTAGGACTTCTCTCTGACAAGGCATATGACTTTACATGTTGTTGGGTAAGATCATCCTCATAAACGCATTCAATGCTTCAAATCTCACTTACCCCTAAATATAAAACTAAAATAAGTATGGCTGTTTGAAATATTATTACTTCCTAAGATGCCATAAATCTAAATAGAGAGAAATAATATTTCATACCATATTTCATTTGTTGTCTACATTTAGTGTTAGCATTGCATTAGCTTGTCAGCTAACCAGGTATTCATACCCTGGTATTTCATTTTAGCAACCATGCACCTGCCCTTGGTGCAACATATGCATTGTATCCAAAAAGACAAATGGTAGTCTTAGTTTGGGATGGGGGAAGTGTTATTGCAAAAGGAGTGGGGAGCGGAATTTCTCAACCGAGATTAAAGATGAAGCCCAATGAGCCTGAAGACAATCTTGGTGTTGTGACGGATGTGCGTTTGTACTAAGAACTGCAATTGCAGCGGCAATTACCAGGGCCTGATTACAGGACTAATTGGACACAACAGGGTAATTGTTACCACCAAAGCTTTGTTGGAGTGAATGACAGTAATTGTAACGCAGTGTTGGGTAGGTGCAGAGTTTAAAGTTGAGACAAGAGTCCCGGGGAGTGTTAGCGTGTGTGTGTGTGTTTGGTTGTAAACTTTTATAAAGATACAGAGTAGAGAGTGAGTTGTCAGTTGTTATGGATGGTTATAAATGTTGTGATGTCTAGTTCACAATTCACTGGCCTTTGAACAGCTGTTGATTGTCTGCTGTGTGATGAGTCCACTCTATCACAAGAGACTTCAAAACCTCACAAACGATTTCAAAACTGTCACACACACTCACAGTGAAAAGCTGACATGCTGAAGTGTTCTGCTCCAGCCAGACTTTGACTGTGGGCCCTCAGGTAAAAACAAGAAGTTCATGATACTTCTACATTTATTTGAATAGTAGGCTATATCAGTCATGCAGCTGACACAGCACTGAGTCACTTTGGAATTGCAACTAGAGCGAGTCCAATTTCCCATATAGTATTTGCCCTCATATTGTATATCAGAAAATAAATGTCCCTGTGGATTATTTTTGTTGTGCGGGAAGTAACCGATTCATTTTGATTATGGTTCTATTGAACATTTTCTGCCATAGCCCTAGTTCTTCTGACCAGCAGTGAGGACACTGACCCAAAAGGTTATCTCAGGACAAGTGAACAACCCAGTTAATTCTGGTCAACTCTTTCTTGCTCTGTATCTTCATTAAGTCAGCTGGAGTTTTCACTCACATTGTGTACTCACACAGGTACATTTATTTTCCCATTTTTGGATTAATTTACTCTTGTTGCTATCCCAATACTATGACTTTGTTCCTTCTGTCGAACACACACAAAAAAGACATTCTGAATAATGTGCTGGCTGCTCTTTCCATAATAGTGAGTAAGAACTGGAGCTCCGCAAAGCTTGAAATCTCAAAAACACCTTAAAACTATCATTGAAGTTAGTTTAGGTAAGTGAGTTAAACCCGAGAACAGGATCAGTTTGATTTGTGAATGAATCATTTGATTCAATAAAAAGATCTGATCCACAAGAATGATTTGTTTGTGAATCAGGCATCACTACTTATCACTTTATCTTGCCAAGGCAAGATTTTTAATAAATAATTGGTCTTTTTCTCAAACAGCGCTATAATATAACTTCAGAATATAGTGCATGAGGCATATGGACCACGTTTTTGGACTTGACAGGCACAGTCTTAAACTAAAAATTAAAGATATATTGGTCTTAATATATATGTTCAGTGTGCAGACAACTTCTGCTGATTTGGCTACAAAAATTATTTTGCTCCGTTCACCTGAGAACATACTGGTCTTCTTTTTAAAATGCCATTATTTTGAATGCTAATTATACTTAATTTTCTGTGTCCATCTAGCTCTAAAGTACAGTCCATTGACACTGAGCATGGAGAAACGTGTTTTGGCACACACTACCTAGTGGACCTCTGTTTTCAAGCATTCAAATCACCCATGCAAGTCTGCACAAACACAAAAATCAGGCTGCTCAGGAAAGAGCACTTTCGGCTTAAGCCGTTTTCCTCATGGAGGCCACACTGTAGATGATTTCAGGTTCTGTGTGGGCCACAGGCTACAGGCAAAATCATGCACAGTCACAGTGAAGTCTAGTTTTCCAGATGTGTCTTCAGGTTATGTCACTTTGTAACTGGGACCCTTCAGATGTCAATGCGTATGTGACTAGAATGACTAGAATAGGGGAATCAGAGCTCTGAGACAGTTAAAAAGGAGATTCATTCCTCAGATGTAATCTGTTTCTCCGGGATCAAAGACTCAGGCAAGGCCCTGCTTCTCAGACTCATGAGGGCATTTTTGAGCCTGCTCTGTAGCTTAGAGAGAGATTACACTGGATTTAGCACTGATCTCCCTCTCTCCCTATGCAAAACAACAAATCTCTGGCAGCTCCAGGGGTTGGGGAAGGGGGTGCGCGCTCTATTGTGGCTGGCTTACGGCAGGTATGCAAGACTGGGACCCAATGTGACGAGCTTTGGAGCTCAGCTTTAAGGGCACTTTTCTTCTGGACAGTCTGTCTGTGATATCCAGCTTGCTTTCTTAAGCCTCACGGTAACAATAGGCACTGAAATCAGCAAATACATTCCTCCTTCCTTTTACTCTAAAGGGAGATTTGTATTTGTGGATTTGTCCATAATTACGAGGGTGAATAGTAACAAAGACTTTGAAGGGAGAACATCATCTTACTGCTGTACCTCTATTATCAAGGGAGAAAACTCTACGCTTAGGCTATATCTCAACTGATTCCAGCTAATTCGGGTACTGAATTGCAAATAAAACCTCAGCGTAGGGGTCAGTGGAGGGGCCTGATATGAGTAATGTCTTTGAGAACAACTGGATGGAATTTGTGCTCCTAATTCAGAGAAACAAGAAACTCCTTTTGCACACGATACTTCAGACTCTAAAGGTCACCTATCCAGGGACGTAGCTGGGTTTGGGCAATTAGTCATGTTTATTACTCTGAAAGACAATGGGAACTCCCTAAAGAATTTTGCGAAAATGGGTTTGGAGTGTGCATCGTGAGATTTATCATTTTATTTTGCCTGGTTTTTCTTTTCTTTGTCCTCAGGTAGACATTTATCTTCATAAGTATTTCCTTAGTTGGCACTTTTTTTATTTACAGCTGATACGCTTTATTTGTGTTGACACAGGGCAGTTCTGACAAACAGCAGTGAGCCTGTGGTATAGCAAGCCATAACCTATAATATATTAAGCATATTATGGGAGGCTCTCTGTGAACGGAGCCAAGAAAGTCATTATATCACACTCGGAAAGAACATTCAGGCTGATTATGATTTTGACATTATCAAGGGAAGCTTCTGGTTATTAGAGAACAACAGTACAAAGGATTGTGGGATCGTGTGGATATTAATTATTATTCAAAAACTTTTCATTGACTGATTATCATTTTAAAGTCTTATATCAGCCAACTAGCAAAAGCAAAAAGGTCAAATCTAGAAGTCTATATGTGGTCACACCTGATTATTGTACTTTTTATGATTTAAAATTAAATTCAAAAACTTAACCTTGCAAATATAGCTGAAAAAAACCCCACACATTTTACACAATGTAATGACATCTCACAGTAGACCACAATGAATTGCTTTGGCCAGAGGACAGACTGAGTATACAAAAGAAGGCAATGGAGAATATGAATGTGCAATTTGATATATTCCAAGATTAATGGTTTTGATGAAGTGTTTCATTTAGTTTATCTTTGTAAATAACTGCTGATTTTGTGTTATTGCTAGAGTGTGGAATTGTAGTGGGTGTCTGTAAGCTTCTGATTAGCAATGAAATCCATTACTGACAACACACAGTGGAACAACAATATGGAGGCATCCCGAGTATGAAGAATCAATTATTATGAATCTTGTTTCTAGATTGAGTTTTTAATAAAATGAATCTGTTTCCCATGCTCCTTGCTGTTGAAATATCGATCATAGTAGTGCAAGTGCCAGTTTGTATCTAATTAATTCTATTGATTGGCTGAGAGCATCAGGGGTATTTTGACAGACAGGCAAAGCACTTAAGATTTTTAAGGAATAAAGAGTGTCATATTCTGTATATGAATCAAAAGAAATAAATTCAGACAGAAACGCAAGCATGACTGGATCATTGTGGCTTAAAAAAATGACTATGCATCTTTGATTTCCTGCTTGCATATTCTGTATTCCCTTCCTTAGTCTAATTAGTGAAACAAACATAATATTTGTGTAGAAATACGTCTGGGATATCAAAGTATGGGTACTGTGTCCTATAAACTCAGATTTGCAAGCGTGCGTTTATGTGCCGCATGTCTCTCGAGTCATCTGTTTGTTACTTTTGAGCAAGAAAATGACAAACTGCAAATACAGAGAAATAGTGGTCTGACTGCTAGAGTTTCATGTCTGAAAACTTTGAATACCTATAGGTTATTGAATAATCAAATGTTGGGTTTTGGTGTCAAAAATTAGGCCAAAGAATATTGTTTAGCTTAGGGATGCACGATATATCAGCCACCATATCGGTATCGGCAGATATGTGTTAATTTTTAATGTTATCGTTATCGGCCTGCTAAGAAAATTTGGCCGATATACAGTATTAAAGCCAATAAATAATGGATTATTTCCTTCAGACACTTCAGATGCGCACTGTTCACCATGAAGTTTTTGAATTGCTTGATATGATTGGAATCACTTCAAAAAAGAAAATACAGGTAAGTGCAATATAGGCTGTCAAATAAGCTACATAACATTATAATGAGAACATTACAATTGTGTGTTTGGGACATAGTGCAGCAGATTAGTAAAAATTGTTCACTTTGGTATAAAAGCATGAAATTTGGCACAGATACTCTCTAAGGGCCACTATTTAGGAAAAAGACGTTGGCCACTCAAAAATTCAATATTGCGGCCATTTTTCAAGATGGCCGCCATTACTATTCAATGCTTATTATATCAATTATTCAAACAGTAATCCAAGCAGAAAATTTGATACAAATACTCTCTAAAGCATCGGTTCCCAACAGGGGGGTCGCGGCCCACAAGGGGGCCTCAGCGAGCTCTGTGGGGGGTCGCGTCATATTTTGAAAGGTTTGAGCAATGAGCATTAAATAAAAGTCCTTAACTTTTTTCTGTTCAAAATTTACAAAATTTATATAATGAGCGAGTTCATCATGAATCCATTTTCCAATCCGTGTTTTTGTCTTGTCCTGAACCACTATGGTACACCTATAATAAGTGTTTACATTGGGACTATTTTACACTGGTTCGGGATCGCTGCCGCTGCGGAGTAGCCCAGTACCTGCGTGACTCGTCATAGACGTACACAGAGAGATGTAGTTCCGGCTACAATGTTCTTCCGAAAGACGCATTATTCTGTTAATAAACGCAAGTTTATTATCGCTCGCTATAGCGCCAAAAGTGTAAAAAATAAAGCCTCACATTGATAAAGCCTCACAAATAACATGCAAGTATTGAGGCCCCAGACAACAGTCATTTAGTAATAGCCTATATTCTTTCTTTTTTTACCTACACACCAGTGTGAATATTTTTGTTTTTGCATTTCAAATAGGGCCAATATATAGGCTTCTCCTAGGCTTACGTTTTTAAATTACAAAGGGCCTACTGATGTTTTTGTTATTGTATTTTCAATATTATAGGCTATTATTTGTGCATAAACATACCGTTTGTTTGAAAACAACATATTTTGTCATCCTTGGTGCAAGCTTACAAGAGCGATAATATCATTAAATGTGAAGGGGGGCCCTAAAATATTTTCTTGAGAAAAAGGGGGTCTCAGACAAAAAAAGGTTGGGAACCACTGCTCTAAAGGACATGTTAATGGAAAAAGATGCTTGTCCCTCAAATTCAAGATGGCTGCCATTTTTAAAGATGGCCACCGTTCCTGTCGAATATTAATTATTTAAATTTTTCAAATGGTGATGCAAGCATAAAATTAGGCAGAAATACTCAAGGAACACTCTTTTGGAAAAAGGTATGTGCCACTCAAAAATTCAGGATGGTGCCCATTTTCAAGATGGCCACCATTTCTGTCAAATAGTCAACATGTCTGCTTTGTCTGCCTCCTCTCCTTTGACCTGTCCGGCTTAGTTAAACTTGCCAGGGATATAAATTCCCCGCCGGCATAGCACTCAGGTTCATTGGAGTTCACAAGCCTCTCCACCACGGCAAGGTGCAGTCCACAGAGAGGAAGGGCTACTGTTAGAAAAAGGAAGTGGCCAGTAAAAATTCAGGAAGGAAAACATTTTTGAAGATGGCTGCCCTCCTTTCCTATGTTCATTGCCACTGTTTCCAAAAATTGATGCAAGGATTCAAGAGAAATGGTGGCCATCTTGAAAAATGGCCGCCATGTTGAATTTTTGTGTGGCCAACTCCTTTTTCCCAAAAGTACCCCTTAGAGAGTATCTGTGCCAAATTTCATGCTTCTATACCAATTTGAACGATTCTCTTAAAATATGCCAATCTGCTGCACTAACATGGCTTTTAATCGTGAGACTTTTATTTTTTGTAATAAGGCTCTCAAAAATTATATAAAAATTTAGATTTATCGGCCAATATATCGGTTATCGCCTTTCAAATATAAAGAATTCTCTGTTATCGGTATTGACCAAAATATTCATATCAGTGCCTCCCTAATTTAGCTTGATTACATGATTCACATTTTGATACAAATGAGACACAAAAGTAATGCTACATAATTAAACCGGTCTCTGTACTGGCCTGGTTAAAATGTTTTGAACACTTTTTTTTCCAGTTTGTTTTTCAGCCATGACTTAATCATTTAATGCAATGCCAATTATATCAACATTTTGCAAGGCAAATCGACTATATATGGGTCAGGAGAAATGTTTAAATGCACACTTTTTTACTAAATTGAGAAGCCCTACTCATCCATCTTATTTCTAATGTAAAAATGGCCATTTTTAACTGGAATTTTAAAGGCTTCCTGTGTCAGCCGCTTCCATTTATTATAGCTTAACAAAAACAGTCTCTTATATTGCTTGATAACTGGTATTTGTTATAATATTATTTTCATTTATTTTTGTGATCATAAACAGAGAGGTTTTTGGCTCAAATAGATTTACACCGAAGTCTCGGAATGAATCTTCCGCATTGCTAAATAAGGTGGATAATCTTACACAATTTTGTCATTTTCATAGTAGATCTAGTCAAAAGGCCATCAAGTTGAGTGGCAGCAAGACGAATGACAAACACTTCACCTTTGCTAATCATTGTGACTGTCTTCCTAATGGAGACATTTAAGATGGCATTCCCGAAAGCCAGACCTGCGTTAGTCTATGTATTAGGCCTGCTGATAACATTATCAAAGCAAGCTATGGACTAAACAAATACATTAACTCTGCCAACACATTTAACACAATACTTTGGTCTGAGGATGATTAGCTGTGAACGATAAGGCTCTTTTTATTTTGTCTGATAATTGAGCTATGATATGCGCATTTATGGGATGGAACAATTATTGGCCAATCAGACAGAGCTGATGAGATTTCATTGTTGTTTCCATAAATCAAGCAGACTAATTAGGCTCTTTGGTTACAGACTGACACGTATAGCTTTTAAATTTGCCGGAGAATAAAACATTACCAAACCAGCAGGACGCCACCAGTGCGTGAAGTCAGCCGTCCAATTGAAACATGCTTTGATTTGCAAGTTGTCATGCTGACTTTGTAGGAAAGCTCTAAAGCATCACAGCATCACAATTAAAAAGCATCTGCTCTTGCAACAACAAAGCCTGTCAAAGCTTTTACAACAAACTGTGAATCGCTCATTAATCACTTGTACAGGATGTTCAGATTGCTTTTTGTGATCAGACTTTTTTGGGGAATTTTTTATTTATTAAAAAAAAGTTTTTTGTTCATCTGTCTTTCACATTGTAGATTTAAAGGGGTCAAATCATTAATTTTTATTATTTCTTTTTTTTTGCCCTGAGGTGCACTTATAAGACTATAGTGAAAAACAATTAAAAAGTTTTTCCACAACCATTTTGCACCCTCTTTCTGGCCCTTAGAATTAAACTATTGCTGTTTTGCCTTGAAGACACAACACGTTTGGATCTGATTGAGAAACTTATTCTAGATGTGCCTCATAAACGAAGTCATACTGACAGATTTTGCTCATGGATTTTGCTAAAAGTAAACTAATGTTTATTATTTTATTATCCAGCTTTTACTGGTTGGGCCAAGTTTCTCATCACCCAATAGGAGATTGACATGCAGTGTGAACAATTATGTGTTGACATCAGAAAATTACGTTAGTTCAGAACAAGCCGTTTTGTAGCTTTGTTTCAATAATAGAATTCTAAAAAGTTGCAGTATGATTCATTTATCTCTTTTATCTCCTAAGATATGCCCCCTTGAAGTGTCCCTACATTAAGTTTTTACTGTCCCATTCATTTAGCTATATTTTTTTACATCAATTATATTTCGCTGTGCTTACCCGACATGTACTTCATTATCGGAAATAAAAGTTGTGTTCAGCCATTCCAATTTGAATTTGTTCTCCTAACCCATTACACAGCTTGATAAGTTATGGGTGTTATATATGCATGAAACCGGCTGATTTTTATTGAATGTGAAAAGCCTTTTGTCAGTCCTGCTGCTGTAATTTACCCGCTGTAGAAATATCATCCTTCGGCAGTCTCTTGGTGATCTCTGGCTCTAAAACACTGAATAGATAAGACACAAACTACACTTTTTCATGGAGCTGGCAGAGATGATCCAGGTGTTTATTTTAGGGTGAATAATTTATGTAACATTTGTCAATGGGAAAGGAAGGAAGTTCCCAGCATGCATCTCTCTCCTGCAGAGCTATTCCTGCGCCCTGTTCTGACTAAAACACAGCTGGGTAATAATAACCGTGCTCTTTCATAACCATAACCACACACACACACACACACACACACACACACACACACACACACACACACACACACACACACACACACACACACACACAGTACACATACACTCTCCTTCACAGATTGGATTCATGTTTGTTCATAGGGCTGCACGATTAGGGGAAAAAAATCTAATTGCGATTTAAAAAAAAGAAATAAACAAAGGAGATATATCAACATTTGTTGAATATTTTTTTATATATCTCTTTATTTATTATTATTATTTTTTTTTTTTTTTTACATTTATCTCACCTAAATGTTTGCCCACTCATAGTATTTGTGTTTTTACAAATAGGGTAATTTTGTTGCTCAAGAGTTTACACAACACAGGGAAGCTTGATTTCAATCTCTGAATTAAATTTAAAAAGTAGCACAAATAAATACAATATATTTATAATGTTACAAATGAAATAAAGAGAAAAGTTTTTGGGGTAGGACTAACACTAGTATTCAGAAATACTACAGAAACTGAATAAAGTAATCAAATGTAAAATAACACTGGATAGTCTTTTAGTCCTGTGTAAATTAAATACATAGGCTGTTAATCCTGATTCCTTACAATTTAAGATATCTTTTGTTGTTCATCAACATAAATGACAGACACTGCTGCTGTCACTTTAAGATCACGGATCCACTATACTGTTATGTTTTCTTTATCAACTGCTTAAGACATAACTGTCTGTGTTTACGAAGATACCACTTGCATATTTCATAATCGCATAATTAAGCCAAATCGCAATTTCGGTTTAATTTAGATTAATCGTGCAGCCCTATTCTGCAAAGATTTTTAGGCACAATCTTTAACTAAAATAAGTTTAATACAGTGAAAACTGCTGAAAGAAATTACTCTAAAATTATTTATATCCAATAGCAATTCATTTATATATATATATATATATATATATATACACACATTACAAATGTTTAATGTTTCCAAGATAGTAATTGTATATATGTATTTATTTAATAATAATAATAATAATTATATATATATATATTTAAAAAAAAACATTTTACACATAATTATTATTAAGCATTATAATAATTATTATTAATTATTATTAAGTCTGGGGAGTTTCTTTCTATCTTATGCACATGTAATCTTAATCTTATTTTAAAGAAAAGTGTGATTTTGTTTCTTGATATCTAAGGTAAGTATGAATCTTCTTATTATTAAATGATACATCAAGAGGTCTTGTCAAATAAAGTTTCTTTTTCTTTTTTTCTTGTTGCAGAATTGTGTTGTGGCTCAGCTGGGATTTTTTTTATCATTATTTTTTTAGTAATCTACAGGTCTGATGAAATGCATTACATAAAAAATTGTCTTTGGCACACATTCATCGCTCGTGCGATAGCTTTGAGCACAGAGCCAGCAGTATAATTTTGGTGAAAAGTAGAATTTGATGAAAGGTTTAACTGGCTTTACTGAATTCACAGCCCTCTTTGCACAGTGCTAAATCTCATCTATTCAGCCCTGACACATATCTTTCATTATAGTCGAAGTGAGACTTCAGACAAATATCTGTTTGCTTTGCATCAGCTGAGGAATAATGCAATGTTTACTGTAGGCTTGGGGGATTTCATTTGCTTTTTCATCCTTCAAACCAATGTAACGTGCATGACTGATGTTCAGACAATTGTTAAACATGAAATTATGGTTACTCAGAAGCACATTTTTAATAATGACTAATTGCTCTTAGCTTTACTTGTATTTGTTTATTTGGGTGAATGTGCATTTATGTTAGCATTTGTGAATAGGTGAGGTGTGGTCACATGTCGGTTTTGTGTCCTTTCTCCTTCCTAACTCTCCTCCTTATACATGTTAATCATATAGCAAGTACAGGTTATATGCAGATAGATGCTAACATGCCTTTCAAATCACTTTGGTGTCCTTTAATTTGTAATTACAAATACCGTAACTAATTAAATAGGCACACACACGATGGTTTTCCATGTTTTATGGGGACAGTCCATAGACATAATGATATTTATAATGTACAAACTACTGTACAAACGTTTTGGTTTGGTAAGATTTTTAAAGTCTCTTGTACTCACCAAGGATGCATTTTTTGCAATGAAAAACATAAAGTGGAAAAACAGTAATAGTCGTAAATATTATTACAGTGTAAAACAAGTATTTTCTTTACCTTAATATATTTTACAATATTTTATTGTTTCTTGAGTTAAGTGAAACTCACTGAGTGGTCTGGGGTGTTCACTGATATGCTCACACAAAAATCACCACAAAAGATTCTTTCCAAAAGGTTTTATCGTAGTTTTTGTCCAACTCCATTGACTTGTATTGGATGTTCTGTGAGGTACGGTATTACTCCGCCGACGGAAACGGAAATGGGGTTGTTTGTATTCTTTCTGTAGTCTTCCAGTCGCGGTATCGTAGGCCACGTTATCCAAACATTGGCAAAGGTGCATTATCGCCCCCAACTGGGCTGGAGTGTCTATTATTCAAGCTGTCAACGGAAGAATGTCCGGTTGTGAGGAGTTTGGAAAAATAGGTCCACAGTTTTACAACTAATGGTAAAACACCTGTTGGAAAGCATCTTTTGCAGCGATTTTTGTGTGAGCATATCAGTGAACACCCCAGACCACTCGGTGAGTTTCACGTCTTTGTAAACTAAAGTTTATAAATGATTTTATGAATGACATTGTTCCAGTGCCCCTATGAAACCATTGTGGAGGTGGGGGGTGCTAACACAGAAACCGAAAATTCTCGGGACAGCAGCATTTGTCCAAATTTTAATCTTAACCGTTCTATTTCATCAGAAACTATCTTAAAACAGGGCTTTAAGTGTAAAATACCGAACTTGTCTTTTAAACATAAAAGAATGAAACCATTATAATGTCAAAGAGGTAAATGCATTAAATTTGTTAGCAGTTTTGCATATTTATTTAATTGATATAGCAATAGAAGTTAATAGTAAATATTCCAGTGGTGCATCACCACCTTTGTCAACCATGCTAAATTTGTGTTGTCATAAAAATAAAACAAAACACATTGACATATAGATAGGACAATCATATTAAATGGTTAAAAAATAATCACCCTGAATGGTTAAAGTTGGCTGTTAACCCTCTGAGGCCCGCGCGATAGTCTCGCTTTTTTTCTTATCAGTGCAAAAGAAACTCAAAATACTCTGTTGATTTTGATCTTACATATTAAGTGTTGTACATCATTAGATCCTGATAAGTGTCTATTTTTTTGTGGATACTCACAATAAAAACAAAGTGTTGTGCTTTTCGCCAAATAAAGAAAAATAAAGATGATGCGCGTTCTGCCTTCTCTCTGTCAGTTAAGTCCATTCTGAAAAGCGTCCAAAAATTAACTGTAATTCCGCGAATACTTGTCATACAGGCACGAGTGTTTTTCCATAATGAAGCTTGAACTCTCTTCTTTTAAATGAATTAATTTATATAAAAAACAAATATTCTCAGTTTATGTAATCTGTATGAAAAGAGAGAGATGTCAGTATTTTTCTTTCCAGCTCATTATACCTCATTATGCGTTAATGTGCCACGCCCACGGAGAGCGCGCGGTATTCAAACGCAAATGATCTAAGGCAAGCCATTCAAACTTGCCAATGCCCACCAGCTGGATTATAAAACACATTGTGTTTAGTAAGTATCTTGTACAGCTGTGTACACAGCGTATCCTTTAGCTGTGAGGAATAATACTATCTAATTAACCCTGGAAAATGTACCAGAAGTGCTGGTAGTTTCATTTCGAGGAGCAACGGATCCAGCTGATGTAGTAAGTCATTTATTCTTAAGTGCTTTGTTCTAATCGCGATATTGAATAGTGTCTGACTGTAAACCGCAAAAAGACTGTTTAAATATGAATTGCGTGTCTGTGTGTAGGCTAAATGATGAATGAACGACACAGGCGCGCGCGCTTTGTTTACTACAGTTATACAGCGCGTGTCTGTGCTGTTTATTCACTCTTGCACCTACATTAGTAAACGTTATGTTTACATGAACACATCCAAACTATATTGCTATAGCCTACTAAGATAAGTAAAAATATACAGACATTTTATTTCAACATATTTCAGTCTAAGCAACAAGCTGCAAATTCACATGTATATACTAATATATCATACACAATATGTTACAGACTAAATATGAATGTTTTGAATGTTAATGTGAATACGCCTCCACGCATATTGCCTTTCCAAACAAAAGGTGTCTTATAAAATTTAAATCAATGTATTGTTTTGTGTAAATGATTAGGCAGGATGATTTTCAGATCATTTTGAAGCAAAAATTCTAGGCAACAACACTCATTAGTCAAAAGTCTTGTGGACACATTTAGTATGTGTTTTGTGGCCTTATTTCAGACACTTTAAGTTTTAGTTTTTTCAATAACCATGCATAAGCAATATTCTCTCAAAAATACAAACATGTACATGTTGCTCACATATTACGGTAGCCCCGTTTGTGCTATATAGAGTGGATTTACACCTTTGCCATTAACATGTTTATAAATAACTGAAAAAAGCACAAATGTCAGAACATGTCAGAACACCTCAAGGACCCCAAAAACCCCTTAGACCTCAGAGGGTTAAAGATCTGTCTACTCAAGGGTTAATTTCTGTGTGGATATCATGCGTAAAACATCCTCCATGACGCGACAGCTGTGTAGCACATACATTTACTGACGTTTGACAGAGAGTTCAGTTTCATCTTCAGCTTATGCAGTCTGACTCTTATTATCCTTAATCTCAACCACAACTGCTGCTGTCACTCTTGAGGAATCCAAACCGTGAGAGTGAAACGAGAAGAGACTGTCGGTGCGTGCGAGAGCGTGTGTGTTGAAGGAAATGACTTTGTTTGCTAAAACAGCATAATGCACCGGTCCCGTGTGTAGGGTTTGGTGTTTTGTCATCTTGGGGTGTCAAAGGTCAAATCTGTCTGTAATACTTGGCATTCGTCTCCCTCGTCACGTCATGGGGAAGTTCAGCTGTGAGACTCGGAGATAGACAGAGAACGCATTTACATCAGCAGCAGACTGTGCATTTAAGGACATTAATCTTTCTCAAGTCTCGAGTTCCTGTTGATGCCTCAGGGCGACTCTTGTCATCGCTAGTGAGTTGTCAAAAGTGCGTCTCTCTCATTTCTCAGTCAAAGTAGGTGCGGTTTCAATGTACCATAGAGGTTGAAAGAGTAGAAACACACTCTATTTAGATGTCAGTGGAGTTGTGACAGTTTGAAAACGGATCTTGATGAATTAAAAAGGAGCATCTAATAATTTAAGTTCCAATAAAAGTTTTAGGAGCAAGAGACAATATAGATAAGCTTTTCTTAAGTGTCGCATATTGAACTAAAAATGCTGACGTACTATAAATTGCAAATTTCTAAAATATACTGTAAATTGCAAACCCTTGTGAAAATATCTAGTCCATATCAAGTCTTGATATTCGGCAATCGTCAAAAAGTTAGGAGCACCAGAAAAAATTTAGGAGCACCCACCAAATTTGACATTTAGCTCTGCCAGTAGAGTGGAACGACCGGCAACATTCTGGTGATTAAAAGCCTTAATAATCTAACCTGATTTGTTTTCCACACAATTGCATTTTTTTGTGCTTTGCACTCTCTCTGTGTTTAACCAAAATGTATTGTTTTTCGGTGGTGGCCGACGGACACTTTCATCCTTTCTTGCCCTTGTTTTATTTTATTTTGCTCCCAATATATATTTTTAGGTCGCACAGATTAAATTTCAGGAGCATATGCGACCAAAATAGTCGCAATTTCGAGCCTTGGCCCCAATCGCTCCCTGGTTTGCTGTGTGTGTGTGTTCGCTTCTCACTGTTCCTAATGTGTGTGTCTTTATCTAAAAGTTTTTTGATTACACTTTGTTTGGTAGCACTTTGTTTTATAGTCCTGTTTCGCATGAACATACGTACTTATTGTAATAATGACACTAACTAGGTACTAACCCTGAACCTACCCCTAAACCCTAAAAACCACTACTCATTACTTTTGTGGTAAGAACATTGTAAGTAGCCTACATTGAAAGTGCACGTACTGTAAAATGAAGTGTTACCCTTTATTTTAAGGTGTCTTTGTTACAGTGTAATTATACTTTTAAGTACTGAGTAATACTAACTAACTACATGTACTTACTATAGGGTTAGGATTAGGGTTAGTTGTAGAGATGCACCGATCGACCGGCAGGGACCGCAATCGTTTTTTTTTTTTCCGCATGATTGGCCCAGACCGGTAACCGGCCCATCAGTGTCTCGTTTTTCCGATTTCGAGCCGGTCCTTTTTGTTGGCAGGGGCATAGCATAGGCAATAACGTCAGCTGCGCGTTCTTGCTCTTTTCTCTCTGACTGCGAAGTGACACACACCCACCTCCCCTCACTCACTCGTCTTATTCGCTCCGGTTAAATAGTGCTTGTATTGCTCATGATTGTACTAATTCCCACAGGTTTCTATAGCTGATCTAATTAAGTCGTGCACACAAGCCACCTCTCTGGCCTTGTCCACACTCTAATACATTTTCGTTTGAAAACGCATCTTTTTCTTTTGGCCTTCCGTCCACACTGAGACGGTGTTTTCAGCAACAAAAACTAAGCTTTTTGAAAACGCTGTCCAAAGTGGATGCATTTGAAAACGCAGTTTTCGTGTTGTAGTGTGGACTGTGAAAATGGAGGTATTTAAAAATGATGACGTAAGTTTAGTCATGTGATGCATATTGAACCCATAGATATTCATGTTTATATCGGTATTGTACCTGTTATGTGCAATTCACTTTCACACAGCTGTTAAAGGAACACGCCGACTTTTTTGGACTTTAGCTTATTCACCATATCCTCCAGAGTTAGATAAGTCCATACATACCTTTTTCATCTCCGTGCGTGCTGTAATTCTGTTTGACGCACCCACCGCTAGCCTAGCTTAGCACAAAGACTGGATGTAAATGGCTACAGCTAGCATACTAATCCCAATAAATGACAAAATAACACAAACATTTTCCTATTTACATGTTGTGATTTGTATAGTCACAGAGTGTACAAATAACAAGGTCATATGAGACACAGCCATCTTTTAACCGTATAAATATTGGGAACTATATTCT
Organism: Gila orcuttii; assembly: GCA_026230005.1. NCBI lineage: Eukaryota > Metazoa > Chordata > Actinopteri > Cypriniformes > Leuciscidae > Gila > Gila orcuttii. The sequence goes on along the minus strand of JAPDVR010000012.1, from coordinate 34,245,698 downwards.
CAGAAGGCGAAGCACTGCTACTTGGGCGGAGTGATAACCGCAGCACCTGAGACGCACCGTGGTGAGGAGCAGAGAGTTCATTCAGAGTTGGAGTAAAAGAGTCAGCAATTACTAGATAGTAAAAGCATAGTTTACAATCATAGGTGTTCGCTGTATTGTAAAGAGCTGCGACAATAAACAGGAGAGACCTGGTAATACCATGATGTTTCATAGAATTCCTACCAAAAATGAATCAATGCCTACTTGCTCTGGATATTGATCCAAACACACCTGAAGAGATCATCAAGGACCATCGTGTTTGCTCAGTACATTTCACGGAGGACGACTATTTTGAAAAATGGAATTTGCCACACGGACCATGAAACGTGTGCTGAAGGATACGGCCATCCCATCGATAATTTCACGATCCACACAAGGGAAACGGGTTAAATCCAAAAGCAGTATTTAATAAGGTAATCCATAAATCATAATCCAGTCCAAGCAAAGGTCAAAATCCAAAAGGCAATCCAACACAAGAAACAAAACAAGAAACAGGCATCAGAAGTGTAGTGACATTAAACAAGGACTCCGTGACACATTGAAACGTACTCGGTTACTAACGTAACCTCGGTTCTCTCTAGAGAGGGAACGAGTACTGCGTAATATCTTACGCTATGGGGAAAACCTCTTTTCCACGAGATATTGAAGCAAAAAATTATCCTTAATTTTGAATTAATGTAAAACGCTGTGCAGCAGCATGCAGATATAGGCAGGACGGCTCGCGCGCCTATTGGCTGCCCTACGGCAAACAGCAGCAGCCTATCGAGAGAGGTGCTGCGTGACATAATCCTATGGGGGCATTTCGCGCCCATTTCGTCACGTCCCGCCAGAAAAGGGCGCAATTTCGCCCTATAAATATAGCTCGATAAGGCTGGTACACTGGTTTTCATCGCCGAAGCGATGTACGCCACCATTGACATGTTGTCCGACCGGACCAAGACGTGGTGACCCCTTATCTGGGGACAGAAGCGCCGCAGCGCGTTGTCGACTGCCATCATTTCCAGACAGTTTATATGTAGGAGCTTTTCCCGTTCTGACCACTGGCCAAAGAACGGTCTGCCCTCGAGCAGCGCTCCCCAGCCCGAGGTGGAGGCGTCCGTGGACACCACCTTCACGCTCGAGGGAGTCCCCAGACTCACACCTGACTGGTACCAGTCGGTTTTCTTCCAAAGCTGAGACGCATTTCAGACCGACCCGGAGGCGAAACCGACCAGCGGTCCATGCCCTGGGCGGAACCCGCGCTTTCAGCCATAGCTGCAGTGGGCGCATGCGAAGCAGCCCCAACTGGAGCACTGAAGCTGCTGAGGCCATGAGACCCAGCATTTTCTGAAACCTTTTGAGCTGGACAGTTGAGCCGCGGTGAAAAGATTTCGCGGCGCGCTGAATGTCCTGTGCGCGCTCTGGCGACAGATGCGCTGTCATAGATAGCGAGTTCAGCACTGTTCCCAGAAAATATATTTTCTGGCTGGGAGACAGCGAGCTCTTCGCCCAATTGACTGTGAGACCCAGATTCTCGAGATGTTCGAGTAATGTGGCCCTGTGTTCTATGAGCTCTGATTGTGATCGAGCTAGAATCAGCCAATCGTCCAAGTAGTTCAAAATTCGCATGCCCTGAAGTCTCAGGGGTGCGAGAGCCGCTTCCTTGCACTTCGTAAAAGCACGGGGTGCCAGGGACAGGCCGAACGGCAGGACTTTGTATTGGTATGCCTGGCCCTCGAAGGCGAATCTCAAGAATTGCTTGTGACGTAACGCTATTTGTATTTGAAAATAAGCGTCCTTTAGATCTATCGACATGAACCAGTCTCCTTGGCGCACTTGCGCGAGGATTTTCCTGGTTGTAATCATTCTGAACTGACGCGTCGTGAGCGTTCTGTTCAGCCGTCGCAGATCTAGAATGGGTCTGAGACCCCCGTCTTTTTTCGGTACCAGAAAATACCTGCTGGATAGACCCCCTTCGCTCTGAGCCTGAGATAAAGGTTCTATAGCCCCTTTGCTCAGTAGTTTCGCTATCTCGGCTCGAAGTAGGTGAGATACTTCATTTTTTACCGTCGTTTCGACTCGCGCCGCGCAACGGCGGGGGTGTCGAGCGAACTGCAGCGAATAGCCTCTTTTTATAGTGTTCAGCACCCATTCTGATACCCCGGGAAGCTTTGCCCACGCATCTGCATGAAAAGCTAGAGGTAGAATGAAATCTGCGCTCTGGCCGTGATGTGGAGAGAAGGCGAGCGGGGCGAGCCCCGTGGGGTTCGGCATGTCTGTGAGGGAATGTGGGCGCGGGATAGCGGGCACACTCGCTGCACTGAGAACACTGTCGGCTCGCGCCAACTGAAAATGTGTTGGTTTCGTTTTTACAGAAACCGTGGGACATGCTTCATGTAGTGTTTGTGGGCACTGTGTTGTGGGCACGTACACTACATTTATTGCACAATTGATTTTTGATGAGTCGATTTTTTTTTTTTTGCTAGCCCTGTATTGTGGCGGGCTGTGTCTGCGTGTGGGAATGGGCACTGAGACGTGGGCATTCTTAAAACACTCATAACACCATCGGCCGTGGCCGGAATTCCAGAAAATACACTCTTTTTGGGATTTATCTGGGTCGCCTTAAAGCTGGCGTTTGTGTGCAGGCAAGCGGGCTGTGGTACTAGCTTGTTTACTGCAAAATACACTGGAACAGTCACATTGTTTGGAACTGAACGAGCGAGAAGTTTTGGTAGAGTCTGGCCGCGGCGAGACTTAAACATCGTGGGCCTTAGCTGACGGTTTCTTTTACAGAAAATGTGGCACATGCAGTGTGTATTGTTTGTGGGCACTGGGTTGTGGGCACATTCACTATAATTAATGCACAATTGACATGAGTCGAACTCATTTGTGCGAGCCCTGCACTTTGGCGGGCTGTGTTTGTGTGTAGAAATGAACACTGGGCTGTGGCATTTTTAATACACTCATAACACCATCGGCTGTGGCCGGAATACCAGAAAATACACTGCTTACATGATTTTTCTGGGTCGCCGTGGAAACGGCATTTGTGTGCAGACAAGCGGGCCATGTTACCGGCTTGTTTACTGCAAAATACACTGGAACAGTCGCATTTTCTCGGAACTGAACGAGTGAAAAGTTTGGGTAAAAGTCTGGCTGCGGCGAGACTAAATTTTTATCCACTGCGAGAGCTGGGCTCGAACACGGGTCTCCCGTGCGAAGGCTTTGGGTTTCGCCACTGAGCCACAGGGGGAAACGACAAAAGCTTAAAATAGCCCGAGCGGATAAAGAGCGTCATCACAGTTTTGTGTGCGTCGGCGTTTGTTTGCAGGCGTGCGTGTAATACAACAGGCTCATTGCTGCAATATTGACATTTTCAGCCGCTCAAACCAAGAGTAGCTGAGAAATGTTTGAGAAATGGAGATTGGCCCGGCCTCGGCGGGACTAAAAACACACTCTTTCCTCATTTCACCGGTGACGCATGCCCACGGGGGGCGGGGTAGCTTTCTTATAACGTAAAGAAAGCTAGCCGCGGTTTTGAAGCTGGCCTTCTCTACAGATGCAGCTATCTCGTCGTCATTAATGGCGGAAGCGGCGGCGCGCGGCGGCCGTTGTCCGTCAGCGAGTGACTCGAGTGAAGCTGGTGAAGCTGGCGGGCGAACCGGCGAGCTATCACGGGCTGGAGAAGGCTCGGGGCTATTTCGTCGACCTCAATGGAGGAAGCGGCGGCAGACGGCGGCCGCTGTCCGTCGGTGAGGGACTCGAGCGATGCCGGCGAAGCTGGCGGGCGAACCGGCGAGCTTTGGCGGGCAGGAGAAGGCTCGGGAGCGCGCTGAGCACGGCGCTTTTTACGGCGCGGCGCTACAGCGGGCTGAAGTGCAGGCTCTGAGAAGGATGCCAGGCGAGTCCTCAGAGTCACCATAGGCAGTAGCTCACAGTGAGGGCATCCGCCGTCGACGAGAGCGAGAGCCGCATGATCCTCACCCAGGCAGGAAACGCAGATAACATGACGGTCCCCGTCGCTGAGTGTGGCTCGGCACGAGCCGTAGGATCTTTGCATCTTGAAAAAGACGCAGCTCTTTTAGCAGAGAGAGACAGACAGTGAAAAAATGTGTGTCGCAGCGGCGAACACACACACACACACAGTTTGAAAAGGATATAACGCCGGAAAGCGTAGCAGGTACGGCGGCTAAAGGCGGCGATGCCAGCGACTTCAGACTCAATGGCTCGTCCCGCTGTGTGCTTTTTCTCAGACAGCGTGGCTTCTCACTCCGGATCCAGCGATGCGTGATGCTTCGCTGAAGAGATGAAAATCAGTGTACCAGCCTTATCGAGCTATATTTATAGGGCGAAATTGCGCCCTTTTCTGGCGGGACGTGACGAAATGGGCGCGAAATGCCCCCATAGGATTATGTCACGCAGCACCTCTCTCGATAGGCTGCTGCTGTTTGGGCTAGCGGTGGGTGCGTCAAACAGAGTTACAGCATGCACGGACATGAAAAAGGTATGTATGGACTTATCTAACTCTGGGGGATCCGATGAATAAGCTAAAGTCCCAAAAAGTCGGCGTGTTCCTTTAAAATGTTTCTTTGCACTCTCTTCATATCACAGTCCTGCAAAGATTCACTCGCATTTGCTGTCCTGCGGCAAACCATAAGAGCAGTTGCGTTTTAGACCAAACATATAATGAGTGAGAGAGACCTGGGCGCATTGGTGAGTGGTGAGATATTCGAATTGTGTTTTCCGACGTTTCAGAGTGGATGAGAAACTTTTGGAAAATGCTTTAAAACGCTAATGTGGACGGAGAGCGTTTTGAAACGAAAACTCAGTTTTCAAATCTATCCGGATTAATGTAGACATAGCCTCAGTCTTATGCAGCTTGTGAGTCGCAAGTGCCAAAATGTGTGGCTTACTATGCTTAAATGGTCAAATACAAAATTATGTAAAAAAATGCCCTTCTTGGTGAGTATTCAGTTAAACACAGTTTTGGAACCTAATTAGTTGAGAAGGATAAAGCTAGTTATGTTACAGTATATTGGATTTGTGCATAAACTCTTAAAGTGACAGCAGTCTAATATTCCTGCTGCTGTCTGTCATGTTACTCAAATTACAAAGAAAATCACTCTCTGCCCTTGACTGAATGACTGTCGTAACTAATTGTAAGCATTAATCTGTATTTCATTTTTACAATGAAGACTATTCAATGTTGTTTTACATTTGATTAATTTCTGTAGTATTTCTTACCTGAATATACTGTACACCCACCTGAAAAACTTAAAGGTGTTTTTATGTAATATCCCTCTTTATTCTATTGCATTTATTTGTGCTTTTGTTTGAAATTTGTTTATTTGTTCTTATTTTATTTCTGTCTTTTTACTTGATTTTTTTTTTTTGAAAATAAAAGAAGAAAAGAGTTTTGTTTGTATATGCTGTCAATTATAGTTCTTTGAAAGAAAATCGGATTTGGCCGAAATCGATATCGGCAGGTCACACTTTCAAAAAAATCGGAATTTTGCAAGAAAATTGCATTCGGTTAATTTCTAGTAGTTAGTTGCATGCATTTATGCATGATTTATGGTTAATACTAGTAACTACATGTAACGTTTAACAAGGACACTGTAAAATAGTGTTACCAGTTTTTTTTTTTTAGATTAAAAAAAATAGAATGTTTTTTTTTTCTATTCCTCACCAAGGACTCCTTAGTTTATCCCTATCCACTTTCCTGTCCAGCAAAGTGCCCGGTTTACTCTATGAATACTGCTAATGCTAATCAGAGAATACATCTCGCTAGGTAATCTTCCATACTAAATATTCATAACATCGCCGAGAGGCTTATTGTACTTAGAACATTGATTTGGGTTTGCACAGTTCCACACAATTTAAGCAAAGACCTGATTGGAATGTCAAAATACTCCTTCTCCATTACTGAAGTCTTGTCTTACCCAAGCAGAACTGATCTGAGAATCCTGACTGATTGTATTGCTTGTGGTAAACATGCTCTGCTCCTCCATGTGCTTCAAATTGTCTTTTGGTCGATGAGGATATTTGCTTTTTTGTGCTCACTAGTTCTTTTTAATTGTAATTTGATGGAGACAATTGTGATCTATATTGCATACTGTAGGCTATTATAAATTCCAATCTACAATATTGAAACATATAGTGTGTATATGTAGCCTACACATACCTCAATAGTACGGTATTGCCTTTAAAACTGCTCTAAAAATGTGTTTGTGTGTTATTGGTTAGAGAATAAAACATTAAATTGACAATCAATCAAATCACTTAAAACATATTACTGTAGTTGGTAATGCAGTAACAACCGGACAAACTACATAGCTAAAGGGCAACAGCTTATATATTTTACATAGAATATATCTAGGATATAAGCTATATGTCTAGTCTTACTCTACACGTGGGTACAGTCAATTTGAAATCTGTTTTGCTAAATAAAAAAAACCACATATTACTACATTAAAACAATATTCATATTATGCAGTTTTAATCCCTTGAGGCTACTGTAATATTGCAAGTACATTTTTTTCAATATTGTTGCCTGGTGAACAGTATTAAATACGGTTACTGAGACCAACACTGATACTATTTGGAAGTCAATTGCAGGAATTTCAACTGAGATAAAATGATGATGCAACTTTATCGACACAAATGCAATGCTGCATGTTGCTAAAATGATTGGAGACTTGTAGGCTATACATGCTAGCTAGTCAGAATCGTAAGATTGTACTCTAAAATCTAGATTTACTTAAAAAAATAAAGTGTGTACATGAAAAAAGATCTACTGTAAGTGGCATGTAGGTTTAGGGAAAGTGAGATCTGTCAGAAAGTTGGCTGTCTTCAGAACGTATTTTTTTTTTTTTTTTGCATTAGTTGCTAAGAACTTGACCAGAAATCACCAACTCTAATTGAAAATGAATGACATAAGCCTTGTTGCTGCATGCTTTTACTGTCTAAAGGCCCGTCAACCCCAAGAACAACTAAAGATAACTATAATGATAGTTATAATAGTGTCTATGCAGCGGATGATGTCGTTCTGTTTATTCTAAGTGCGCACCCCAGTTATGTCCTCTGCCACTTTAAATGCTCGAGCTCTTTAAAGCAAGATGGATTCTGATTGGCTGTCAATGTTTTTATCGTTCATCAGCTGGAAAGTAATTCCAACGATATTGTTTATCTGTGCCGTTATTGCTATAGTTGTGGTGTGGACTCTGCCATTCTTTTATATTTAGAACGATTTTTAGAACTTTATCATTATAGTTATCACCTTTTTTATGAACAGGCCTTAATTCTGTATTTTATCATCATCAGCACCATACTTTACTAAAGCTACAATGGAATTTTTTAAAAGTAGGCCTATAGTTTAATTTAATTGTTTGGTTATTATTAGTATTCAATTTAAATTCGTATTTTATTTTTGACCACTCCGATGTGTCAACGATGTAATCAGTATTTACAAAACATCAGGATAGTTGAGTTATGGATAATGGAAAAGGTCAGCTAAAAAAGGTCTACCTCCTGCCGGTTTATAATCTATAAATTGTACTGCTGTGAAATGGTCCTTATATGTGACAATGAGGCCAAGTCTTTATTAAGAAAAGTAATTATTAATACATAAAGAGAAATTTATCTTTTTTTAATTTAGGGCTTTAATTAAAACAACTTATTGGAAGAAGATGAGACGATGGCTTTTCAGACAATAAATAAACTACTTGCTGAATTTTTTTCTTTTTAAGCTACGCGTCACTTCAAAACATTTAGTTTGATCTGGACTATGGTTTGATCTTGGAAATTTCAGAATGTTCTGATTGTAAAATAATTGGAATGGCATTTGTTTTGGTTTGTTAGAAGGTCAAATAAATATTTTATCTTCGGCTATGCAGATTTGTCGATTTAATGATGAACAACAACAGCGATAACCGCAGGATAGTTTCAACTATTGAGATGATCGTAAAGGTCAGCTAATGCTCCACCTACCAGCCTATAATCTGCACTGCTGAGCAAATGATCTCAACTTGAACCATAGGCATTCAATAGGAATTTTTTTTTTGGGTAGAAAACCATGAAATTACTCTATGGGATACGTATTTGGTTATATGTTAAAGTGAAGCTCAGCTGTGACATGATGTGAGTATAATTGTGAACACATTTTTTTTCTTCTTTGTATGAGACAATTCAGGTAAAATTCTACTCAAAGAAAGCACAGCCAATTTGTAGATTAAATCAATAGAAAATGGTTGAAATCAAGCAGAGTCTGTTGTATGAGTTGAATCTGTTGGACTGTTAATGTCATAGTAAATCACTTCATGTCATGTTAGGATTGCTATTATCCAAAAAGCCAAATATGCGGTGATGTTTACTATAGCAAATATTGCAATACTAGTCAGTTAAGTGACAACTTCAGTCTTTATTCAAAGTCTTTATTTCTAATCCTTTATTTATTGTTAATAATTGTCCTGTCACAATTATTAATAAATCATCTGATCACAATTATTTGGCATAACAGCAATCATTGTTTTAGAAGAAACACTTATTTGTAAGATGAAATACTGCCCTATCAATCTTAATGTACAGATTATTTTTGTTATGCACCTCATTACTTGTGTATACACAACAATATCCAATGAAATTTCATGATACTTTTCCTAACTTTCCATTTTTGAATCCTATGAAAACACTTAAAGTTTAATTCGTTGCATGCTAAAAATTCCCTTTTTTCAACAAGTAATGTTTCAGTCAATCAATCAACATTGGAGCAAAAGAACAGCATACACTGCAAATCTTGAGCTTGTTTAATTTAAGGTATTGATCAAGCAATTAGTTTTCTTGTTATAGATAATGAGGGAATAATGTAGATATAATTGTGGCCACTACGTCTTGTTTCAAATCAATACACGTCACAGTCATAGATCAGTCACTGCTTCCTGAGGCGAACTTGATTACATGACTACACCATTTTGTTTTGTTTTTGTAATAATGACCTGAATATTGCAATGTGAAGACAATTGGAATGATTGTCAGTATGCTATTGCCTATGACATTTTCACAAAGTTTCATGCATTTTGACAACAGAAACTCACTAAGTTTTATAGCACAGCACTCTTTGCAGTGTTGGATCGCAGATCATTAGAAAAGCTAAAACTGCATTTCATTTTATGAAAATGGGAAAACTTTTGTACTGATATGCGTCAGTCTTATTGGTTTATTGATATTTGTTGTACCGACTTGCCTCATGCTGACCAACAAAATGTACAGATAAACAAATCTCTGTTTCAGATTCAGCCTTCAAATACTTGTTCACTGTTGAGGTTTTGATTTGATCTCCAGCAGATGTTTTAGCAGTTTTCTGAGACTCAAAACAGAAGATACAACAGGCCCTCACATGCATGATGAAAAACAAATGCACAAATAAAAAGTTTCACCACACTGTACAGCTTTACAACTGATTATAAAGATTATTCAGCCATTTTGCCTAAAATCATCTATAAAATGTCTTTAATTGCTCATTGTTGCAGTTGGTCTGACACTCCCAGGCATATTGGCATGTCTTATCGTCTTCTTGCGCTTGGCCCCGATAATTGCTGATTGCAGCTATATTTATTATTAGTGTTAGTATTATTATTACATTGAGACGTAGCTAAATTCTACAGTAATATATAATATATTTAGTTTTTATGACTGCATTCCGAGATTCCGTCTGCGTTTTCTGCATTGCAGAAATCATAGGGCCCTAGATGTAGTAAACTAATTTTGGAAAATGATTTTCATAATTAGTCCTATATAGAGGGTTAATTCAACAGATGCCGCACCTGCTTGCTTAGAACTTTGACAAAGCTTGCCGATAATGACAGCATTAATAACAGAGAACATTATAATTTGCTTAAAAATATGCTAGAGCAGTATAGCCTAACAGTTACAAATGTGAGCCATGGTGCTTATGGGGGTGACAACACATTGTCCCATCATTTCCTGGCTTCTTCCCACTATTGTTAAAAGTGCTGCACAAAACGATTACTGTGTTTATCAACCATTCTGTGTTATCAGTTGAATAGTCTTCATGGCAGATTAAAACGGTGTAGCTGCTGATTTCAAACTCGGTTATCAATTTTTATAGGTTAAAGAAATCCTTTAAAACCTTTTGAAGAAAACCTGCTCCACACACAAGGGGTCATAGTTTTCCCTCTGCTTTATGAACTCTGTGCATAGACTCGAGGATTGTGTGAGTGCATTTCTCTACATAGAGCCTAAACACAAACTCTTTTCTTCATTTCTCTCTCACTCAGTCTGTTACTTTTTGTTTCTGGATAATGATACTGTCATACTGTCAACCGCCGGCAACTGATCATTATAATCAGGGCGTGTATCATCCTGAAGGAGTTTATTTTGTGTAAATGCAATAAATACTTAAATATATGCTTAAATATGTATTTATTTAAAGTTGATGGATAAATATATAGCCTACAAATAAATATACATGAATAAGTAACTGAATATATTTCAGTATTTAAGTTTTTTTGTTTAACGTTTGTTGTTGAAATTATTTTAATATGTGTGAAGAAATAGATAGAAAATCAGAGACATGAAATCTAGTGTATGAGATGGTCAAATTTGAGTAGCAATCATTTTACAAAAACCGTGGACTGTCGCAATTGAACAATCAGAATCAAGTGGTCGAGAGAGCCGTGCTGTAAACAGAAATCATGTGCCGATGTACCTCTTTCTTTTTGTCTCAGGTAAGCCTATTTCTCCCTTATGGACTGACCAACACTTATTTCTTTTAGACATATGAGATTGTTTGCTCTACGAGCTGATTATATCAGGATTTGTAGATGGGCTTTTAGATTAGATGTGACTTATATCTGTCTGTCAGTGTACAAACATTATCTCTGTCGCTGCATGTCATTTATTCTGTCATCTCATCCCAATTTTATCTGTAGCAACAGACCAGCAGATGAAATAGCTAAGAATTTCTCATTCCTTTCTTCATCGCTGGAACAGAGAAGTCTCATGAATTTTCAAGTTGTATATCCTTTCCTCTTGTAGTTTGCACATATCAATCTAACCCAGAATGCCCCATGCTGTTTGCCATTGAGATGCTTCATGGTGGTGGGATTTTAATGTGTTGCATGTAACCGTCACAGCAACAATACAGTTGGTCAGTATGGGTTATAAATCCAGTGGTGGTCCAAAGAGTCTGCATGGCTGTGCAATAGCAACCGCTATTATCCTACTCTAATTCAGCTTGGGTGAAGGAAATATGGATAAGAAAGAAGGGAAGAGATCCGTTTGACAATTATACGACCCACCATAGGAGTGTGGCTCTCTGGAGAACCACATTCTCTTTAGTTTCTTCCTCATATTTTTCAGCCATGATGAATAGATCAATTTGCTCTCTCTCATAGAGCTGAGATAATGACAAATGCAGAAGAGGGCTAAAAGCCGACAGTTCTGGGCCACTAATGACACATTATATCATTTGATTGGGAAGCTGTGTGGGGTTAGGAAAAAAGAAAAGAAAAAAAAATCTGTTGAAAACTTCATTTTGTGTCACACGGTTGTGCTTAAACCTCATGTTTTGATGATATGGACTACTGTTTTCATGCTTGAGGCACCAGAGACTCCAGTTTCTAACCTACTTTTTCTTTTAAGTTCATCTGACCTATAGTCAAAACCAAGTAGGTAGATATTTATTTAGTAGACATGATTGGTATATCCATAATGTTTTTTTTTATATGTTTGGAGTTAATATGACACCAGCAAAAGCAGCAAAAAAAGAACATAAACTCAAAACATACATGTTATCAAGTTGTTTTTTTTAAAACCAAAATTAAAACTATTAAAAACATTTCTGTTCATTGAAATAAATTATAAATATATAAAATAAAATATACTTATTAATTGAAAAACTTAAACTAAATGAAAATGAGAAATGTTGTTTTGGCAATAAACTGAAATAAGATGAAATCAGTTGAAGCACTTGTACGTTATTAATTAAAATGACTAGAAATTAAAGAAATTAAAATGAAAATTCAAAATATGAATAAAACTAAAATAAAAACTAAAATAACACTGTTTTTGTGTAAAGACAAAAAAATCTGATACCTCAATGTTAAAGTTGTGATGAAACAGTAGTATTGATTGGATTTGGAAAAATCCTGCATACCATTTTTAAAAATTGAAAAAATGCACAGATAATGAAGAATACGATATATAACATGCATTTAGAAAGAATAGATGCAGTGAATTTTTATTTTATCCTGACTAAGTATGTTTTTGAGTCATTAAAATGGTCTCTGAGACCCCAAAGAGAACCAGAAGGTAAAATAATAAATATTGTTCAAGTGAGACATTTCTTTTGTTTTCTGTCATTTTTTTTGCTATCTCTATTCTGTTTCCTCACTGTCAGTTCTGTCTCCTACCCTGGTTCGAATTATGAGAGCCTGGCGGTATCTCTTGACGGCCCTAATGAAAATAGATGAGTGGATAAAATATATTGGACTGGACATGTGACAGTCCATTGTCTCTTCCCGTCACTGAGCAACGGTGCGTTCCATAGCTCACCTCTCAGGAAATGAAGTCGTCGCAGCTAACGCAAAGCGTAATGACAGCAGACAGAGGGGAGCTCTCTCACTTTAGTTCTGCTTTTTATTTCCATTGAATAATGAGCTGATGGAGGGAACTGACAGAGAGAGGGAGGGATGAGAGGAATGATCCTCAACGTGCTCAGATTTAATCCATTTCCAGAAATATTCTTTGTGCGTTTCAGATGCTTATGCGGTACAGTTAGCTGTGGTTTCTATGCAAATTTCACTGTTGTTAAAGTTCGGGTGACAATACAGAAAATTGAAAATACAGAAATTGACAAAAATAAAACTCCAGTCTTCCTTAAAAATTAAACAAATGAAAATGAACTGCAAATAAATAAGGAAGACTGGAGGTTTATTTTTGTCAATTTCTGTATTCAATTTTAGGGCATGAACCTAATATTAAACGGCCTATTATTAGCTTTTCAGCAAACCGTAAAAAATAAAACAATTATGAATATTAAATCATATACACATACTCTATTATTAAATGTATTTTAAGAAACCGTTTAAAAAAACAGCCTAAAGTGATTATTATTTTCAACAGGGTGTTGAGTTATTTATTGTTTGTCTTACTGTATTTATTGTAATTTATTATTGTACTATGTCTGTAATTTCTGTATTTTACCTCCATTTCCTGTTTTGGAGTGTATGGGTGTGAGAAAAGCTCATTATAAAGATGTATTATTATTGTTATTTATACTATTATTATACATTTTCTTTTTATAATAAATTACATTTAAATTAAACTTGCCCTGCCCTGACATTTATGTGGAAAAAACCTTGTTCTGAATCTTTTACACTAATTACACATGGACTTTGATTTATATATGTGCTCTATTCAATGTGTTCTTCTATTTTTGAAGATGAAATTTCCAAAGCAATATTGCACAAGAAACTTGCACTTAAAAACCAAATCAATTCTGTAGTGGAATGAGTTATGCATTCAATACCCAAAACAATGCAGCACCCAGCATCCTCAAGCCACACTTCCACTACAGTAGTGTCAGTTGGAAAAACAGTCTGATTATTTTTCACGCCTGGAGCCAAGAGAACCAGTCAAAGAATCTCTTTCCTCTCTCCAAAACGAGGCCTTTCAACCCACTAGGATCTATGCAGCTATCCAAGAGGGTCAAAGGTCACAGCATGTAAAAATAGTAGCTTGACATCCACCCTCCCTGATTTATAATGCATGTCAATATCCAGAGCAGTTACTGAACACAGACTGCACAACACTGAGCACCGGCGGCATTGGCTCAGTGTATTCAGTTGGCCACAGTCCATCATCTGTGAGAAATAAAAGTCTCAAACAAGTCCAGCACTAGAGGCAGAGGGACGTGACATGACTAATAATGATTTTGCTTTTGTTTTAAGGGTGTTAATGATTACTGGCACAAAACTAATGGTGTAAATGTTAGTTAAACATGGCTGACCACAAAGTGACCAGAGAGTTATGAAGTGCTGAATCAAAGTACGTTCATGGCGTACTTAAATGACCTATCCTAATGAATTTCATATCAATAAACATTTCTGAGTTACTGAGGCAATCTGGGTGAATGCAACATGCCAAGCGCAGTGGAAATCCACTGTATTAGACTGTCATTAAATGTTCTCACTCTGTAAATGTGACTTGCTTCAACATTTTTAATCATTTTGACCCAAAAACACATTTTTGAGTTTTATGCACTGAATGAAAAAGAAACATCTCTGCCTTCTAATGATATAATTATGTTTCTACTCCAACTGTAGCTGAGATAAAATTTGAATGTGACTGTCATAACTTGTTTTCGAGGTAAAAGCTTCTAAAGATTCCAAACCATTTTTTGACAGTTGGCCTAGGTGATTTTATTCAATTATACATGTACTAATTAAAGATAATTAGTGGTTACAATATTATATGCATTTATATATTTAGGAATACATTTATTAATTATTTTTCTTAAGAATTAATGAGCTATGGATAGTACATGACTTTCCAAGGGAAATATATTGTCGGGTGTAGCTGTTTTATTGACGTCTTTTCATGCACAAAACAATTTTTGCTTATGATCGCTTGCAAGGGCGGCTCATGGAGAATTGACAGAGTGCATCATCTCAGAAAGATTGTATTTACGTTTTGAATGCACATGAACACAAAGTCGTAAATAATTTAAACAAAATTGCTTCTTGCAGGTTTTACAACACTTTCAAAGTTAAATGTCCAGTGTGTGACTCTAAAAGCACGTTCAGTTTTATCCAAAACAGATAAAATGAATCTGGCAATGTTTTTTTTACAGTGGTTGTTGTATGTAGATACCATATTTGAACGGTCAGCGTGTTGTCACTCACAGTAAGAATCAATGATGCCACAACATTGCACAGCTTCTGGTTGTGAAACTGCCGAGATTTAAATTCCCGAAGAAATTAGATTACTTTTCACAGGTGCGAATGTGTCTGCTTGTGTTTTATATATGTATTAACTCAATATTACAGGTTTTTACTATGGTATTTTTTTATGGTTTTACTTTTACTATGGTACATTTGTAATGTCATGTTAGCTGACGCCTTTGTCTTGTTGTATTGTTAGTTCTGTCATGTTTGGGATGGTAATGGATATGACAATGTCTTGGTGGAATAGATCTACTATGCTGCTACTGCTGTTGGTTATTGCTATAAGCTGCTGCTGCAGAGTAAGTACGGGACTTGCAACTGCCCATACATACACAGACACACTGCTGTGAGCAGGTAAGACATGTTGCTGCTGTACAATATAGCATACATGAATTACCTGTTGCAGATTTATACAGGTGGAGCTGGGGAAGGTGGAGGGTTTCTGAAAGCGTGCTGCACTGCTACAGCAAATGCTGACCAAGTACTTGAAGGTTGAGCAGAGAGCTCATTGGCCACTGATGATACAGGAACCAATCAGCTGTGCCCTATATAGAATGATATGATATCAAGCAGATTGAGTTAAGGACCTATTAACCTGTGCCATCTAGAGTTTCATTACAGAACTTTGTATTTTAGCAAAGTCACCTGCTGAAGTCTATTGCAGTCTATAGATATTGAGACATGGGTCTAACTACGGTTGCAGATAGGGCTGCACGATTCATGCTAAAATGTGAATCACGATTTTTCTCCATGGGAATTGAGATCACGATTCACTTACACGATTCTCATTTTTTCAACCAAAATTTACTGCACTCAAGTAAAAAAAAAAACAACAACAAAAAACACAGGACATTCAGTATAATAAAGTGCAGGAGTAACAAAAAAGTGTCTCTTTTCTTTATTTTAGACCCCTTAAAGTGAATCATTTTAAAGCTTTATGTTGTTGAACATAAGATAGCATTAACATCTACAATAATAAATAAAAATAACTAAACAGAAGCTATGCTTTTTGCTCCATTGGCACAGAACCTTAAAGGTTCTTGGCCAAGAACACTAACCTACCAATATTTTGAGGTTTCAGGGAGGAACGCAGGCATGTTACAATGTTCCCCCCTGTGCTAAAAACCCTTTCTGATGGGGGACTTGTAATAGTGATAGAGAGGTATTTCCTTGCCAGCACAGACAGTTTTGGATATTGCTTTTATAGAAGTTTGTTTCGTCTAGCCGCTGGTACTTTGTGATTTAGCAGTTTTGTTTTTAACCATATCATACTGTAGTTTAGGATAAGCTTTTAATTTAGATAAGTTTTATAATATAACTTTGCTTTTCATTTATTACTTAAAGGGCACCTATTATGGCCCTTTTTACAAGATGTAATATTGGTCTTGGGTGTCCCCAGAATGTATTTGTGAAGTTTCAGCACAAAATACCCCCCAGTTAATTTATTATAACCATTTGAATGTGTCATTTTTGGGGCCTGTTTTGAAACAAGCTGTTTTGAGGCAGACGACCTTAAATGCAAATGAGCTGCTAATCCCCACCCTGCCGCTGGATGTGGGCGTAACTTGCATAACTATGGCAATTAACAGTCGGTAGAACCATAATGGCCGAGAGTGATAGACCCGCAATTGTGTATGGCATTCGGCCATACATGTCTGAACCAGAGTCCGACCCAGATGACGAAGAGACTCCGGCTGAAGAAACACGATCGAGAATGGACCAGGATGTCTCGGAATGGTTATTTGATACATTTATGAACTCATTGCGTTGTCATCGCTGTGCAACACACACAGAGACACACACAAACTGTGATAACGTTGACGCAAATGTTTGAAAATACCTCAGAAATCATAAAATACACTTACTTCTTCAGGAATTGTCGTTGGATCGCGAACACTAGGCAACGATCCACCCTTGAGGATTAATTTTGTAGCAAGACCTGCTTTGAATTGACCGCCGTTCAAAAAACAGTCACTCTCAAAATGATTTGAGCAAACATAAACGTACTTCGGGAGTGTAAGAGGCGCATTTCCTTCATAAATAAAATCCACCCACTGCGTTTTCAGTGGCTCTGATGTCGGAAGCAAGTGCAAACAACTATGGAAAGTATTACAGCCCACAACAAAACACTTATTTTTCTTAGGAGGCATTTTCTAGAAGGCAGCAAAAATCTTCAGAACAGCGGTCCGGCTGTCGTTGAAACAACAATGGAGGATCAGATCACCGAGGGAGGGGTCTGCCTCAACCGCACTGTCAATCAAACCCCTTTCCCATGTTCTACGTCACAAAAAGCTGAATCTTAGAACAGCTCATTCTGAGAGAGTGCATATGAATTATTGAGATTGTAAAAAAAAAACACTGGGTGGATTTGTATCATTCTAGGGTGGTTTTGCTCACACACTGCCAACACGCACTTATGTTCAAACAGCATGTAAAAGTGAATTTTGCATAATAGGTGCCCTTTAAAGCTCACTTGAAGTTTTTCGATAGCTACATTAAAAACTAATAGCCTAACTGATAAAGTTCACTCATTATTCAAAACAAGTGAACAGTCATTAATAAAGTAAGAACAAATACACAAATTACAAGCAGACATGATGAATACTAAATTCAAATTTATTTATAAAGCACTGAATAAAACAACACAGTTGACCATAGTGCTGTACAAACAATAAAACAATGAACAGAGAGAAAACAAATAGTAAATAACAAAGTTTACAAAGTCTAACAGTAGTATTCAGGTACAGAAATTAAGCCTAAATGTAAAATAACGTACTCGGTTACTAACGTAACCTCGGTTCTCTCTAGAGAGGGAACGAGTACTGCGTAATAGCTTACGCTAGGGGAAAAACTCTTTTCCGCGAGATATTGAAGCCAAAAATTATCCTTAATTTTTTATTAATGTAAAACGCTTTGCAGCAGCAAGCAAACATAGGCGAAACAGCTCGCGCGCCTATTGGTTGCTCTGCAGCAAATGCAGCAGCCTATCGAGAGAGACTCTGCGTGACGTAATGACCAATGGGGGCAATTCGCGCCCATATCGTCACGTCCCGCCAGAAGGGGCGTGGTCTCGCCCTATAAATATGCTCGTTAGGCTGATACAAGCTGGTTTTTATCGCTGAAGCGAACCAGAGCGTATTCCACGCACGGCAAGATACGCAGTACTCGTTCCCTCTCTAGAGAGAACCGAGGTTACGTTAGTAACCGAGTACGTTCTCTTACGAGAGTATCTCTCGTACTACGTAATAGCTTACGCTAGGGGATCTGGGTGGCCATACGTGAGTCAATACTCATGGGGCTGCAGTAAACTCAGCATCTGGGCCGCACAGCGGGGCAGATAGCACTGAATTTAGACCGCCAAAAGCTTAGCTTGTAAGGCGGGTACCTCCAGGTTATAGTATTTTATAAATGTAGACGGCGAGGCCCAGCCCGCGGCCGTACAGATATCTTGCAGGGAAACCCCGCTAGACCATGCCCACGAAGAGGCCACGCCTCTCGTGGAGTGCGCCCTGACACCCAAGGGGCACTGTAAGCCCTTCGCAGAGTAAGCGAGCGCAATGGCATCCACTATCCATCTGGATAGGCTCTGTTTTGAGGCGGCGAGTCCCTTGGAACGCCCGCCGAACAAAACAAAAAGCTGCTCCGTCTGTCTGAAAACAGACGAACGTGACACATAAGCTCTTAATGCCCTGACGGGGCAAAGGAGACTTGCATCCTCCTCCTCACTGAGAACCGGAAGGGCAGACAGGGAAATTACCTGGGCCCTGAACGGCGTATTGAGGGATTTCGGGACATACCCGTGCTTTGGTTTGAGAATGACCTTCGAGTCATTAGGCCCAAACTCCATACACGACGCGCTCACTGAAAGCGCCTGTAAATCCCCTATGCGCTTCACTGAAGCGAGAGCCATGAGAAACACTGTCTTGAACGACACGTGTTTCATGTCCACCAGCTGGATTGGCTCGAACGGGGCGCCTTTCATGGCCTCCAGGACCGTGGAAAGGTCCCACGTCGGGACTGAAGGGGGCCTTGGAGGGTTCAGCCTCCGAGCTCCCCTAAGGAAACGCACGACTAAGTCGTTTTTCCCCAGCGACTGGCCAGACACCGGTTTTGCAAACGTTGCTATGGCCGCCACATATACTTTGAGCGTGGATGGGGTCCTGCCCTTATCCAGTAGCTCTTGAAGGAAGGAAAGCACTTCCGAAACCCAGCACTCCACAGGTG
The DNA here is from genome assembly GCA_026230005.1 of Gila orcuttii. Classification (NCBI taxonomy): domain Eukaryota; kingdom Metazoa; phylum Chordata; class Actinopteri; order Cypriniformes; family Leuciscidae; genus Gila; species Gila orcuttii. Next base: position 34,226,493 of record JAPDVR010000012.1, on the reverse strand, counting down.
AAAGGCTCTGGGCCTGACACCATGCAGAGAAAACAGACCATTTCGAGGAGTAGAGCCGCCTGGTAGACGGAGCTCTAGCCTGCGCGATCGTGTTTAACACTCCCTCTGGGAGGCTAGCGGGTACCCGTTGATGGCCCATGCGTGCAGGGACCATAACTCCGGGCGAGGGTGCCAAATCGAGCCCTCCGCCTGAGAGAGGAGGTCTCTCCTCAATGGTACAGGCCATGGGGCAGTGCTGGCCAGCTGCATCAGGGCAGGGAACCACGTCTGGTTCGTCCAGAGCGGGGCTACAAGCAGCACTGGGCATCCGTTCTCCCTGATTCGTTCCAACACCTGAGGCAGGAGCGAGACAGGAGGAAAAGCATATAGGGGGCAGCGGGGCCAAACATGAGCCAGCGCGTCCTTGCTTTTCGAGAAAAACTCCGGGCAATGAGCGTTTTCGTGGGACGCGAATAGGTCCACCTGAGCTCTGCCGAACGTTTTCCACAGCAGCTGGACCGTCTGCGGGTGCAGCGACCATTCCCCTGCTGGAACATTGTTCCTGGACAGTCTGTCTGGTCCCACATTCAGGTGACCAGGCACGTGCGCTGCTCTCAGTGAGAGCAGGTTGTGCTGAGCCCAAACCAGGAGGCGTTCCGTCAACCTGTAAAGGTTTCGTGACCTGACGCCACCCTGGCGATTTATGTATGCCACCACCGACATGTTGTCCGACCGGACCAAGACATGGTGGCCTGTTATCTGGGGACAAAAACGCCGTAGCGCTTTGTCGACTGCTATCATCTCCAAGCAGTTTATGTGAAGGAGCTTTTCCCGTTCTGACCACAGGCCAGCTAGCGGTCTGCCCTCGAGCAGCGCTCCCCACCCCGAGGTGGAGGCGTCCGTAGACACCACCTTTACACTCGAAGCGGTCCCCAGGCTCACACCTGACTGATACCAGTCGGTTTTTCTCCAAGGTTCCAGAGCTGACACACACTGAAGGTCGACCCTGAGGCGAAACAGACCCGCTGTCCATGCCCTGGGTGGAACCCGCGCTTTCAGCCACATCTGCAGTGGGCGCATGCGGAGCAGGCCCAACTGGAGTACAGAGGCTGCTGAGGCCATCAGCCCCAGCATTTTCTGAAACCTTTTGAGCGGGACTATCGCGCCGTGGCGGAAGGATTTCATGCCGCGCTGAATATTTAGTACGCGCTCTGGTGACAGGCGTGCTGTCATGGACAGCGAGTCCAACACGGTTCCCAGAAAGGAAATTTTCTGACTGGGAGACAGTGAGCTCTTCGCCCAATTGACTGTGAGGCCCAGCTTCTCGAGGTGCTCGAGTAATGCGGCCCTGTGTTCTATGAGCTCCGATCGCGATCGAGCTAGAATCAGCCAATCGTCCAAGTAGTTCAGGACTCGCATGCCCTGAAGTCTCAGGGGTGCGAGCGCCGCGTCCATGCACTTCGTAAATGTACGAGGTGCTAGGGACAGGCCGAACGGCAGGACTGTGTATTGATATGCCTGGCCCTCGAAGGCAAATCTCAAGAATCGCCTGTGATGGGACGCTATTTGTATTTGGAAATAGGCGTCTTTCAGATCTATCGACACAAACCAGTCCCCGTACCGCACCTGCGCGAGGATTTTCCTGGTCGTAAGCATTCTGAACTGGCGTTTCACAAGCACTCTGTTCAGCTGTCGCAGATCTAAAATGGGTCTGAGACCCCCATCCTTTTTCGGTACCAGAAAATATCTGCTGTATAGACCCCCTTCGCTCTGAGCCTGAGATAAAGGTTCTATAGCCCCTTTGCTCAGTAGTTTCGCTATTTCGGCACGAAGTAGATGAGATACTTCGTTTTTCACCGTAGTTTCGACGCGCGCCGTATAACGGCGCGGGCGTCGTGCGAATTGTAGCGAGTAGCCTCTCTTTATAGTGTTCAGCACCCATTCTGATACCCCGGGAAGCTTTGACCACGCATCTGCGTGAATAGCTAGAGGCAGAATGAAATCCGGGCTCTGGCCGCGACAAAACGGCAGCTCGAGAGCCCGTGCATACTGGGAACACAACACCGTGTTTACAGCGTTCGAGGCGGGGGGCGCGCTGATCACAGCGGGCGACCTGGCCGCGCTCAGCTTCTTTATGGCAGATTGTGCAGAAAAAGCGAGCGGGGAAGATCCCGTGGGAATCGGCGTGTCTGTGAGAAAATGTGGGCGCGGGGCTGCGGGCACATTTAATACACCGAAAACACTGTCGTTCATGGCCGACTGAATGTGTGTTGGTTTCGTTTTTACAGAAACCATGGGACACGCAGCATGTAGTGTGAGCGGGCATGGTGACATGGGCGCTTGCACTACATTGTTTGCACAATCGACCGGAGTCGATTTTATTTGTGCTAGCCCTGCACCGTGGCGGGCTGTGTTTGTGTGTGGGAATGGGCACTGGGTGGGCATTCTTACAACACTCATAACACCTTCGGCCGTGGCCGGAACACCAGAAAATGCACTCTTTATTGGATTTATCTGGGTAGCCGTAAGAACGGCTTTTGTGCGCAGGCAAACGGGCTGTGACACCGGCTGACTCTCTGCGAAATACACTGGGACAGTCGCGATGTTTGGAACTGACCGAGCGAGAAGTTTCAGTGAAAATCCGGCCACAGCGGGATTTGAACACCGTCGTTTTCCTAGAATGGCTAGGAAGATTTTGAGGCCTCGGGCTTGATCTCAATCCTCGGCCGGGGCCCGCGCTGAGGGGGGCGGCGTCCAGCAGAGCGAGAGCGCGGTCTTTGGTCTCGGGCGTGGCGGCGCTGTGAAGCGGCGGCGGCGGGCGGTGCAGGCTGCGGCTGAGAGCTGCGAGCAGGCGGCGGTTTAGAGCGACCTGCAGCGGAGCTCGAGCGCTTCGGAAGGAAGTGCTTCATGGCCTGCGAAGTTTTTTGTACCTCCATGAATCTGTCCGCGAAGTCTGTGACGGCAGATCCGAAAAGGCCCGCTTGGGAAATGGGCGCGTCGAGGAACACAGAGCGCTCGGCTTCCGTCATCTCAGACAGCGTCAACCATAAGTGTCTCTCAGCCACGGTGAGAGAGGCCATGTTTCGTCCTATGGCCTGTGCAGCGGCTTTAGTAGCGCGAAGAGCGAGGTCTGTAGCGCTTCTCAGGTCCGCCACGCAGATCGCTCCGGGTCCTTCCTCGTCCAGTTTAAGGAGAAGGTCGGCCTGGAAAATCTGCAGGATAGCCATAGTGTGCAGCGCTGAAACTGCTTGCCCGGCGGCGGTGTAAGCGCGACCGTGCATGGATGACGTCACTCGGCAGGCTTTAGAAGGAAGCGTCGTGTGCGCGCGCCGTCCAGCGGAGGGCGGGCAGAGATGAGACGCTACAGCTGGTTCCACAGGAGGAACAGAAAGGTATCCTCTTTCCTTCGCGCCATCCACAGAGGAGAAGGCAGCAGAAGCAGAGGTACGCAGCCTGGCGGAGAAGGGGGCGTTCCACGATTTCGTCACTTCCTCGTGAAGTTCCGGGAGGAAGGGCGCGGGCCGCGATTTCGTCGGAGCCTCGTCATTTCCGAGAAAGCGTCCGTCCATTCTGTTGCGCGGCGGCTGCGCGGGCGCCTCCCAATCGAGGCCGATGCTTTCAACGGCCTGAGAGAGCAGACGCATCAGCTCAGTCTCAATGCCGGCTCTCTTACCAGTGGTCTGGCGGGAAACGCTAGCGGAGGGGAGATCCACAGAGCTCGCCCAATCCTCACTATCGGACGCCAGAAGAGAACACGCCTCGGAGGGTTCGTCAAGCTCGTGGAAGGACGCGGCGGCAGGCGGCGGCCGTTGTCCGTCAGTGAGCGACTCGAGCGAAGCCGGCGAAGCTGGCGGGCGAACCGGCGAGCTTTGGCGGGCTGGAGAAAGCTCGGGAGCGCGCTGGGCGCGGCGCTTCTTGCGGCGCGGCACCACGGCGGGCTGCGGTGAAGGCTCGGAGAATGATGCCAGGCGCGTCCTCAGAGTCACCATGGACAAAAGCTCGCAATGAGGGCATCCGCCGTCAGCGAGCGCGATAGCCGCGTGATCCTCACCCAGGCAGGAAACACAGATGACGTGTCGGTCTCCATCGCTGAGCGGGGCACGGCACGAGCCACAGGAAGGCATCTTTAAAAAGACGCTGCTCTTTTGAGAGAGAAGTGTAAGTCGCGTCAAGTAAGCGAACAAACACTTCTCAACAGAGAAATACACAGAGTGTGAAAAGGATATATAACGCCGGAAAGCGCAGCAGGTACGGCAGTTGAAGGCGGCGAGGCCAGCGACTCCAGAGCTCGTCCCGCTGAAAAGCTTGCTTCGACGGCGCGGCTTCTCACTCCGGATCCAGCGATGCGTGTGCTTCGCTGAAGAGGTAAAAATCAGCTTGTATCAGCCTAACGAGCATATTTATAGGGCGAGACCACGCCCCTTCTGGCGGGACGTGACGATATGGGCGCGAATTGCCCCCATTGGTCATTACGTCACGCAGAGTCTCTCTCGATAGGCTGCTGCATTTGCTGCAGAGCAACCAATAGGCGTGCGAGCTGTTTCGCCTATGTTTGCTTGCTGCTGCAAAGCGTTTTACATTAATAAAAAATTAAGGATAATTTTTGGCTTCAATATCTCGCGGAAAAGAGTTTTTCCCCTAGCGTAAGCTATTACGCAGTACGAGAGATACTCTCGTAAGAGAACACTATTTGTATATATAATATAGTTTCATCTTTGTTAAAGCTGTATTTTGTTGTTTTATTAATATCAATAACATAGAAAACAGTGTATGTATATATATTAAGTGTGTGCTGTCACTTTAAGACTGACTGCACAGACTGGAAAAAAATGACAAACATCCATTTCATTCTTATGACATAAACGAGAGAATAGTTGTTGAGACGTCCATTTAGACAGGTATTTTGACAATTTTGTGTTTATGTGTCCGTTCAAGGGCAAGGAAACGCGAAAGAGGACACTGTAATCCAATGATAGACGTTGGGGAGATGATGGACAGTGCAGGGGAGAAGAGGGATGACCTTCTTTTGTAAGGTAAATTTGTAATTTTTACAATGTTTTTGTAATATATTAATTATCACAGGCTTTAATAAAAAAAAAAAAAAAACTAGTCTATACTAACATAAGATACATGTGGGTCAAATTTATTTTATTAATATATATATATATATATATATATATATATATATATATATATATATATATATATATATATATATATATATATATAATATGTGAGTGTGTGTGTGCGTGTGTGTGTGTGTGTGTGTGTGTGTGTGTGTTACATATCCCCGTCTTTTCCTGATTGTCTTTTTGTCCTTTTCCATCTCTCCAAACCTTTTTTAAATCCTTTTTTTCCTAATCCGTTTATCCTTTTCTAATAAAGGAGTGGATTCAGTTTAATATGTTGCAGGCTCATTTATTGGTAATAAAAAAGGAATGATAATGCTGAAACTAAATCTAATAATATTGGGCTTGTTTTGGGCTTGTTTTTGAAGCTACGGTTGCTTATTTGTCTCGCGAGAGTTGGCAACTGTGATTCTGTATTCGAGCGCTGTCTGACACGCGCCTCTATCTCTCTCTCTCTCTCTCTCTCTCTCTCTCTCTCTCTCTCTCTCTCTCTCTCTCTTTCTCTCTCTCTCTGTGCGTTTCGAGTGTGTGTGGCTGGGGGCTGTGCGCACAGATAACGCCCGAGTCCCGGTTTTCGTCACTTGTTTTGATATTAAAATTGTTTGAATGTGTAAATTGGCAAGACAATACACGTCCAAATGATAAACTTTCACTCTATGATGGTTATATTTAGCAGTTAGGCTAATCCGCGAATCACATGCGGGCCGAACCGCAGAACCGAAGTGCGATCCATTCCACCCTTAGCGCGTTATCTCGTTGAATATCATTGGCAGAATCGTAGAAATGCAGGATTAAGATCGCATGGGGGGTTGAATCGAGATTGCGATCTTTTAACGATTAATCGTGCAGCCCTATAGTTGCAGATACTGTCAATGTGCTCTCGAGTGTTCACGGACTGGCTTTGACTATTCCAATGTGGTGAACGGCTTACCTATATAGTAAACATTTACATAAGTGAAAAAAAAAAATATATTTTTTAATCGCTAATATGAACCCGTAATCATAATTTGGTAACTCTCTAGTTTATGGTCCAATTCTCACTATGAACTAGCTGCTTATTAGCATGCATATTACTATTATTGGCTGTTTATTAGTACTTATAAAGCACATATTAATGCCTTATTCTGCATTACCATATTCTACATCCTTTAATCGGTAACACTTTAAAATAAGTGTAATAAAGTACTTACAAATCATTTGCAAACTTTTAGTTTAATTAATTTATAAACTGTTGTTATACATTAATATACAGTGAGATCTTCATTCATTGTCACTGTAATTAACAAATTATTATTTTTTAATTAGCTCATATGTAAAGAGTTAGATGATGATTTTTTTAACAACTTATTAACAGTAAATTGTTCTCACTTTAGATTAGGATAGGAAAATTCTGTGGAAAAAATAGGAAAATTACATTCATTAAGTGCTTTAAACCAACCTTTATTGGACATTAATTGCCTTATTATTATTATTATTATTATTGTTGTTGTTTTACTGCTACTAGTGTTCATTTCAGCTACAGACTCCAGTGAATTGTATTTATAGTTGTTTTTCGAGTTTTGCCAAAAAAAAAAAAAAAAAAAAATTCCAAAGATTCACACTCCAATGAGCCTATGTTGGTTTGTGCATATCATTTACAATACGCTCTATCATGTTGTAGTTTTTTTTTTTTTTTTTTTTTCATTAAGCCCATCTGCTGCTAAAAATGGGCACCTGTCGCCCCAATTCACTCTTGGTTGTTATGGTAACTTAAACATTGTTTTCTTATGTGAACACTGGTCATCATGACAGCTTCAAACCGCTGAGCTTGACGATTGTCATTTATGAGAAATGGACCAGCGTGAAGATGGGCCTGAAATAGCAGGAGGGGGCCAGGCTTCTGTTCCCTGGATGAAACCGAGCCTCATCAATCAATGTCAAAGACGCTCATCAGGGATTCCACCAAGCCGTAGGTCCCGCCTTCCAGGGGGTATTATAGAAGTGGTGGCCACTGTCAGTCTATGTGTGTGGACACACCTCTTTTCTCAATGCTGTTTTACAAGCAGTCATAGTCAACTTTAACTGAACACATGCACACACACCACCTTGATTCAACCTCAAGGATCCTGACGTGCATCGATATAATGTGTCATATAGTATTTAAGATTTTATGTGACAGGTATCTCTGACAGCAATTGATATCTTCTTGTCAGAGAATGCAGAATGCAGAGAGTTCATGGAGAGGTAAACTTGTCTAAAAAATCTCTATGAGCTGCGTTATCTCAAACTTTTATTGTATTTCACAGTTAACGAAGGCCACATTTGAATTATGACATCATTCTGTATCATTACTCTGTTTAAAATTATTGTGGTTTTTATTTCACACACAAACTAAAAAACAAGCTTAACTAATCTGGTTTGCTGGTTTCCCAGGCTGGTCTGTTGGCTGGTTTAAAGGGGTTTTTGACACTTTTCACACTGGGAAACATCTTGCAATCAAATCAGTTGAATTCATACATTAATCATTTATTGAAATTTGTGAAGTATTTCAAACAATTAATAAAAAGGTAAAGAGAGCAGAGCAGGTTGTTACATCAAAAAAATGAGGAGCTTTTTTTTTATAAATTTTTTTTTAATGTAATTTAGTAAAAAGTAATATATCATGCTTTGTAATGTAGTGAAGTAAAAGTAAGGTAACACTTTATTTTTTACTTTGATGGTCCACTTTAGACATTCTACATACAATAAGTAACTTTGCAACTACATGTCAACTTATTCTATTAATCTTAACCCAACTATAACTAATACTCTGAAAGTTAGTTTACACATAGTTTTAAAGTTACTTATAGTTAGTAGAATGTAGACCATTGAAATAAAGTGTAACCAAATGCAACAATTTCCCTAAAATAAAATACTCTGATAAAGTGCAGTAACAGAGTAGTCACCAACATTGGCCAGGTAAAACCATCAAATAGTCTCGGGCTGGTTTAAGCTGTTTATTTATTTATTTTTTTAGCAGGTCAGGACTCTCCTTCAGTGTATTTTCAGTAAACAACTCAAAATATTTAATAATGAGAAACATATTGGAAACAGATGAACTTTGGGTGACAGCTGCATCAATCATTAATATCAATACCTAGAGCGCTCCCTGAAATATAATTACATAAATCAAAATAAAACAAACAAATCTATCCACTCTATGCGCTTGTTCAGAATGGAAAGTGAAAAGAATGGGTCCCTCTGGTACACAGAGAAAGATTCACATGTTATTAATTCATGATATCTACCATTTCCAACAGTTCAATAATAAATACCAAAAGGCGGCACCAGGTCTGTCCGCTAAAACCCCACCCCTCTCCTCCTCTGTGTGAAGAGCATAATAAAGAGAGGGAGAGGAAGAGCAGAGACAGGAGAAATGTCTTGACTTGGGCCTCAGTTGTACCCCATGGAGTGCTGGAGAATAGAGAGATGGCATCATCTCATGCATAATTTATGAGTGTATATTAACCCTGAGTAGAGCTGCTACATCAATCAAGACAACCTGCCATAACAGGACTTGTGTGTGTGTGTGTGTGTGTGTGTGTGTGTGTGTGGTAACCGCTGCCATGTAAGGATAAAAAGTATATTAGTTTTGCTCTGTTTTTTTTATTTTTTTTGTGTATTTTGGTTTGTTTATGTTTGTGGGAATGGATGTGCAAGAGCTGTTTTCGCACCTGAAAGCACAACTACAGATCATGCCATGTGTATGTGGGTCAGTGAGAAAGATGACCAATCGTGGCGATTTCTGTTGTCGTGGCTCCTATTTCATTCAGTGAGAGAGATTCAAAGATGGCGGTCGTCACGGTCTTGCTACCAAAGATAGCATGCGATAATTTTCTGACAGTGTCAGAAATGTAGCATGATCATCTCACAGTGTGTTTGCTGCTACGACCCATGTCTACTGACTAGCCAATAAAAATGCATCATGAAATGGCGTATTGATCAACGCGACATGGCGCTAAAGCTTAAAACTACTTGCCTCAAGCATTTGCAAAATTGCCATGCCAAGTTGGCCTCTTTTCCCTTGTCATGACTGTTCATATTCTCCTCTTTCGCTCCCTCTTCTTTTTTTCCAGTGCCATCACTGCAAAAAATTATATGATCACGACAACATGTTTTAACATTGTTTTAACTCTTCAAAATAAGTTAAGCAATTTTCCACTTTTTATACAAGTTATACAAGATTCAACTAATTCTTCAAATTCAGTTTAATGTAATTTAAGTTGAAATAACTTGCACATCTAAGTTGATTGCACTTAAAAATTCAAGGCGGCAGCATGATGGTCTGCACGGGTCCTCTCTATGATGACATTTCCTGTTTTAGGTTTTTCTGCAAGTTAGTCGCATCTTATGACTCATTACATGATTTGGTGAAGAAGTTTAGTTAATTGTTTTTAAGAAATAATAAAAATTATACCAAGCTTAATTTTATTTTACTTCAAGTATTCCATTCTTTCATTGTGTTTTTGACTCCATTTGAGCATTAAATGAGCGTGAACTTGTTTATGCATGCACTTATTGTTATCAATGAATACATAAACATACAGTACCAGAAATTAGATCGTTAGGGGCGTATGCATGTGTGTCTAATGTTCAGTGTTGCTTTATTAGCATTAATCTAATGTTTGTGTTTTGTGTCTTTGCAGTGTGAAAGCTACTCGGGTCAGCCTGAAAGCTGCTTTCAGGTCATGTGCTTTGACTCTGAAATAACCCACCCACTAATGTAATTAGTCACGCGTCTCCAAACTACCATCCAAAAGACCTACTGTATAAGCTCCGAGCTCCAGAGAAATATTCATGCGCATTATTTTTTTTGATCATTTTGACAATTATGTAAGCAATTGTTTACTGTCTGAATCATGGGTGCACTCTGTTGTTCTCAGCATCCATCCATCATGGTATTGTCTTGTTTACGTGGGTTGGTGTTATGGGTGTGTTGATTGAGTCAGAGTTAAGCAGGCTTCAGCCCAATATATCACATTATCTCACTAATGGGTGTATCTGAGCGCAAGCACCTTGGCCAAGCATGAAGGAATAAAAAATGTATTCTTCGATTTTATTTATTCCTTTTTGCTGGAGCCTGAAATGCAGGAAAATGTTTTATTGATTGGTTTATAGGTATATGGGGCAGGCTTTTAGCACCAGAATGCCTTCTTTTCAGACTTGTGCTTGTGTAAGGATGCATTTGAAGAAATGGAGTGTGATATTCACAGTTAGAGAAGGACTGAGAGAAAGAGAGAGAGAGATCAGACGGGCAAGGAGAGACTTGTCAATACATCTGTGTTTCAAACCATGTGTTTTTTTTTTCTTTCGACTCAATTCTGACAAGTGTGCTTTTGCTCACAAGTAGTAAGGCCACATCTTGTGTGAAGTTTTGTTAAGGACAAGATGCAAAATTAACTTCCTAATTGCCTGATAAACTTATCATGTTAGCTGAAAGAACTTTGATGGGTTCTCTATTTAGTACCTGATTAAAAATCATAAAAATGTCCTTGATCCATGCTACTTTTACTATGTGTATAAATAATGTATTTTACATTATATAACATAAGCTATAAATGGTCAAAGTAAAGATTTATTGTTTAGGTTTTTTTTTTCCAGTTAGCTTGTAAGCTAATTCCGAAGCAGACTGGATATGCACTGGGAGATTAGCCGCTATCTTTTTATTTTATTTATGCATTTGGCAGATGCTTTTATCCAAAGTGACTTACATTGCATTTCAAGGTACACATTTACATTCATATCAGTTCTTGCTTTCCCTGGGAATCAAACCCATGACCTTGGTGTTGCAAGTGCCAATACTCTTCTGTTTGAGCTACAGGAAAGCTACAGGCTATCTTAGCTGTAGTCCTGCAATAAAATAATAACCGTAACCGAGAATGGTAAAATGAGACGCACACATACACACAGTCACACACACACACAGTCACACACACACACTGTCACACGAACAGTCACACACACACACACACACACACTTTACAGTTGTTTCGATTACATGACTTTGATTTGAATCATTGAATTGGGTCACTTACATTAGCGTTGGTCAGATAAGCATTCTATTTAACTTTTTGTCAACCAAACCAAGTGTTACGTTGTAGTTACTGTCCACTGATGAGTTAAATTTAATTTTAAAACTCATTGTTAATTTTGGACCCTGGGTGTCCATGTGTGTGCGGAGAACCACAGAATCTGACCTTGACAAAAACATTAGCTCTCTGCTTTGCTGCAATGTAGCGTCGGAAATGAAGTCTTTTCAAAGGCACGTTAAACTACAGGTCCTGCATACAAGCCACATTAGTGATTCAAAGCATTATTCAATGGAGTGAAAGGCTATTAACTCGGCTTTCTGGGACCGGTTCCAAGCCCGATCAGAATTCTGCTGTGGTTAAATCCCCACAAGAGTTTCTCAAACGGGGCCTGCCTCTTTCTTCCGCCCCACGCCGCCACAGACGCGGGACATAATAACGTTATCCATGGTGGTCTTAGACTTAGATGGCTGTTTGTTTAACTGTATATTCATTGGCTGGTCCCTGATAACACCCGGGGCAGGCTCTCCATGCGGCTTTCCCCAAAACAGGCAGGGAGGGGGAATGTTGTGGAGGAGACAATTGTTCCAATCTCCTAGGCTGAACACGATGTGTATGCATGCAAGAGTGTGCGTGAGTGTGTGTGAGTGGCTAAGCCAAATTGACTTTAAAATAAGTGTCACGGCTGGTGAGAGAAAGTGTCCAGAAGACAGTCGTGACACCAGATTCAGTCTAATTTAAATGTAGGAAGAATAGCGCTGCCTTCACGTGCTTGATCCTACTTCTCACTTCTGAAGTCGTAATTAGTATGGCACGTTCAAGTCCTTTGTGGTCAGAGAGAATAGGAAAGTGAACTGAAGTTATAATATATATATATATTATAACTTAAGTTCACTCACATAAATGCTTGGATAAAAAGTATTATTAGAATGGTTCTCCAGATAAAAGGCAGCATTATCATATACAGGTGCTGGTCATATAATTAGAATATCATCAAAAAGTTGATTTATTTCAGTAATTCCATTCAAAAAGTGAAACTTGGATATCATATTCATTCATTACACACAGACTGATATATTTCAAATGTTAAGACCAATACAAAAAAAGGATTTTTAGAAATGTTGGCCAACTGAAAAGTATGAACATGAAAAGTATGAGCATGTACAGCACTCAATACTTAGTTGGGGCTCCTTTTGCCTGAATTACTGCAGCAATGCGGCGTGGTATGAAGTCGATCAGTCTGTGGCACTGCTCAGGTGTTATGAGAGCCCAGGTTGCTCTGACAGTGGCCTTCAGCTCTTCTGCATTGTTGGGTCTGGCGTATCGCATCTTCCTCTTCACAATACCCCATAGATTTTCTATAGGGTTAAGGTCAGGCGAGTTTGCTGGCCAATTGAGAACAGGGATACCATGGTCCTTAAACCAGGTACTGGTAGCTTTGGCACTGTGTGCAGGTGCCAAGTCCTGTTGGAAAATTAAATCTGCATCTCCATAAAGTTGGTCAGCAGCAGGAAGCATGAAGTGCTCTAAAACTTCCTGGTAGACAGCTGCGTTGACCTTGGACCTCAGAAAACATAGTGGACCAACACCAGCAGATGACATGGCACCCCAAACCATCACTGGCTGTGGAAACTTTACACTGGACTTCAAGCAACGTGGATTCTGTGCCTCTCCTCTCTTCCTCCAGACTCTGGGACCTTGATTTCCAAAGGAAATGCAAAATTTACTTTCATCAGAGAACATAACTTTGGACCACTCAGCAGCAGTCCAGTTCTTTTTGTCTTTAGCCCAGGCGAGACGCTTCTGACGCTGTGTCTTGTTCAAGAGTGGCTTGACACAAGGAATGCGACAGCTGAAACCCATGTCTTGCATATGTCTGTGCGTGGTGGTTATTGAAGCACTGACTCCAGCTGCAGTCCACTCTTTGTGAATCTCCCCCACATTTTTTAAAGGGTTTTGTTTCACAATCCTCTCCAGGGTGCGGTTATCCCTATTGCTTGTACACTTTTTCTACCACATCTTTTCCTTCCCTTCACCTCTCTATTAATGTGCTTGGACACAGAGCTCTGTGAACAGCCAGCCTCTTTAGCAATGACCTTTTGTGTCTTGCCCTCCTTGTGCAAGATGTCAATGGTCGTCTTTTGGACAGCTGTCAGGTCAGCAGTCTTCCCCATGATTGTGTAGCCAACAGAACTAGACTGAGAGACCATTTAAAGGCCTTTGCAGGTGTTTTGAGTTAATTAGCTGATTAGAGTGTGGCACCAGGTATCTTCAATATTGAACCTTTTCACAATATTCTAATTTTCTGAGATACTGATTTGAGGGTTTTCATTAGTTGTCAGTTATAATCATCAAAATTAAAAGACATGAACACTTGAAATATATCAGTCTGTGTGTAATGAATGAATATAATATCCAAATTTCACTTTTTGAATGGAATTACTGAAATCAACTTTTTGATGATATTCTAATTGTATGACCAGCACCTGTATATAATAATAATAAAAAAAATATTATTATGTAAACTATAATTCAAACGTTTGGGGTCGTTGAGATTTTTAAAATATGCTCACCAAGGCTGCGTTTATTTGACAAAAAATACAGTAAAACTGTAAAAATTTGAAATATTATTACAATTTAAAATAAGTGTTTTCTATTTGAATATAGGCTACTTTAAAATATAAATTATTTCTGTGATGGCAAAGTTGAATTTTCAGCATCATTACTCCAGTCTTCAGTGTCACATGATCCTTCAGAAATGATTCTAAGATGCTGATTTGATGGTCGACAAATCTCAAACAATATTATTATTATTATTGTTAATGTTGAAAACAGTTGTCCTGCACATTTTTTTTTTTTTTTTTGGAAACTGCGATGTTTTTCAGGATTCTTTGATGAATAGAATGGGGAAAAAACAGCAACTTTTTTGTAACATGTTTTGTCTCACTTTTGACCAATTCAATACATCCTCACTGAATAAAAGTGTGCAGTGTATACTTGTGCACTTTTATGTGATTGTACTTAAATTACTAGATTTAAAAGAGTATGCAAAATTATGGAAAATATTTTCAATTATGCACTTTTATTATCACAAATTACATTTTCAGAGTAGTTTACCCATCACTGATGCTGCTGCACGCTAACATTAAACACATTTCATAAGAATCAACTGAACTTTCACATGTAAAGCAAATGTTTCTGATCCTTGTGCAGTGTGCATTTAATCATGGCATGGATTCACCCTGTCAACAGTTTAATATATACTGTGGTTTTTAATAATAGTCCATTAACATTACTCTAACCACACACAAACATATTGCTCTTGATGTCTCTCTTGTGATTAAATGTCTGTGTATGACCTGAATCTGTCACAGGGCTTCTTTTTGATTTATTCACTTTTTGATTCCTGAGCCCTGAAAAATAAAAGGGAGTAAATCGTCGGATTGCTACTTCAACCTTTCGAACGGAACGTTTGTCTTTGTCAGGTGGCTCCTTCAGGTCCTCTTGATGTTGGTGATATGTCAGATATAAATTTCTGCAGGGAGGTTTCGCAGAGCTGCCTTTTGCCCTTTGCACACAATTTTCAGTGCATGTTCCCCCTGCAGCTCTTACATGGAGAATTTGATTCAGTCCCATTGCACTATATAGGTCAAAGAGCTAGTTATAGTGTATACATAAGAATTTTTTTTAGAATAGGCATCTACTATATGCTGACTTTATGTAAAATAGATCAGAGTTATTACTTTACAAATGTTATTTCTTGTGCGTTTTATACACTACAGCTCTCAGCCTCAGCCTACATAGACAGCACCCAAAGGGCCAGGGCACACCAAGCTGATGGTTGGCCTTCAGCCAAAGTCGGGTAGTCGGTGAGGGTCAAATGCAACTTTTTTGCCCAGATGCCTGGTCATCTAAACCTAACCCTCAGTGGACCGTAAGCAGATTGCATGAAAACATATGAATTATTGCAAATTCATACACATTCACTTCACCAAAACATAAAATGGTTATGAATTGCCATGACAGTGTGTTGTACTAACATGTTGCTAAGCTAATAATTCAATTATCTGATAAGTACGAAGACACACAAAATACTTGGCACACATAAATATTGAAATAAGTTACTTTAATTGGATATAATCTATACCATGTGTGTCAGACTTCGCTCCTGGAGAGCCACTGTCTCGCAGAGTTTACCTCCAACTAGCTCCAAAACACCTTCCTGGAAGGAGACCTTGATTAGCTGGTTCTGGTGTGTTTAATTAGGGTTGGAGCTGAACAGTGGCCCTCCAGGACCTGAGGGGCCATTTACATGACACCATTTTCAACTTTAACTTTTTATGCGTTTTGGACATTCATTTATACAACAATGGCATTTTGGGGGCCTTAAAACGCAAACTTTTGAAAAAATCTCCACAATTTGCGAGTTTGTGTAAATAATGACATTTCTTTACAAAGTTTCTTTACTGGCCTGGCATGTATAATACAGCATTTTTAGTCGTTCTTGTGGATCTGTGTGAATGGGGATTGTTTTGGCAACGTTGTTGTACGCGGAAAAACGTAATACTGTTTTGTGATACACCTAACGAAATTTCACAAAATATTAACGACATTGCATTTCTCAAGTTTGCAAAAAGATACCTTGAGAATAAAACCAGTGCATTGCCTATTCAATGCTTTCATTTGCCATAATATGTAAAATCATAATTATCTTCAATTTCATTATTTCTCATGAAATATTGGCAAAAAATTATAGTCAGCATTTCATGTAATTAATTTTTTTGAACATTTTTAATCGGTTAACAGGCCTACTATTAATACAAAACACCCCCGCACATACCATCAGTGTCCACCTCTGAATAGAATGAAGCCGAGTGTTATGAGCCCTGAACTTTGTCTATTCAGATCAATGGCCACTACTGAGAAGGCTGGCACTCTCTGTGACTGGGCTCTGACCCAGACACCCATCTGCCCTCTGTATGGGCACAAAGTTCATCCATGCCATCTAATTACCCACCAAACCAGCTGGATACTGAGAGAGTGAGAGAGAAATCTAGAGAGATACAAGAGCACTAAAACTCAACAGAATAGTCCTGCCCTGGTCTGCTAATGAGAAGCTCTGAAATCATCCCAAAATGTCTCTTTTATCAGCACACTTTTGCTACTCTCTGGCTGCTGAGCTATAGGCTGGGCCCAGATGGTCGAGGCTGTGTCAACATCTTGAGCTTCATCCATCCAGCGAGTTCATTTATTGCATGGATGAGGCATGGATGCTAGTCAGTATGGCGACATCTGTTAAAGGCCTTAAACCGGTGCCGGCATATGTTTGATGTATATGGCAGCTTACCGGCTTTACTGGTCATTGAGAATCGGTCGCAACATCCAGCCCTTGAGAGAATCTCATTAACACATAAAAAAGTCACTTTGCTTCTCTTTAGATGTCGGTCATATATACTGCTTTCATATATAGAAATAACCACGTTTTCATTTGTTCAAAGACTGTGTGAAAGAACCTTGTTATGTTAGTCTGATGAAACATAATTGCAAAAGCAAACCTGTTTTCAGTAGCTGTTAAACTGTCTTATTAGTGTCATGTTCACAGCAAATAAGAGAACATGAGCAGCTATCAAAGTGTCAACTATAGATGGGTGTTTTTTTTTCAAATATGAGCTCTTTTGGCCCTGTGTACTTTTAGAAAATCAACTCTTGTAAAACACACTGTTCATAGTCTCACTATATGTAATTGTTAGTCTCACTATATGTAATTTGTCTACTAACAATATGCAACAGTGTATATACATGCATCACAGAAGAATTGTCTTTTTTTGAATGGAAAGTGTTAAAGTACAGTTAAAGGTATATTTAAAGTATAAACAATTAACACCTAAATAGGAACATAGTAGTATTGTCAATAACTGCCTGTTTTTGTTTCATTTTCATGAACTTTCTGTTTGTTTTTATCAGTCACCTGTTTTCCTTTGTTCCAGTTTCCCGCTCCTCATTCTTAACTATTGTTTCTGAAAAACGAGTCACCACCTGTTCATCATTTGAGTTCAAAGTGTACAAGTATTTGACTAGTAAACTATTAGTATACCTCTGTGTTCACTTGTAGTGTTACAGTTTAAACGAAAAACTTAGTTGTAAACTAGTGGTGTATTCAAAGTTAACTACTGTTACACTTAAAGTAAAATAATAATTTTATACACTAATAAGTGGGTCAATTTAATCCCAAGTAGTATTGAAACAGTACACTTACAAATACATTGCTATTAGTATACTTACTGCATAAAGCATACTCAAAATATACTTGAACTTTACTTAAGTAAAATTAACTTGAAGTATACTTATTTTTGTAAGGGTAATAATAATAACAAGATGGTCAACGGTGGTCAATAAGTTTTTGAACAACACTTATAATAAAACATATCACGTCTAGCAAAAGCTGTATGTGGTGAGATGCGCCCGTTCTCATGGAAGCACCTCAGAGCAGCGAACCTCATACAGGTTTGTTTCCCAGAGCTCATTGGCCGCTGTCTAAACCATAAACAAAGTGTAGGAATACGACTGTCTGTCTGATCCATCGAGCGAACTGCCTTATCAATCAACACAGAGTGTCAGGAAGCCAATGGGGAACATCCTGCTCCCCCAATGCACTCGCAGTGTTTTGTGTAATGAAATCACGCCCCTCGTCACTCTCTGTATTTCCTGTGACGACCTCAGAGAGGCGTGTGTGTGTTAGTGTGTGTTTGTGACATTCACACAAGCAGCCAATCGTCCGTCACATCAATCAGCCCGGGCCTGTCCAGCAATCACTCAGCCGGCCGCCGGTGGCTCAGGCATCAATAAGCAGAGCTGACAGGCGGCTTGGATGGACTCTAACGGATCTCTCTCCTATCTCCTCCCTTCCGTGAAGTCCGGCCCAAAGAGAGGTGCCAGGCCTCTGCCACTTATTCCAATAAAGTCACAGCCCTCGGTGAGGCCCATGCAGAGGACAAAAGGCACGTGGGCCGGCAGCATGAAAAGAGATTAACATTTTACAGATTGGGACTCAGTGCAGAGCCTCCGCTATTGTCTTTAAACACTCGGATGGAGTTTGTTTGTTTGTTTACTTGGCTGCTTCAATGGCAATTAGAACAATAAGGACATCCTCTTTCTCTCAGAGGGAGTGCAAGTGGGAAAAGCTGTTTTTGTCTCTTTTTTTGTTTTGTTTTGTTTTCTTTGTCTTGGCGTAGCATGTAAATCAAGAAATGTAAAATCTGATGCTTGTTGAGTTTGTGTTCATTTGCCATAAAAGTCCTTGAATAATCAGATGTTTTGTTATGGGGCATTTTTATGAAGGGGGTTTATGATTATTCGTACCTTTGGAGTGGACCAGTTGAGGATATCATTGCCATTGGGAATGAAAGATTGGAAATTACAGATTTGTATTTATTTTTTACTGCTAAACCATTAAAGGCCCAATGAAATTGCTGGATGAGTGCAACAAACAAAGGTTGTTTATGTCTCTGATATTTTAAAAAAAATTTAATTGTGATATCTCACATTATGGTTTTATAATACCCAATATATCTCACACCGTGACTTTGTCTCACATTTTCTGCTTTATATTTGTAATTGTAAATTTAACTCACAATGATGTTTTATAAGTCCCAAAGACTTTGTCACAATCTGATGTTATTTCTTATTTTAAACTTTATCTTTTATTATCAGTCTCTAATAAATGCTATAGTCATGCTAGACATTTTCTAGTGAGTGGTATGAGGACATTCTCATTTTAGATAGAATATGATTGGATAAAATGAACAGGATGAGTCATATTTTTGGTCCATCCAAAAAGAGATAGACTTTTAGTGCGTATTAAGTATAAAGAAATTAATACGTTTATTCAGCAAAGATGCAAAAATGACAGGAAATACCTTTATAATGTTACAAAATATTTCCATTTCAAATAAGTGCTGTTCTTTTGAGCTTTCTATTCATGAAATAATCTGTAAAAAAAAGAATCCCGTTTTCAAACAAAAATATGAAGCAGCATAACTGTTTTCAGCCATCATCATAATATTAGATTAGCAAATCAGCATATTAGAATGATTTCTGAAGGATCATGTGACACTGAAGACTGGAGAAATGATGCTGAAAATCAGCTTTGCCATCAGGAATAAATTCCATTTTAAAATATATTCAAACAGAAAACAGTTATTTTAAATTGTAATGATATTTCACAATGCTGTTTATACTGCAAATAAATACAGCCTTGTTGAGCATAAGAGACTTAATCTAGGAAATAATCTTTTCAATAATGAAGAGACATCAGACATCTCCGTTAAACTATTAAAACTCGAACTGAACTAATGTATTCAAAATGTTCTGCGGAGAGTCTGAATGACACTTTAAGACCCAACAATAACAAATCTGCTCATGATTTCCCCCGTGACTCTTTCTTTCACCTCAGATAACCTCCTCTGGGAGGAAGTTCAGGAGATGAGCTGTGACTGAGGGTCTGTTCCCTCTCTTCCCTCATCACTGCTCTGCTCATGTGACAGTGACAAGCTCAGATGAAGAGTTCTGTGTCCATTCACAGGCCAGCAGGACAGAGAAGTGTTGCATTAAATACCGACAGTC
Organism: Gila orcuttii; assembly: GCA_026230005.1. Taxonomy (NCBI): domain Eukaryota; kingdom Metazoa; phylum Chordata; class Actinopteri; order Cypriniformes; family Leuciscidae; genus Gila; species Gila orcuttii. The sequence goes on along the minus strand of JAPDVR010000012.1, from coordinate 34,206,716 downwards.
CAGCACCTGTGCTCAGCTGAGCGTTCACCCTCACAGCGCCCTGAAGCCACACCAGTCAAGACTCCTGCATTGTGTGCCCTGGCCTCTGAGAATGAACAAAAAGACTGGTGATTTCGTTTAATTACAGACTGCAACAGTCACTGGTTCGTTTAAAAGGATGTTCAAAAGGCAGCTTTAGAAAGATTTACCACTGTTACACTGCTACAGTGTTATAGATAGTGGGAGGTTGTTAAGATTTTTTAAAGTTTAAGATCATCATCATAGAAATTCTAATTATGTGAATATGGTGAATTCTTAGAAGCTGAAAATCAAAGTAAATTAATATTCAGAAACTAGTAGGATACATACATATGTATGAGCACCATTGATGTAAATATGAATCAACTTCTTGAAACTTCTTGAAACTGTTGGAAATAGTCTTCACTTTATCTTTTTATGAATTCGATGTAGAGATACTGTAACTCCTGATGACCTGCAGGCCTGCAGCCTCACCTCTTTTCTCACTCTCAGTGTATTTTTTCGATTGCACAAGGCTAATTTGCAACCACAGCATCACTCTTCCAACAGAATGAGAGAGAGAGAGGGGGAGAGAGAGAGAGAGAGAGAGAGAGAGAGAGAGAGAGAGAGAGAGAGAGAGCAGCCAGGCCAAACCGTTTGTGTTTGCTGGCCGAAGCTTTTGATGGCTGTCTTCACACACACTGACCCGTGTCCAAAGCTTGTGACTTTGTTAATCCACAGAACACATTAAGCTGCTATTTATATAAAAAACACTGCTGCTTTATTCATCTTTACAAGTTTGTTTTAGTCTCTGACCTCCTAGTCTAATTTTTTTCTTAGGTAATAATTGGAATAAAATAATATTTGGAATAAATAATAATTATATGTTGTTCATTAAATGCATATTTCTGTATCTTAGTAACTGTACAGTTTTGAGTCAAAGGTCCAAAACCACAAATGCTTAGTTGTTTCATATGTTGGTTTCAAACATCGATAGGTCAACCCTCTAACCCTCGAAACTTAGAATAATTGTCATCCTTTTTTTTTTTTGTAGATAAATCTTGGACAAACCAGTGAAATGAACAAAAGTAAATTTTAAACTGACAATTTCATTGTTTTCATGACAAACTCACATATCACATTTTTATTCAGGTAAATTGTCACCTGCAAGTATTGTAATTTTTATTCTGAATTAGTTTTTCAAATTTCATTAATTTTATTATATTGTTCTTGATCAAAAGATGGTTTGTTAATTGCTGTACTGTTTGAATTTGACCCCAAATAGAGTGACAACATGCTCTACTATAATTGTATCATTTTTGTTGGGTGACAACTGTAGTTTGTACACTGTAACAAAATATTGTTGGTTTAACTTAAAAAAGTAAAACCTGGTTGCCCGTAACCCTTAAACACATACCATGGGCCTTTAATGACCCGGAACGTCATTCACTACCCTCCTCCTCATATATTTTTTAAAGTAATATCAGTCAATTTATTATAAACAATATGACAAGATTTTTTTTTATAAAAGAATGCCTGTTTTCCAATTCATTGTTTGTAAACATTTGTATAGGGTCGCTAACGACCCGAAGCGTTTAACAGTCTAAGTATATATTTTTTTCTGTACAACAATAATTTAATATTTGATGACTGAATAAGTGCAAATCACCTTTATTCCACAATGCAATGTCTGATTCACAATAATGAAGTGATTTTCACTCATAGTTACCGCAGGCAGAAAACAAAAGAATAGGAAGTATTATCAGAAAAACTTGAAATGGCTCAGTGATTTACTGCAGAGCAAGCACTGAACGCAATCAAATATTAATGTCACTATCACTTAATGGTGGATCTGGTGAAGAAGCTGCATGTCAGCGATCCAAATATTGATTTTGAAGATGTTGAAAATGATAGTTTTGAGAATATGGTTGAGATCACGAATATGAGCAAGATGCTGAATGTACTGGGTAATGAGCTCTAAAGAGGACAGTTATGATGGTATAAAACATCTGCTCAAACTGAACACTTCTAAGCTCCAAAAGGTAACAAAATATGCTTTATTTTAATCTTCTGTAATTGTTACTCTAATATCAGGAGAGTTTTATATTACCACGACATGTAGATATCCATCCATGTTAGATATAGATCCGGGTCACTAAACACCCGAATATGTATTAATGATTGGTGAAACATTCATGCATTTTCAGAGTTAAAACTTTAAGTTCATTGAAATTAAAAAAATGAATTAATACAATGAAGGAGATTGTTTTAATCAACAAAATTTATTTTTTTCTGAACCACATAAATTAAAATATAAAGTTGATTTGACAAAAGAAATGTTGTGATAACAAATCATGATTACAGTGTAGCTACACAGAAATTAACTACTTATTTGACCGCCTCTTCCATCAGAAATACATTCCTTGTACTAATTACAGAGGTTTGATACTTGTGACATTGATATTAAAGCAGTGCTTGCCTGCGGGTGGGATGTGGACTTTGTACAAGCATATGGGGTTAATTAGAGAGACTTTGCTCCTGGACAAGGTTCAGCTGATCCACAATGGAGACCTTCAGAATTTGTGGTCTCTGGCCATTTGGCAAGGCCAGATTATAGCCAGGCTGTGCGGCTGCAAGATGTATCAGGTATCAGGTGTTGGCCAGCAAATGATCCAGGACAGAAGAAACAGTGAGACCAGACTGGTTGGTCAAGCTTTCAGTTACCAGAAGATACAGATGGAGTGAAATAGAGAGAGATAGACATGAGAAATGACAGAAAGAGACAAAGAGAAAGGGAATTACAAATCCACAGTTTTAGCACATTTCTGTCAGGACTGTCAATGACGATTCATTTACAAAATTTAGATTCACTTCTTGACCTCAATGATCCAGTAACAATGGTTTGCATCTCATTGGAGAGGAAGTTCTTCAGTTAATAATGAGCTAAATTCAATCCATACCTCAGACAAAGCTGTGCGATATAGTGAATACCACATATGGACAGAACATTTTTCTACCACTTTTACATGCTTTTCAGAGCTTGAGAGGCCCTAAGGGGAAATAATTACTTGCAAACATTTTCGTTTTTCAGTGAACTATCCCTTTAAAACCGGACTTTGCAAAACATGTCATGTCTTCCTAATGCTATAAAGCTAAATCTTCTTTTTTTCCTGGTGAACCTTTAGTTCATTCAACCAGGCTTTGGATATTTGCAGACTTTTTCATGAGGTCCCCACAGGGAAAGGTCTGCGCAGAATAACTAAAAACATCCACAGTAGCAGTAAATGTTATTTTTTCACCATTTGTAGTGAGCTAAATGCTTTAGTCAAAACTCCATGCTTCAGTCAAAAGATCCTACATAATATTTTGCACATGCTCAGAGATCTAGCACTGGCTTACTGGTGTTGCATTTGAGGTAAACCTAAGTAAAATAGAATAATGTATTCCATGAGACGGCTGTGGAGGCTAAGAGCATGTTTTTGGACGGGGATCAGTTGGGCTACTGCCGATCGAAATCAAATGCACGGCCATGCCACACTGTATGTAAATCTCGCCTTCCAGTGAAATGCGGCAGCATCTTTTCAAGTTCACATAAACAAGGGATTCATGATCTCTGGAGCTCACAAAGGAACTAAGAGTGTGGCGTTCTCTTACTAGAGCATTTAAGAAACAAAGCTAATTCAAAGAGTGACGTGCCGCTCGATGAACTGCCAAGCCGAGGGGTCCCTTTTTACGCCTCACTGTCTCTCTTTGCCAACAAACTGTCAGAGAAACAAAAAAATAAATAAAAGACTAAATAAAATTACCATTCTCTCTCTCTCGTGCTGCGACAAAAAGGCCTTTATTTTTTTTATTTTCAGCAGTGACCTTTCTCTTCCTCATGCATCTTTCATGCTCCCGCTGAAAACACCTTTGAGGAAAAAAAGGGCTTGGGAAGGAAGGAAGGAGAGGAAAAGAAAATGTCCTGCAGTGTACAGTACACACCTTTAAATCTCCATCTAGTCTTCCCATGTATTTTCATTATGTGTCCGTATGGTGTGTGTGTGCATGAAAAGAACAGAGCGGCTTGTATGTGTCGGAGGCTTGCGCTCTCCCTTTCAAGCTTCCTCAATTTATGTCACTGCCGGTCCCTCGTCCTTCTGACCCAGAAAAAACGCAATATCCCATAAAAGAATCTAAATGAAAAGTGGCCCAGCCCCTGCAGGTAGAGATGGACCAGAGAGATATTCTGCTGGACTTGGTGATAATCCCGCAGGCTTGCATTCTGGGTAATGTCTCCACTTCCACCCCCACCTTCAGCCGTGGGCAGCTTTGTCTCGGGATCACACGCTGTTCTAGGTGACCGCTCGGGAGATGCAGGGGCGCGGAATGCACTGCACTTCCCTGCTGACATTTAGATCTCTTTATTTTCCTCCGGTTTTCAGTCCACCAACAACAACTGGCCACTGCGAAGTGGGAAATGCCAGGGAGTCTGGCCTGGACACGGAGTGGGAGGAGGGTCTCGCCTTCTCATAGAAAACGCAAGAAGGTCTTCCAAAAAAGACCCACAATGCTTTTAGAAATGGTATATGCAATTTTGAGCGCGTGTCAGTATGTGGGGACGGGAGGGGGCAAATGACCCTTGAGCTGGACACGGTGTCCTTGTCTCAGGAATGAAAATATTTTCAGTTCAGAATGTGACAGCGGTTCCCGTTAAGTTCTCTTTTGCTGTTGTTATGCTGGCTCGTGGATGGACAGCACGCAGGGAGATTTATTGCCTTTCTTTGCCCCTCGTCGGAACGATCCTGAACTGTAAATATCGCCGCTCTTATGATCTGCAGCTGTGCTGTCCAGGCCAGGACAACTTCCTGCTCAAAACAAAAGATGAAACTGAAGACAATATACAGTGTTAGCTGTTATGTGTGTCGATTTAACATGTTAATGTAATTAATTTACAATATGAACAATGCACCTCTGCCCTCTGACCCGCTAATTCCATAATAATTGATGAATTTTCCTACCAGTATAAGTTGACCTCAGACATTGATTGCAAAATTGATCATTGCGGACTGTAGGCCGGTAATAGTTTTATGTTCAATGAAATACAACAAACAATAAATTGACTTCTACAGCCAGTTCAGTAATTTACATACCTGCCCACTGTAAAAAAAGTTGCTGCCTTAAATTCAATCAACAATCAACTTGGATGTTTAAGTCATTTCAACATAAATTACATTAAACTGACTTAAAAAATTAGTTGAATCTTGCATAACTTAATAAAAAAGTTGAAAATTGCTTTACTTTTCAGAAGACAGAAAAAAACAGAACAGAAAAACTTGTTTAAATATAAAACATCTGGACGTTTTAAACTTTCATAGAACTGTCTCAAATAACCAAATGTTAAGAAAATGTCATTAGAACATAAAATTGTTAGCTGGGTAAACCAGCGTATCATCAAATGAATTTAATTACATTTTGTTTTAACACAGTGCAGGATTGCTCTTTGTGTTTTGGGCTTGATCAGCAAAACATCATTGTGGACTGCAATTAATAGGCTTATGTTCAATTAAATGGAATTAATCAAAATTCTTCTTAAGCCAATTTTTGTCTATTCAATGATTTACTCGTCTGCTGCAATAATGCATTATCTTTGACTTATCTTCATCATCAAATTAATTGGATTACATTTTCAACACACTGACAGCCTTACATAAACACAAAGTGCAATATTTTACCTTGTGTGTTTGACTTGATCAGCAACCAATCAAAAGTGTAGCTCTTTATCCAACTCATATCTTCAATGAGGAAAACACAAAGACAGAAGCTCAGCGCCAAGACACACAGCATTTTCCTGAAAGAAGTCTGGTATTTGTATAGAATGTTCTAATATTGGCCATAATTAATAACCAGATGTGTTGATCCACCACTGACAAATGGAAAATACACAGATGTGATCTTTCATTCCCACATCCATCACAGCCTTGTCTTGATGTTGGCTAAGGACTTTATACACAGCCTCTCTCTTTCTCACAAAATCTTGCACACAAATTAGGAGGATTTATGCAATAGATACCTGGAGACTTGTTCTGAAAAACTGCAGTATGAAGATTAAGCTAAACACAAACAAATGAGTTGAAGGAGGGAAGAAAGTGCAATAAAAATGAACAAGCTGGAAATACCTCATATCCCTTGCCAAATACGCAACATTCAGTAAGAATTAAATCTTATCTCTGTAATCTATGGCGACACTTATATCTAGAAAGACAATAAAATACATTTTCTTAATGCGTTAATGTAAAAATGATCTGCTAGACTTCAATCTGCAGTATTTACAGTTGTGAGCTTCTCAACCCTGTTCCTCCAGATCCACCCACACAATCCCTCTCTGACAGAGAAATGAATATGAAACAGAGATGCAACCATGGTGTGAGTGCATTGGAACGGACCGAGCATCAAATTCCACCTCTCCTCTGCTCCGAGGGCAGCTCGCTTGACACCACGCCACCGAAGAATGCCTGCCATCTTGAGTGCTCTGCTGGCAGCCGGGTTAGTTCATTCTATGTGTAATGTAAGCGCTGATGTTGCGCCCTTTCACATTATCACGTGAATCCTTCTCTCGACTCATATTAGCTGTGTTGACACACTACATTCATTGTATTTTTTCAGTTCATCAATAAGGAGGAAAATCTCAGGGATGTGAATGACTGTCCAATATATTGTGCTGCTCCGGCTGTTACTGCAGCTCTGGAAGCAGGTGAGAATGTCTGTTTACCTAAAAACGTCTCTTATAAAAGAAGGGGTTTGTTCTCTATAATAGGAACATTTATGGTCAACATGAACTGGTCAAAGCAGTGGAATATTTTTCTCTTTACAAAATTCATAAAGATGAGGGTTGTTTGTTTTTCTTAGTCCACTGGCAAAAAGCCTTTTTAAAGCATACTGTAGATTTAACAAAATTTGGTAAGTGTAATGCTTACAAGCATTTTTTTTAAACTAAATTCAAGAAACAGTATATTTTCTGTAAACAAGTCTTATCTTATGCTTCACAAGTAAATCCCTGTGTTAAGGAATAGAAAACACTGTAAAGATATTTTTAATGGAAAACAAGACAAAACTATATATTTTTTTTGCAACAACTTGCTAAATCCGTGGCTGTAACAGTAAAGTGAATAGTATGTATATGGTATGGTATAGTATAAAAAGGTACAGTATAGTATAGTATAGTATAGTATTATACACTGTACCATACTATACCAAAATGTAGCTTTTCCATCACAGGAATAAATTACATTTTAAAATATATTAAAATAGAAAACAGTTATTTAAGTTGTACAGTAATTATAAATAAATGCAACCTTGGTGACTTCTTTGTGAAGAAAAAACATTTGTGTAATCTGGTATAATAAAGTATTTTGTTATGATATAGAATATAGTATACTATAGTACAGTACAGAACAGAACAGTATGGCATAGTATGTTATGGTATAATAGTAAAGTATGTTATGGTATTTGCATAGCACATCATAACAGCACAGTGAAGTATAAAATAACAGGATAGACAAAAAAGGATTGTCTTTAAATTAATAATCATTTAATAATCCACTCCACCTTTCCCCGAGTATTATTATACATAATTTATACATTTTTTGTGTGTTTTTTTTTACTGCACCTCAAGGACAAGATGATGAGAGAAATCCTGTGGAGTTTTCTTTACTGGAAACTAAAATAAATGATGCTCTTGAGGATGACAGGAAGGAATGTGCATACCTGAAAATACCTTTTACATCTCATTTGCCGTCAGCCTGATAAGGCCCCCTTTCACGGCCTGTTGAATGTGTGTGTGAAGCAGTAAGTATATAGCTGTGTGTGTCCAAAGTATGTAGGTGCTTATTTGTGTGCGTTCGTGTGTGTGTGTGTGTGTGTGTGTGTGCGTGTGTGTGTGTGTGTGTGTGTGTGTGTGTATCCACTGCTCTCCTCTTTCAGCGCAGAGTAACAGAAAAACGTTTCTGTGGACAGACCTGTGGAGCTGCCGAATGGAGTCTGGTGATAGGATCGGTTTACCTTCACAAGCCTGGCTTTGTTATCCGATCTGCCGCACACAGAGAAAAGGAGCAGAGTCAAACCCACTTTAATTCACACAAGATGTCCAATCAGTACCATCCGTCATCATTTTGTTCCTATGTCCCCCTGTCCTGGTCCCTCAATAGCCCTCGATGAGCCGGGATCCGGTTCTCCTCAGAGGAACTTCTGGTCCTGGCTTTATTTCTACAAGCAAACACACACACATAGACATATTTCTTGAACACATCAGCTTCGTTAAGTGTTTCCTTCAAGCGTAAAGAGCAGCGACTGCTTTGGGCCCAGGCTTGGAGGAAGGTGATACCTGCTGTTTGTCTATGCCAAGACTCGCAGTGCTGAGGCTGTAGAGAAAAATGAAGATTTTCACTCTACAGTGGAGGCCCTTCTTTGCGTCTTTTCTTGACTCTACATCCCCTTTCATTCTCTCTCTTTCTGCATTCCTCTCTCCCTGGAGGTTGAGTTGTAATGATTGAAATGTGTGTGGATTCTCAGCATGCTTAATGCTCATTATCAGACTGGATTCATCAGCGTCCACTCAGCAGACCCACTCCACCAAAGCAGCTGGCCCTCATACCTAACCTAATAAGTCCACAGATATTCAGCTCAGTCCAAAATTTAGAAGTTCTGCTATACCGACCGCTGAGAGATGCATACAGGGAGATGAATTTAAAAACATGGTTAATGAATATTCATTCAGTAGTTAAATATAACAGTCTTAAGTATATCATAAAGTCCAAGAAAGAACCTCATAATACCCAAAAAACAAGATTTATCCATTTTCTAAATGAGATCTGTGTGGTGTTTGTCTGTTCTCATACAATGCTAGGATGGTTGCTTTGTGCTTTCTAGGTTTGTGGTTTCTAGGATGTTTTTTTTTTTCAGTCCTGTTAAATATGGTTACATTCACATAAAGTTGACTAAATAAGTGACAGCTGCATTTAAAAAAAATAAAAAAATAAAATTGGGTTCTTAGGTCTTAATGCAATCAATCTTGGACAGTGGTTCCAAACTATTTTGTTAGCTTAAACGACAGACAGACAGACAGACAGACAGATAGAAAAGGAATGGTGAGAATCACATTCTAGACAGATTTCTAGAAGTGGGCAAGGATCAGCCTCTAATAATTTTGCTAAATGCTTTATGGATTCTTAATAAAGGTCAGGCCTGAGATTTAAAGGTTCAAGACTGCCTGTAAACAGTCTCTTCCGCTCACAGTGAGCATTATACACACTGTATGCTTCAACATTATTAAAAACCCGTACTTCCCTAGATTTTCACTCTCAGTACACAAGCAAAATAACAACTGGAGTGCATTTCACGGCGAATGAGCCAGATTATATGACACAGTAGCCCGATTAAAAAAAAAGACAAAATCACAGGAAGAAAAGTGAACGGTAGAGAGAGGCTGTGCGAATTAACGAAAGAATCAATCACAAACCCACATCTGATTATGTGAAGCAGACCATCAACACAACTCATGATCTCTCTCTGTCAACTCCATGGCCACATTAATCACATCAGGCATTGCCAAGCCAAACATGAGAATACTAATGATATTGGATTAGGGTTCAGAGACCGGGTGCCTAGCAGGCTTGATTTCATTCATCGTGCGAGAGGGGAAATACCGCGAGACAGAGCCCTGGGCTAGTGCAAGGTTATCCCCTCCTCTCTTCCCTCTGAATTCCCCCCCGGTCTCCTAATTCGGCTAATACGGCTGGTTTCCAGGGATGTTATTAATCAATAGAGTCCCTAATGAGACAAACAGCCTGGGGAAAGTCTACACCAGGGGCCCCCACTGCGGCCCATCTATTGTATATCAACTTCTTTCGTAAGCACTTTTTCTTTTTGACGCGGTCTAATCCACAAATCTTGTTTTTTCTCTCATTGGTAAAATTTGAGCCTCTATGCTTCGCTGAGAAGCTCCTGATTACGTTGACTCTCAATTTACATGTACGTCTAACAGCACGATCCGCTTACTGGCATCCTTGCTTCCCTGATGGCGGTTTACTGGCGGCCACATGACGATTGTGTGCAGCGAGTGCTAACGGCCCTCTCAATCCACTCATAGTGGTGCAATATGTGTTTATTTGATGCCGTGCAGAACATGAAGAACAGCACCTGCAGTTCAAGCAGATACAGTTGCACTTGTGGTTGTTGTAGCGGACGCGTGTGTTCTCTGATGTAGTGAGAGGAAAGAGGGCTACAGATTTTTCAGAGGGGATCAAAAGAACAAGGCCCTTTAATGTCAACAACACAGCTGTGTTTACATAAATGCCATTGGAGAAAAAGGGAGAGGGGTTAGAGAAAGACAGAAAAAAAAGACATGGATGAGATGACGTAATGAGCCTCGGGAAGGAGTGCAGGGTGACCTTTGACATCTCAACCCTGTTCGGGAAGGAGTGATGGCTCTTTTTCCTTTTCTTGTTAGAGCTGTCTAGATAGCAGTGTGTGCCTTGGAACTCAGCACACCTGAGCAGGTGAATGAGGTAATGTGGAGGTCAGGCACTCGCTTGTCTACTGTGGAAATGATCAGTGGATGACAGTTGGGAGAAAGAGAGACAGAGGGAAATAGGACTTTTTTTGCTGTAAGATTTTGATATTATGTCCAAACTGAGAAAAGGAAATATTTCCTCTGGCATCGCTGTAATCTATAGGTAGGCCTACTAAAAACAATTGTAGTGTTTTTGCTGCCATGATCAATAGAAAATGAACACAACCCTCTCTTAATAGTGAAACGTTAAATTAAACATTACTATAATTAGCCTAATTTACATTAAAAATAGCTCTGAAAAATAGCAATGATTTTATTTAAATACTTGCAGCATGATAGTTCAGTAATTTTACTTCCTGGTGAAACCAGATTTTGGGTGGTTAGTGTAAAAAAAACAGGTTTTCACACTGAAATTTTACATGCAGAAGTTTTACAAAGTATTAGGGTGCAACTGGGCTAAATGCACACTGGGGTAAAAGGATCCTTCGATTTTATTTTCCTCTAAACCACTAGATGGTACAAAAACTTTCCAAAACTTCCGCTTTTCAAGATGCACAAGGAAATTTGGCTTATTATTGATTCCGAGGTAATTTGATATAATATTTGATGTTGAATGTTGTAGGTGTAAGTAGCAAATGATTTGATAATCATTTTGAATTATTGCAAAAATATTGAATATATATTCAGACAAAGAACTTTTATTTGGATTATTTTGAGTTTTGTTCAAGCTAATTAAAGCAACAGTTTTTCAATAACGGATGGTATGGTATTTTGTGGTAAAAGGCCCCATTGCTGTCGGAGCGAAAGGCACAATAATTAATATGGTAATAAACAGCCGGCTGACTTTTCCACTTGTTGACATGACATGGCAAATATCATATATTAAGTTGGGTGTCCACCTTAGAGATAAACACCATATTTACAATGAAACCATCATGTTTAAATATACAATATTAATCATATCATTTAATAAAATATGATGTAATGTTACTACTGTAAATCTATATTAAATTATGGGATCTACTTCAATTCTTTTAGAATCTTACATTTTTTAAATATATTTTATATTAACATATTTAAATGGCTATTTATTGAACAAAAAAAAAATATTATTTATCAAAACAAACAGAAAGTAGTACAAATTTAGCTAAAGTGATTGTTTTGAACAGTATTAAGAATTTGAACTGTTTACTTAGACATTATTAAAAACATATAATTTTAGCTAAAGTATTTACAACAATACTTTGTCTTTTGCCCCATGCTGGTGAGCCTTTTACCCTGTGTGTCACCTCACACATTTATACGAATTTTAAACAAAAACATCTGTTAAATGTAAATTGAATTAATCATTTGTATGCAAAAGTATCAATCACCATGACAATTACTTTGAAAGTAAATGAAAATAACATTTTTAGTCATTGAATATTCATTAATGTTTGTTTATCTTTAAATGAATGTTTATGTATATCTTCTAAATTAATGACTTATTAAATTAAATTATTAATCAAAAAACAAATCCCATCTGTAATTAACTAAGAAGTACAAAAAAGGGTTAATGATGAATTTTACATAAAAGAAAAAACAGAAGGCAAGGAGGAAAACACAAGAGGAAAAAAAATAAACTGATGATATGAAAATAATAATAAGGAATTTTACCTAATGAACATGCATGAATGCATAGACATTTTTCATCCATTTGAGGAAAATTATTTTCGAAAATGATTTAGTCTGTTTATAACACACAGGAGGCCTTATGGTTAGTTATAAAATCTTTAGTAGACATAAAAACCATCTGCACATAAACTTCCTCATAGACAGACAGATGACAGTAATTCAATAAGAGACAGCGAGGGCTTTTAAAGATTTTACTGAGGAAGGATTCTTCTTCTTGGAGAACAGAGGGAGGGAGAGAGAGAGAGAGAGAGAGAGAGAGAGAGAGAGAGAGAGAGAGAGAGAGAGAGAGAGAGAGAGAGAGAGAGAGAGAGAGAGAGAGAGAGAGAGAGAGAGAGAGAGAGACAGGGACAGACAGAAAGAGGGAGCATAAATCTGGACAAATAGGGAGACTAGAATGCAGGCGGGTTGGAATCAATAAAAAAAAAAGACGATGAACCTCGGGAGTCTCGGGAGGACAACCTGTGTAACATGGCTACTCAAATGGGTTACAGCACATGAAGGAATGTTGTAATAAAGAGAAACAGAGAGAGTGAGAAAGGATTAAAATAATAGTTGTGTTATTGTGTACGCTGACGCTTATGTTCTGTAGCAGTGTTTATTATCTATCCATTATGTCTTGCTGTGTTTGCACTGCTGAACTAAACGGCTTGACCATGCCCTGCTGTCTATTGTATTGCTGAGGCCACAGTAACCCCGACCACACACACACACACACACACACACACACACACACACACACACACACACACACACACACACACACACACACACACACACACACACACACACACACAAAATGCAGGTGGAATGAAAGGGGCTAACAAACAGACTGATCTCTCATCTCTTCTATCTGAAGCCCATTCCAGCGGTGAGTGCGTGTATTCATGTGTTAAATTGGCCGTACGTTATCCTCCCTTTCCTCCCAGTGATCCTGATAAGGAGTATTAACTCACATACAGGAGCAAACACACGGTTTTATCCACATATACACACTCACAATACACGTGTGATGTCATATACATGTCATATACATGTCATATGCCAAATGAATGGCCCTATAGATAAACATATACACACATCCACTCCAGCCTGCACCCATGCACGCTCATTTTCTTTTTTTGTGTCATATCTTTCGCCATTGTGTCAGTTTTATTTATAATAATAGCAGAGAAAAGACAGGAAAAGATAAGGTAAACCAGTCAGATTTGAACATTAAATCAGCACCACAAATCAATATGTGCACAAACCACTAGGCCTGTTTTTTTTTTTTTTTTTTACCTTTCCACTTTTTTTTGGTTCTATATTAATGACCTTTTTTTTGGCCAATTTTAGAGGGAAGAAAGGAAATGATGAGAAGAAAAGTCCAATTTGAACGTTTCCCCCTTGTACACAATAAGTGTGCAAGCAAGGTATTGTTTTTCCATTACATTGGCTGCATCCAAAATCGCATACTTCCCTACTATATACAGTAGTAGGCGAAAAACAGTATGTCACAGAACAAGTATGTCCGAATTCACAGTACTCAAAGAGTCGGCAAAAAGTACCCAGATGACCTACATTTCTTCCATCGAGATTCTAAAGTGTACATATGATGGACACTTTACTATCCCATGAGGCCACGGGAGATTTGTGAATGGCAGTGAAGCGACGCAACTGACGCTGGTAGGTCACGTGATAAGGTCAACATGGCGAATGTTATACATCCAGATTACATTCATGCTACACACATTCATACTATATAGAACATGCTTTTTTTTAGTGTTCCTGAATAATTACTTATTCAAAATAAGTACCTACTCAAGAGAGTATGCGATTTCAGACATAGCCAGTGTATTCATCTTGCCACCCTTTTGGGCCATTGTCCCTTTTAAAAGAGACGAGAGGAAATTATGATGAAGAAAAGTCACATTCAAACTCACATTTCCCACATGAGCCCAATATACTATAAAATATATTATAACAGCTCAAGCCACTAAGCCGCAGCTCTAATGTTTTGTTTTTTGATTACATATGCATTGCATTCATCTTCCCATTGTGTCACTTTTAGAGAGAAGACAGGACAGGAAAAAATCAGATTCGAAACTCACATTTCCCACATGAGCACAAAACTTAAGAAATCCACTAGGCCACAGCTCCAAGGTTTTATTTTCGATTGCATATGCATTGCATTTCTCGGAACAAATAACCACCCACATACTACATGGCGCACACACAAATCTCACCATTTCTGAAATGTTTCACCCCTCGGCTCAGTCTGCATCCTCAAGTGCTGACAGCCCCTTCCAAACACCTCCTTGATACTTGGATATCTCTACACTGTTACGTCACACACGTACACAGTCACACACAAACAGACGGGCATCTCACTCACAGTCGGACTGTAGTATTCATCTGTCTCTTTCACATCTTTCTTTCGGTTTCCGGAGCTTCTAGTCAAGGCAGACAGCTCGGCAAGGGGCTAAGGTCTCTCCAGTCTGCCTGGGTGTATTTTTAGAGCCTCAGCACCAGAAATACTCCTCAGCACCAGAGACTTGACAGTTTGAATGTGTGCACAGGCTTTCAGAAAATGTTTATAAATTTCTTGAGCAATTTGGCAAGGACGACAGGACGTGGCCATGTAGCGAGTCAGAATAAATAAAGAAATAATCCCTCACAAAGCCAGAAACCCCAGACTGTTTCAGAAGATTTTCACACTTTGAGCATATAAAGCGCACTCTGGGGACAGATAGCATTAATATTTCAGATTTCTTTGGGGAGAAATGGATTTTCTGTGTAGATCTATATGGTATCCTTAACCTGGGAACACTTCTCTCAAAATTGCATTTGTAAGCAAAAATTGTCCGGACATTGCTTATCCAAAAAAAAAATATATATATATCTGAAGGTGATTAATTTTCCATCAATGGTGAAACCGAAGACCCCATAGTAATGTTTAAACGTCTCCTTTCAGAGGTAAATGGATGCTACAGCGCCATTGCTTTTCAAATGATGTTCAATTGAGTCATCATAAACAAAGCGACGTTGTCTGACAGGACCACAATGGAAGCAGAGAGGCGAAGGGTTATATCAGCAGACTCAAATATTGACTTTGAGACACATTAGCAAAACCATTCACCCTCAGTCTAAAAAAACTTTAATTTAGGGTCTGTCATTTGGATGACCTTTTCCACATTTGTATGTAAATCCCCTAATTACAATATCCAAAGTATTTAACCCTCTGCCACAGACCACGACAGATTAAGACTTAGCATGGGAACGTTCTGATTCAAAAGTAGATCTGGGTGTCACACAACAGGTCACTAATTGGATATTATTTATCAAAAATTGGCTCATAAGTGAAATGTAATATAAAATTGAATAAAATAAGCCAGCTTGATCCATCTTAATTTGAACGAATTATCCTCAACCAGTGTTTGTTTTCTCCTATTTTTCGTCTTTTGATGAAAATATCCTTTAATATAAATTGAGTAAATATTTCATTGTCATTTTAACCCCTTAACTGTCACCCCCCCTTTTGATAATTTACATTAAAATGCACTATACAAACTTAAATGGTTGTAATTCAAGAATGCTTTGGAATACAGACCTAAGTTTGGTCTTGTTTTAAAGAAAACAATCAGCAGATTATTACTGAAGTGAAAGCACTTCAATAAATTAAAGTATGAAAAAGTTATGGAAGTTATAATTTACAGTAAATCAAATATACTTTATAAATATATTTTTTTTAATATAAAATAAATATTTTACAAAATATTTTTTACTATAAAATTACTATAAAATGAAAGCTATATATCTAACCAAGTTGTGTTCCAAATTTCAAGTTGATATCACAAAAATTGAAGTTCCCATGAGATTTTGTTTAGGCGTAGTACCAAAAATAGCCACCGGGTGCCATTGCATTCCATTGAATTTAATTGTATGCAATCTGCTGTAACAAATTCATAAATTTCTATCCAAATATCACTTCTGTCACTAAATATGGAACCTTGAGACTCAGACCTTTCTGACAATATGTGTTTTGTCAATATTAGAAAAGGTTTTGATAATAAATTATGAAAGATGATGCCCAAAAGGGGAGGGGCCTAATAAAAAAATACCGTTTCTATGGTAACGCAACATCCAATTTCAAAACGGTTTTCACAGGATGAATTCTGAGTTCGAAAGCTTTCAAATGATACCTAATTTATGATAACTACTAAAATATGTGATATAATAATAATAAAAAAAAATATTTATATATATATATAATATATATTATACTTTTTAGAGGACTTCTTACTTTACTTTTTAAAATATAATTTTATCTTTTTTTATTGACAAATACTAGATTGTTTTATTATGAACTTTTAGCATTAAAAACCAAAGTTTCAATTATAAAAAGTGTGTGCGTCGACTTTTTGTGACAAAGGTCCGAAACTCCTGTAATGACGTTGATTTTTTGAGGCGCACTCTTGTCATAAATTCATATATTACTGTTCAAACATAATTTGTAATAAAAAAACAGCGCTAAAATATCTATTTAGGAGTCTTAGACCTTTCCAACGATATATAGTTTGTCATAATTAGATTAGGATTTAATAGTAATATAGCGAAGTAAAGTTAGATATCCCGTGTACGGGATCGTGACAGTTAATAATTTGGGTCATTACATTTTTACAAATAATTTTGTTTCTTCATATTTTTGTTATCAGTAATATGCATTAGTGTGTTTTCATTATTGTGTTACATTTTATGTTTAGTTAATTGCATTGTTTTAGTGTCATGTGTTTCCCTGATGGTGTTTTGTCTTTGTGTATGACCATGTGCACCGTCTATATACAAGTATTGACCATGTTTTATGAACTGGCCGCTTATGATGAGCTCTGATTCATCATGTGGCGTTCTGTTGTGCAACCTACTGTATATTATTGTGGTGGTTATTGGTACATTTTAAGGTAAAAACGCAGATTTTAGTATATGAACACTATATCACTTAAAGTCCTCCTGTGGTGAAAATCAAGTTTTTAATGTTGTTTATATGTCTATGTGGTGTTTTTAATATGGTTTAAGACAAACCATGTACAAATTCACAAGTCAACACCATTGCTGAGTATTTTCTCCTTAAAACTGCAGTGAACCAAAGATTGTCTCTAAAACATGGTTTGAAATCTTGTAACCAACCACGACAACGTGTGATCGTCAGCGAGAGGATCTCTGAGCTGGTGTGAGTGAGTGGAGGCGGTGCTAATTTGCATAGAACCGCGTATACCAAATGAGGCAAGTGTGTAGAGTTATATTCAAGCTATTTTAAGACATGAAGGATTTTTTTTTCCAAGGAAAAAACTTTTAAATATGTAATTTTGGTGATCAAAGATGAGTTTTAAGGGATACAATTATTGACTATATGGGGACTTGAATTAAATATAACTGCACAAATTGTCAGTATTTTTTATGGTGAATTTCTGGCAACCACAGCTGCTAGTTTTTTTGTTTTTTTTTACAGTAAATTTAACAGGATATTTTATACAGTGTATCCTTGTTGAAAAAAAGTAGCAATTTATTTTCAAAACATTGTTACTGACCCCAAATTTTTGAGCGGTATTGGATATGTACGAATATCAACAACATGAAAATCGCATGATGCGTCTTCTTCATCTCATCTTTGTTATCGTTGACTAGAAAATAGTTTATTTTTTTTCAGTAATTTCATTGACAAGATTAACTGTCATTAGTGTCATATACCTTGACTTGCCAAAAACGGTGTCCTTCCGGAGCCTGTTTTGCTGTGACAGCCGCTGTGGAACGCTGCACTGTCACACTCAAGAATGTCAGAGACCAGTTCTGTCTAGCTACGATGAGGGCAGAAAGCCACACTCTCCAGGGGTCCTTCCAAGAATAATTTGGCCTTGCGGTTGAGTTTCACTGCAGTGCAATCATGGGAGGTTCAGGTCAAAGGGCTGTTTGAAGGGTAATAATCCATTAGGCCCCACATCACTCATATCTCACATATTTACAAACAACAAGGGTGTCTAAAGTGAAGGTGGCAACTCTGGGTATACCTGAGCGCTGATATGAAATAGCACACCACGAGCGCTATTCTTTTGGAGGATGAATACGATCAGGCCAAGTTCACAAAGGGCTGAGGCTGGAAGAGAACAAACAGTAGACTGCAAAAAGAGGCGCTTTTATTATAATTGAGAAATGAGCCTCGCCGTCTGGCCTTTACAGCTGGCCAGAGATGACTTACACTTGCGCTGAAGTAAAATGGTTTCATTTTGCATTTTTAAATTGCCTCTATTCTAATCTGTTTTCAAAGCCTGTCCCTTTAGCCTATCAGGTGAAATATTAATTGTCTGAGAGGGAGTGTGTGCCTATCAGGCTGAAATCAGAGCCTGTAGTTACTCCCTTCTGAAACAACAAAGGGCACGGCTTTTTTTTTTTGCACATGCGATTGTTAGGGCAGCGTGACTGTAGGACGACAGAGGAAGAGAGAGGGGAGAGATTTATGCGTTTATAGGCAAGCTGTCACTGACGCATCATAATAACGCATCATTTCCTCGAAGATCGTATGGAGGGTGCCGTTAATTTGATGTCATTTGCGGGGATCGGAATATTGATACGCCGATGATTTAATAGGTACAGGCCGCTGAGCTGTAAACATTCAACCATAAATATCTGACCAATAATAAACACCTCATTAGAGCAAGTCGTCAAGCTAGAATACTCTGCCATTATATTACATTATTAAAGGCACATGTGGAGATTCATCCACCTGAGAATACATTTTAGATTTAGTCAACAAACATCCCATCTAGTATTACTTAAACCTGGTTATTATGGTAATAAGTTGTATATTATAATATAATTAATATTCAAGCACCAGTATTCAGGCCACTTAACAATACTACACAATTTATGCAATGAGGGTGGCTTACAAAACATAATGAAGAAATATGAAGTACTCCTAAAATGATGTACACAAAACATAATTATATGACATTAAAAGACATTCAGTGACTTTGGCATAATTGTTTCAATGCGTCAACAATTTATTAAACTTAAAAAAGAATAATATTCATATATATTTATATTCTCTATGGGGTCTGTTAATATTTTTAAAGCTACTGAGGTTTTATCAACCTTCAAACCAAGTAAATGGGCCGTTGTAACTCTCCAAACATAAAATACTCAACAACACATAAATCACAACAAACTAACAAGACAAGCAAAGATACGGTGTGTGATTATGCATGTTATGTGCATGTGTTTCCCAGCAGATTTGAACTCTATGCCACAGCGGATTTTATCTCTGACATTTGACAAGGTAAAGGACACCCGAGATTGGTCTCTGGTGACCACAGGCACCAGTACCTGACAGAAAATACCATGCACATCTTTTTTCTTAGCAGGTCATCCACCTACCCTTCAGACGAGCCCGAGAACTCGAAGCGACTGGAGATGCCACTCTCATGCCAGAGAAACGGTTTGTGTTTTTCTCGGTCACAACGTGTCTGTAACATCCATTGTTGCAGACTGAAGAAACAGCAGGAATGACAGGAAAGAACTCGATGGGGCTTCCTCAAACTTACTGCAGCGTACAGAAAGTTTTGTGGATTGCCATTGATCGCTAAAACGTTGTGCCTTATAGAAATTACTTGGAGAACATTTCCAGGAAGGCGTCCTTGTGAGCGAATCAATCTCTCTCACACCGTGAGCCAACCTGGAGCAGTCAGCTTCAATTTCATTCACAATGCTTACCCACCAGCCCAGCGCTGTGTTCCCTATGCTGGTAATTGAGGAACTTGTGTAAATTGCAAACAAAAATAATATATATATATATATATATATATATATATATATATATATATATATATATATAATTCAAAGGCTTCTTCTTCTCCTTCCATACAGTCACCGAATAATTTAGGGCAAATTCCAAAAACCGCCATTATTTTTTTATTTTTTTTTTTTATGAGAACACTGAGATTGACAGTTTTGACACTTATTCTGTGTGGACAACAAAAGCTAAAAATGAGATTCCAGCTTGTCTTTAGTTTGTTGAGCTGACAGAGTGCAGTGAGAACAATTGTTGAATAGAAGTGAGGGTTTTGTGTGTGTGTGTGTGTGTGTGTGTGTGTGTGTGTGTGTGTGTGTGTGTGTGTATGTGTGTGTGTGTGGTGCGCCTCAGGGCCTGGCTAACTGCAGGAGGGGAAGCAGTAAAATTGTTGCACGGGAGATCAACAGTATCTGGTGTGAAACATGAACGTGTCTTCCAGGCTAAACTGAGATTTTCATGTTTCCTGTGGCCTGGTTGAGTAACAGACACACGTCACATACGCTCTTCTCCCTTCAGCTATTCTCAATCAAGAGTAAAGGTAAGCGTAAAAAACGGAGGAAACTGTTTCTGCTCTGGGGAGAATGTTACACAGTTGGCCAACATTCAGCAGAATGACAAAAAATGGGAAAGACTTTAAACATATTTTACAGGGCAAATTCACTAAACTCTTGCATCAGTTTTGTGTATGATAGTTTGGCAAAAAAGAAATGTCTTATTCACTAAACAGCCACAATCCAGTTTAACCAGATGCTAAATATAATAGTGGTACACTATTTAAGTCATTATCATTATTCTCAGCACAAACATGCTATCTATGCAGATTACGCTTATTTGAGGTCAGTACTGCAAAATTTCCTTTAAAAATTTGTTTGTGTGCATTTTCTATTGATTAGGAAAATGATCATCAAATTATTACAATTCTAGCTGATACCAATTAGCTGATAAATAATTTAATGTTAAGGCTGATAACTGATAAAAGCTAAAAGCTAGTCGAATAATAACAATAAAAACATTGAAAACTAAAATCAATAATCAAAACATTTAACAGTGCAACTAAATTATTAATGTTTTAAAGATTTTTTTTTTAAAGAAATTAATTATCATTATTTTCATTATTTACCCTCATGTTGTTCCAAAACGTTCTTTTTTTTCCTGTGGAACATAAAAGAAGATATTCAGACAAGTGTAACTGTCTTTTTTGTCTATACATTTGACACCAACAAACGTTCTGTATCGTCTATGCAGCGATCGGCGTTTCAGGCTCTTTTAACCTCAAAGCAGGATGGCGTGGGAGACACCACTTGCTCAAAATTGGCCAAACCACTTCACCTGCAATACATTGAACGATCCCTCCGCCTAGACACCTTTCTAAGGCAGACTGATGTACCAGTATATTGTGCATCCCTACTGATTAGCATAACTCCTTTAGTGACCTGGGGCCTATTTTTTGTTTTTTGTGCAAACATTCCTAACACCTTTTTTGATTCCACAGTGGCTCAGGGGAAGTGTAATATTGACGGGGCAGGTAAGTAAACATACTAATCTTTCAACGATCAATACAGCATTCCAGTGTCTCTTACTCTTGAGTGTACACTTCTCTCACATTCTCTCTCTAACCCCCTTCATATGTTTTCTTTCTTGTCTTTCTTTCTGTGGAGACCTGCTGCAGTATAGTGGCCTTGGGGATTGGTTGAGGTGCCAGAGGCTTGTCTCTTCCTAACATCCAGAACAGATGCCTTATACTAACAAACTCAAGCGCCAGCCTCGACGTCCTCCGAAAAAAAACACCCTCACACTCTCTCTCACTCACCAGCGATACTGACACTGAAGTCCCCTAAAGCCTCTGAATGTGCAGCTGGCACAGCGGGAAGGCCTCATCCCAAAGCTAATCTGGACAGGTGACGTGCAAAACAGCACAGCACCTCTGGACATGTTTCTACTTTATGTTGCTCTTTTCCAAATCCCACACTTAATGGCTCTTCTTTAAGTCTCTTGGCAGATATTCAGGTTCTCTGCACATGGATGTCACTCAAAAATGTAATGGCTATTTTTCTCATTTTTTTCCCCCTCGTTCTTTCTTTTCAAAGATAACTTTCAACTGCAAATCTGAATTTACGTGGGAAGTACAAAGGGGCTACTTGAGCATGTTCAAATATGCTAATCATTAAATTTAGCTGAAAGACCAACGCACACAGCAGAGAACTTTGATGCGTTCATTTACAACATGCAGTTTCTTTTAAGTTGTTCTTGTCTTTTGTTGTGGTTAACAACTGTTTGACCCTGTGCTGTCTCAGAACATCAATGGGAGTGTTTACACTTGGGTAATTCATGCGTTTTTACTGAAGGGACAGCTATCAGGTCATAAAAAGACCACTGTTCAAAAGTATGGGGTCAGTACGATTTAAAAGAATACTTTTTTAAAATACTTTTATTCAGCAAGGATGAATTAAATTGATCAAAAGTGACAGTAAAGACATTAATAGTGTCACAAAAAATTCCATTTCAAATTCTAGTGAACTTTCTATTCATCAAAGAATCCTGAAAAAATGTATCACGGTTTCCACAAAGATATTAAGCAGCACAACTGTTTTCAACATCGATAATAATAAATGTTTCTTGAGCAGCAAATCAGCATGAATTATTTATGAAGGATCATGTGACAATGAAGTAATTGCTGAGTTATACCATAACGGGAATAAATAACATTTTACAATATATTAAAATGGAAAACAGTTATTTTAAATTGTGATGATATTTACTAAATTTTTTACTGTATTTTCAATCAAACAATGTAGCCTTGGAGAGCAAAAATCTTACAGACCCCACACTTTTGAAAGGTAGTGGTGGCACATTGGTTATCAGCTGATATTAGAGATTTTTTTCATTCTTTGAAATCAGCTGATATTGGAAATATAATTGTGTTCATGCTCATTTCCACATTTATTTTCACACTTAGACTACCACCATCTGTCAGCATCTAACGCTCACACGTTAATCAATAAAAACACTAATCATTTAATAACACTCTTAAAATGTAATCTTTAGTCATTCTCAAACTGAATATCCATTTTCATACTATAGATCATAATGTTGGTATGCCTACATTCACTTGTAGCATTTAAAATGATTGATTTTAGTTTTTAAGTTATTTAGACAAAAAAATATATAGAATTATAGACACAGCCAAGTATAACCATAACAAAAATATGCTTATCAGCTTATCACCTGTATCAGACGTAATTATAACATTTTTGCATCCCTATTGGATGTGACCCACCCAAGTGTAAATTCCTCTTATAGCAGTTGTTGCCTTTGGTACAACAATCCTCAAAGCAATTTTTTAGCAATTTTTGCCACCTCCTGTTCTGAATTTTTGTGAGCCACACTTCAGCAGAAAAATGTCAACAGCCCAAATACTCCTCACCTGATAACTTTCACTCAAAGTACAAAACTTTGAATTTATCAGGTTCGGCCAAAGTGCACGAAACCCCTGGAGGCCATAAAACAACCCACAAACACATTTAATTAATCTGCCATGAATGTGTTACACGTATCCTCCTTTAAAGCTGGGTTATTATTTAGTATCTAGCGTTATGGTTAAATTAAGAAGAGAAACAGGCGCAGCTTGCCTGCATTTTAATTATCCCCCTCTGCAGGCGAAATAAACCCACTTCTCATCCACTGCCAAGTGGTCCACCACCTACAGGAAAAGCAGCAATGCTTCAGTTCTGGAGAGAGATGCTCAGCTCAGCTCCAGCTCCCAGAGTGTCACTGCAAATGTGACCTGCAGATGGGCGATGGTCTCTGGTGACAGTCGTGATGTTGTTGGCTATCAAAACACACCATGAAGAACACAGAGGATGAATTAAAGCAGTGGAATAGTTCAATCTTATCACCTAAATGAGTGTACAGAGACGTTTTTGTGCATGTAATATTAAAATGTAATCTAGCATAGCAACACAACACGATGTGATACAATTATTATTTTTTTTTGTATGAATGAATGATTCGGACACTTAGTTCGCTAATTAATTCACTATGAACAAAGCAAACTTTTCAGCACTATACATATACTGGTGAGCATGTTGTTATTTCCTTAACACAGATTGCAAAATATTATTTAGTCGCAATAATGTGACTGTGAGAGAAAAAAAGTTATTGTTACCAGAAAAGCTACACTATTATGAAAACAGATGAACTACTGTCATGCTACTGAAAAATGGTATGTTGATAAGGTGAAACTTTAGATTAGGGTCCAATTCTTACTATTAACTAATTATTGACTTTTGACTCAATAAACTCCTAAGTACTACTTATTAATACTAAGTAAGGTAGTTTAGGTATTGGGTAGGATTAGGAATGTAGAAAAAGGTCATGCAGAAAAAGGCATTAATATGTGCTTTATAAGTACTAATAAACAGCCAATATTCTAGTAATATGCATAATAATAAGCAACTAGTTCATAGTGAGAAATGGACCCTAAACTAACATCACAAACCTTGCTCACATATATCATGATGCCAAAGTCTGCAATCAGAATTCTGAGATTATGAACTATGGTGAATGTCACAGCATATTCCTGGATCTTTGTTGATCCCGGAACAACATTCCAATCAACCAATCAGCTTTGAGAGACAAGTTTACAGTTTATGTCAAGTTTTGGCTTACAACCAGGGTTAGGTACAGGGTCATTTCCCTCTGATTTTAGGGGACAAAATCAAAATATGTTGATCCAGGAACATGTCTTACTTGGCAAAATCACGGTTACCATGAACTATATGACCTACAATATGAACTAAAAAAAAAATTCCAGATGATCTTATTTCTTGACTTTTCTCTGAATTTGATCAGAAACATCTGAGACAAAGCTAATACTGATAAGTAAAACATATATCTTAAATTTCCTGAGCAATGAAAGATGAAAAATATATATTTTCCTCTGGAATCCCATCATAATAACATCCATGGCTACGCAGAAACATCTACCCTCACTGCTTTATGAGAATTCCCTCTATCTTGATATATCTTCACCTTGTTTGTCGTCTTTTTTTAATAAGTTATCAATTGTGACCCAGCTGCCTGCTTGAGCTCGTGAGCTCTTGCACAAACATGCCCCTCGCCATGTCGGAGGTTTTCAGGACAAAGGCAGAGCTAGAGGGAGCAGCAGAGGTCGGGCCTGAGTGCTTGTCTTGTTCCCCTTCTGTTTTAAGCTGATTCACAAGCATTCTAATGAGCTTACGGCCTCAGACTTCTCCCGAACCTTTGAGAACCTGGCAGGCTCCTTAGATTCCCAGCATCTCCTTTCAGACGAAAACGCTCTCAGTTCTGCCTGGTTTGATTGAGACGTAAACCCGCAAAAGTGTGTGCACGAGCACTCGAGAGTATATCTGCCGTCTGCACTCAGGTTGTCAGGTATCATGTCAAGTTACACGGCTGGTCCAAATGTCTCTCTGCAGCACTTTGAAGAGCGCCGTGCGTTGGTGGCGGTTTAATTGATAAGCTAAGAGGAGTCACAAAGGGGTGAGAGTCAAAGAGGTTGAATTATACTATGACTCACTGCACTGCAGACATATTTCCACAGAGCCCACAGTAAAACAGTGCTCGAGTGTGACCTTGAGCATGAAAAATCCAATTCTTGATACTCTGTGAATGGAGAACTGTTACCACAGAAGTGCATTTCACTTACAAGAGTTTATTATCTCATCTGCTGGAATTTGCATTGCGGTGAATATCTTGTGGCATTCTGCTTTGAAGGCCAAAAAAAATAAAATAAAAACACAATACAGAGTGTTATCATCACAATACAGACTTGATTAGTGTTGGGGAAGTCACTCAAAAATAATTCACGACAATAATTCTCCAAATTTTTCAAGATTATTTTATTGATTATGTCATGGAAAGGTTACTTTTGAAGTTACTTTCTAAAAGCTCCTTTAAACCAAAAAAAATTACATCTTATCTGTGCACATACTGTATAGGCTACTGTAGCTAATGTACAATACATGCTGGATGTTTCTCAAAAACACAAAATCGAATTGAAAAATTTAATAGGCTGAAAAACACGTTGCATTTTTAAATGCAATATATATATATATATATATATATATATATATATATATATATATATATATATATATATATATATATATATATAAAGAAAATATATAAAAATATATTTTTTAACCAAAATATGCAATTGTGAAGTAATCACTATAACTCTAAATGATAAGAGGAAACTGCAATGCTGAACCAATGTGGTCACTAAATATTAAAATCATGCAGCCTTTTAATGAGGCTTCCTTGTTGTTGTCTGGCAAAACTGGCATTTACAAAACAGTCGCTTTCTATTTATTCCTCTACTATAATTATAATTATAACTACCTGCTTCACATTATACAAACTCCTTCACTTGCAACCTTGACTTGGAACCCACAGCTTTCTCATTTCCTCTTTTTCTTCCCACAATCAGTTATATCCGGGCGAGGGGATACTTATCATGTAGCAGATAAGATTAAAGTCTGGAGTCTGAAACATTTACATCTTCAAATCAGATCTCACTTTAGAAGAGGTAGCAGTGTTTTGGTTTTCAGGGCATGGTCGATCATCCATTATGTTTAAAAAACCAGCTTGACCACCTTAGCCATCTTGTTGACAGCTATAATAACCAGTTTGGGCCTGCTAGAAACCAGCTATCATGCTTCAAAAGACAGCTACAGGCTTTATGCTATACAGTAGTGTGAATAAGTTAGGACACCCATGCTAAAGTTGCCTAAAAAGAGGAATAAAAAATCATCTTTTGGAAATTGATCTTAATGCCTTAATTAGAAAAATGAGGAAAAATCCAACCTTTAAGGACACCAATTTTCTTTGTGTATGAATAATGTATCATAAATAAATAAATTTTCTTCCTTAAAATACAGGGTGCATAAGTCAGCCCCCCCCCCTATGTTAAATTCCCATAGAGTCAGGCAGATTTTTATTTTTAAAGGCCAGTTATTTCATGGATCCAGGATAATATGCATCCTGATAAAGTTCCCTTGGCCTTTGGAATTAAAATATCCCACATCATCACATTCCCTTCACCATACCTAGAGATTGGAATGGGGTACTTTCCATAAGATCATCTTTCAATGCAAATCAAACCAGCTATTAGGCTAACTGAAATAACACCATGCCAATCTCTAGGTATGGTGAAGGGAATGTGATGATGTGGGATATTTTAATTCCAAAGGCCAAGGGAACTTTATCAGGATGCATATTATCCTGGATCCATGAAATAACTGGCCTTTAAAAATAAAAATCTGCCTGACTCTATGGGAATTTAACATAGGGGGGGCCTGACTTATGCACCCTGTATTTTAAGGAAGAACATTTATTTATTTATGATACATTAATCATTCACAAAGAAAATTGGTGTCCTTAAAGGTTGGATTTTTCCTCATTTTTTTAATTAAGGCATTAAGATCAATTTCCAAAAGATGATTTTTTATTGCTCTTTTTAGGCAACTTTAGCATGGGTGTCCTAACTTATTCACACCACTGTATTTTCCAGAAGGCCAGGTGTCATTTATTAATTTACACCATCTTGTTGTTGTTCATACACATATTCTTATGTAGGCAGCCTCAGTATTCAAGCCTCGGCCTGTTCAGCATTTACGCCAGTGTTCACTGACAGCGCGCCTTTAAATTGTAGCGAGATCCTCCATCCTCACACACACACAAGGATACGACTACTGAATTCTAAGATGCGCGTCTGAGACAGGAAGCAGCACTACGCCATGACAACCGCAGGCCCAGCACTTGACGTGATGTCAGCCACAGTGACAGGCGGGTTTCGAAGCTCAGCGGGCTACAGACAGGCCAGCCTCAGCCCCTGACAGGATCTGTCTTTAGGGGAAAAGCCGCCTCTGTCCAGACGGTCCGGCAGCCTGACCTCTGCGCCCTTGTGCATGTTGTTTACCTTCAGAAGTTGGCACCCGGACAAACACGGGGCTCTGATTGGTTGGCCAGGGCCAGGGGCTGGAATTGACATGGCAGAAGGGGGATGGAACACCTCGCTTCAGCCCACGGGTCCCCCTGGGTCTGCCAAAAACTAGAGGAGAGAAGTGCAGACCTACTGACCACAGGATCATCATAGACTCACTGCTGCGCTGCATTTGAGAATAGGAGAAAATATGTTTCGTTTGACTTTGAGCTGATGCACGTTTTCACTAATTAGATCCTTCACAATAAACAGAGCCTGCTGAGTTATTCTCACCGGCTGCATTTACATTGTCAACCAATTCAGATCTTTTTGGCACAGATCTCTATACAGAAGCCTCAGAGTAAACAACAAAGCAGGTAACTGTGAGATAAAGTAAGTCATATTGTGAGACATGTAAGTCAACACTTATGAGAAATAGTTAAAATTATCTTTTTATTCGTTTTTTGTCTTGGGTGGAAGCAGGCATCAGATCTTGTTGCATTCGTCTAAACATTTTACATACATTTTTGTCAACAATAATATTCATTTTCTAAAAACTATATGGATTACTTAAAATTACGTTGTTACTTCTTTTGCTCTGAGCCAAGAATTTGTCTCAGACACCAAACCTGTGTTTGAATACGCATATCTCTATTCTATATAGTGAAAGCAGCATGTGAAATTATTAGTATGTCTGAATTCACTGTATTCATAAAACAGTATAGGCAAATAAAGTGTCTAGATGACCTACTAGTACTTATGCCATGATTCTGAAGTTCAAATCCAATTACACTTTATGGACACTTTACTATCCATAGACCATGGGAGGGTAGTCGTGGCAATGCCAAAATGATGGTGGATGTAAATTCATACTGGATTCTTACTACACACATTCATGCTTGATAATATTCATACTATACACATATGCATACTTTTGTAACAGTCGTGAAGTTCCTTATTAAATGTAGAATCTATTCAGACAGTATATGAGATTTCAGTTTCAGTAGATGAGTAGAGAAAGGTAAAAGACAGCTGAAGGCCCAAACAAAGGTGCAAACTAGCCAAAATGTGCAAATATTATGTGAAATATTCATTTTTACATGG
The DNA here is from genome assembly GCA_026230005.1 of Gila orcuttii. Taxonomy (NCBI): domain Eukaryota; kingdom Metazoa; phylum Chordata; class Actinopteri; order Cypriniformes; family Leuciscidae; genus Gila; species Gila orcuttii. The sequence goes on along the minus strand of JAPDVR010000012.1, from coordinate 34,177,613 downwards.
TCTATCAGAAAAAATATTGATTTTGTGTCAAAATAGCAGATGTGTGCATTAGACATTAATATAAATGTAGCCACGTACACTTTTTTTTTTTTTTTTTTTTTTACTATGTTTCATTTAATCATATGGTTTCTTGTTATCATTTTCCCCTGTCAAATTGAGTGTGTTGAGCTAATATTGTGCATGGGTGTCTTTTACAGTCGGAATACATTTGACCTGTCACTGGAACAGGTTAAAGAGAATGGACAGCAATTACACGCAAACCCACACGGTTTTCCAGGTTTATGATCCATGCTTTAGATTCTCATGGGGAGCATTAACACATGAATTATTATGCAAAGTTATTCAATAGATGCATAATTATGCAAAGTCATTTTAAATGACAGCCAAGTCTGTTGCTTCACGCTCATTGTTTTGCAAATGCGGCTGATGATTCCGTTATCTGTCTCTAGCTTAGCAACACCTGTTTAAGTGTAATTAAAACAAACTTTGACATGGGATTTTGACTGTGGCAATCAAGACAATCTTAAAGCGCGCTCAAAACTCGATAATGATGGTGTAATGACTGCCCAAAGATGAATTTCCAAACATGCATTTTCAAGCCTCGACAAAGCTTCTATCGCTCCTGCCTTACAGAGCGAGAGAATGAGCTGTAGAACAATTCACACAGCTTCGCTCTAGTTTAATGATTAAGTCTTTCTTTTACATAAGGCAGCAGGCTACACAAACTAAGCAGTCTTAGACAATGAGTCACTGTGAAATTGTTGGATTATGTTGTTTTTAAAGCTATTTTAAAGCTATATCTATTGTGATTCACCTTTTTGGCCTTTTCAGGCCATTATCAGTGGTATATGTCAGGAATCCAAAATAAGTTAGCAAATCAGAAACTAGCTAAAAAAACATTACATGCTAGACAGAATGTTGGGAATACACTCTTTCTATAACAACAATAACAATTAACAATATTTTACAGTATTACACAAGTCATCATTATATTGTTATTTCAGGTGATCAGCTTTTCACAATGAGATTGACATTTTGTTTTGTTAAATGTTGAGATGTTTTATAATATACGATGCACTTTCTCAACAACTAAAGTCATTTTCATTTACTAAAATGAGATGCAATTTTAGAGGAGCAAAACTGACTAGAACTAATGAATATGACATGCTGTAAAATTGACTAACTGTATTAATATAAAAAAAAAAATAATAATAATAAAAAACCAAGCGAAAAAGTTGTTAGAAGTTTAAATCAGATTTTCCTAACATGAGTTAATCATCTAATGCCACATGCCTTTTATTATCATCCGGCATCTGTCTTCATTACTTTGTAATGCCAATGCATTCTAATAATCTTTTTGTCAGCTTGAACAGAGTGAGAAATATGATCAGGGATTATATTATAATCTGTATGAATCACTTGATTTTGTAAACAGTTAGGGAAATGCCTGATTAAATGTCCCTTTAATGAACTGCAGCAGCTAAACGCTGCTCGAAAATGCCATTTAATGTTGTATGTATGCAAAGAGACCCAAAAAAACGGCATTCTAGCAAGTAACCCCATGAACTTTCTTGGCTCTCTCAACAACTGCAGGCTACAAATGTAGACCAAGTGTGAAACAGCATCTTTGAGCTTTCTGGGGGTGAAGCACAGTAAGCGAGAGCAGAAATAAAGAGAAGTTTGATAATCCCACAGGCTAAACGGTAATGTAAGTTAAATCCGACCTAATAGCTCATACCCAGCTCTCAAAGGGTCAAAGTCAATAACCTATTACATGGATTAAAGGAGACCCTCCATTTCACATATGGCCCTTCACCAGCCAACAAATAGCTTCTGATTTTTATTCATTGGTTTCTATCACAGGGAGATAGTTGGTAAAGAATGTGTCAGAATCAATCTACGGTCAGATACAGAGACTCAACGCATGCCAGTCTCATGCTGTTCACTTTAACACCAAACCCTCCACACAAGCACAGAGCGAGACAGAGAGCGAAAACTGAAGGGAGAGACCGAGAGAATTCCCATTCAGCTTACTGTCTTATGCAACAAACGGAGAACACAACAAGACCAGGCAGTTGGTGGAACACTGAAAAACACCTGGGGTGTTTATAGTTCACGCAAACATAAAAAAGGAAGATATTAAGCACAATGTCCCAGCTGCTGTTTTTTATATAACGACTACAACTGTACTTAGACCCATTTAAATTCATTGTATGGAAAAGAGCAGCATGAACATTTTATTTTTGTGTTCCACAGAAGATAAATATCCCTTTAAGAGTTTTTTTAGCAGTTTAATTATATGCTGAAAATCCAGTTTAAGGCCTTGGAGGGTATTTGTTTTACATGAAGATGTAATGGGACAAGCCAGTGATTTTATTGCAGTGGAAATATCTGCATTTTTTTAATAACTACCGGTGAGAAAATTTATCGGCCAAATTACCTACTGCTTTTTATAAACAATGGGGTAATGTAGTCATTTAATTCCTGAATGAAGCCACATCTCTGTAATTCCTGAATTAAAAAAAAAGTAAGATTTCTATTTAAGACTTTTATTCAGCTTTGGTGCATTCAATTGAAAAGTAAAGACCATTATAATGGTTCAAAAATATTCAGTCTCAAACAAATACTTTTTGTTTGAACTTTCTATTCACGAGAGAATCCTGAAAAAATTGTATCACAGATTCAACAAAAATATTAAAGCTACACTGTGTAAGTTGATTCTTAGCAGAAAAACTTTGTTCTTTCAAAATTAAATGTGCTCATTAATGTGTAATTACTTCCACCAACTAATCAAGTATTCTCTTAAGCGTAGAATCTGCCATTCAGAATACATACGAGCGAGTCGCTCGATGTCAGGGTTCACCATCTATATTTGCACTACATTCCCCAGAATCCTCTTTGGCACACCTGCAATTACTCTCCCCGGATTACCAATCACCTGCACCTGTTCACAATCATCAACCTCTGCATAAAAACACTCACCACGGCCTCAGTCTTGGTCAAGCCTCCAACAGGAACAGACCATTTTCCGTTGTCTCCCGAAGTCTCTGATACTTCCAGTACCAGCCAAGTATATACTCACCTGTGAATTACTAACCTCTGTATTCCTGTTCCACTGTCTTCAGAAATCCTGTCTGGATCCTTGTTCCTCGAGACCCTGTATTCTCCTGAGCCCCTGTGTTCACGTCGAGTTGTCTGGTTCGTGATTGCATCTGAAAGAGAAAAGACAAGTATTAAAGATCTGTGACTGCTTGACATCAGTTAACCTGAAGAGGACCCGCTCACCTGTAATCTGCCCCGCACGTAGTGATCTTCACCGAATCTGCACCTGAACTTTGAAATACTCACCCTTGCACTTGTCACGTTAAATAAAGTTGTGTTTTGGATTCACTTACCTCTGTCTCCGTGCCTGTATCCTGACACTCGAATGGCGGCAGCCATGTTGCACCTCCATCTTGAAAATACATTAGCCAAAGAGGGACATACCCGGAAATTCAAGCTTTGCCTTTCGCGCTTTTACAGTCAGTGGCACCGTGACGAAAGCGAGGGGGAGATTACTCGCGACTGCCGGCAGATTTGAAAGCCCGTTGAAGATGGAGGATCACGCCTATTCTCGAGGACATGTAACAGAGTCGCCAAGTTTACCTTTCCCTCGCACCTCCGTCGCATCAACTGATCTCTGACTCTGCTCACAGACAAAAATTATGTAGCCTACGCTGTAAACATTGCCTTACACTATTAATCCTGTACAATATACAGAATAACGATAGCACTGATACTTTACTAACATTAGCTTGCATTCGTTTGCGAACCTGATAGCTGATGTTAGCAATGAAATGGTACAAAAACGTAAAACTATTATTCGTTTTACATAGAGGTCATAACCTACATGTTAACCTGTTAACCGTTGCCAGAGCACTGAAGCGTTTTTTTGTTTAAATAGTTCAAAGTTACTATCAGATAACTATCAGATTTATCTGACTAAACAACTAAATGCAATTTGTAATAGTTTTCTAAAGTAACCTCATCACTTAAAGGAATACTCATGGACGAAGTCGAACTAGAAGCCATGATAATCTTGGAATAATACGGCCACCGTAGGAGTTAAAACGCCCTTGGAATGGGAGGGGCTAGAAAGTAATATTTAGTTGGTAGTCATATACAATTTCACAGCTAGAATCGAGAAAATCTTACACAGTGTAGCTTTAAGTAGCACAACTGTTTTTAACATTGATCATGAGCACCAAATCAACATATTATGAGAATTATTTCTGAAGGATCATGTGACACCGAAATCTGGAGTAATGACTGCTTAAAATTCCGCTTTGACATTACAGGCATAAATTACATTTTAAAATATTTAAATAGAAATATGTTATTTTAAATTATTTTATTTCACATTACCACTGTTTTTATTTTCGATCAAATAAATGCAGCCTTAAATGTAAAAAAAAAAAAAAAAAAAAAACCTTTAAAAAAATCTTACTGAGCCCAATCTTTTGAATACTAGTATACATACAAATAAATAAAATTTATATGTATGAAATATTTTACAGAATTTATCATCACTGCTGTTTTCCACCTGGCTGTATGGGTGACTACGCAAGGAGCAAATTTCCAGGTTGGCAGAATGACAGCTTGATATCTGGGAATTCATTGACATCCGAACACATACTTTTCAGCAGGATATACACCACATTTACACAATGAAACCACAGTTTGAATGGAAACAAGACTCCATCAGACCCCCCATGAGGACAGTTCTACCTGGTGTGTTTGTTTTCTTTAGTATCATCCCAGACAGCAACATAGTGTCGGCCCAGATCCGGCCCACATCTGCTACACGTGAGATTTCAGCTGGCCGACACTATGTTGCTGTCTGGGACGTACATTTAGTAGAGATATTAATTCATCAGAATTCTTGTGAAAGTAGGACAGTGATCCTCAATATTATATAATTATTTTCTACCTAAAAGCTTCCAGTAATTACAAAGCCTCTCAGACACAAACACAATATTGGGCTCCTGTAACTGTTTTATTGCACAAACAATATACTTCATTTGTGCAAACAGTCCATTGTCCACTGGGCTTGTAGTGGCCGATAATTGATTCATGTGGGTGATTTTCTTAAATGACTCACTGCTCTTCTGGGAAAGGTGCTACTATGGGCTAATTAAAGGAGGTGATTATTGCATTGCTACAATGGGATAGTCAGGTTGGGAAAGGGTTGCAGAGCACGCAAAGGTTAATGATTATCTTCTCCAACACTATAATGAGATCACTAATCACCTGAGGTAAGGAGAACTTCAATACCCTCTCACAACAAGTAAGTTCTCTTGCTGAATCCAAATATCTTATCAAATAAACAAACTATCCACAACGAGCTTGATATAAACATGTTCTTTGTCATTTTCTACTCTAAATTTAGGTGCGTTTATGTTCACAAGAGATTTCGCTCCATGAGGGGTATAATGTATCCTGACATCCTGTTTATGACTGTCTTATGCTTTTTGTGAGATGAGATTAAAGTCACAGGATAAAAAAAAATGATGAAAGTAGGAAACAGAAAGGAGGAAAGTATAAGATTCTGCAACTCTTCCCTCCGTCTCAATCCTCCAAGCAGGAACTTCTCGGCAGAATTGTGTCGACAGGAAAATAAAATGCATTGATACATTTGAGTGAGAGAGGACTTGTGCCTGAAATAACAATCAAGCTTTGCTGACAGCCATCCACTTTTCTACCTGCAAACATGCGCATCAGATAGAACAAGCAACAGTGGGGCTCAATGTCTTGACATAATCAACACGGCACAGAAAGAAGGAGAGAGAGAAAGAGAGGAAAATGCAGGAAAGGTAGAGAGAATGCTAATTTTTGAATTTGGTAATGCTCAGAAATTGATTTTCCTTCGTGAAATGTCAGCAAAGAGCAGTCGGATTTGGGCAACCATGAGCGGAACTCGAATACTGGCACAGTTTCACAACCGCACTCGTATGAGCCAAAGGAAATGACAGGCTCCATTCGCCAACATCCCTCATAAATTGACACGACAAATAAGCTGGAAAATGAGAATAAAAATTCAAAGCTCGGAGCATTAGCCGGGGTTTGAGCTGGAGTAAGAGCGCAAGATAGGAACCCTGGGGTTTGGAGATGGATGTAGACTGAATGGGAGAATGTACCTTAGCGATTTCTACCTGCTGGGTCAGCTGGCAGGAGAAGTTCTGTTTATCCAGTCCGTTTCCTCAACAGCCCCACCACGACTAGAGCAGCAGGACTCTCTAAACTACCATTGCACAAATAGAGCATGTAGCCTACAGCCTTGGTGCTGTGTGGCCTTGCCTACTATGGCCTAATGGAGCAGGAGAGCTAGAAGATTGGTAAATGACAGACAAATATATATATATAAAACAAAACAAAACACTGATTAAAAAACTAGCTTAAAAAACACGGTGCCAACTTGAATACATATATACTATTCAAAACTAAATTCTCTTTAAAGAAATGAATACTTTTATTCAGCAAGGATGCATTAAATTGATAAAAAAGTGTCAGTAAAGACATCTAAAATGGTACACAATTTCTATTTCCAATATATATTGTTCTTTTGATATTTCTAATTTTAATCCTTAAAATAAAATGTATCATGGTTTCCACAAAAATATTAAACAGCACAACTATTTTCAACATTGATAAGAAAAAATTCTTCCAAATTCTCCCAAATCCAAATTCTTCCAAAAAAACATAAAGGAAATTATAATTTTGAAGAAAACAGTACCTTCTAAAACATTAACAATATTCATACTGATTAACACAGCATCCGTTTTGTCTGTCATCCTTTGGCTTCACTACAGTATATGATCATGCTATCATTCATTCAACTGCTATAAAACCATTCAAGCACGAAAAGATGCAAAAAAGAGTTACATCTGTACTGGCGCACTGTGACAGACACACACAATGAGTGTGTGCTGTGTGTGTAACGATTAGATCCAATGACGACGAAGACAAAATAACACAAGGTTTAATAGATACATCCAAATAGACCGCCAACATGCAAGATAGCATGTAAACATAAACACGAACAATACCGGCCACTGAACAGAACACAGGCAGTAACTTAAATACACAAAAGAGAACAGCTGTGATGAATAGTGTTAGTGTCCATGGTGACTAGAACAAAGGAGCACATATAACTCATGAAAACAAACAGAAAGTCCATGAAAACTAAAACAAACTGAACAAGACTGTGATAATATGAAATATGTAGTATTTATTATTAACACTTAATAATTAATTCATAAATATATATTTTTTGGGGAGGGAGTCACACCACATGATGTTTTACAACCATGTCTAACTTTGCCATGTCATAAAGAGGTCAAATTATCTGCTATTTTATTGACTTTTACACACATTTATGATGGTCTGCAGGCGTCCTCTCTATGACAAATTTTCACTTGTTTTTAATTAAATTAAATGACCATCATTGAAAGTTATTCATATTGAAGTAAGTGCATGTATGAATGTCTTTTTAAATACTTTTGGTAATAAACAATTATAGAAAAAAATAGAGTTCCCTTTCGTTGTCACTCCGAGTTACGTCGGATGACGACGAATGGGGTTTCGCTTAGAAAGCCTATCAACTTCGAGTATTACAAAACGAGCCAATGGCAAAGAAATGCCATGGGTCTGCGGAATTTGCATGACTTAACTCCGCCCCACCTCGTGGGTATAAAAGGAGGAAGTCCGCAACAGCAGTTTATGTTTTCGCTTCGGAGCCAAGTTTATTCTTCTCTCCACAAGCCATCTCTGAATTGTCAGCTTCACAAACGAGTACCTCGAGTGTTGGTGTGACGGCGAACTACGGCTAGCGCGTGCTTCCTGCTGATCTGTTGCAGTGGTCTGCTAGTCGGTGCGTGTCTCCCCGGGTGCTTCAACACTTGAGTTTTCACATGAGTGAGAGTCCCCTCATCCACCCCCGATCTTCGGCTGGTGGCCAGGGTGACCTGAGGGTTAGGGTCTGGAACAAGGCGCCGACTATGTGTCCGCGACCCCAGCCCCCCTCTTTAATGACGGTGCCCGCTAGTGTACAGGTGATTCCCACAGGTCTACCCTCTGGTGGCCCGTGTGTTTCATTTGAAGCTACAGAGGATGATACTATGTTTGTAGCAGCTTCACTAGGTGGGTTTGATTTTCCTGGAAGTGACGACTCGTCGAGTCTGATCCGGAGATGACGGCCATGCTTTCCTGGGACGATTGGTTTTTGGGTAAGGCCGCCGACCCTCGTCCACGGCAACCCCAATACCATTCTTCCCGGACGTGCATGATGAGATCAGGGACCGCTCGCTGATCTCATCCGCCTTTCCTCCCCTCGATGGGGCCGCTGCCCATGGGTAAACTGGGGTTCCCCCGGCTGAACGCTCTGTTGCGATGCTATGTGTCCTCAGAGTGCTTCTTCTTTGCGCAATCCTAAGCACCCGTCCGTGGCCTGTAGTTTTTCGTCTACGCTTGTGGCGAGATCCTATAGCGCCACGGGACTGGCAGCCGCCTCACTGCATGCCATGGTCATTCTGCTGGTCTACCTGACCCAGATGCTCATGGACCTGCACGAGGGCGGGACTGACCCAGGGCTCTTCACTGAGCTGCGCGCCGCCACTAACCTTGCTCTCCGAGCGACGAAAGTGGCCGTACGCTCCCTGGGTCAGGTGATGCTCACCATTCTGTGGCTGAACCTGTCTGATGTGCTAGATGTCGCGCGGACCCGTCTGTCCGACATTCCCATATCCCAGGTCGGCCCCTTCGGCGGTGCGGTTGAGGGCTTGCCCAACAGCTCTCAGCCGCCCATGAGCAGACTGACGTTGGTTCTGTCCCGACGGCCCCGCCGTCCGCTCAGATCTCTCGGTCTGCCCACCGCCGAAGGCGCCCTCCCGCGGCTCCCACCCCGCCCGTTCACCCAGGCCGGCTCTGGGGGCCGCGGGCGGACGCCACAGCCCTCTCCAGCCCCGCCCCCCGCTACACGCCGGGTAAAGCGGCGCTCCTGAGACGGGCTCCTCGGGGATGGAGCAGGCTGAGGTTGACTCTGTCCCGACGGCCCTGCCGTCCGCTCAGGTCCCTCGGTCTGCCCACCGCCGAGGGTGTCCCCCCGCAGCTCCCACCCCACCCGTTCACCCGGGCCGGCTTTGGAGGCCGCGGTCGGACGCCACAGCCCTCTCCAGCCCTGCCCCCCGCTACACGCCGGGTTAGGCGGCGCTCTTGAGAGCGGCTCCTCAGAGATGGGACTCAGTTCTTTCCAGGAGTTGGTAGCAGGACCACTCCTTTCCCCGGTGGAGGGCCGGGGAAGAATCCTTATTCTCCAAAGAACTGACTCTCCCGTCTCTGAGCACACAGAGTTCTCGGACGACACAGAGCGCCGCCCACTAGCCGTGCTCTCCTCGTCCCCCTCTGTCCTAGAGGTGGTTGACACGGCGTGCCGTCCACGGACCGCTTCACCCCTGTCCCCCTCTGTCGCCAGACCCCTGGCAGAGCAGGCCCCCGCGGGACGACCAGCCTGGTCCTCCCCTGGCCCCATCTGCCAGGGCGTGGTTGCTAACTGTGCCCCCACACCGGGCCGTCTACGTCTGGGCCAGTTACTCCGCTTCGCTGCCCCTCCGGGGGGGACGCCTGTCGTTCTCATGATCCCGCTGGTTCAGTTCCTGGGAGGCTGGTTAGAGCTTCCCCGTCTGTCCCGCTGGATCGCGCGGACCGTCAGGCTCGGCTATGCGATTCAGTTCGCACGGTCTCCTCCCCGCTTCAGGGGAGTCCGCTCCACTTTGGTCGGTGGCAATGCCCCCATCATGAGAGCAGAGATTGCCACCCTGCTGGCGAAGGGTGCAATCGAGACTGTCCCTCCAGCCGAGATGAGGTTCGACTTCTACAGCCCCTAGTTCATTGTCCCCAAGAAAACCGGTGGGTTACGGCCTATCCTGGACTTGCGCGTGCTGAACCGCTCCCTTCACAGGCTGCCGTTCAAGATGCTCACCGCCAGACGCGTTTTCGAATGCATTCGGCCCCAGGATTGGTTTGCAGCGATCGACCTGAAGGACGCCTACTTTCATGTCTCCATTCTTCCTCGACACAGACCGTTCCTACGGTTTGCTTTCGAGGGCCAGGCATACCAGTACGCGGTCATCCCTTTTGGGCTAGCCCTGTCTCCTCGCATCTTCACGAAGGTCGTTGAGGCTGCCCTTGTTCCCCTTCGGGAACACGGGGTTCGCATCCTGAGTTATATCGACGACTGGCTGATCCTAGCTCACTCTCGAGATCAGGTTTGCGAACACAGGGACCTAGTGCTCCCGCACCTAGCTCGTCTGGGCCTTCGGGTCAACTGGGAGAAGAGCAAACTCTGCCCCGTGCAGAGGATCTCTTTTCTCGGTATGGACATCGACTCGGTCGCCATGTCCGCGCAGCTTACGAGCGAGCGTGCGCGCGCAGTCACTGCTGACTTGCCTGAGACAACTCGAGGGCAAGAGTGCGGTTCCACTGAAACACTTTCAGAGGCTCCTGGGGCACATGGCATCTGCAGCCGCGGTCACGCCGCTCGGATTGCTTCATATGAGACCGCTTCAGCTTTGGCTTCGCGACTGAGTCCCGAGGTGGGCATGGCAACAAGGCACGCTCCGAGTACCAGTTACTCCGACCTGCCGTCAGTTCTTCACCCCGTGGTCGAACCTCAGTTTTCTCAGGGCGGGTGTCCCCCTGGAACGAGCTTCCCGGCATGTTGTTGTCTCAACAGATGCCTCCTCCATGGGCTGGGGCGCCATATGCAATGGACATGCTGCTGCGGGCTCCTGGATAGGACCCCAGCGGCTATGGCATGTCAATTGCCTCGAGTTGTTGGCAGTACGCCTTGCCCTGCACCGCTTCCGGGCGTTGCTCAGGGGTCAACGCGTACTAGTCCGTTCAGACAATACCGCTACTGTAGCGTACATCAACCATCAAGGTGGTCTACGCTCCCGCCGTATGTCACAACTCGCCCGCCACCTCCTCCTATGGAGTCAGAAGCATCTGAGGTCGCTTCGAGCCATTTTCATTCCCGGAGCTCTGTACTGTGCAGCCGACGAGCTCTCACGGCTTCAGCCCCTCCCTGGAGAATGGCGACTCCATCCCCAGTCGGTTCAGCTGATTTGGGACCAGTTCGGGGACGCACAGATAGATCTGTTTGCCTCTCACGACTCGACCCATTGCACCCTGTATTTTTCCCTGACCGAGGGCACGCTCGGCACGGATGCACTGGCGCCACATTCTGAAAACAGGTCGTTGGGAGACACTGCTTATGATTTATGGGGATTTAAAAAAAAAGGAGTGGGTGGATTTTTATCACTGTAGGGTGGTTGTGTACACTCACTGCCATCACACATTTATGTCCAAACACCATGCAAAAGTGAATTTTGCATAATAGGTCCCCTTTAAAGTGCCCCAATTATGCTATTTTAAAGTTTCCTAATGTTGTTTTGGAGTCTCCTACAACAGGTTTACATGCTTCAAAGGTAAAACATTCCATTTTCTCATAATATACATTTTGCACATCACCACATTTTCAATGATTCTCAAATGACTCGTCAGATGAATCAATCTCTCTAAATCCCTCCTTTCCGCGAGCTACTCTGCTCTGATTGGCCAGACAGCTCAGTCTGATGTGATTGGTCTACCGCGTACAGCTTGCAATCGAAAACAAAAACACCCAGTGAACTAAACACAGTAACGAACAATGACGTCGATTTTACCATATCAATCTGAGCGCGAGTCCGTTGATGAAATACTGAAAGAACTAGTCATTCAACCCGAACCTCCATCGCAAGGACGACTTGAGCAGGACGTTTCTCAGTGAAACGCTACTCAGTTTGAGGTACATTATGAGATGTTGCAACTGTAATTCCCCACCATCAGCATTAACAAGTGCATGTCCATCAACAAACCAATTACTTTACTTGTACTTATTTATTTACTGAGTATTTTTCTAGTGTATTGCGTGAACATGTGGAAACTGTATCAATAACAGTGCATACATTAGCCAAGCTCTAGCTTGAATGATTGATGAAACATAAACATTGGTAAAACAAATCTTGCTCCATGCTTAATCTTTCCTCAAAGTAGTGAGAACGACAGGCAATCTGCATTAATAGACACAGTTTTAGGTAATAGAGGCCCACAACTGATTAGCAGAAGTATTTCAGTAAGACAGTAATAATGTGATTTAACCAGACCAACACAATATACAACTCAAAACTAAGTATTTTGAACACCATCTTTCAAGAGCAAGCGGTTTGAGAATCCTACAATAAAATTTGAGAAGCAGTCGTCAGTAAAATAAAGGGAACACAGCAAAAGTTTAGGATTATACTGCTGTGGTATCGTGGTAAAGATGAATTTTAACCACTGATTCTTCACATGCTCGCCCTTGGGCAGTGAGAAAAAAACTGGCTTTACGGTCACATTGTAGAGCACAGAATCTTCTCGATATGATGCTATCCAGTATCCACAGGAATCAGCTGCAGTGTTTGAGGTTGAAGTTTTCCCTGGTGTCTGCGCGTGCAATATGCTACTGTTTCGTCTTGATGACACAATGAAACGGCTTATGACTCGTTTGAAAAACAATTCATTTCTTTGATTCAGAATTGACTCTTACTTTTGAAAGTCAATAGGTTCATTGTTCGTAGACCCCACTACATTATTTAAATAGTATAGGTTTATGTTGAACTTATTCTTGTACAAACAGATGCTGTATTAAGCATAAAGTATTAAATGGAAACGTATCTGAAACGTGTGTATTTGACAAATATTACATTTATTTCACTTCAGCTGTGGTAAAGTATGCAAACACCACGGGGGGCGGTCACTACAGGAACCAGAAAGTGTCCGATTTCACGTCTCTGTTTGGAGCTCCTCCCCACCTGCACACGGCAACTCTCGCCGATCGGTTACATCCAGCCGCAGCCGATGTCGAACACACCTAATAACTTTATATACGGTGCACTTTCAGATTCAAAACTTTTCAGGATGTTTTCATTTACTTAGAGTTATGTTACACACTACATGAAAGGTCATTTTCAAAAATCCATAATAGGGACACTTTAAAACATAAAAACCCAACGTGTTTGTGTGTAACTAATAAAACAAATCTGATTTTAAAGAACCAATTGATTGTGGAAGCTCAAACATGCCGCATAACACTTGAGAATGAACCTCATTGGTTCTTGCACATCAAACAAACATGCTTGAGCTACCGTTTACCACAACTGATCTGTGAGTTGAATGTTTATATGTGAGCAAAAGCCTAAATTAAATCTGTTCATCATATAAAGCAATTGTGTCTCTTCAGAAAATTTGGACTAAACCTCTTAATTCTTATGGATTTGTTTTACGGTCTCTTTATGAACTCTTTGAAGTGTCAAAGTGGTAGTTGTGTAGACTGTCAGTGAAGGAACAGAAATCTCTCAGATTTCATTAAAAATATCTTCATTTGTGTTTCGAAGATAATCAAAAGTTTTACGGGTTTGGAACGACATGAGGGTGAGTGATGAAAGAATAATTCACTTTGGGTGAATTAACCCTTTAAATAGGTCTAATTTAAAACCTGACAGCAAATCAATTTTAAATCTAAGAGATTTTTTCTCAGATGGCCAAAGCAAATTGTGATAAAAGTGAATTTTTGAGGTGCAGTGATATAGCCTTTGAATCTTAATATCAATCCCACGCCAATCTGATTTCGAACGTCCTTCACTGTTTTGTGGATCAATGCTGGTTGAAAAGCACCTTTTTACTGTTTATATTGATGCTACACATACCCTGCTTTCACCGCTCTCTTCGCATAATATATCCAATTGTACTTGCTCTTAGCATGTCTCCAATATCAACATCAAAAATCCAGATTCCTGCAAAGACAGCAAAGGCAGTGGTGATGATTTGATGTTAAAGGGATGGTTCACTAAAAAAGGGAAATTCTGTCATAATTTACTCACCCTCACGTCATTCCAAACCTGTACGACTATCTTTTTTTTCTGCAGAGCTCAAAAGCAGATATTTAGAAAAATGTTGTTGGAGTCCAGTCCAAACAAATCTGGACCACATGGACTTTCAATGTACACTCTTAGAAGAAAAAGTTCTTTATATACACCCAGCAAAAAAAGAAAAGAAATGTGTTCACACTTTCAACTGCTTTTTTTCCAGCAAATGTCTTATTATTTGTGTGTATGAACATGAAAAGATGTAACAACTGAGACATAAATTGAACAAATTCCACAGACATTTGATGAACAGAAGTCCTTGAACAGAAGTTGCAGTAAGTAAGTAGCAGTCAGAATGTGGTGACACTCTCAGCAGTTTTCTCTCAACTGTCCTTCCTGTCCCCTTGTGGTACTGTCTTAGGCGTCTTACATTATGGTTCATTGAACAAGCATGAAAAACATTGTTTAAACCTTTTCCAATAAATTTTACACAAATATATTTAAAATAAGGTATAAAATAAACATTTATTTTTTTGCTGAGTTTAGAACCTTAAATGGTTCTGTCATGTTATTCAAAAATATATAACATTTTAGGGGATAACTTTATGGATCTAGTTTTAATTAATTTTGTTTACATACATTTTTTATGTATGTAGAGCCCCACTGAACCTTTTTTGGTTACATTTTGTTACGTTTGGTGCTGTATAAACAACACCGTTTTCAACTAAAAACGGTTTTGGTCGTTCATTTACTCGTCATCTGCGTGTAAACAACTGTAAACTACAAAAACACGAATTTGTGAAAACGGTGACGTCATGCGAATGCGTATTATGTGTTCAGTTTGAACTTTTCTTTCTTTTCAAAGTGACATCGCCAACTACTGGCCTGGCATAAATAATACAGTGTTTTTAATTGTTTTTGCAGGAATGTGAGAAAAATGTGATCACGAATCGTTTTGAGAATGTTGTCGTCTGTAGGTGAAAAACGCAAAGAAAAAACTAGTACATCGTTGTTGTGTAAACGTACCCTTATACATTCTACTAAGTAACTTTGCAACTACAGGTCAGCTTACTGCCATTAATTTGCAACTACATGTCAACTAACTTTCTTTACAGTATTCGTAGACTGTTAGATTAGGGTTAGGATTGGGGTCAGGGTCAGTATAATAAGTTGACATGTAGTTCCAATGTTACTCATATTCAGTAGAATGTCTGTTGGGGAGCATCAAAATAAAGTGTTAGCAGATATTATGCAGACAATCTACTAATACTCCAATGACTGCTTTTCTTATACTTAATACACTGCACAAAATGTTTTCTTACTTTGTATTTTTGTCTTGTTTCCAGTCCAAATATCAAACATTTCTTAAATCAAGATGCATTTAATAAAGTAGTAAAATGATTAGATATTAAGTCTTATTTTCTGGGGAAATAAATAAAAATGAAGTGAGTTTTTGCTTAAAATAAGCTAAATTATCTGCCAATGGGGTAAGAAAAATAATCTTGTTTCTGTTTAAATTAAGTTTTAAAAAATTTAATTTTCTTACCACATTGGCAGATATTTTTTATTTTTTTAAGCATCAACTCACTTATTTTTTATTTATTTCCCCAGAAAATAGGACATAAAATCTAATGTCATTTTACTCTTCTAGAAAATGCATCTTGATTTAAGATTTTTTTTATTTTTGGACTGGAAATGAGACAAAAAATACTGAGTAAGAAAAGCATTTTTTTGCAGTGTAGACTGTCTAAAATGGACTATCAAAAACTGTTCCTCCTTTTACAAGTGTAAAACATTTTTTTTTTCTTTTTTCACAGAGGAAAAAAAGTCATACATTTCTGGAACAATGTGAGGGTAATGAAAAAATGATGACAGAATTTTTATTTTTGGTTGAACATACCTTTTAAAAGTGAAAATGATGATCAGCTCTCTAGTTTGAGTGATCAAGCATGTCTGTTCTTAACACATGATCCGTACTGTCACACAGCTTTACAGTTGCTAGTGCAAGTATGTGACTGCAGTGCATCATGGGAAAGAATGATGTGCCCTCGTGACAGCCTCTGCCTTTCCAAAAGCACAGGCAGAGTAGAGAAAAGAATGAATATTGAAAGAGATTCCTGAGGATCTGAAAGAACCAGGATAACAAATCAAAAATATGAAAGAAACAAGGTTCTTTTATGTTTTCTTTTTGCATAGCTGCACATAGAACCAGACACGGAAAACATTAGGAATGTTCTTAAATGGCTTGTTTTTATATTAAAAACAAAGACTCCAAGGATCCACATTAACATTAGCAAATACGATCATGACCATATGAGTATCTAATGTTATTTATGGAGCGTTTTATTCATAAAAATCTTTATTCATTCTGTAGAAATGTGACTATCGCTGCGATTGAGGTCAGATATTCCACTTCATGCATGCCATCAAATTTATCATGCGCTTACAGATTCGGCATTGATAGAATGTTGTTAAGAGCTTTGTCTCTAAAGCATCCAGGGGAGTAAACACTTATCCAAACAAATCTATTTTCATCCTCTTTTTCCTCACAGCCATCTAGAGATATTAACTCAGGGATGTACGGGTAGAAAATGAGGCCTAATACCTGTCTCGGCATGTCAATCAAGTGTCACGATTTGACGGAAAGTACATTATCCTCCTGGCCTCTGAGGCTTGCGATGTCCACGGCGCTGGGGATGAAGCTTCTCGAACGGGAATGGCTGATGAGCTGTGAAAATGACTTATTAAGTTTTCAGATACCATATCTGTTATGTCAGGGGAGAAGATTTCAATTTAATAGAAAAAAAAGGGATTTTATACCTATTCAGAGGCAAAGTGCAAACTTTGAGAGCCTTTGTTATACATAACCGGCGATGGTGAAGAGCTCTCGGAATGAAGAATAATTGCTAATCTTGCCCTCCATGACGACAAGCTCTCCGGTTCCTCTGATGCTAAGTTATCCCTGGGAATTAAAATGATTTTTTCCCCCTTTTTTTGGGAGGCTTTGTGTCTCCCGAGTGGTGGTTTCAGATTTCAGGTGTTAAGTCAGAGAGATTTTAAGAAGACATAAAGCACAATTGTTTCTTGATTTAATTATCTGATATCATTGTGCGGCCAACGCTTCTTCAATTAAATTTATGTTTCGAAGCAGCTTTGCCACTCGCGGCCTGAACCAAAATCTTTTTTCCCCCATCCCTATAAATCTCTTCCGTCCTCAAGGTCCAGCGGATTATTACTTTGCAGTGCCTGTCATCACTGACACATTTCTTGAATATTCTCCAACTTTTAGATCAGAATCACACTCAAAGGCTGAGCTTTGTACATTTGTTCAGTTTAAATGTAATTGTTATAGCATGTTCTTAAAATGATAACATAATAACCATGTGTGCCAGTCCATCACCTGAAGCTCCCTCATCTATGCAAATAGTCAATGTTTGCCTGCATTGCTGCAAGGACAAATATACTCTATTAATAATTTAGCTGCTAAGCATACTGCACTTGCTACATCTTTTATGACTCATCATAACAGACTCTCTTAAGATTATAAAAAGTTTGAATGATGTGAGGGTTAACATGAGGTTTCAATTATGTTTTTATTGACCAAAAGACTGTCTTTCCTCATTTAACATCATACTGTACTAAGTCTGACATGTCATTTTGAATCAACACACACTCCTGCTGAATACATTGTTCAGAGAAACCATTCAGAATTTTTCAATCCTGATTTGAAATATGAATTGAAGTAGCAGCGTCCCACAGGATACCCTGGGAATCTGAAATGCAATTAAAGATGAATTTGATGAAAACAATTCAAATAATTGAAACAAGTCTTGCAAAAAAAATATGTCATATTATTTTTTAAATATATATAATTTTGAAAGAAATAATTTTTTAAGCAAGTGTGCGTTCAATTGATCAAGTGGTTTCAATTAAATCTCGTTCTTTTGATCAAATAATTCTGTTTTCACAAAAATAATTAAGCAGAATAACTGTTTTTTCCCCCCAACATAGATAATAATAATAAATGTTTCTTGAGCACCAAATCATCATATTAGAATAATTTCTAAAGGATCATGTGACACTGAATACTGATGATGATGCTGAAAAGTCAGCTTTGCCATCACAGGAATAAATTACATTTTAAAATATATTCAAATAGAAAACAATTAGTTTAAGTTATAATAATATTTTACAATATTAGTGTTTTTATTTTATTTTTGATCAAGTAAATGCAAGTAAATGTGCATACGAGTCTTTTTCAAAATCATAATCTACATATATGCATTTCCATATCCTTAAATTCAAAACTAAATTATTCCGTTTACTTCCTCAAATCAAATTCAGGAATTAGAGCTGCCATTCCCTAAACCCACAACACCAGCGTTTCTGAAATGGAAACAAGTGTTTATTTGTGCTCTTCTGTTTGGTTGAACAATTTCTGAGTATATTTTTTGTAAGCATGGACACTTACTGTATGTGGCACAGAGTGGGGTCAGCTCTGCCTATTTGTACACAGCAGTGTGTTTGGAATAAGCTTGGGAAAATGAGCTGCTAGCTTACTCGGATGTGACTTTGGATTCTTCCTGTCACCATCAGTATGTTATGCCCCACTGTGATGGAAAGTGGGGTGCAGAGAAGAGCAAACAGTGAAAACAACTTGTGAGGTGACAGGAGCAACAAAACAGGAGAAAGAGTAAAAGAGCACTGCATTTGGAAATGAGAGAGAAAGTGCGAATGAAAGGCTGTGAGATGGGGAGGAAGAAAGGGTGAGAGAAAAGTGAAGGAGAAGGGCGCAGCGGAGGAGCACACATGAAAGAGAGAGAGTATATTCAGCCGGCAGTCAGCGCTTTCACCTCCTCCTTTACCCTACAAAGAATTAACTGAATCAAAAGATGAAACAAGGCAGAGGAACTGGGATGTACGTGCTCCAATCCCCTCAAAGCTTACATAATCCCTCTTTTCTTTCCCTCAAGGAAATTGTACCTATGCTTAAAGTCAAAAGTCCATGTGGGCGCCTTAATGATGGAGATGACTCCAAACTTTGCTGAGAGCTGCTTGCATCTCATTATGGGTACTCAGACTATCAATAAGGACGAAGGCAGTTCTCCCCTTTCCCTTGCCTTCCTGCCTTCTTATGTGTTCATTTTTTAGAAGATGCAAAAAAAAAAAAAAAAAATGTCACTGCTTCCTTTCTACAGTGGTAAGAAGAAAAGCAACAAATGGAATTTTAGCCATGTTGTAACTATGAGAGTTTTGTTCAAATGTTTTCTATGAAAAACAATGAATTTAAAAAACAAAAACAATGCAGATTAAACTATACGCAAAGACGGATTACAGACACGGGCCAATGATGGCCATTGCCCCAGGGCAAATGACTGCTAGGGCCCTCAAGCTTAGATTGGCACAATGTGAAGTTAATGAGGTTGGCACAGTGTGAAATAAACAAAGCCCTAGCAGGGCCTTCTGAACACCTCATGGCAGCTTTGATGTTCTATTCTATACTAGTTGTAGTACATTTTCGTCTCTTTTTTTTTTTTTTTGAGAATTTGAGAATGCTGATTTAGATCTTGCGATATATTATTTCTTGTTCTTTGGACATTACATCTTGCATCAAGAGGGGTGCCCCAAAACCTCAGCAGCACAAAAGCTGTAGAAACATTCGTTCCTGTCATATCCTGGATTTTCTTTTAACGCAGCTACAAAATCTGAAATTGAAACCAATGAGTGGCATGTACCAAGGATCTGACACTTTAAGCCAATACTCCTTGGGTATTTTTTAAATCACTTGTGTATTGGCTTGTTTACTTTTTGGCATATTTTAACAGCCCAAATAGTGACACAAATACTCAATGAATACATTTCAGGTGCATATGTTAATGACTTGATGTTGTAAAATGTTAATGACTTGATCTTATCAAATATCAATTTACTTCTCTTTTTAACTTACACTCAATATTCTGATGAAATTACAATATAAATACAGAAATACAACATATTACAGTTTAGTTATATTATACATTCAGCCCTGCAAAACAGAAAAGAAGATACCTACAATGTTTATGGGAAAAGTTAATAAATTAGTATCAGGCAAACTTAATCATAATACATTTTTATAATACAATGGAATTGTGAAATAGTATATTAATAAATGTAGAATGTTTATTAGTGCCTGTCCTCCTTACTGACATTAAATCTCAAGACACGCCACAAATCGACATTTTTACGATTATGTGTCACATATGATTGCCATAACTGCCAGTGGGATCCATTTAATGACTATAAATTGTCTTTTTTTCCCTTCCAGCTGAACATTCAACTGATGGTGCTTCTCAGGCAAACTGACATCTCAAGGTTTGTATATCATCAAGCCTTCATGATTTGTCATCACCACAGCACTAGTGTTAAATTCTGTGTGATCTTCAATCACCTGTTTGCCAATGTACACAAAGTCAGCTCACTCGGCAGCCAAAAGCCCTTAGCATTTCCAGATAGTATCCTATCTGAATGAAGAAAGACTGAAATCTTCAATCCTGTTTGCCAATAACTTACTTCAGATTGGCTCTTAACTATGGAATTATAGGCTCCATATTGAGTGTTTCGACTTCTCCCATAAATTATAATTTTTTTTTTATATGAGTGAAACATCTCCTACTATTACTCTAGATATGACCAAAGCAATGCATTGAAGAGCCCATGCGAACATAACAACAGACTTGAAAACTGGGATTGCTGGGAACCAATTTTGTTTGCTTTCATCACCACAGATGCTTGAGTGCATGTCATTAAATTATGTTTGTGTGTGTGTGTGTTCAATGACTTTCCCTAAAGTGAGATCATTTGGGCCTGTGTTTTATGTCATTAGCCTCTTGATTGAACAATAATTGCTGAAGGTTTCTGTATCACTATTGGTTGTGCTTTTGTGAAATTAAAAATCAATATGCTCCATATTTGTTATACGCCTCAAGGACAGCAAATTCACACCTATATTTTCCCGCTCAGCCTGATAATGACAGCTGTTGTTATTGTATGATTTTAAGTTATTATGCTCATACATAATACAGTTAGATAATAATTGTAGTCATAAAGTGAAACATTGTGCTGGTTTGTAAGTCACGGGGGAGATTATACAAAGCCTTTAACATCTTATCATGCAGCATATTTGCACATACAAATGAACATTAATTCCAAGGGAGTGATGTCTGGATAACACACGCATGCGGATGGCAGCATAGCGAGGTGATGCAACGTGGCTGGTGGGTCACGGATCAGCAAATTGAGTACCGTCAGCATTTAAGGGCTGCCTGAGGCAGCTGGGGTAACACTGAAATTATACACCTTTCTGCTAGCCATCCTTCACATTCAAACAGGGGCCACCGTCTACTATTTCACACCATGGAAAACCCACACGGGCTGTTTTCTCTCTCTCTTTCTCTCACGGCTGGTTGATTTATAAGAGTCGGCTGAGTAATGTTAGACCGTTGCTACATTTGGTCCATGCCTGTCTGCTGTACCTGGGCAGGAGGTTTATTTGAAAGGTAAGCTAAGAGCCATATTTTTTTTTGGCAGAACAGCTGCGCCATGTTAAAGATCTGAAGAACATCAATTGAAGATTGAATTTATGCAAATAGACCTTTGTAACAACATTTAATTGTGTAATTCATGCTAATGTAACTTCAACAGTTGTGATGCTATTTTGATGCTAAAAAAAAACATAATACATCACCTTTTGAAATGTCTTGTCATGGAGTGGTTTACCATTCTAAGGGAAAACTAAAAACTACAGTCGTCATTGGTCTGTCTGAGTATACATAACAAAATGCGTAGTCAAGTTTTTGAAGGATTAAATAAATTCACGCACACAATGCAGAGGCCAACTGTAGTCCAATTAACATGGGTACATGCTAGACGATGTCGAGATGGGGGGGGGGGGGCATTATTTTAAGTGTTTCTATAGCTGTAAATATGTAATAATGTTTACATTTGACATTTACATACTATATATCCATATTTTGCATTTGCATATCAATTCAAATGTACAAAAAAGTATGTTTTTGTACCTGTAAATGTTAATAGCCACATATAAACTACAAGACCAGGCTGGATAGTTCGAGTTTGCAAAAAAAACAGACTGTTATTTCTTTTGGACTATGGGACATTTCAAAGAAAACAAATTATTGCAACTGAAATTGAACTTTCAGAGTGCATGTAAACATGCAGCTACATCAAAGTCCCTTTCAAGGAAAGTCAGTTCACGCGGCAGCCATATTTGCAACGCCTCTGGGCAGCTATTTTTGGCATGTAAGACCAACTCCTATTTGAATGCCGAAATCTCTAAATCTGCTTGCCAAACTCACATTTAAATAAAATTTCAAATAATCAATATAATCGGTCATGAACTGTCCCATAAATTGCATTTCTTACACTCAATTAGAGTTAGGAAAGTGTATTTTTTAGGTTGGTCCAGCCAATATGGATGTACAGTCCCAAATGCGTCTCAGGACACTTATTGTTTTTTGCAGTGATGTGATGACTTTACAAATTGAGTCTTTTACTTAGAAGGCAGGATTTATTCCGCCATATTGTGCGTTGCACTTTCTTCCATTCAGAGTAATATGAATGGAACGTCTTGGTATATATACAGTCTTTGGCTACATTCTTCCTTTAGCATCAGCGCTAGGTGTTACCTTTAACCTAAAAGGAATTTGTGTAGATCTACATGGAGTGATAAATGAGAAAGAGGTCTCATATCTGATCAACTGTAAATCACTCAAGCAATTTTACTTTTCATTCCTCGCTTTCATCTCCATCGATCGTGAAGGGAGCAAGACAAGACACATGGGTGGGAGTAAAGTCTTTTTGTACAGTCACCTTGATGAAAGTCCAGATTTCTGTTAGTGATTTTGAAAGCCTGAGCACTATTCATCTCCAGATGTGCGTGTCAGGCGCCTCCACACTTGCGTTTCAAGATGTGATTTGTCTATTTATCCTGGGACTAAGTGGTAACGTAGCTCGCTAAGCTTGTAGAATGACATGAAAGGCCAAAACAGACATCATCAAATGGCCATAACCCTGCTTAGGTCTACATGCTGGGCTAGCGTAGCAAGCTAGTGTGACTAACTCCACGCGGCCATCTGGATGTCTTCATCTGTCAACTACAAAATCGGTGTACAACTACACAAGTGTCCCTGTAGTCCGTACAGACCAGGAAACTGACACATAGGGAAATAGAGATAGTCATGTTGTTGACATGATAATCATGAGAGCGGTGCCTGTAGAATTATATAACTCAGACTGATTTTTTTTTTCTCTTCATTTTTAATCTTTTCATAAACACGTATTTCATTTCAGGGTAAACTGAACAGCTCCCCATAAAGAGCTTATTTAAAGACACAGTTATACATAGCACTTATACATGCCTGTGACGTGAATCCACAGTAACGCTGAGGCAGGACATGAGTCTTAGAGTCATCTAGGGAAGCTTCGTCTGACAAATATAAGTATTTAAAGTCAAATAGAGTATGTTTTACTTTCTAAATGATAGAGTATCCTCCCCATGTTGTAAAAAAAACGTAGATTTCACACTTTCACAGACATTTTGAGTAGAATACAAGCTGTGGTTAAAAGCTTAAATCGGTTTTGTTTGACTAATAATAATGCTCACATTAGAGACATGAGCAGGCTTTGGTTCTTCACTTTAATGAGCGCAGATCAATCAATGCATGGAGTTTATTGCCGCCTCTGGTGACAGACTCACATAGCTCAAGGTTCAGGCAGTCCCTCTTCTGTCTCTGATTTGTACTGCATGGCGACTGTTGCTCAGTACATAATTCAATTATAGATAAAAAGAGCTTTGTTTTTCATGTTACTCTGACAATTAGTGGAGTTAAACAGCCTTGCTGTCTAAACTGACAGATCACTGCAACATGCTTTCACCGACACAAATGAGGTGTCTTTGTCTTTCCTCTAGACAAACACGAGTGGGAGTGACCTGTCACAATAGACGTTTGAAATTGATGCACATGTTAAGTTTCATTAATTGTTGTTTTTGAAAAGGGTAAAAGGAGATATGAATAAATCCCTCCAGTTCACTTCTGCCTGAGAAGTAATGGCTGCTTTTTGAAAATGTGTTCAGTCTAAAGGGCAAACCATAATTGCAAAAGTTAGTAGGCCATTTGTGGTTGTAAGCTCAAAAAATCTCACAACTTATAATTGATTCATTTACACTATTTACTTTTATTAATTTATTTATGAATGAGTATAAAATATATACATATACAATTTATATGTGTATATTTTTTAATAAAGAAATATTTATAAATATACATTAGTGTTTAACTTTGGATTGAGCAAGATTTTATAATGTTTTTGGAAGAAGTCTCTTAAGCTCAACAAGGCTGCATTTATTTAATCAAAAATATCATAAAAATAATTGCAAAAATAATCATTTTGCAATTTAGAACATGTCTTACAACACATAACCAGTGCAGGTCTAGATCTGTTATTACACCAACACACAGCGTAAGGTAAATGTTAGTCAGCCCACAACAATTCCCGAGTAATTTTGAACACTCCCGATTTTGCCTGGGTCTATTGGGACATTATATTACTAACCTATAAAAAGTAGTACAACTTACCCACGGGTGCTCAAGCCCAGCCGTCCACCAGGCTTTCAGTCCCTCTGGATATTAAATCTTTGGGTGGTTTTTCCTTCAAGCCCTCAAAGAATCCAGACAGCCCGGCTGTGCTCCACCCAGCCTCAGCGAAGGGATCAGGCCGACAGCCTGCTGCTCTGAAGGTGTTCCACTCCAACAAGTTTGGGTGAAAGTGGAAAATATATATTGATGTATTTAATAGTAATTCTGGCCTTGCCCTCTATTCATTTCAGCTAAAAAATGTTTACGTAGTATGAAAAAAGCAGTCCTGAAGGAAAATAACATCAGAATAGAACAGCATGTTATTGCCTGCTGATGAAGAGATCTAGTAACTTTGTGCTGTGAAGCATGCCGCAAATAACTGCCAAAAAGATCAGACATAATAGGAACACCTTGAACAAGTCATGTCCTAGTTTTTTCATGCCTTCTTTGTTGGTTACTAGCACTTGAGTGTAGGCAGACATTTATAAATGTGGTCAATTCGCCCACTTGAAGTGGTTTCCCTTGAGGGCCGCAGTGTTTGCCACGTTTTTTTTTTTTGGGGGGGGGGGGGGGGGGGGGGGGAATAAAACTATTGTTTTTAAGTCCAAAATAAACATTTGTATGACCTTTAGTGCAGGATCACCACTTCAACAAACTAGCTAATTTCTAAAATATTGCTTTAGTAATCTAGTACACTTCACTCAAATTCTGCCATTTCATTTCAAATGAATTTTGGTAAAAGGACAATAATAACGGTTAGTGTTTTTACTGAAGGATGGTAATTCTACTCAGGAAAGACACACTAAAGACCTACTCAGAATGAAGTATCCTCTAAAATGATTAGCTTTTTGTGAGGGCTCAGCTCAGAGCTCTATGTGGAGTCAGGTATAACGTCGCTTACACAAACTGTCATCTCCACATGACTACTATGGTATAATCCCAATTCAAACAAAGGAATTCAATTAACTGATGCCATGGCAACATTAAGCTGATGAGGACTCACTAATGTGGCTGCTAAATGTGTATTCTGAGTTTCAATATGAAGATTTGGGGATTTTTTTTTCTTGAGTTACCAAGAAGAAATCTGCAATTAGTATGTTAACAACCACAAGAGGAAACCTGGAAAGCCTGGCACTATCACACGAGACTCACCTGAATGAGAATGTTAATGAACATTTTGTTGATTATAAATATTCAAACATGAATTCATACATGCTTACATAGCTGTTTAATCCAGCTCAGACAATGATATTCATATGTGCAAAACAAATACTGAATATCTTGTCATTTTCACACCTATGCCAGTTGATCAGAAACTAGTTTAAGATATTGACTACTAAAATACGTCCATCCAAAACATTACTTTTACATTGAAGCTAGTTTAATACACCAAAATGGAAATATGCAACACAGGTGCGTGCATCAAGGGTAAAGAGGATTAGAAATAATTTGCATAAACAGGCCAAACAACAAAAAGCAAATAAGAAAAGAGGTAAATAAACCTTGAAATGAGTCCTTGTCTACCTCCATCCATTTGTGATGCACAGAGTTTATTAATCAATATTTATGGTGCATAATTACAGTTGTTTTACTCATTCTAGGAAATGGAGATTCATAAGTGACCTGTAACAAATGCATTACGTTTGTGGGGTAATGAGGTCCCTTTCATGCTTTCATTTATCAGTGATTTGGCAAGTCATCTGAGCAGCAGGAAATTAACTTTACACTTTTTAATTGTGTTTTGTGTTTATCTCAATTCATTGGCGCCGCTTAAAACCCCAGCAGCTCAATCTTCTAACGTTTCTTGAGCGGTAACGCATATAATGAATCGATGCATCCACACCCATTGCCCAGAATCAGCAGGGCACTTTCCTCATTAGGTGACCTTCTGAAAAACACACAGCAGTCAATGTTTATCTGTTTGTCTGTCTCTGTTTTTACCTACACAACAGACTTTCTGCCCTTCACTAGTCAGTCAACAAGGGCTTCTGACTTATATAACAATTTTATTTTCAATAAACACCTATGGATATTTTTCAACGAAATAACATGTGAAAAATCCTTGTTGTCTATAAATCCCAAGTGTCATGGGATATGGAGGACCAAACCTGCAGAAATTAAAAATAAATAGATTAATGCGTACACAATAGAAACAAATAATTCAATTCAATAGTCAATTAGGCTATTCAATAAAACACATATAATTTATTGTATGTTACTTTTTTCTCCTTTATTTATCATTGCCTGTATTTATTTTTAACTTTATTGTTATTTTTTCATTATTTGCTTTTAATGTCTGCAGGCATGGGACTCCATAATGGAATACACAGATATATGTAAAACAAGTTTAAAATTGTGCTAAATTTGTAAAAGTGTTCATCATGTTTAACTTAATATTTGTCCCTTTGGAGTATGTGCACAACAGGCCCAGTTGTTGTGATCTACCAACTAAAGAAACATTCTTAATAGTTCTAGAGTGTCCTAGAATAGCTCTTAGTATCTATCTAGTGTCTAGAGATACAAGCAAACATAAAAGCAAATATAATCTATTCTCAGGTGCACAAATAGAATATAAAAATCTGGAAAAATGTCACTATTTACTGGAAAATTAAACAGACAGACAGATAAACTATTGTAACTCAAACAGCATGATGGCAGGTTATTGACAACATAATGTTTTGACATTGCAAACTATGAGTAGGCTATGCTTTTCAAAAACAGCTCTCAGACAAGACAGCCACCATGATGAGATTTGCTAAGGGATTACCTGCTTATGATGTAATGCTCTTCAATGACTGGGTAAAATATAAACGTTTCCTCTGATGTCGTGACATGCTTGAGTGCCCTACCCAAGGTTCAAGTCTTATCTTGATAGAATAGGATTCTGAGCAGCGAAAGCTCTCTCTCTCTCTCTCTCTCTCTCTCTCTCTCTCTCTCTCTCTCTCTCTCTCTCTCTCTCTCTCTCTTTTAACTTTGGTCAAATCTAGAGTTTTGATTGATTTTAGGTTTTATAAAACTATGAGTGATCTTTC
Organism: Gila orcuttii; assembly: GCA_026230005.1. Lineage (NCBI taxonomy): Eukaryota > Metazoa > Chordata > Actinopteri > Cypriniformes > Leuciscidae > Gila > Gila orcuttii. Next base: position 34,149,968 of record JAPDVR010000012.1, on the reverse strand, counting down.
TACTTTTGAATTGATATGGTGCAGTTATGGTGCTTTATGTACAGTTTGTGAAGGTGATTTGTTTTTTTCTTTCTGAAGTTTTCTTTCTGATGGTTTTAATATTGTGAAGAGATATTGTTAACATTTATTGTGAAGAGATACTGTTATAAATTGTAATTAAAGTTTTTTTCAAAAATCAAATCTCTCTCTCTCTCTCTCTCTCTCTCTCTCTCTCTCAAAGTTTGATTTGATATAGGCCTATCTACTGTATTTACTTTTCCTTTAAAAACAGCGTTTCAAGTATTAGCTTCAAGTAGCCTACAGCATTCCAAATCGATCATTATAATATTAAAATGTTCTTCTTAATGTAACAACGACTTACATTGCCCGACTAATCTTAAGGTTTGTGAATCCACACTAGTCTGTTTTAGACTAAAATTGAGGATCCGCCTTCGCTTAAAACTGATTCGTCCGCATTTTTACACCGAAAGCCTTTCGCGCGCCTAATGTGGGTGTGCTCTCTGTCAGTCAAAGTGAGTGACACGCTGAATGTTCTAAGCCCCGCCCCTCAGCTGCCGATGCTATTTGAGTGAGAGACGGCTGGTTTATTCACCCAGAGCTGGTGCTGGAGCGTCGTCAATGGGAAGGGAACGCCGCGTTGGAAAAAAGCGCACACTCTTTAGCCAACTTTCAATTGCACCATGGTTTGCACCTCAGTCTCGTGTTTGTGGACTATATTTTGCCTTCATTTTTGTTTTTATGTGAACACTGGAATAGCACAGAACACAAGAGAGGGTGAGTGCTAAAGTTTCCTTTATTGCATCCTGACAGCGCAAGCACCGAGCAAACCAGCAGTTACAACAGATACAGTATCGACAGTCTGACAGACAACAGTTTTATTTTATCACACACTAGACAACGATATACGCATGACTGTGTCTGGTATCATGAGTAGCCTAGTCTATTTATTTCCTTGACGCACAGACTTTCGCTAATCAAACACGAAGACGTGTAATTTACAACTGCACATCGCAACTTGACATAAAAACGTGATAGAAAAATTATACTTATCTGGTTAAAATGAAACCTTACAGCTCTGTATCGCCTGGTTATCACGGTCTCATTTCATCAGGAAACACTACGTGCTTTCCATTTACTGCAAACAAAAGCGATAACAAACTTGAAAAGATCTGCTTGATGTGCCTTAATGTTAACCAACCGGGCAGTAGCCATACAGTTAATTCTGCAACTGGACTGCAACATACCACGTTATTATTTTAAAACACTCATGGGATCATCTTCAGTTAGAGTAAAGGAATTGTCTGAGATGAAAACCTCCTGCAATCATCTAGCAATCGAACTGCTTCTGTATTACCAAGTTATCGAGTAGGCAGATGTAGCGGGTATCTAACATATGCTACATGTCTGTACTGCAAATAAGTAGGCTATATCACACATAAACATCGACTATAGCCTACATATAGCATAAGCCGAAGGTTCGTGGCTCCTTACCGAAATATGAAATTAAAGGATCATTCAATAGCTATGGTAGGCTATAAATACGTCCAGTTGAGCTTATGGCTGTTTGCTGTTGTTCAGTAAGATGTGTATTGATTACACAACATACTCAATGACGAATTTGTTTATTAAATTATTATTTTTATTATCATTTTTAATTAAGTTTCTGATCTCAGCTAATGCCCTTTTGAGAGTTTTTAATGACATTTCATTGGATTAATTATTTTATTATTTAATCAGATTTATTTAATCATATATTCACACAAAAAACAGACATCGCCTCAATTAAATTTATTTAAATAACAAAATAGCGGCTAATTTCGACGCGTTCTTAACCCTGCGCGCCCGTATCCGCGTAATCTCCTCAACGGTTCAAACGAAGGAACTTTACCGATTTCTGTATCGCACACCAAGAGAGAAAGCATGTCCGTCGGTTATACTGACACACGAACAGGTGTCGCACAGGTTTCAGAGGTGTAAGGTGCTTATTGTCATAAATATCCACCGCTGTCTGCTGAAAATGGGTCAAACTCGCGCACTCTCTCACTTTTAGTCTGTCTCTCCTCTCGATCGCGATGTAAAATGCTTCTGGAATATGCGCGAGATGTGTGCCAAACATTTATCACAATTAAAGATGCATTATTGTAGCCTAAGTGTGCGCTTTATGTGTTGTCGGCAGTGATCCTGCTGGATTCAAAGGCGCAGCAGACAGAGCTGGAATGGATATCGTCTCCTCCAAGCGGGGTAAGCTGGAAACTTTACAACTTTGTCTTTATACACAAACATTTTTGATTTTCACCTCTGTAATGCGCTTACTGCTTGTAGTATTTTAAGTGCAACCTAGAATTATGTGGTGTTTTTTTATTTTCCGATTGTGAGTCTTTGCACCACATCACAATGTTTCTAAAACGCTAAACAATGGTAATTTGGTTTTACTTTATATAGGTGGTTTGTTACTTGTAAAAGTTGTTTGTCGTTGTTGATCCTCAACTAGTTTATAAAGGTTTACAAAAGGCGTGTAAAATACAAACGCATTTGTTTTAGAGTCTTGCAACTAAGGCCATAAGTGATATTTTGCTGAACTTTGTAAATTAACTTGATATATTTTTTTATTATGCTGCTGTTGGTGTTTTTAAAAGCCTTTTAGGTTTTTAACAACTGCTTTTAACACAAAATCATCATGAAAACTCAACTAAAAAAGTAACAGCAATTTAAACGTTTAGGATTCAGAGGTTATTAGATTGTTTATCAGGTGGTTTGATTGCAACATATCTTATTTAGAGTTTTAAAAAATTACAGCATTGTAATTTTTAATTTTAGTTAAACCAAATAGTGAAAGAAACACGGCCAACAAGTGTCCAGCGTACATGGAGTTTAAGCCTTCCAGGTGGAAGTTGTTCGAGAGAAACCCAGAAAATTAGTCGGGTTGAGTCATATATTTTGTAATTCTTAGAAATTACAACCAGTTTATTTTTGATGTTAACACAAGAAGCACAACGTTCGGATACTTGCCGGAACTTTGTAGTGGGATTTTTTGACTTCACTATTATTCTAAAATGTGAAAACATTTTGAATGGTAGTGTACATTATTACTGTATGCATTTTATTTTGCAACAAAACATTTATAATATTATTAAAAATATATTTTAAATCATTCTAATGTGCTTATTAGTGTTTGCATTGATTGACTGATCCCAACAATTATCAGGAATGCGCATATAATCACAGACACTAAAAATAAATATTTCAGATTAATACAATACAGATATTTTAAATTCTCAATGTATGCAAAGGATTTAAAAAAAACAAAAACATAGTACCTGGCTGTAGATTATTTCATGCAGATCATTTTATATCAAGGAGTTGTACATTTGTTCACACAGTGACCAGTTTTAACACGCTGAAACATTCTCCCTTGAGGTTATTCCTGAACATTTTAGTACAGCTCACGGTATAATGATGATTAACTGCGTTTTCCTTTTTCTCAGTGGGAAGAGATCAGCGGCTTGGATGAAAACTACACACCCATTCGCACATATCAGGTCTGCCAGGTCATGGAGCCAAATCAGAACAATTGGCTACGGACTAACTGGATTGAGAAGGGCGATGCCCAGAGGATTTTTGTGGAGCTGAAGTTTACCTTGAGGGATTGTAACAGCCTTCCAGGGGTGGTTGGCTCTTGCAAGGAGACGTTCAACTTGTACTACCAGGAAACCGACGTGGAGGTGGGCAGGAATATAAGGGAGAGTCAGTATGTGAAAATTGACACTATAGCTGCGGACGAGAGTTTCACTCAGGGTGACCTGGGGGAAAGAAAGATGAAGCTCAACACGGAGGTGCGTATAATCGGGCCCCTCTCCCGCCGAGGCTTCTACCTGGCCTTCCAGGATGTAGGTGCCTGCATCGCTTTGGTCTCCGTCAAAGTGTATTACAAGAAGTGTTGGTCGATTATTGAGAACCTGGCCACGTTCCCAGATACGGTGACAGGGTCAGAGTTTTCGTCGCTGGTGGAAGTGGAGGGTATGTGCGTCAACGACGCAGAGGAGGAGGCCGACAACTCTCCCAAAATGCACTGCAGCGCAGAAGGAGAATGGCTGGTTCCCATTGGGAAATGTATATGCAAAGCTGGATTTCACCAGAAGGGAGATGCGTGTGAACGTGAGTACTTTATTTTCATTTGCACACATCTGTTGGCATGCTTTAGAGTGACACTGATTAACCTTGCATGCAACAGAAGAGAGGACAATGGAGCAATTAATAAGTTATTATTATGTGCAAGACTTGCTTATGTGTCCATTTACCAAGAAAATCCTTGTTCTAATTGGTTTACTGAGCGCCCAAGCATAGAATTATCCCAATGTGAGGTAATTCATCCGAATTACAGCAAAGCAATGCAATAACAAAACAAAACCTGTTGAAAAAGAAGAACGATTAATAAAAAAAATAGGATAGAAAAAAATAACATGCTTATTGGGCAGAGATAATAATGATGGATTAAATGTGGGTGCAAAATCCTTGGAACAATAATTGGAATCCCTGTTAGTAGTTTGATTTGTGGGCTCTTAATTTATAGCCTTGTGCACATTGACACTGGAATTAAATAATAACTAGCACTCCAGCTTAGCTCTCAGAAACAGCCATGCTCTCTTTCTTCGTCTCTTTTCTTCTCTTTCCATTTGGCACCGAGCCAAACCAATCGCTCGCAAATGACACCGCGTCCGGAGGAGGTTCAGCCCTGACGCCGGGTCCTTCTCCGGACCTTTGAAATGACCCTGACAGAAAGAGAAAATAAACAGCCGAGACCCGGGGTTATTTAAGAAGTGTCCGAACAGGAAACACAATTACAGTTGCCTCTGATATACTCTGATATACTTATATGCAATTAATACTAAAACACTCCCAGTGCCATCACTGTCACTAATGGTGCTAAGCGTTGTTTTTTTGGCAGTCACATGACATATGATTAGGAACTGCGGGAGAGGACCTCTTGGTTTTGTTTGGTTTAAGTGGCCATCCAGCCTTTTTTCTGCCAATCTGGGTCACCTCCTCCACCTATAGATTATCAAGTGTGCAGACCAGTAATGATTAATCAGATATCTCCGGAAGGCTTGGATAGCTTTTATGCGGTGCACATACACGTCTACATCATTAAGTTATCACGTAAAGGGTGCTTCAGAACACTATTATGTTATCAAAAACTAAAATGGGCAAGGCTGTTTCACGCTGAGAGGTTGCTGCAAAGCTGAAAGCTATTTCAAAAGCCAGAAAGGGAGCAAAGGAGAAAGTTGATGGTGCTTCTATGTAATATGGGCTATTTGGCACACATTAAGCATAATAAAAGGATGCGTTTTATGTCTTTTTTTGCAATTCCACCCTTTTTAACCTATTAAACATTCTGGAATTTTTACTCGCTCAAAGCAAAAGAAAAAAGAAATTAAATAAAAAATTAAATAGTGAAGCAATGCCGAACTCTCAGAAAATCTCGATTGCTTTTCCTGTGAATTAATCGCTGTTTACGAAGCCATCTTGCATTCCTCAAAAACAATGTTGCGTGTTTCTCTCAGAGCTGGCGACAAACAAACCCTGTCACCCATTTAGATTCCTGCCCCATTCCATTGTCACTTTATGAGTTGTGCGTCGCTCCTGGCATGAGTGGCTGTGATATTACCACTGTAGTTAATCTAAATAAAATGAGCATGAGACTGCCGCATCAGCACTTCCTCTTAGCGATCTTCCCCCCGATATTAAATTGCCTGTTCAGAGTTCCCCCCGAGCAGCAACTGGACTGAAAAATACTGGTGTGTTTTCCCTCTCTGTCAGGGAAACAGTAATGCAGTGCACGGTATCTGGGGCTGAAGGCCTGTGAGTGACAGGGGTCTTTTTAATATGGGAGGACTGATCTTTCCAGGAGTATACAGCTCATGTGGCAGCTCTCTCTTTTTCTTTATCTGCTCTTTCTCTTCCTCCCCTCAGGGTCTCGGCCAAGGCACTGTGACCCTGAAGCCTTCGAAAGCTCCTGTTTTTACACCATCTCACAGTGTTCTGTTATAAAATCCACACTATTTATATAAGAACAAGCAGACGCTCATGCATACGGAACAAAGTCTAAAATGTCTTGCATTAAAAATTGAGTGGGGAAACTTAAGGAGGTCCATGAAAATGCATGTTTTGACCATCTCATTCATCAGATGCCTGATGGAGGATTGTGTGTCTTTCATTTCTTCCTCCTTTTCCCCCCTCTTCCTCTAAACACAGGACACACATCCGTTGGCACAGTATTTTAATTGCTTTTCTACATACATGCACTAGGCGGATAACTTTAGCTGTTGTGACGTGTTTGAGAGGCCACAAACTTATAAAATGTCTAACCCTAAATCGTCCTTCAATAGGAATAGTTAACACAAAAAAAATATGTCAAGTAATTTATGTTGTTTCTTTCTTCTGTGTAACATAAAATAAGTTATTTTTATACACAATGAAAGTGAATTGTCTCCAATATTGTTTTGGACCATATTTACTTCTATTTTACGGCCAAAAACCTTCAAAATATCATCTCAGAAGAAAAAGTCATACATGCTTCATCCCTCGCTCTCGTCAAATCATTTCATGGTACTTATGCAAGTCTCAGTGCAAGGCTTCACTCCTTCCTGCTTTTCTAGAGATCTGCTCATTGCAGTTACAAGAATCAGTGTTATGGGTGTTGGGAAAAAAAGGAATCTGAAGTGTTCAGCAGCATGCCAGAGTTTATTTGCATAGAGCTCATGTAAAAATAGCGGCTATTCATTTGCGAAGCTCCGTTCAACAGTGTCTACTCAGAGAAAATGGAGACACTAAGTCCTTTGGAGGCAAAAAAAAAGGAGTCCTTGTAGACAGACATTGATCTCTTTGTTTCCGTTAAGCTTTTGTGAACAATCCGTGGAATGTATGTTGCTCAATCACATCACATTAATAACTGTATCTTGTCTAACGAAATGCCTAATATTAACCGATAGTTGACCCACTCGCTCTTCCAGTTTGTGATATTTACAAGGCAAGCCTCTGTTTATTATTCTAAGGGGAAAAACAAGCTAGCGTTGGCTAACATGCTAACAGGAGGAGGTACTGGCAACGGCAGGCGCTGACACCATCCATCTCCCAGATGTCAAATAGTTGGACAGAAGTTAGTCAAAGCCTGATGGATTGCCAGAACACAGAAGGAGGGCAATAGCTGTGTAGACAAGCTGCAGAAGTAGCCGAGGTGGAGGGACGCAAGAGCAAGACCCAGGCTCAGTGAAGGCCGTGTTTTGCATTTCAAATGATGCCACCAGGAGTTGGGGGTGGGAGGATTGTATAAAGGCTTGACATGCAAGTGATTGATAAGGTGTGAAAGTAAAGGCTACAAACTGTCATCCGTTAGAGAACTGTAAATGGGCTTAATTATTCAAACAGAGGCGAGTTCCTCAGGGAAGCTCGTTGGGTCCGAAACTGTCAGGGTTAGAATCATCTGCTGATGGATAATAGCCTTCTCGGTCAGTCAGGGTCTTCAAGAACTGCGGCATGCTCTCGGAACACTGTTTGTTTTTCCCCCTCGGTTTTGTCAGATGGAAAGTGGCTTTGAACACGAGGGGAGCTGTCATTGTGCTGTGTTGTCAAGGCTGTCAGTTGGCTGTAGTCCAGTTATTGATGTGTTGTAGTTGGTTCATGTTCACAATCACATTTCCTGTTGTTTCACTGGATCAAAAAAAAGTTCTTAGGTTAAATGACAAATGGTTAACATACTGTCATTCATAATTAAATAAAGAAAAAATTAATTTTTTAAAAAAATTGTGAATTTTGATTCATGTACAAATGTCCCGTTTGAACTGGTCATTTTTAATGAATCAGTCTTGAGCTCACAGGCAACTTGGCAGTTAGAATCGCTCACTCATACAGTGAATCGTTCAGAGCAGCTATTGGGGTTCACTGACTAAAGTCATTCTTCAGATATATCTGATTCAAAATGTGCAGAGAATCGTATACATTCTCTGTCTAATTACTGATTGTTTTTAAAGATACTTTTTCACTAAAGAGTTTTCCTTTTTCCACACACTAACTGATCTTCTTCTAACAGTTGTGACTCTCATCCATAATGTTTAATACACATCCCAGTGGATCTACACCACAGCAGTTGACAAAAATGAACATCAGCGCTTCTGAACAACCAAGTGATTCTGTCAACTAAAAGTTATTTGGCTCTTAAATGATTCATTAAAGCGCCAATGGCTCCCATGTCATTTTCTGAAGTCCTGGTTGTGATATTAGCAAGACATTTTCATACTAGAACAAGCCTCCTAAGACTTCTTCCTTCCTTCTCTCTCACTCTGTAAAGGAGAAAAGTGTGCAGTTATGTAATAAGTTATTGATTTTGCTCTTAGGGAGAGATTGAGCTGCTGAGTCTCCAGCTCTGCCGCTCTCCCAGAGGAGAGTCCCTCTGACAACAGACCCTCCCTGATGCTCACTGAGTGTTAAGGCCTTCAACCTGGTCACATATCACTTTCACCCGGTCGCCTCGGGCCAGAGCTGCTCCGAACACACACACACACACACACGGCTGCTTTGTTGCTTTTAACACAGTGTCCGCTTGTACAATTGCATCCATTAGTACGGATGAGCAGAGAGCAATTCGAAAAGAGAAGTGTGTGTGCCAGCGTTTAGGCAGCTGAAGGGGGTAAGCTGCCCATAGTGTGGGCCGCATGTGTGTGAATGCATGCATAAAAGAGTGTTTCGCCGGGTGTGTCGGGCTAAAAAGACTAAGCCTATCAAAATCTGCTTGTGTGTTTGTGTGCATGCAAGGGTTGATGGAGATGTCGGGACCTGTTAGTGCTGCTGGAGTTGTGAGCAGGGCGGTTGCTAGTAGGGGGTCTTTGTTTGGAGGGGAAAGAAGCCATAGAGCTGGCTCCTCAGGCAAGCCAAGGGTCAACTGCTCCGCTCATCCATCTTCCAGCCTGGCAGTGACCTGTCAGCTCGGCTGCTCACGTTACTAAGCAGAGCAGGCAGGCCTGCATTGTGCAAGCTGCTCTGTTTGCAACCATGTGTAAATGAAGTTAATATTCACTGACCCCGTGCCCAGCCCGTGAGCGACCCTGGTGACACCACGGAAATCACAACGTTGCTAGCGAAACGACAAAGATTCCTGACTATTCACTTGGGCTATTTATTTCACATCGCTGCAGTGTTTTTGTTCGCGCTGTCAAAATATCTGCATTTGATGGAACGACACATTTCTCTGCTGAGTCATGTTCAGCTTCATTGTGTTTTAGTAGATTGCTGAACTTTAGATTTGCATTACGCATGACAGAGATAACATGCTTCGAATGCTGTTGGATTGAGGAAGCTCATGTTTTGCCCTTTTCCATTCAAAAGCAAAGTAGAGTTTGTGTATCTTAAACCAGTAGGTGGCTGGTTATTTGTTATCAGATGTTTTGTGATTATAAGAGTACATTACAGCATTTTAAAGATTTTGGATGAATCCAATTTCCTAGGGGAATGTTTGTATGGCAGAAGAAATTGTTTATATATATTGCAAATAATCAGGCATTTTTATTTTTATTTGTAGTCATATAATTATCTATTTCAGGATATGATTGCAATGTGATCAACAGGACCCCTCATGGAAAAAGATCAAATTAATGAGAAATATGAAAACGAACATAAATTGTGTTTGCATAATAGGCAGTTTTGCGTATAAGGCATTACTATTTTTTATGTTTTTCGGAAGTCACAGTGTACTTTTACAATCGGATCCTCTGAGATCCCACGTTTAAACGAAGTGAATGCTTTTTGAAGCTTACCAAATTCACATTCAAAATCTTTCCACATTTGCGGTGCTCTGCTGGGACCGAGATGCTGTTTGCTAATGAGAAGCAGACTAAATTCTCTCTGCTCATAAAATGAGATTAAGGGGAAAAAATGTCACACACACAGAGCACTGTCTCTCAGCCAAGTTATTACTGAATGTAACTCGAAGTGAACACATTGTGCCAAAAAAGAATCAATAAAATTAGAAAGTAATACCGTTCTCCACTTTTGTGGGGACAGCTATGAGCGGCACAGTAATCAAGACTATATGAAACGATCATTTGTCTGAGGAGATGATTATTGGAAGATAGAAATGTGTGGCACATGTTCGTTTTTCATGGATCACCAGCGGTGATGCTGGGATTTGATAGAGTACTGTATCATTTAGTTTCTAGGCAGGGATATAGACCGGTATTAGAGTGTGTGTGGGTGGCTTTGGGTGTGTGTGGATGTGCGTTTGTCCAAATAGGTGTGCGTCCATGCACGTTTGGACAGGTCACGACTGTGTTTGGCTTTATAATGAGGGACCTCTGCCGGTTCGCCATTGTGCGTTCATTTAGTCTCCTCTGTCAAAGCTGCAAAGTCATCCAGACTGTGTGTCTCAGTGTGTGTGTGTGTGTGAGGTATAACTTGCTGATGGTGGAGAATTGATTTAGATCTGATTAGCTGTGGTTATAGGGTTCTTAAGGAGATCCTTGCCTTTTTTCTTCCAATAAATGACCAAATTTGTTGTTTTCTAAAAGCTGTGCTTCACTTCAGGACTTCGTAACACACATGCACACAAACTTTGTGTTGAAAGAAAAAAGATGGGTAAAAAAGACATGTTTAAAGGGGAGGAGCTAACTCGAGATGTCAGTATAATTTCTGGAAGCAAAGTAATGCTTTAAGTATGTTTACATGGATACATTAACGTTAATCTGAATGAATCCAAGCTGATTTCAGATTCTGAAAGTTCTGTTTAAATGAAACCTAAACTGTGGAATCCAATTCAAATTTTCAGAACTGGAGAGCCATCAATCTGATTAGCTACTGAATATTTGGGTGAATGTAAATGTAGCTTATAATTTGTGGTTTAATTTCTTTAATGTTAAAATATAAAGTCTCGGGATATGTGCTTATATTTTCTGTTTTGCAATCAGCTGCAAACAAGACCAGCATTTACACTTGGAAGGAAGCATTTCAAAGGCATTTTAAATTCTGGTGAAAGCCCAAATCCTTTTTTCCTAAAAGGCTACTTTGTTCTAAAAGTGTTCCTTTTCACTGTAAAAGTGACATTTCATGTTTCCTTCTTTTCCGCTATCACAGAACATATCATATGCCAGGAAAGCCATCTGGGCAGATGCTATGAGGATGAGTTGAGCTGTTGTATTAAACTGTAATGGATTTTTTTTCTTTTTCTTTTGTGGTCTGTTTAACAGCAATAACATTTTACAGATCCTTTCAGTATTTTGCCACAATTTCATGACCGTCCAGAGAGTATTTTGAGTGTAATCGCATTTATTTGCAGTCTGCCTCACATAAGAAATAAGGAGCAAGTTGAAAGATCTGTTCTTGGCACGACGATGACCACTTCCAGCCAACACAAATGTGACTGTCAAAGCATAATACATTCAGCAGTAATTGCAGAGATATATCCTTACTATCATCTTCTGTTTAAAATGTACAAAAGAGAAGAATTGTTGTACCATTATGTACACAAAAAAGGCCATTACATATTTGCTGAATTTACTGTAAAATGTATTTAGCTTAGTGGCATGCAGATGAATTTAACAGCTGCTTTTTGTGAAGGTTTGAGCCACAGACTTTTCCTCAGTTTGTTATTCATCTTTTTTTATATCCCTTTCACAATTCGATTTTTTTTTTTTATCAACACTTCATTTATAGACCTAATCTTCCAGAAAACATGTAACCTATTTTTATAAAATGAGTATAACTGGCACCTAAGAGACTATTTCAAATGAACAGCTGTTTTTTGGCACAATTCATGATGTTAACATTTTAACTATATATAGGAGAGGGCTCTGATGGGCTTTGATCTGTTCTTTCTTCACAAGTCTTTCTTGTTCCTCTCTGAGGGCTTCAGAGGGCATCCTGGTGTGTCCTTCAGCACAGTGTAAGAGAATGCTAATCTTCTCTTTGTTTCTGACGGAAAGCTACTTATCTCTCCTCCACACAGGTAGCTGCCATGAATGAGATTCTTGTCTGCATCAGGAACACACCCCTAATCCAACCTGTTCGCTCTGAGTAATGCGTGGGGCACTGCGCGAATAGCTCGGAATAAGATCCATCTTTTAACATTTTAATCTGACATTTTCACAACCCTCTAATCCAACTTTATTTCTTTTTTCTGTAACCGTTAGTCTCTTCGTCTCAGTCTAGCAGTTGTAGGATAAATGCAAAGGGTACAGGGCCAAAATTGGACCCCATCCTGGTGTGTGCTTTCTTGATGCCTTTTGATTCTTCCCCTTTCCTTTGTACCCTCAGTCTGTTTCCTGGAGTTGGGTAGATTTCTCGCCCTCTTAGGAAGAAAGATTAAAATGCTTGCCACACAAGGGCTAACAGCATGGAAACAGGCTTTCTGTGAATTTGAAAGGTTTTAGGTTTTCTCAGACTGCTTTCATCAGGGGTGGAAATAATGGTGTCTATTGATATCTACTTCTTATTATAGCTAGAAAGTGTAATATGTGTAATTCAAGAGTAAATATCTAATGCTAATCGTGTTTATATACTTTTCTCTGCCTCACAGTGTAATTTAATTTAAAAGTAAATTGAATGATATAATATCATTGATATAAATATGTACTGTTCACAGTATGAAAATGTACTGTGAAATATGCAGATTATCTACTATATATGCCAAAATGTGCAGTATACAACAGAGCACACTGTATGCGATACTGTATCCCACAATTAAATGATTTAATTAGTATTTACTTAACTCATTATTTGATTTGGATGTCAAATGTTTAGATTAGTTTTTTACTCAAAATTAAATTTTATTTTTATGTTATTTTGTTATGTTAATAATGTTGCATTTCCAGGATGTCACTCACATGCAATACTATGAGCTAATGTGAAAATAAAGTGGCATAATACAGTTTGAAACATTTTTAGTGAAATAATGGGTACTATTTTACTTACTATAAAAAACTAATTCTAGGCAGCTTTTGGGAAAAAAAGAAAAGTAATTTACTTTTAAAGGACTTAAATATACTTAAGTGCAAACTGAATATAATTGCATGTTAATTGCTTTAAATCATGACAAAATATTATTAAAACAATATAATATAAATTTAATATAAAACTTGATTTAAAAAAAGTGTTAAGAAACAGTCTCTTTAAGTACACTTAAGTGGCCTTTTATTTCATTCATATTATCTGCAAGTACAGTTTTTTTTAAGTACACTACAACTGCACATTCAATACAATTATGTACACTTCACAAGGGAGTATAAGTGTGTACTGTGCAGTATTCCATAAGTAGAAAAGTACTATTCCATTCTGAACCTAGCCTGAGATCAGAAAATAATATACAAAGTTCTAAAAAGGGCAGCCCAGAAGTTTATAGGAAATTCATTGAAAGAAAGCCAGCAAGAGAAAACAACTGACAGCACAAGACCAAGAAAAAAAACAGCTTGCTTTAGGAAAGCCTGTGATTAGGACATTTCCTCACTCTCCCTAGAGGGAGGACTGTTAGAGAATTTTGTAGTCAATACGCTAATTTTAGACATGTCAGCAGTCTGTGCAGTTCAACTGGACATTGTCTTGAATTTTACCTCTGGGTTGTTGTTAAATCTCTCTAATAAGTCTTTAAAAATGAGAAGGGATTCACTGTTGCAAAGGCAAAAACAGCGTTAAAGCTGATTTTGAAGAAATTTTACTTAACCAGTATCCAAACCCTATGAAAGATTCTGCTGTCTTGTTGTCATCGTCTATACGTATGCTTTGTGGACGATTGGCTTATGCAGAATACATATTAGAAATGTAGGTATTTTAGTGACAAAGTCTTGCTGCATTATCAGTGTACCGTGTAAGAAATGCGGAGAGACCATTTTTTCCCCCTTCAGCTTGACCACTGAAAGGTAAATTACTGGCGCTGGCACCCGCCGCCTGCTAAAGACTCTGAGAGGAATGTCAGGCTGTTTTAATCTCTTTCTCTCTTGTTCTGTTTAACCTCAACCTGTGTTTCTAAGGGGCCGACTAATTTCTTTGTGCAGTAAATGAGGTTGCTGTTGCCTGCTCTGCGTACCCATGTCAACAAGCACATCCCATTAGCTCGCCTTCATGCTCGTGGCAGCTCGAATAAAACTCATGCTCACCAAGTCCTTCTGCTAACTTTTTAAACCCGCCTAAGCTAGTGTTTTTCCTTTCCGTTTCGCAATTTAGCAGCCAAGTGGTTATGTTGGCAGGACATGTTTTCAATTCAGAGCAGAAATGGGCAGGTAAGTGGAGGATATCGTCCCAATGTCAGTTTCAGAGATTGGTTACCATGCTCTCAAGAGTCCATGGCACACGGGGTCATGTAGCGCTAATTCAGTCATGATTACATGCTAGCAGACATTATGCAGCATGGCAGAAGGAGGCATAATTGGGCAAGCCTAATCTTTTTCTTCCACACAAATAAAGCTGTCAGGAAGGGGAAAACAAAGCTATCATTTATCTCTGCGGTGGCGGGTCACTGCGTTAGCACAATGGTAGCATGTTTTTCGACTAGTTCAGTGCCACTATTTGCACGTCTGTGTTGGGAGGGCAGGAATTTGGGCCTCAGAAATGCTGTGTTTGTGCATGTCACTCATAGTAAAGCCAGAGAGGTGGAGTGGAGACAGGTTCTCAGACGGGCCCCCGTGTCAGCGCTACATTTGATTTGAGGCCTAATTTGCTGGATGGTTGCTTGTGTAAACAACTCAGGGATACTTGGGCATCTCAGACGGCGTGATAAACAAATCCTGATCGCACGGATGTAAAAATAAACCATCCCCGCTTCAGAGACGTAAAAAGGCAGTCAAGAGTCCTCCTGTTTTGGTGATTTGTGATGGTGCTAATCTTAGTGTGTTCACGAGAGAGCCGTTGAGTGCCCGTGGCCTGGTCTTGAGCTCTCGGGCTCAGACGGAATCTTTTCGGCTCAGAGCTGAAAACTAAAACTAACAGACACACCAGCTTACCAGGGAAATGGTTTCCTGGCCTGCTACTTTCTTATTATTCTTTTCATTCCTTCCTTTTCTTTTCCTTTTCCCTTTCATTGCCTTATCTTTCATGTGCTTTTTCTTTTCTGTTTTGTCATTTTCTTTATCATCTTTTTATCATTGCTCTTTCTCAATTTGCTTTTCCTTTTCCTTCCTTTACCTGTCCTTTCTACTGTTTATCTTCTTTTCCTTTCCTTTTTCTTGTGTTCCTTTTGCTTGCGTTTCCTTTTCTTTTCCCCTTTCCTTTCCTTTCCTTGTTACTTTTTTCTGTTACTTTTCTTGTTCCTTTTGCTGGCCTTTCTAGTTCCTTTTCCCTTTCCCTTTCCGGTTTTGTAATTTTCCCTACTCGTTTTCTTTCCCTTTTCCCCCTGTTCTTTTTCCTTTTCCTTCTTCTTTCCTCTCCTTTTAAATAGTTTAAAATCACTTGTTCAGTTTTTTTTGGTGTAATTACCTAATTTACACAATGAAAATTAGTATTTTTTTTTAAAGGAATCCTTAAAAACAACAACCCTGAATACCTTTTTCTTTTAACCATGACTATTTCACGGTGCTAGCACCACCTCCTTACAACCAAGAAGTAAATTTGCTGCCTTCAATTACAAGTCAAGAAAGATTCCAGATAAAATCACACCCCTTTCCTCCTCTTCTCAGCCTCTGAAGGCCCTTGTTCTTTATGTTGCAAGGCCACACCATGCTATGGTTCTGAGCAAAATACACAGTGACAAGGCTTTCATGTAGCTGAAATGGGGATACCATATCCCTCAACCACCCCCCATCTCAACAAGGTGGTGTTTAAAATGAGGAAATCAGCCGACCTCCTGTGCGATCACCATTTTAGTCTTGTCACGGAAAGCTGCAGTATCCCCCCCCCCCCCCCCCCCCCCTTATGGAAGGCCCTGAAACAATAATGCAACTACTTGAGATATAAAAACTGGGTTTGGAATTGAAAATCAGTAGTGTTGATACTGGTAATAATCATTACAATGCATAGCTGTGAACAAAGTAATATTTATCCTGTTGATGCGGGCGTCGTTGGGGTTTAGGAACAATCATGTGGGCCCGATTCCCTCTTTAGGCTGAAGGGGGTTTTAAACAAACAGCTGCTAAGTGTGGATTAGCGTCTCTCAGCAGTGCCGACCTAAAGGCCAAACCGAAAATAGCTTATTTCTTTTTGCTTACTGATGTGAACCAGGAAAATACCCCAGCCTGTGGAATCACCCCAGATTTGTTCTCTCTGCAGTTTTTTCTTCTCTTTTCACAAGGTTAATTAACACAAACTTTACTAGTGATGATATATGAGTCAGAAAAAACTGAATACAAGGGAGGGGAGGGGTCATTTCATTAGGTATTTAATGTTGTCTAATTATAATGAAAATAGTATTATATGATGATGATTCTTCATTGGAAAGTCAGCCCATATGGGCATATGAAATAAAGTATGGGAGTAAATGACTCATTGTCATTGGAACGTGTGAGGGTGATTCTTGTGCATAGCCTAAAGCGTTCTGGCCCTAATTTTTGCTTTGTCTCTGATCCCTGGCTGCCTGTGGGATGTCCTTTTTTCCCCTCATAAAAGGTGAAATACTGAAATAATCCATTTAAGTTTTCTATTTTCCAAAGTAACCTTGCCTCTAGGACATTTCTGACTGCTAGAGGTGGTGCAAAGGCAAGCATGCTAGAGCTTTTGGGGTGATCGGGAATATAAGGCCTCTGGTTGATGCATCATATGAGTGACTAAATGTGTGTTGTAATGACCCAGCAGGAAATGTTATTGCTCAGAGGCCGATCTTTTCATAGTTCTCAGTTATTTTATGTATTGATTTGTGTTTCAAAATGTCTACTGAGCCAATTGTTGACAACATTCTTGCTATAAACAGTGTTATTTTAGTATTGTTTATATACTATTATAGTATTTATTAATATATAGTATATATTCATAATTTAAATTAGCTTATTTTTACTTCACAGTTTTGTAAATTAATCTTTTGTAATTAATTTAGATGTTAAAGTGTTGTCATTTTTATTTAAAAGTGTTGTTGTCTGTTTTTTTATTATTAGTTTAGTTTTATTATTATTTAAAAAAATATTTCAATAGCTTTAATTTTATTTCAGTTTTAGTTTTACTAATTTTAGTACTAAAACTTTTTTTTTTAAGTTTAAGCTTTTTATCTAATATTTATAGTTTATTTTATTTAAGATTTATTTCAACTGATAATATAACAACACTAGCTATAAATACTTTGAAATTCATATTGTTAGCATATCTCATATTTAAAATTTCGAGTTTAAGCACGGTGTGATACTTTGAGATGTATTCTGAAACCCTAGAGAAAATACATATAAGTTGAACATGGTCTGAAAATCTGAGAAGCTAAAAAAAATCTCCATTAGTACTCCATTTAATCTGATTTATGTCTATGAGAAACAATTGAGATATCAATTAAGGTATATTTTATGATTTTTTTCCCTTCTCTTTCTTATGATGGTGCTAAAGGGTGCAAACACGATGATACAAAATGTGAACACATGCTAATTCTTTCTCTTTTTCTCTCCATCACCAGCCTGCGGTCGTGGATTCTACAAGTCTTCATCTCAGGATCTTCAGTGTTCCCGTTGTCCCGCACACAGTTATAACGACAGAGAGGGCTCGTGGAGATGTGACTGCGAGGATGGCTACTACAGAGCCCTCTCCGATCCCCCTTCTGTCGCCTGCACCAGTGAGTGAGCTGTTTGTAAAAATCTGGTCTTCTTCCTTTTTGTTCTCTCCCTTCTTTATGTCTTCATGACTACAAACTGGCACATCTGATTCCCACTCACAAGCAGGTTATGATCAGACAAGCAATTGTCTGCTTCCTGTCAGGTGAGATTATAATTACCAGGGGCGTCAGGCACCTATAATTTTTGAAGGGGAACTGTGGTACTCCTGGCTCATTTGGTGCCCGTGTGTGTGTGTGTGTGTGTGTGTGTGTGTGTGTGTGTGTGTATATATATATATATATATATATATATATAAAATGTATTTTATTTTTAATATATATATATATATATATATATATATATATATATATTTATTTTTTGTTTTTTTTTTATTTGGGGGGGGGGGTTGTCTGAGTGGGCATGTGTTTGGATTCAGTTTGGTTTGAATAGGTATAACATTTCTGGTAATTACAGTCAGAAGTAATGTAAGCAGGTCTCAGCAGTTCTTTCCTCTCTGTCTCTTTTTTATGTTTTCCTCCCCTCCCTTCTAATAACCACCTGTCCTCTCCTTTCTTCTCCTCGGCCATCTCTCTTTATGAATAGCACAGCGATTCCTCAGCCATTGATGACTTATTTACAGAGGCCAGACAAGGGTGAAAAGAGGCGGGGAGGGAGTTCAGGGCGAGTCAGTCTACTTGGAAATATGCTCAAGGACAGGTTCAATCAGGTAGAATCCCAGGATGTGCTCAACTTCCTGAAGACAAAGAGGTGGAGAGAGCGCATTAAAGTAAGGATTAAGGCTAAACAGTTTGGTAAAAAAAAAAAAAAAAAAAAATTGCAATTTATTTTAACAATAGAGCAAATAGACATCTCATTCACATTGAAAAAATCACATTGAAATAAAAATGACAAACTAACAGGAGCCTTTGACACAGAGTTAAGTTATGTGTTGCCCATGCTCTGCTGCCCATAGAAATGAATCTTGCCAATAGTTACTTTTTTACAATAATGTATTTTTTTACAATGTATTTGCATTTTAGGCTATATTTTTGTATTTTAATATTGTGTAATTATTATTATTATTATTATTATTATTATTATTACTACTACTAAATTAAATAACCGTTTCAATTTAATGTTGTAATTAATATTAGTTTTAGTAGTAATAGTAACTATATTACAATTAAATTCTGTAATAATAGTGCAAAATAATATATATATATATATACACACACATTTTTTAAAATTGTATCATGAACTATATGATATAATCCAATTGTCAAATATGTGTAAGTGAATGTATTTTGTGTTTTATTAGTGACACACTGAGCTTTCTAATCGCACCAGTGGGATTGTATGTGTCAAAGGGTTAAAATCACTCGCGTTTCAGGAGTGGAGTGGGGACAAATTAAAACGGAGGGGGCACAAATCAGATCTGAAAGGGCAATGCCCCCTTTTGCCCCCTCGCCGGCCCTGATCCTGAGTCACATCCATGACAAAACAGAGTGCTGAATTAAATCACAGCCTTTTTGTTTTAAGATGCGCACAAGGCCATATGGCGAGGATTTTAATTTGGTTATTTGTGCAGCTATGATTCTGCAATAGACAACAGAGAATGACAAATGAATTTGAGTAGATGAGAGAAACATATTAGACCCTAGCTGTGCTGTTGTGGAACAGGCCAAATGTGCAGCCTATCCAATGATGACACATATGTCATGCATTAATCATTCACTACAATTTACCTTTCCCACCCTCAATCCAGCTTTCTTCTACAGTAACTCCCCCAAATTTGTCTCACCACTGCCTTACAAAAGAGATGATCACACAAGAAGTGATTTAGTCTAATTGTTGCCCATTGCCCCCCAATAAGAGAACAAAGGAGAAACCGGCCTGAAATTCACCACACAATTACTCTCGTCTCCTCTGCCTTCTTTCTCTTTCCCTCCAAGTACTTCAGATCTTTTTCTACCCTGACCACAGTTTGGCTGTTGTTACCCTGTCTGGGCATAAAAACGTTTACTTTACTACAAAATGCACACAGAATATAGAGATTAAGAGTCATCTATGGCATCCATAGTGCAAATAAATGGGAGTATGCGAGTTGGAAAATGTGGAAACAAAGGTAATTCATAATAAATATAATGATTTATGAAGATGACACAGGCCCTTAAAGGCCCTGAAAGAAAGAAATCATTAAATTGATCAAAAGTAACATTTTATAATGTTTCAAAATAGTTATATTTTAAATAAAAGCTGTACTTTGAACTTTCGATTCATTTTGAGCACCAAATCAGCATATTAGAATGATTTCTGAAGGATCATGTGACACTGAAGACTGAAGTAATGACAGCTGAATATTCAGCTTTACCATCACAGGAGTAAATTACACTTTAAAATGTATTAAAATAGAAAACATTTTAAATTGTAATAATATTATTTCTCAAAATTAGTGTGTTTACTGTATTTTTTTTTATCAAATGCAGCATCGTTGAGCATAAGATACTTCTTTTAATACATATAAAAAACATAAAGTAGAACGTAAAGCAGTAACTACGTTAGTGTTTAACAACAGTACCAACACCATACATTGCTAAATATGTTATACAACTCAGATACACAAATAATTGGTGGGGGGAGGGGAGTTGTTCTAAATCACTGTGAGTCACAGAGGATGTGGCTGGAGTTTGGGATAATAAGGATGTGACAAGAGGGAAAAAAATGCAAATCAAGGGGGTAAAACAAAAAACTTTTAACAAACATAAATCATGCCTCTTTTGAAGTGTTGTGCATTCAAAATACTCTTCTCACCAGACTTGTCTTAATTATCTCGGGATTAAGTTATTGTTACCATCTGAATTGTCTGGGGGGGGGGGGGGGGGGATTTAAAGCAGTGTGGAACTGAATGGTAATTGGGGGTGAATTTACATTTGCTGAATAAACACCCTGATGGACAGCTTTTTAAATGAGCGAGGTGTAAACCTACTGAATCTTAAGCTCTGTCAATACGCACTCAGCTCCTCAGAACACGGATTAAGAGCGGCCTTAATGAAATTCAGATTTCCAGAGTGAAAGGAATTAATATTCACTTTCAGAGAGAAAAAAAGAAATGTAGCACAAAGTTGTACAGAAATATTCACTTATTTATTAATCCCAATTGCATGGCATGAATTATCCCGGTTTACCTGTGAGGTGCCAAGATAAATAGGCAATACTTAGGCAAAAGCCTGCTTCGTAATTTTTTCTTTTTAGATAGAATGAAAGTAGGGAGTTCTTGACAGCTTTCAGAGATGGCATCGATCATTCGACAGCTGCACATGGTGTCGGCACTAGCGAAGGTCTGGAAGGGGCGGGAGGAGGGTGGGACTTTGTGACAGAGAGAAAAAAAGGAAAAGCGAGAGCGGGAGACATTGAAAAAGCGAGAAAGAGAGTAAGAGAAATAGAAAGAGAGAGAGTGAGAGCGCATAACCTACATAGTATCTTTTCAGCTCCCTTCAACTCCCTGGAATCATCACCTCCGTTCATTGACGTGTCCCCCTGAGGGTGAGACTTTCCTTTTTTCCCACAGTTGCTAAGGCACAGATGTACAGTAGTAAACCAGCCTCTCTTTTGCACACCTCTCTGGCTCCGGCCCTCTATCTATAATTCTATCTATAATTGGCATATAGTACAAGTGAGGTCAAGGTTCAGGTACCATGTTTGTAGTTTAAGGATTAGTGGCTGGACTGTTTAAACACGGTTCACAAGTAGCGACCTCATTATTGTTGTGAGTCTTAAAGGGATAATCACCCAAAAATGAAAATTCTCCTTTACTCACCCTCATGCCATGCCAAAACTCTATGACTTTCTTTCTTCTGTGGCAAATAAATTAATACTTTTATTCTGTAAGGATGAATTAAATTGATCAGAAGTGCAAAGTTTTACATTGTTACAAAAAAAATCTAATAAATGCTGTTCTTTTAAACTTTCTATTCATCATAGAATCCACTAAAAAATGAAGCAGCAAAACTATTTTCAGCATTGATGATAATAATAAGAAATGTTTCTTGAGCATCAAATCAGCATTTAATAATAATTTCTGAAGGATCATGTGACACTGAAGACTGGAGTAATGATGCTGACAGTTCAGCTTTACATCACAGGAATAAATTACATTTTATAATATATTCAAATAGAAAACAGATATTTTAAATTGAAATAATATTTTACAATATTACAGTTTTCTGTATTTTTGATCAAATAAATTCATTCTTGGTGAGCATTATAGACGTCTTTCAAAGCATTACATATGTTGTAATGTTAGCTCTTTTTTTTAGCTATTGTGTGACAAGCGTGCCAACATTATTCACAACGAAATTAACTACAAAGTCCCATTAACTTTCATTAAATTGAAAATAGGATATTTTAAAAATTCCCCTTTTGTGTTTCACATAAAATAAAATAAAATCATACAGGATGGGAATGACTTAAGGGTAAGTAAATGGCAAGATTTTTAGCGTGAATTATCCTTTACTAGGAGGAGTAGCACTAAGACAGTCAAGAGCTGCTCAAAGTGCAGATAACAACTGGATTCCTGAGTTAAGCTCCTGTACTGCTTGCCCTGAGACTTCAGGCTTCTCTCTCTCTCACACACACGCACGCCCGCACGCACGCACACACACGATCAGCAGGTTGACCTAATTAATGTTTTCTAACAGGAAAACTGCAATGGTAAGAATCGTGACTACATTTTTACTGATTTCAAAGATGATTTTAATATCTTTTTTTCACATGCTTTAACTCACTCTTTGGTTTAGAAGGATATTCAGCTCAATCACTTGAAAATCGCTGTTAGAAAATATGTCACGTGTAGCTCACGTAGCCAGACTTTTGACTAAAGGCTTAAATTTGGTCCACAATGCAAGTCATTCTGGTCTAGAACTGCCCACTTAGACAAGGAAAAGCTGGCATATAAAACACTCAATCACATTTTTTGCTTTTATATTTAAGGGTGGGGTTATCTGAAATAGATTATACCACAACAATAGATCATTGTGGGAAAAATCATTCAGATGGCACAGCCCTTGCTGTGAACGTCTGTACAGAAAACATAGAAAAATAGCAGGAATGTTTGCCGTTTTAAATGTGCAATCTCCATCAGAGACTCTGAACAGACTGTGGGCGGATTGAGGCTATACAATCTATAAAGTGTGGGTAAAAAAAACAAAAAAAAACTGTTTTATAAGAAGGTTGAAAAGGAAAGCAAAAAATATCGAGTGTGAAAGAGTTTGCCCGGGCTTTAAGCAAACTCCATATCCATTAAAAGAATAGTTTGGTTTGCGGTGTAGAGAATGAAGCTGTCTGTGGCAGATATTTGTCCCAGTTTCCCCCAGACTTCCTTCAGCGTCCCTGCAGAATCCGTCTCAAAGCAGACTGCAGAGGAGGTGACAGATTACATATATAGAAACACATATGCACTCGTGTGTGAAAGAGCAAATGAGAACAGTAAACTCAGAGGGCATTTTGTTGTTAACCAGCAGACGATGACGCTCACAACAGTGCATTAAAATGAAAGATGACTACGGGTCTCTCCAGACACCAGATGCACGCTTGACAGGAAAGTCTTGTTTTAGTAAATTTCAGTGTTTTCAACAAAAAAAAAAAAAAAAAAATATATATATATATATATGTTGAATAAAACTTTTATAATTGTCACATATTCCTTTTTATTCAAATGATGATCCCATTTATAAATTTTACTATTTTAAATGTCTTTTTAAAATTACATTTACATTTATGGATTTGCCATTTGCATTTGCAATATGGAAATGTCTATTGCATTCATTAAATATTTTCTTGGATATGTCGAAAACTCACTTGAATCCATTTTCCCTCGAAGGTGCCATACCTTCATACAAAAATGCTGTCCGTTAAGTGATTCACGGTTTTGTACAAAGCCTCAAATTATGAAATCAGAACAAAATCATGGATTGCTATTATATACATGCTTTTATTTAATGTTTTAAATTATTAAATCAGTAGGCGATTCATTGCTACCTTTTCATTCGAATAGATATGCTCAATGACAGCTTGACTTGAGTCCCTTCCTGTCTCAGCTGGCCATTTAAAGATAAACAATCCCTTGATCTCTGCCACTCAAGAGCAGAATGAGAAGGCCCTGCCAAATGGAGCCATTAGTGGTATTATTATTATTATTCTTACATGTAACCATAGAAATAAAATGCTAAAGCCCCAGGAGGATGAGAGTGAGTGAGTGTGTGAGTGGCTCTCCCCAAGGGGAATAGAGTAGGAGGGACATCATTAGCATCTGTAGGTGAAGTTGTGCTTCGAACTTGAGAGAGAGATACAGAGAAGATAGAGATGGAGAGACAGACCACATCTCTTCACCTGCCACAGGTGGCCCTTTCATCTCCTCCGTTCACTCGTTCCCCTCCTACTTTGATGAATATGGATGGATGTGTGTGCCATTAGCTTTAATGAGGAGCAAAATTTAAGTGTCATATTAACCATTCGCACAATTCTAATGCCTGCTCTTTCCCCTCATGCATATGAAACAAGTGTTTTGTTACTAAATGTCCCCAGTTCTGCAGACGGGCGGCACTGGTGACACACAGTGTTTTGTAGCTACAAAGCGACCAGACATAACTCATGTAAAAATGCAAACTTTATTTTAGTATGCCTAAAGTATACAAGTAATGCATAGTAATACATATACAATATTTTCCAATACCGATAAATCCTGATATTTAATTGTTTATGCTCATTTCCACATTTTTTACATTCCATTAAGTTTACCAACCTGCTCCGCTGTCAATCCCACAATCACTTTTATGAGCCTATCGTACAGCTCCCCTAGAGAATGGATTGAAAACGCCCATTTAGCTCCACACCAGTGGACACATACGGGTCACTGTTTCATTTTGAGGCGCAAAAATCGAACTTCTCCAAAACGACAAACCCATGATGCAAGACCAACACAAAGACAAGTTCTAATAAAAGAGATATTGAACAGACAGTGGTGCCGTTATGAAAACATTAGGGTGATAAAAGCAAGGGCTTGGTGGTTGGATAAAAGTAGCAAAGTATAAATCATTGCTTTATGAGACACGCCAGATTCCTTGGCACTGGCGGGGATTAGGGGATGATGGGTTGTTTTCCACTGTGGTCATCCGTCTGTGAGCTGGTTATTGTAGGCCGAGTGGAATCCTGCACTGCTGCTATTGTCGGGGTGATAACTCGCTCATGATCTGACTCTTAAATTCTGGAAGTGACTCAGACTCCCTGTCTTCCATGGCTTAGACTCCTTGTCACCCTGGCAGTCAAGAAACAAAGGGTTTTTCCAATTGTATCGCCTCTTTTCTTTTCACAGGAATCTCATAACTTCCTGGCTCTGTAAAGATACCAAGTAGGAGGAAGACGGTCTTATCTTTTAAGTTTTTTTTTTACCTCAAAACGGTATCCCGTTGTTCTCCATTTTATTGTTTTTCCGTCACATCCCTGGTCTACATCGACCTTGGCAGCGCTCAAGTTCAACTCCCCAGCATTTTTGAGCATAACATCTCTATGTATCTAGGTTACAGTATAATTGCATGCCAAGATTTGCCAAGGGCATGGATTCCTCGTTTTTCCGGGGTGTTTTTTTTTTTTTTCTTGAGTAAAGAAAAATCTGGAGTCTTATGTTTATCTACGAATCTTCTCTTACTACAGGGCCACCATCAGCTCCTCAGAACCTGCTTTACAACATCAACCACACCACCGTCAGCCTGGAATGGACCCCGCCGGCCGACACGGGAGGGCGTAATGACGTGACGTACCGGATTATATGCCGCCGCTGCACCTGGGAGCCAGAAGAGTGCTTTCCTTGCGGGAGCAACGTTGGCTTCTCGCCACAGCAGAGTGGATTAACTGACACCTATGTCACCATCACTGACCTGTTGGCTCATGCGAACTACACCTTTGAGGTTGAGGCCGTGAATGGCGTTTCCGACCTCAGCCGTACCCAGCGACTGTTTGCAGCCGTCAGCATCGCAACCAGCCAAGCAGGTAAGAGGTTTGGACTTCAATGGCTATTTGATCGCAGATCTTACAGGTTCTAGAAGTATACTACCAAATCTGCATTTTAAATATGTATATTTGCAGCATGATGTGTATTTTAAGATACAAGGGAGTTCTGGTGTTTTTTGTGTTGCTTGAGTGGACTCTCATCTCAAGCCTGTATAGTTTCTAATGCACGCATACACGTTATTGTACTTACCGCCATTGGGATAATTTAACAAACTATCTGCCAACCATTTTCCTGCAATTCATAATTTGTGGTTTTGTGGTGGCGATATAGCGGTGAACAGCAACAGATGATAAATAATAGAAGTCACGCACAAGAATACCTCTCTCATTTCCCCTTTGCTTTTTATTGTCTGCCAGGAGAACCGCCACCTTTAAATATCACTTACAGTCGCCATGGTTGACATTTCCACAAGAGTCTTTGTTGAATTCCTGATAAATGATATGAGCTTTCACTTTATCCCCTGAAATTAAATGGGTGGCAAATGCTTGCATTGGTGCTGAAGTCATGGCCGCAAACATTATTAGCTCGACGAGTGGTTGCCTGTCTTTGGCTCTCCCTCTGTCTCTCTCTCACGGTCTCTCTCTCTCAAGGTCTCTCTCTCTCTCTCTCTCTCTCTCTCTCTCTCTCTCTCTCTCTCTCTCTCTCTCTCTCTCTCTCTCTCTCTCTCGGGAGTTGGCCATAATTTAAGAGCTGTTTCTGAGACTACACATGCTAGAGAAATGCATGTTTTTAATGAACTATTTTTTATGGATCTGCAAAACAAGATTTCTCTTTCATGCCCAAGCATCCATGAAATACAATTTGCCTTCAAATGCATAGTGGTTCTGGTCATTAATAAGAGGTTAGTAGAGAGTGATAGCTTAGCACCATGCTTCAGCAACTAGCACATGGTCACAATGGTTGACTAACTTGTACATTGTACAACATTGTAAAATAATATATCATATTTTGTATCTATTTTTATCTATCATTAATGTTTATTTTATCTAGATTTTTTTTAATCTTGTTAATGTACATGTCTACAACATATATTATCTACATACAAAATCTAGTTGATCTAGTTTTCTTCTCTTGCTAATATATAATGTTTTTTTCTATACATACAGTATGTTGAACAGGTTATCCAATATTTAGAAAATAATGCAATAGACATGAATGTTGATTAGTTGATCTAGAATTTATCTAGATAATATCTGTAAAATATTATATTATTAAGGTTTATTTTATCTTGATAATTTATAATTATTCATAATAATATTAATATAATTTATGTAGACATATGTTGACTAGTAGTTTTTTCTCAAGATTATTTATAGTTGATCTAGACATGTTGACTAGTCTATATAGATTATTTATCTAGAAAATGTATAATAATTTTATGTAGACAAATATGTTGACTGGTTTATCATGTTGTTATCTACATAATATATCATATTTTTATCTAGACATACTGTATGTTGTCTATTTATCTCTTCATTTTCTTTTCTTTATCTAGACACATTACTTAGTAAAGCACCACAACTAACAGACATTTTTGGCTGTTGCATTACGTGTCAAGACTCCTGCTTCTTCTTCCATTCTGTTTCACTTAGTTTAGCTGTTTTCAAATGCAAGAATGTGTTTTATGTAAACACTGTCTAAGAAATGCAAAAAAGTTCCTTTTAATCTAGACCAATTAGTCAAGTAGTCATTCAGGCAACTCACAGACTGTGTAGTTTTGTACATCCCTAGTGTTTCCCCACCTGCATTCAAAACTCAAGTTCTCATTTGCATTTTTGTTGTTTTTATGGTTTGCAAACAAAACAAGGTCAGTGACAGGATAATACGAGCAGCATTAAGGTGCATGCACGTGTTCACAGAGAGATGAGGAAAGAGACACAGAGGGAGAGGCGATAATGACCGGCAGGCAGTAAAATGAGGGAGGAACAGAGGCGAGGAGGAAGGGGAGAGGGGATGATGTATGTTTCATGACAGGGATCGTGACAGAGACACTCGCTGGAGTTAGGAGCCACAAGGACACACAGACACCTTGGTAGGTTAGGAGCGAGAGAGAGAGAGAGAGAGAGAGAGAACGAGAGATAAGGGACAGAGAGAGAGGGAAAAGACCCTTGTCTCAAAGTGAGAGCCGTGCGTAATTATGTCTGGCATACTGACAACAGACAATTACACCAGCCACCCTGGGCAATATTTAGTCATTAGTTATTGTCAGATTGAGAAAATATATTAGTAAAGCCCTGTTTTCTGTTGTGCCAGTATTACCGGTTTCATTTTTCATGTCTTTCAAACTACCGAGTAGGCCATGGAGACTGAAAAAAATGGAGAACAGAATAAATCTGAGTATGAATAGATTCTAGCTAGGAATGGAGTCTCTGTCGTCAATTCTACTTGTCTTTCAATGACAGGTAGTCATTTAGTGAGGTTGACTAGTTTTAGATTGTCTCCTTTTTTTCCTTTAGTTTTTTTTTTTTTGTTTGTTTTTTTAGCAACCAAATTTAAATCAGCATTTTTGAAATATCTTTTTGTGCTCTGTCCAGCTGTTTTTGAACAAGCTTGTTTTGTTTTTGCCCATCTTCTATAAATTATCTCTAAGAAATGCATCTTATTCTTGTCAGGATCTTAAACCTGCCTAATTATACAGGACTGCACATCCTTGATTATAACTTTGGAGATATCTACATCTGAATTCAAATGAAATGGTTGCCCACTCAATTACTAATAGATTTAATGATCCACCTTTGATAATTAAGCTTAAGCTCAATTTGAATACAACAGGCTCTCTGTGATGGCAAACTGATAGGACCCCTGGACAATCAGCCCCTTGTTTAGGACCAAGATGGAAAAAAATAAACCCTATCTGAGCATGCTCAATTCTCTGCTCGCCAGAGCCTTACAGGCACAATTTTACCCCTGGGTTACCACGGCAATGGATGGCTACCTCATAATGGGTGAGAATGGAGCTTCCTGAAACAATAAGCTGCCGGCCAGTCTGAGAGAGCAGTACACTCATTAACACTGATAACTTTATCTAGGCCCTTAGAGTAGAAAAAATGGCATTTTGGCGAGCCAAGACTTGTTAACCTGGTGGGGATACCTGCAAGAGTATAAGAAGAGAGCAAGAATTAAAATTGATCTAATGCAGTGTTTCTCAACCTCTCCTGCAGGGACCCCCTGACAGGACATGTTTTTGTTTTAACCCTGAAATGGCACACCTGATTCAATTAGTCAGCTACACCTTAAGCCTTTAATTCATTGAATCAGGTGTGCCATTTCAGGGTTAAAACAAAAACATGTCCTGTCAGGGGGTCCCTGCAGGAGAGGTTGAGAAACACTGATCTGAAGTAACCTAAATTTAAATAAATGCCTTTGTTCAAGATTCATCAGTGCATATCAAAACCATCAAACTATAATCAGCCTTCCCACCTCTGAAATTACTTCTTATTTTTTTGATGAATATAATAAATATATAATATATTACACTGTTTAAAAGTTTGGGGTCCGTACAATTTTTCTAAAGAAATGAATATTTTTCTATTCAGCAAGGACACATTAAATTGATATAAAGTTACAGTATTTGTAGTATTTGTAATTTTACAAAACATTTCTATTTCTTATAAATGCCTTTCTTTTTTAACTCTCTATTCATCAAAGAATCATGAAAAAATATATCACAGTTTCCAAAAAAAAGTTGCTGCAAAGTGTTTTCAACATTTTTAATAACATGAATATCACAGGAATAAATTACATTTTAAATGCATTAAACTAAAAAAGTTATTTTAAATTGCAATAATTTTAATTGTATTAATAATTACTGTTTTTTACAGTATTTTGATCAAATAAATGCAGCCTTGGTGAGCGGATAGAAATCTTTCAAAATAATTTAAAAATGTTACAGACCCTGAACTTTTTAATAGTACATACATCATATCATTTCATATCATATCATATCATATATCAGTCATATTTCCATTAATGTCAACTTCAGCTTTTATGTTTTTTTTTTTTTTGGATTTACAGACCATAGTCACCATCTAACTGTTTTCAAGAAAGTCATACGAATTTGTAACAACATCAGGGTGAGTAAATGATGACAGCACCTTTTTGGGTGAGGGGGAATTAGACACTCTCATCTGCACTAGAATAAGTCGGCGCTTCAGGCACCAAGCGTAGGAGTAGAAACTGTAAGGAGAGCAGAAAGCAAAGGTGCGGAGCCCAAATCCAGATGGCTACACATCTGATGAGGAATTCAGGAATCCTCTCTTTAATTATCCTTCCACTACTGAGTGACACAATAAGCGACAAAAAGAGAGCAAAAGAAGGGATGTGTGAGGGGCTACTCAAAGTACTCATTGTTCCTCCAAAGCCTAATTACTTCCCTGCTCTCCATGAAATGGGTTTAAATAGCGATTGCTTCTGTATCGGCAGGTTGATCATCATCATTTTTCTCTTTTTCTTTCTTTTTTCCTCCATTGACGCCTCTTGCCATCCCCCCTGCAGACCATTGTGAATTTTCTCTCTCTTTAATGGCAATTCTTGTTTTCCCTCTTCCTAGAGGACTGCATGGGAAGTTTGGTGAAGAGCATTTCAATCAGCATTCTATTGTCACTTGACATCTCAGTAGAGATGCCCTCAGATGCGTCTCTCTCTTTCTCTCTCGCTCTTTCCCTCTTTCGCTCCCTCTCTCTCTGTGTCTGTCTAAACAACACCCATTGTTCTTCCCAAAGCTCTTGAGCGGAAATAGCTCAAAGGATAACCATTAACATTTATTTAGGAGAGTCCTTCTGAGGAGAACAGTGTGGAATCAGGCACCGAACAGCCCTTTCCACGCCGTAGAATTCAGCAACCAGATGTGAGACGCACATTTTAGATGCAAACAGCATGCGCAGTAAACAGAATCAAAGCGAGGGAGGGCGAGAAGCTGTGGAAATGGATTTTTAATGCTTAGGTTACATGTCAGAGGAGCACGATGTGCATGTTGCCCGCTGATAGCTGCCTCTGACTGCGGCCCACACTGTCTAGGATGTTGCAAAGTTGTTTAAGTGTTTGATAGGGAAGCACATTAACCCTGTACTCCGCCACACTGCTCTTATCTTCTGCTTTCGAAGAGGAAATGGCTTAAATAAGAAATTGTATTTGAGGTGCATGGATTCCATACATAGCCTAGTTTTTCCAATGCTACGAGATTCTTCTTGTGCTATTTCTTCTCATCTCTCGAGGAGAATCGCTCTGCAGAATGAGCGGCATACTTTGATCTAAAGAGCCTTTGTTTTGAGCTGTGAGACAAAAAATAAGCTCTCATGTTCAGGGCAGTCTGGTCGCATTAGCTGGAGCTGTTTTGTCACCCCTTGTGTTTTTAAGGTGGCATGAAATGGAAATTGCGAATAACGATGCGCACAGATAAATAATAACACTGCAATATTCCATCAAATTTCATGGTGACTTCAAATGAAGCTGAGCTCAGAGGATCCTAATGCTCCTCTTTTGTTCTGCAAAATGTTTCAAGCAATGTCTAAATGTGTTGCGCCAAGCATTATAAAGTGCGAGAAAGCATTCTCATGCCCCAGACTGAAAGACAATCCTCGCGGCATTTCTCCTGTAATTAATACGGCCACTTTTTCGACATGTTATCACTACAAAATGGATCCCGTTCAATACCCCTGAGAAGAATCACACTTTGGGGAACAATAAGGCCATTGATTGATCTCTGCAAAATCCTAATCTGTGGCAGGGACGTTAAACAGAATGGATTGATTGATTCCCGGGATTCCCAGTCGGCCAGTGCTAGGTGGTGTAATTTTCTAGTTAAGCGGATCCCTCAAGCCTCTTTTGTAGCATTTGTATGCCGTTTTATGTTACCTGAGAGGCCTTTCTCTCTCTCTCCCTTGCCACTCTCTCTCTTTCTGTCTTCCCTCTTTTGGTAATTCCATCTGTGGTAATTTGATAAGAGCTGGACCAGTCGCTACAATTCAACAGCTGTGGTTAAATTGCTGGTGGTCTGGCTCACACTGGCCTCGGCGGCCTTACTCTGGGCACTTAACCTGTGGCATTGTGTGGAATGCCTCGCGATTCGTCCGTCACCCAATCCGTCAGCAATGAATAATTTTCATGGAAGGTGCACTTTAATTACTTTCCCATTTAAATGGCATTGCAGTGGCCTATCTAGGTCATTAATCTTAGTGAGGATCCTGTTGCAAGCCTTTTATTGCTGGCAAACGAAGCCCCCCAAATCCCCCAGAATCTTCTCTGCTTGACTGACTGCAGACTCCCAGCAGCCACTGCTCCAGTGTGTCCTTCTGAACTGGCAGCTGTGTCACGGAAGCGAGAGAGACAGACACAGAGAAAAAGAAAGAGAGATCTACACTTGTCTCTCAGCATGAGCGAGGGCATGGAGAGGAAGTTTGCCAACCACCTTAAAGGGACCTGTTGGATTGAGAGTGAGCTGGACTTTCAGTGTCCAGCAAGTGGAATCGAGCACAGTTGGCTGTTCAGAGATTTGCCAGATGAACCTTCTGAAGTACTTCTACTTTAAAGTGCATCATCTTTAATTAGGGCTTTAAATCCATTTCAATTCAATTTAAATAAATAATTGTATGATTTGTTTAATTAAATTAATTATTTAGATTAATTTGATCAATTATATTGTTGTTTTTTAATCACATATTTTATTATTATTGCCTTAAATTACATTCTGGGGTCAGAAGAAAAAATTAATTAGATATTTAAAAAATGAGGTAAATATATTTTTGCTGTACCCCTTTTATAGTTAAGTATTAAATAATTACACAGAAAATGTGTATTTTTGTGGTACATTAAATACTTAAGGATTAGTTTTTCCCACCCATTTTTAGACTGTAAAGTACATTAGGAAAATACTGTAATATGGTATATTGCTGTCCGATCTATTGCAGAAAGGAGTAACTGTTGTAATGATGTCAAACTCAACAGATATGAAATGTCTCACTTGTATATGTATTCAGGTTCATTCCATTCTGTCTTATTCAACCCCTTCCACCACCCCTTGCTCTAAAACTCTTTTCTCTCTGTCAGAAGAGCGGATACCAACTCGCTCAATTATTTAGATTCCTGTGAGGCAGCAACAAAGTTTTCAGACAAAGTTCTCCTTCACCTCTTCTCTCCCCTGCTTTTGCCATCAAATGCATCGTCTCTCTC
The DNA here is from genome assembly GCA_026230005.1 of Gila orcuttii. Classification (NCBI taxonomy): domain Eukaryota; kingdom Metazoa; phylum Chordata; class Actinopteri; order Cypriniformes; family Leuciscidae; genus Gila; species Gila orcuttii. The sequence continues at coordinate 34,117,043 of JAPDVR010000012.1, read as the reverse complement.
TCAGCAAACGAGTATTAGATGCTTTCCAAATTACCATCAATCTTTTTCGAGCTCCAAGTGCCTACCATGGATTAAAGTCGGATGCTTTAGTCTCCTTGTAATTTTCACCGCCTTCTGAACTCTCTGAGGCTTTTCACCTGAATGCCCTCAGATGTGCCGTCAGCAGAGCAACCGTTTCCATAAATTGGAACAAAAATGGAAGCGTCACATAATGCTGGTGGCCATCACTGCGGGTGCTTCTTAACTGGCAGTTTTAACTGACAGCCGTTAATTGAACATTCTGACTGGATAATTCATAGAGGCTTTGAGGAAACTGTTTCAGCTCACAATGAGTCTGAAATAGAGGTTATGAGGATATTTTAAACCCAGTCAATTGCATCAGGCCAGTGTATAGGGTCCACAGCAGCACATATGCTTTTTTTTTTTACTTATGACTCCATTTCTGCTTTTTTCAATTAGTTATTTATTATGCTTTTGGATACAACCCAACATTTCAGAGCAAATACATTATATATATTATTGGAGCTGTGTCTGCCTTTAAAAAAAAAAAAAAATTCTATATATATATATTAGTGTTAATTTTGTCACCTATTTTTAATTTAGTCTTAGTCTTAGTCTTGTGCCAAATGTCCTTGTTAGTTTTAGTCATATTTAGTCATTCACATATCTTTTTTTGTTAGTCAAGTTTTAGTCGACTAAAAGTCTCGTCATTTTAGTCTAGTTTTAGTCAAAAGAAAACTCAATATATCTTAGTCAAGTTTTAGTCAAAACATTTTAGTCTTTTTTTTAAATAACAAATCATTTCTGAGATTATTTCTGATAACCACTTCAGTCAAATAGTGTTTCACGCTTCTCAAATATTGGTTAAATGTCACAATTACCTGACAAAATACACTTGTTTAAGGATTTTTGTTGAATGCAACTTTGTTAAACTTGTCTGGTTTTCTAAAGTTGTTCTGAAAAGTATGTTATTTTGAACTAACACAATTCAAAAGCTGGGGCCCAACATACTCCTATTGACAAGTTACAAAGGTTTTTAAAACTGTTTTTGGTTGCCTTGTGTCTCATTTTTCTGTTCAGAGCAGAAATAAGTATATACCCAGAAAAACTGAGAAGAATAGGCCTACTGTAGCCTACTGTAGGCCTAAAATACAACCTATTTACATTCTAGGTTGGTCTTGAGAAATAAAAAACAAATTAGATTTTGCAAGGCTTAACAATTAATATTTCTGCTAGGTGACTGGTTGATTTACAGCGTAGGTGTTTTCCCCCGTCCGCAGTGCTTCCCGTCAGTTATGACACATGATTTTGACCACTTATTAAGTTTTGTTTTGTAGAAAGCCTTTCTTTAAAGTGAATTTCGTTTTGTATAAATTGTATCTTCCTTTTAATAAATGTTTCATCAACAAATTGCCTGGATTAATAAACGAGAAGAAGCAAATAGTACACAATATAATCCGGACACGAAGGCGCGGGCGCGTGAACTGGAGCGCGTCTCATAAATGAACTGAAACTCAGCTTATAAGATACTTGCCTCACAGACCTGAGAAGAATATCTATAGAAAGCTTGAAATGTGTAGGCCTACTTTTTAAACAAAACAATTCAAAACGAAAAGAAATGGGCTGCTCTCTGTTTATGTAGGCTAATCCGTAGGCTATGAAGTGTGCATTTCTCTCTATAGGCGCGTTCACTACTGCGAAGATGGCGAGTCAGCATCGTCAACTTTATCTTTGCAGCCAACACTGACATAAAACACTAGTTTATTAATAAACAAATCAAATGTTTAATGCATCATTACTTTTGACGTTTTTTTGTGCGTCACTGTGGGCGTTCTGAGCGAGCGGCGCGTAATCTTCAGAAATGTGCTCTCCGCTCTAGAGTAAATATTACCACTCCGCTCACATGCTCTGGTGTGAGACAATGTGTATCTTCTTCTGTTGTCTGAGAGTTGATTGACAGCTTTTAGATGCATTATTGGCATCGTCACCCTCTGGTTACATGAACGTGTCACCGCATCATACCCGAAAACATGGGGATTTTTTATAGACGACAATTGCACAACCTATTCGATATTCTATAATAAAATCAACTAATGGAATATTCGAAAATCGTGACTCATCCCTAGTAACCGCTGAATATTCTATCTCATGATGAAAAAGACGATTGTAGACGAAAATGAAGAGAGATTTTATCTTAGTTTTTATTTTCTGCAAAACATTTTAGTCTCGTCTTTTTTCGTCAACAATAATGCATGTTAATTTAGTCTTAGTCATCGTTTTTGGACGTTGGTGCAGTCTCGTCATCGTCTCGTCTTAGTCATGGAAAAAAAGCTCGTTGACGAACATATTTAGTCTCGTCTCGTCTGACGAAATTAACACTAATATATATATATTTTAATGCTCACAGCTCCAGACACAGACACAGCTCCAACCTGAGACATTATTTAGCCAAACATTTCTGAAAATATTCACACACACGCACAGTCATGCATACAAACCAATGCATTTTTGGCTCTCTGTCCTACTGTTTACATGCAACATGTGTTTCTACATGGTGTTCTGGGGTTAGAGTGTTTCATTTCCTGCTGCAGAAGGGCTGAAACAGAGAGGAGGTACTGTGGTAGTGTGCGACTGAATTGAGATATGTGTCCGAGACCAGCTGCCACAACCTACCACACTGCAGAGCGAACTCATCGCCTTAACAACTCACTTAAAATGTGTGAGAGAGAAATCACGTGCATGTGCAGTTAAAGTTTGCGTGTGTTTGGATGTGAAATACAGCTGTAAGAGCACCAAATCATTTTACCCTGTCTGTTACCTGTGTGACAAGAACAAATCTATGTGCCAAACTGAACAGGGGACTGGCATCTGATTTTACTTCTTCATAGCAGCCTTGTCAAGCTTGTCAAACACTCAAAGTAAAGGAATCAGACATATACACACATTTTGGTGGTAAAGTAAGAAAAAGATTCTTATATTATTATGTTGTCTGTAAATCTTGATTCTACAGCATTCGGAAGAAGCTAGTTTTTTTTTTTTTTTTTTTACCATTTTTGACCACTGGCAACATTGAGTGTGCTAGTGTTTCTTTGTTCCCACATAACAAATTAAATTCAGCTTAAATCACTTTTTTATACAAGTTTCTTTAATTATTGTAGGGATGCACCAATATTAAAAATCTGTCTTGTACCGAAATGTATTAATAATTACTTATAATTATTTTCATGTTATGGCGATTCGATACAATTCGGTCTAAATAAATGAAAAGTCAATGATCTTTTAGATGATACATTATAATGTACAGTATGAAAATGTTCCATTTTTATGTAGTCTAGCTGTTTTTCGCTAATTGATTTAAAGCAGACTCATCATAATGTTATGAAATATCGTAACATCTCTTTTTTAGGGACTGGTCTTTTTTTACATGATTAAAGGCCAGAAGATGATGGAAAAGTTCTCCTTTTCCTCATTATTCTGTTGTTCATTGTCTCATCAACGCACCGTCTCCTGTGGAGAAGGAAACTAATTATGTCTTCATCCCTTCCTGTTCACACCTCCTCCTATTCTCTCCATTAGCCAAAGAAATTCTAATGAGTTTTAGTCTTGCTACTTTTGGCATCGGAATAAGTGCATGAGAGTAAACGTTCACTAGAATGAAAGAAACAAAAAAACATTTGTTCCACAATGGCACCGGCACAGAATTGTCAACTCTTCGACAACTTTGAGCTGTTTCCTAAGCGTAACTTGATTTTATTCATCTCTCACACCTGCTGGTTTCTGTAAGCTATATGTGACGCTAACACACACAGACACACACACTCTGCTTCTCGGTCATATTGCTCTGGTGCCTTTTCATCAAAGCTGCAGGACGATATGAGGGCCATCTGCTCTCCGGGCATTTAATGTTTATAGTATAAAACAACAATAAAAAGATTACAGCATCCACAGACCAAGTGAGAGGGATCTATTCAGCAGACAGATGGGGAACACAGCTGGACTGGACACCATAAAAAAGGGTAACAGGAGGCAGAGAGGATTCTGGGATGGCAGATAGTGACCATCAGCTTTGAAAAACGTATTTCTGTCTTATCCAACAGCAGGTGTACTGTCATTGCAGTGGACAGGAACGGTTTGCTGCTTTTTGTTTAGGACAAGCTTTGTGTTGCCACAATTAAAACCATCTCTGTCACATATGATATGGGCCAGAAGGCTTTTCTTTATCTTTTTGTGTCCATTTGCGTCCTTTTGGATTAGTTATCATGGGTCAGCTGAAAGGAAGGCCTGATAGCCCGGAGCCAGTGTCAGAGTGTTTTGGGCAAGTTGATGAGATTGTCACCCACCCCTCCAAAAATGTATACATTTTGTTTATTTATTTATTGCTTATATATTAAAATCTTCTACATAAACAAGCAAAATTAAATAAAGAAACAAATTCATATTAATTTATTAATTTAATGTTTTGACATAGATCATTCATTCATTCATTACTTGTTTTTGTTAAAAAAAAAGAATGTAAACCTTTAATTTAAAAATACCAAAAACAAGCAAAATGTAAATAAATAAATAAATATTTATTTATTTATTTATTAATGCAGTGAGACCTGTGATAATACTGTCAGGGCAAGTACAATCTGAACTACGACAGATATAAAATCCCTTATTGTTGAACTCATGGTTTTCATGTAGTTAAATATGCTAGTCTCATGCTTGAATTTGTAAATGGTACCAAACAAGGGCATTTGACATAACCATATTGTGCTAACAACCATGTGGAATGTACCTGTGCAGATTTCAGACTCAAGGGAATGCTCAGTTGTTTGCTCTTTTGTTGCTTTCCTACGTTTTCTTCTGATTTATTTATAGAACTCTTCCCTTTTATACTTTCCTTTGCGGAGAGGAATGTGAATTTTCTTCCCTGACAGAACAGAGGAAAAAACAGAAATTGTGAAAATGTAGAGCATCCCCCCCCCCCTGCGTTAGAGAAGAGTGGGTGCCCACTTTCACGTGCTGTTAAAACAAAACAAAACACAAACAGCCGCCTTTGTGTTGCTTTGTCTGTTTTTGCTGACCTTTCCTCTCCATAAAGAATGAACGGGGGATTCAGTGTGGTCTAGACAGGTGTGTTTCCTCTTTCAGAAAGATCACAGACTGTAAACAGGTTAAGCCTCTTACCCCAATCATTGGTGAAATACATGAATATAAAATATATATTAACTAGTTAATGAACAAATATTTTCATTAATTTTTATTTAAATATATGGTACATTAGCAATTATACATTTAATTAAAGTTTTGCATACAATAATTTAACTATAATTATTTCAAAATATTTATTTCAAATGGCACTCCAAAAACAGGACTACAATCTGGGAAGTGTCTCTCAGGCTCCCAAAATGTCATAAACATCCTCCATTCCGTTGAAAATCAACAGTATGGGGAGATTATCAACCTCTCATTACTCTGATTCCATGTTTTCAAGAACATTGTTAGTAATATCTGCCACATTGCCTCTTTGGGCAGGTGTGGGAACAGAGAAGGGGTATTGAAGGGCTTTTCTTACTCTTTTACCCCTAAATAACAGAAGAGGCAGCTCTTGTTTAAATGAAGTAAAAACTTTCCATTTGCATAAAAGAAAAGCAGCATCCTCCAATTAACTGCTGACAAAGTGCATTTAATTCCCTTAAGAAAACAAGTCGAGAGCACAAAGAAAGGCCAAAGCCTCGTTCTAACCATCATTGTGCTCTGAAAGGTTGGAGGCAGGCTTGGTCACAATTTATTCAGCAAACTCTGGTCCTGGTCTCCCACTTATAACCAGGCTCATGCAAAATCACCAATTACAGTAAATCTATTCAGTCCCCACATAGTCGCAGAGAAAATAGTAGCACCTGTTAAGTTGTTACCCAGTTAGAGTGGCCTGATCTATGGCTTGTCAGGTCTATTTTTCTCTTGGTCCTTTATCTAGGCTGTGTTCATTGTTACGAGGATCCTGTATGTTCAAAAGCCAGGAGCTACAGTGATGGTGGTCTTCGTGTCCTGATTGGCCCAGTCTGACACAGAGGGAGGGATTATAGATTTAAAAGGCTATTGGTCTAGTTTAATAGTGAAGGATTATAGTAATTCAAGCCAATAAACAAAGACTAGACAAGAGCAGCTTCTTTTTTAAAGATGTGTACTTTGATTAATGATGCTTGTGTTTGGCGGACCACTTTTAGAGACAGTGCCATTAAGAGTGATTCACTGCATCGGATACTGATTAGTTCCATATGGATGGAAAGTTCAGTTGACCGGAAATGTGGAGACATCTTTGTTATGTGTGTGTTGTTCTGCGCTTCTGCGTTTTTATGTATTGTCCATCTTTTCCAGGAGAAAAGGGTGCATTTTTAATCTAAGCTGGAGGTTTTGAATCTGGCTCTTCTCCAAACTTTAATCAGACTTCAAAGGATCCGCAAGACCTCTCTATTCCCCCCCCCCCCCCCCCCCCCCCCCTCACATTCTCAATACTTTCCATTTGCTGTTCTTTCCAACTTATAGATCTACAGAGGGAAACAACAGCGCGAGAGGGGTAATGTTTTATCTTGCACGCCGAGCAGCATTGTATTTGAATCTTCTACAGTTTTGTCATTTTAAGGAACCCGCAATAACGTCCTCTGTCGGCTGGCAAAAGAGTCTGGCTTTGATCCTAAATTAGAAAACATTATCCGTTTAATGGAGCAATTTCAGCAAGTACCCTCAATAATTACTCAATGACAAAAGGTATGTTATCTAGAGACCACCATATTTATAGGACTATTTGTGGAGTTCTTAAAGTGAAGTAGCTCTAAGCCGACCTGAGCTGCACTTTGTGCATCAGATGGAAAGTAATTTCCTGATCTGATAATTTTGCTAACTTTTTAACGGTTTTCTATTTTCACAGTACATCACAAAATAAAATAAATAAATAATAATAATAATATTTAGGCCTAGTCTATTATGAACAATTTTTTTATGAAATTGCTTAGAATCTGCATAAATCTGTTTATTTGTAAAATAATTACATTTACAAAGTACAGAAAGGGTTCATACATGACTAGCTGTGGAACAAGCAATATTCAGTTAGGCCTAGTTAAAATGTATGAGACTGAAGTGTACTGAAATATATTGGTGATAAATGTATTAACCTGGTTAGCATGCATTTGAGACACATTCGGTTTATTAGCACTATTACAGAATATTAACCTGTTTCTTAACTATTTCGTATTATTAAAAAAATATGCATCACATTAAGTTTATTAATTTATGTTAAAATTGTTTAATCCAAATGGATGGAAATTTTATACAGTATGTAGTTTAAATTCAAAAATCTTAAAATGTAGGCCTAAATGTATATTGATACTGCATTTGATTATACGTCATTGTATGTGTCTTGTGAAATCTGTTTAATAGAAGCTTATTGCTGTGTTTCTCATAAAAACTACTACTAAAAATAATGAATGACATAAATGTACTTAAAACGTGGAGTCAGTATCTAGTCCATTAGGGGTGACAGGCTTTAAAAGCTCACTTGTATTGTCTTCACTGACTCTGACTACTATGCTAATATGACGCTGAGATATTATGGAATAATGACGCTAGTGAAATTTGACACTAAAGGCTTTCACGTCCTAGACCTATTAAAAACGTTGAATGCGTGCCACTGCTTTACGAAAAACTGGTACGACGACTGTGCTAAAAACAGCAGCATGGGGAAAATACAGATTTGCGAGTTGAAGATGGGTGTAAAGATAAGGCTTTCATTTGCAAACTCCTGGAAGCATCATATCAAAATGTTGTGTAACCAGAAACGATAGCGATAACATGCACAAATGTACTAATTTATAGCAGTGATAGCCGACATGTTTTCCTCAGGAATAGCTTTCTTCCACACACAGGTCAGAGTTCAAGCCACTCGGAGGAGCCCGGCTTAAAAGAGACCCCTTCAAGGCAACAAGATGAATGTCGCCACCGCTTTATCCATCAGAATATTGTTATTCTCATTTCATAAAAGTACAGAAAATAGGATTAGGGGCCAGCTATCCTGGGGGATGAGAGTCAACTGGCCCTCTCTTTTATCTCTGCACTGTGCGTTGGGAGCTTGGACTGCTCACAGGCACTTTCAATTGGAGCGATTAAGTCGGCTGAATCTGCAATGTACAGAGCGAGATATGGAGATATGAAGGGACACAGGGAAGAGACAGGGGAATATGCTTTGCCGTCTGTCATCTAAAAGCCATGTTTGAGTTTCCTAGTGTAACGTTTTGGCCTAGAAAGCCAAGAATAAAGACAGAGGGATAAAAGACCTAGGTTTATATAATGGGGTCGAAAAAGTCTGAGAATACATTGAAAAGATGGCATTCAAAGTGTATTTTAAAACAACATTTGGAGATTAAATAAGAAATATTTAAGCTTTTGTACGCTATTTTTCTGTCATTAATTAAATAAGATCAAAATTATAATTAGAATATTATATTGACCAAGTATTAATTATTTAATTAATTATATTATTATATTTAATATATTAATATATATTATAATTATATGTGTGTGCTATTTATTTATCTTAATTTTTACTCGTGTAATATTTAAGATTCTTTATTAAATAAGAGTAGAATCAAATAAAAAAGTAAAATCATTTTCACTAATAGTCATAGACTTTTGGACTGCATTCATCAATCATGTTTATTTACATTTTCACATTCAAGTTTGCCTGTTTTTTTTTAAATGAATAGTTGTTCAAATTGAATATATATTTGGATATAAATAAGCTTTACTGCACTAACATGTCTATTCTTATAATATTGTACTTAACATATAAATATAAATGAACAATTATTTGCACTAGTGATCTTAGACTTTTGTACTCTTTATATTTTTAAGGTTGCCTGTGAGTTAAAAACAAAAACGTTTGCCTCTCGTGTATTTTCGATTTGACTCATTTAGTGGGAAAGGGTGTAAGAGGAGAGCTTTGGTAAACCACGGCTGAGTAAGAGAGAGCTTTGTCGTAGCTTGTAGAGGATCCGTCAGCAGTGCTCAGGTTCTCACACTAAAGCGAGCCAGATGATACTAGAATCCTCTTCTCTTTAGACAGAGAGAATTAATCAGCTCTTTCTCACTCTGATCACCCTATTCTCAGGCCCGAGAGAACAAAACCAAAGAGAAGAATAAAAGCACTGAAATCAGCTTGAACTTTCAGCCCCTGTTGCATAGTCCGGTTCCCTCAAACCAAACGTCTGTTTCCCAGAGCCAGAGTTAATTGGGCAATGAATCATCTCATTGAGACTAATGTAAACATCCTGGTAATTGATAAAAAATCATCATTACAAATGTGATCAAAACAAATCTACTGACCAACCACTAGAAACTCACAGTCATTTTTTTCTAATACAAAAGAGTCATTAACAAATATGTTTGTTTCTGGTTCCATTTCAACTCGACATTAATCACAATCAACAAGTTTCAAGTGTCTGTTCGCTAACAGAACAGAGCAGTGGGTCTTTCTGGGCCTCATTATTTGTAATCCGATGGACGTCACCGCACAGTAATATCGCAGGCCAACAGAAGCAAGACCACTTGAAATAAATTTTGTGAGGCAATACATCTGTAAGTACCGACAAGGACTTTGTCTAAACACGCTAAAAAAGAAAGATGTGGCGGCTTTTCATACGCAGCTGCGTGCCATAGAAGGGATTCCTTCACGCTAGGGTTCTGTACGTCTGTAAAGAAGACGTCAAGTACAGATGAGACATTAAAATGATAGGGCTGCTCACCTGCGATGACAGATACATGCAAACAAACACGATCTGCAATGGCATGACTCAGAAGTCTTGCGCAACCTTCGCCGCAGTGGCAGAGGAACAGCTGGTGCTGGTGTGTGAGCGTGTCTGGAATTAGTTTAGTGTTAGTTAAGATGACCTCCATCAAAGTCTGTTCACCGCAGCGCAGATGAACCAAACCAGACGCATCTCAAAACAAGCCAATTGTAACGTTGAGTCATTCGTTTTGTCCGACTGTAATAACAAGGATTGCAGTCGCAAGCAATTTGTCTGTTCACACCGAACATGAAAGTAGGCGTGCCACTACACCGTCAATCACAAAACATAGCCGATCAGAACAGTTCTCTTCTCTCTTTTTGATCTGTCTCACACAACTGAAGAACACACACCAGACAGGATGCTTTTTATGGCTTTCCCTGTGGAATTTGATGGATTTGTTATCTAATGTCTCTTTCTTCATGTCTTCATAAAAATCCTATTTTACTATCAAATTCTTTTAATATGTTTCTGTAATTTAAATGTTAACATGTTTCTGTGACAAAGAAAAAAAAAAAACACCAGGTGGACTTTGTTGAAGATGTAACCCTCTGTTTAAAGGGTTAAAACGATATAATATTAACAAGGTTTATTTATGGCTATTGCAGATTTGTTCGAATCCAGCTGAGCACACACCCACACACACACACTAAGCGGAAACATGCACATGTGCGTACACATTGTATGGTATTTATCTGTTTGTTGCCAGGTGCGTTTGGCTGAACGAGTGCCTATATGGCATGTCAGTGTGCAGATATGTTAAACACGAAACATGAGCGGGTGTCACCGCATATCTGTGGAGTAACGGTGACAACAACCTGAGCAAATGTTCTCTCCATCACTAGCAGTATAACAAGAGGTCATTAAAAAGAGAGAGAGAGGGGCAAGTGTGGGTCGACACTGTAGGCTGGAAAATAAATTTGGCTTCTTTGTAAAAGGAAAAAAAATATTTTCTTTGTTTGGTTTTTAGGCCCAGGCAGCCTCCTCTGTTTTTCATTTCATATTTTCTCTGGCTACAAGCGGAATTGGAGTGTTTGTTGAACAAGAGCAGTTCTCTCTTACCCTTCAATCTCTCATCTGTATCTCTCTCATTTTCTCTACCTCTCTCTCTCGCTTTGATGCCAATTTAGCTGGAGCGGAGCATGTCCAGGCTTTTGCAGATGTGTCCCTCTCCCTGCCTCTGATTACAGCGTTCAGGCCAAATAAAACATCACATACATGCCTCTCTCTCTCTCTCTCTCTCTCTCTCTCTCTCTCTCTCTCTCTCTCTCTCTCTTTAAATGCAACACTGAATACATACACAATATATATATATATATATATATATATATATATATATATATATATATATATATATATATATATATATATATATATATATATATATAATTATTATTATTTTTTTTATTTTTTTTTTTCAGGGTTTGAGTATCTATGTATGTGGGTCTAACATGATCATATGGGTGGGTGTGATTTTGAGCTTTTCTCATGTGACTCATGTCTTTCTGTATGTTCTTTTAAGAAAGATCAATGACTCTGATTTTCAGTTTAGCCAGCTCTTGGTGAAGGATTAAGCCTTTTGGCGCTCACACAAGCTTTAATCAGAGCCATGCATTTAACCAGTGAAAATAGGAAAAACGGAGCGGTACTGGATTTGGTTCCTCCCATGTGGACTGCATCCAAACCTGTGATTAAAGAGCATATGAGGTCTGATTAATACAATCATATTGCTGATGACAGAGGCTTTGGGATAATAAATGGCTATTTACGATGGCATCATTTTTCAAAGCGCTCGTGCAATTTTAATTTAATTTGAGATTTTAAAATTCATCAATCAGGTGCTAAATGAAAGATTTATTCAGTAAAGAAAAAGGAACAGTTCACCTAAAAATCATTTACTTGTGTCTTGAGCTGGAAATAACTATTATTTTTGCAATCGATTATTTTATTTTGTCAATTAATCGAACAATCTAATGATTGTTTTTTCCTCCCTGTTAATCTATTGATTATTTTCCGAATAGTTGATTAATCCTTTGGTTAATTTTACCAATGAACAATAACCAATAGTTTACCAATAAATAGTAACGGTAACTAATCTATGTATGAACTTTTACCTAATGATATTATTTATCACAAAAGATAAGGTTTATGCAGTGTAGGCCCAATTAGGAAAAGTGTTTTGGGGATTTACAGCAGCAGCTGCTTACAAGTGCGAATCCTGAAATGTTTTGTTCATTCAGGAGATTAAAATAGCTGCTTAAATATATATTTTTAGTCAAATGAAAGAAACATTCTACAGTTGTAACTAACTAACCAACCATAGCGGTAATAGTGAGAGTATCAAACATGACGGTGTCCATAAAACCATGAAGTTTTTCACTATTGACAGTGAGTTATTAAATAAATGAGTCCGATCAAGGCTTGAGTTCACCCATTAAATATTTAAATAACCAACAATAACATTAAATGCTTTGTAACTGGTTGCAGAGAGTATGTTTGAGCAGCATGTCTCCAAGCCTCGCACACAGGGTAAAAAAAAACAGAATACTGTATGAATGCAGCCGTATTAAGCATGCAATATGAGACTGACAACCATATTCTAGAGCTGTGTAAAACTTTCTATGGTCCTGTATAGAAGTTGTGCTGCTGTGGTTTGCCATTTTAGTTTTATAGAGTGTGCAGAGCACCATTTTATTCAGTCTCTGTTAAAAATATTTCCACACTTTAGATCGGCACGATATTTTTCTAATAACGGCTGATTTTCAGCGTGCCGAATATATTACGTAATCGACGTCGTTCCAGCCCTAGATTCCAAACAGTATGGTCCTGGTCACTCTTTTCCATTCAATATCAATTAATGTAGAGAGCTTCCAAGCTTCATAAAGGACGCAAGCACCATAAAAGTCTCATACAAGTGGTCTGTTTCTCATCCAAAGCCTCCATATGTGAAGAAAGAAATTCATACAGGTTTGAAATGACACGAGAGAGTAGGTAAATGAAAGGATTTTCATTTATGGGTGAACTGTTCCTTTAAAAGATAGTCAGAGGTACTGAACTGATGGTAAAACTAAGATAAGTGGCCTTGAATGCATGCAAAATCTAAAATAATAGCTTTTGCTATGTGCCTCTGACCCTGAAAAACCCATCAGTTTAAAGCACAGCTTGTTTGGTGAATAATCTTAGCTTTTCGGTTCCGCCGGAGCTCAGATATGCAATCAGCGTGGCTTGCGTGTGTGAATGTGTTGCGCAAGCCTGAGGCATTACTTTGACATTTGAGATGAGATGAGAAGGTTGAGGTCCTTCTGTCTGTTTAGTGAGCCCTTCAAATGCGAATCGTCATGCAGCCTCTGTTTTATTAAGACAAACTATAAAAAGCATGACGCGTGTTAACACTCTGAGATGTCTTGTAGTCGTGTAGCTGCTTGTATAGCCAAAGGTCAGGCTGGCAGCAGATAAACTGGAAGAGTGGGCCAAAATTGGCCTCTGTCCCAGGACGTTCATCCCTCATTTGAATTGCGTCGCTTTCAGGGTCGGGTTTTTGCTCCGATGGTCTGTGCGGTCAGGATCACTGTTTGAAACGCCCAGTGAGAGAAGGGTCTGTGGCATATTTTTATGATTACATAGCAACCTTTCACCCCAACCCTGCAGTCTGTGTTCCTAAAAAGTCTGTAATTAGAGTGAAGCATGTTTGTTTGTTTGTTTCTGTGTGTGTGTGTGTGTGTGTGTGTGTGTGTGTGTGTGCGCGCACTTAAACCAGAGGCCAGTCTCAGCATGAGTGAACTTCCAGTGAAGTAAGGCAAAAAGAAGTATATGAAAAAGAAAAAAAAATCTCCCAAACTCAATTGCATATTTTCAAATTTGTCATTTCCACAGAATTCAAGATAAAATCTAGAGCAAATTTATGCAACCTCAGCCGTTTGATTATGATTTGGTGATTTGCTGCTAATTCACATGGGCGGCTCATGGCAGCAGATGGAGTGTGTAATGTCAGGAGCGGTCTGACGGTTTCTCCTGCGGAAGCTGTGGTAGAGTTGGGAATTGAACGTGGAGCACTGATGTGTGTATTGCGGAGATGATGAGGTGCTTATGGCTGAGGCCATCACGCTTGAGTGGAGGGGATGCTGGGTAGCCTGATAAAATCCAGAGTGCTGTCTTTTCTAGCACATGGGAGTCAAGTCATAATTCATGATTTCTATTTCTTCTCTCTTCACCTACAGCAGAAACTCAGAGATGCACATGGATGTCTCTCATTCTCTCCCTTAACTATTACTCATCTTTGGAAATTACAACATAATTCTGCTATTGCTTGTTTAGTAACGTCTCTGTGCTGTGTTGATAAAGATTTCTCATTGTGTTTATGTATGTTACCTTTCAAATCTTTTTTGCTTTCTTATTAGGCCTTATTGGTCCGATATTTGGGTGTTATGGAAATAAGAAATAACAGAAATGCATCACAAAGACCAAAAATGTAAAACTAGATGACTTTTTTTTTTTTTTTTTGCTCTGCTGTATGAATCAATTTTAATGATACATTTAGGCCCAAAAATTGTAGAATACTTTGAAAATCTGACATTCAACATTTTGGAAACAAAACATCATTTAAAATGAATAAGAAATATTTCAGATTCTGCTCTATTTCTAGGTGACTAATCAAAGACATAATTTGAGACATTTATCATGTGACACTTTGTAAGGACTGTCAGGTGTTCTTGTTTCCACTGAGGCACAAGATGCTCTTTGGATCATCTAAATCATGCTGGAGAATATGGTGATCAGATTCGACACAAATTGTGTGCTGCTGTAATTAAAACAAAAGGAGGACAAACTTAATACTAGGGTATTTTGAAATCTATTTTCATTTTTCAATTAGCCTAAACTCTTCAGTCAGATTGCTATGCTCATAATACTATAATGCATGATAGAAGCATTTTCATTGGTGTCCTTTGAAAATTTGAACCTCACAGTATGTGGACAGTGGCAACCTTGGGTCAGTGAGATTACATGATTACTGTATGATTATACGTCTGTAAATGAGTGTTTCTAATGCAGGTCAGGTGACTCTGTCTGGGGGTCAGATGGTGCAGTGGGAACAGTGATGGCTGATAATAGGCTGCCACCGCTGGACTCTAATTTGTGAGAGGAAGTGTGGGGACAAACTTCACCAGCTCCGCTTTAGGTATCAGGCATTCCGGCGTCCGCTACACGATTAAATGCCATTCCAAACTCATGGCATGCTCGTCGCATACAGCTGGGCTGTTAGAGTAAGAGCTAGAATCCATGGCTGGTGACGTGTGATCAAGGGGCTCATAATATTGAAGGAAGCTAGATTTTCAGATCAATCATTCTTCAGAGATATTAGTGGCTGTTTTGTTTTGTTGCCGTTTTGTTTTTTTGCCGTTTCATTTGGTCTTTTTCCTCATCATTTTGACTTTCATATTCCTTCCTTCCTTCCTTCCTTCCTTCCTTCCTTCCTTCCTTCCTTCCTTCCTTCCTTCCTTCCTTCCTTCCTTCCTTCCTTCCTTCCTTCCTTCAAAGAAATGTTATGTAACAAAAACAAAATGACTGCGTGATTATGGGTGCTTCTCAATACTCAAATTGATGCTTCCTCATTTCCTCCTACCTCCTCCAGCCTGTGGCCCAGAAACCGATTGAATTCAGCCATCTTGAAGGACATCTCAATTCTCTAATTGCACCGCTAGAAGGTGAGGAACGAGGAGCGAGGAAGCTTCCTTTAGAGTCATGAGCGAGGATACACAGGTGTCTCCTTCGCTCGCATCCTAAGGGGGTGGAGCTAATGTAACGGAGGCCAGCTAGTAGTTGCTGTGCGTGTAAACCTCACTCCTCTGACCTCAATAGGCGCTGTAGCGACAGATGCTAGAGGCTGCGGTCTTTAGCCTCCTTGTTAGAGCGCCTGACTCTCATGCCGGAGACCCGGGTTCGAGGCCCGCTCGGAGCGGGTCGAGTGGGACCCGGGTGAAAGGGGTTACATTGGTGCCGTAACCCAGATGGGAGTGAGGTTTAGGGGGGTGAGTGTAACGGAGGCCAGCTAGTAGTTGCTGTGCGTGTAAACCTCACTCCTCTGACCTCAATAGGCGCTGTAGCGACAGATGCTAGAGGCTGCGGTCTTTAGCCTCCTTGTTAGAGCACCTGACTCTCATGCCGGAGACCCGGGTTCGAGGCCCGCTCGGAGCGGGTCGAGTGGGACCCGGGTGAAAGGGGTTACACTAAGATGCGAGGAAAGGAAGCGAGAAACCACAAATAATAAATGAGAAGCACCTTAAGACTTCCTTCCTTCTTTCCTTCCTTTCTTCCTTCCTTCCTTCCTTTTTGCTCTGAGGCAGAAACCTCCAATAATTTCGTTGTTTTTTTTTTGTTACATAACATTTGTTTTGTTCTGGATAAACATTATTTTTCACAGTGTGAAGCTGTAATTTGTATGTTTAAAAGCTTTTCCAAATCTGTGTTTTCAAATAGTCATCTTTTTCAATTAGCTCTGCCAATGACAGACTCAGGAAAGAACAGCCTTTGCTGCCTGGATCTGCTTTTGAATTGGATTCCACTTCTCTCTACAGCCTAATAGGATAGTTCCGAATTGTGAGAGACCGCTATCGTAATAGCACCCCTCTAAAGCACAGGGTGTGTCATCAAGAACTCTCAAATCGAATTCTTACCATTACTATTCAAAAAAGACTGATAGTGAGGATGGAGATGTGGGAAAAAGCTTTTAGCTTCTCAAATATTAAGGCAAAATATAACAGGTTGTGATATGTTTCGTTTCGCTTACTTACATTTACATAATTTAAAGAAACACCAAGCTAACTAGACGTGACTAGACCATAACTGTACTTTTTACTTTCAGATTCAGCTGCAAGTGTGAGTTTCAATGGCCTTTTCACTTCTAAAGCATCTCACGGTTTGCCGAAAAGCTCGGGCTTTGATCCCTGAGAGAAATGAAAGCGTTACTTAGCAGCTTGAGCGGTTCCTGTGTGCAGCGCCAAATCGGAGCGTCCCCCTGGCCCCGCTCTAACTGAAAGTGACAAAGCTCTTGGTAACGGAGGTTGGGAAAGCACATTTCTGTTTGGTAGTGTGCAGTGGGAGGACGCCGGGGCTGGGGGTCGAGGGACAGACAGCAAGCGAGAGAGGGAGAGACAGCACAAGACAGCAAAAGAGAAAACCTTGTCACTGCAATTCTGCCGGTTCCCTCAACATTCATAAAAACGGGGGGCCATCATCTTCTACCTACTTTATTTTCTGAATCACTGAGCCTGAGTGAATTCTCCTCTCCTTGCTTTCTCTACCTTTCTGGCTTCTGTCTCTTTATTTCTCTGGGTTTTGTCCTCTCTTTCTTCTTCTCACTCAGTCTTTCTAATGTTTGCACTCAACTATGTGCACTATCAACTGCCTGAGTGAATAACCTTCGCCGTGAGGCCGGTCCAAGCATACACAGCCACGAGCGAATGATGACGTACATTAGCTGTTCTCAGTTGGTTTTATTTTGTATTGGACTTTACAAAAGTGAACACAAAGAAAATGAAGTATTATAATTTATTATTTGTTTTGATTTATTCTATTATAATATAATATAATTTAATAGTTTTATAAGAGTAAACATATCATATTTTTGCTTATTTATTTAAAATTGTGCTGCACTTTGGGTCAACTTCTGTGACTTTAAAATGTGCTAAATAAATAAACTTGATTTGATTATGACTATAAAATGCATAGGCCCAACAATATTCTGAATAGGAAACATTTTAAAAAGTTGTTGATCCTATTTAATTTATACATTTATTAGTAGCATTTTATTATTTACTGTACATTGAGCATTGTTTTTTCCCTTTGCTGTCCATCATTTTTGGGTCATGAAGCACCATTAATCACACATACAAAATCTCATGTCTCAACTCATTATGCAGGTTAGTCTAAATAAGTATTCACACACTCACACATACACACGCCATCTCCCTGGGCTTGTGAAGCAGCGGCAGACTGAAGGAACAAGAGGACATGCTCCTTCACACACTCACACACATTTTGCGGTAGCCAGCGGCAATAATGAGGCAGATCTAACACCCACGCTTTCTCCGGTCTCATTTTCATTTACACACTCTCACACACCGGTGCAGTCTCTCCTTGAGGTTTTTTTTATTTTTTTATGCTGCTCCGTCTCTTTCACGGGACTTTTTTCTTTTCCTGCTTAGAGTCAAAATGTCAAGCTAAGTAATGTTGATTGCGTCAGCCCTCGTTAGTGTCCGTCCGACGAGAGCGTTGTCGCCGATCTCGATGTTTTCATAGGGCTCTGGAAAAGCCGTCTGTGGGAGGCCCAGCTCTATTAAAGTCCTGTGCTCCAGCCGAGGGACGACCATAAATATAAATAATATCCAGCAAATGACAGAAATCTGTAGAGAGGACATCCCACGTACCCGCCTAACCCCCCATCAGCCGTGTATGCAGGATTTATTTAGTGATGCATCAAACTGCCCCACACTTAAAGCTGTATTGACTATTGTAACACCTTTTTTTTTTTAATTTTATTTTAGTGTTTTTACAGGAAATAATGTAGCTGGACCCATAAAACAACAGCTTACAACCAAGAAGAAACCTCTGCCGGATGATAGTATCAACAGTCGATCAAACAAACCCACCTGCTTTTCAGCAAACCTGTTAGAACTACTGGGCGGACATTAACATCGCCTCATTAATATTTATGAGCCAGGCTGATAAGGTTTTTTAACATGCTTCTCAGATCATTCCTACACCCTTGGTTAAAGCAAAACCTCTATTCTTCCGACTCCTGGCCTTTGTCAAAGAATAGCAGCTGCAATGCAGCACTTAAGAATGTGTTTGTGGAGCCGTTTCATTTGGCATCTCTTGGTAAGCGCTCAGAGTTATTCAATAGTTTTTAGGTGGATGAAAAGAATTCATAGACATGAGAGTGTCAGCCTTGACTTAAGTGGCTGGATAATTAAAATACTTCAAATTTAATACTGCACAAACAAAGCAGAAAGAGAAAATTATTTCTGTAAAATAATGGCATTCTAGTGCTTCTGAGGGAGAGCGAGAAAGAAGCTGAGAGTATATAAAAACATCCATGCATAATGTATCCCTAATGTATTCTAATGCAGAGCATGATAGACGCTTGCTTCTGCTTGAATTAACTTATGCATTAGGAGGCTTGAGAAGGTCACTAATATCTGCTTTTATGTCACCCAGCCACTGCACACCAAATGTCCCCCCCTTACACTGCCTCTTTAGGACAGACGGAACAATTATCCGATTTTCTGCTGCGCTAGGCCCCTTACGCGCGATAAAAGTGGGAGTGGGTTGACTCGCTCTGAGGTAAGCATGTCATTAATGGTTGTTATAGGGCAGTGGTTAAACATACCATGGGGAAAGTGCCACGGAGAGGGAGTGAGGGACACATTTCCTCCATATTAACACTGAACTCAGGGTCTCTCTTCCAGCTCGCAGATTTGAGTCGATATGAGGGCTGTCATCACGCTCGATTCTCAATTACCCGGCTGGTTCTCAGCGGAGAGGGGATGGCGGCCTGTCCTGCATTACTGGAACAGGAGGCTGCTGTTTATGATGAAAGTTTGAGCCCTGCCTTAAATGATGCCAAATATATATAAAAAAAGTTTGAACAGGAGTTAGATAGTTGTGTTTTAGCGTTCATAATTTAGTGAAAGTTGTGGAGCAAATAAATATATCTGTGGGTATATCAAATAGGTTTTTCCACATTTAAGTTTTTGAAGGTAGTGGAAAGGTTTCTTATGGAAGTTCTTATTGTAGATGTTTCAGACCCAGTGAAATGGCTTTTCGAGGGCGGTTATCAGACATAACATTAATATAATTATCATTATTGGCCAGAATTTTAATATCAGTGCATCCCTATACAGCATAATGTATATATGGTCTCGAATCTAACAGACTTGAACTAAAATTCTCAAAACTCTTTTTCACTTTTTTAAAAAACTTCTTTCTGTTATAGTTTCTCTCTAAAGACATCCGTTTACACTTTAACACATTTTAGGTTACATTTACTTCATATTATTTGGTTTTATTACTATCTTGATAAGTGGCTTGTCAAAACTAGCAAACATCTGTTGCCTTAGGGCCAAAGTTTAGTGCTTTTACAAGTAAATACAAGTGTCTAACAGATTGACCTGTCAATGGAAAATTGTCCTCAGAGATCCCAAGAGCAGCGTACACATGTTTGTATAGTGTAACTAGATTCAGAAGTCAGGGGGTGTGCTGGATATGGAAATTCATATACAAGAATAAAAAGAAAACACTTCATGTGGGAGAAGTAACTCCAGAGAAACAGTAACAACTTTTATTTCCCAGATCAGGTTAAAAGGACCGAGGCTATTACTCCGAAAGACAGTTGAGCACCTCATACGAAACACCACTGAAGGAGCAGTCAGTTGAAAGGGGCAAAAGATCCAATTACTCCAGTACAACTGGTTCTGTGCTGTACAAGTATGCTCTTTAAATTGGCGTGTCCTGCCTGCCATCGCCCCACTCCTCATGGGTAATTGACACTCTCTGCATACAATGAATGTGGACAGAGGCGAAAAACAAACACAGATTCTGAGATGCTCGGACTGCTTTGACTAAGCTAAAAAAAAAGTAGGAAATCAGTCTTGTTTAAGTCCTCTTCATCAGCACTGTTTCCAACTGAGGGAGTTAAAAACACCTTGAGTATGTAACAACATCCCTAAATGCATCAGTACGATTGCTGTTGTGTTAAATGAAAGCTAGTGTGGTTTAGACTGAATAGCCTCTTAAGGAGAACAAGGAATTTGGCTGGTGTTACGAACTACCATGCAGGCTGGCACAATGTAGTGTGAGTGTCTGTCTGTGTGAGTTAGTCTGGCCAACCTTCAGATCTGGATGGGAAATTAGATTGTTTTAGTTGGATTATACTACATATGTCAAAACACAATCTGACTGCTGCAGTTTTATATCTGCGCTGCCATCCTTGGTACCAGATAGACCGTAATGAGGTTTTAATCCTAAATCGCTCATTACCACGAGATCAGCAAGAAAAAAAAATCCAGGGTCAAATGAGGTCGTGACCCTGGATCCTTACCCTCGACGGATCACCGAGCACCGATAAGGAGATGTCACTACTTCTCTCACTCTGTCTCACTGCACACACAGATCAGTTAAATTCCTCTCGAAGCCTAATTCTCTTTTTCCTTCCCCTCTACTTGAGGTAAATCTGTCTTTTCTTACTTTAACAGACGTCCGTTGAGAGTGGACACTCATTAATGCTGTGTGCATGAGCGCTACTTTTCCATGCACTTCTTCCAGAACGTCCTCATCCTAAGGTTACCTTTTGAGATTCGAACGGATCTTACTTCTGAGGTTATTAAAAACAAGGAATTTCATTTGGGTTACCCACAAGCTTCTCGTTTTAAATTCACACAGCATTTGGAAATAGTATACCGAGTCGACGTACAAAGTGTGCAATAACTTTGTAATTTAAAGACAATTATAGCACACTGGCGAAGAAAGAGTATAGGAGGCACACACGGGTCTGGAAGTGGCGCTAAAGGGAGGGAATAAATGAGACGGGGTTGGGTGCATTTCTCTTAAAAGCACTTCCGCATTTGTCGGCAGAATTAATTTGACTTAATTGACATTCATAAGCCAAACGTTGCAGTTTTACTCTGACTGGGATAAGGCTGTCTTCTGCTGTTTGCTCAGTAATTGAAATTTCCATTATGAGGTGTAAACATTTAGCAGCCACCAAGTGAATATTCATCAGAGCAGCAGTAGTGACACAAGATTCTGTCTGTGTGTATTTGTGCCAACCAGGGACTGAATTTGCATTAAAGCAAGGGAATAGATTTTTTTAATGCGTATGTGAATATATTAAGGTGCTGTTGTCTCAGTATGTTCTTTCATGCAAACATATCTAAAATAATAAGTCATATGTTTCCCTATTATTTATGTTTTTGTTAACAAATCTGTCTACACAGGAAACAATACATGATCTATCTATCTGTCTGTCTGTACTTTATATCTTGGAATTGTTTATGCACGTTACATTAAAATAAAAAGTGTGCAATTAATTGTAAAGCTTTACAGAGATACAAAAACATCAATTGTGTGATATGTCAATCAAACAACTTTAGATTAAACTACTGTGTTTTGTTAATTTTGTCATAAGGCATGTATATGTTTTACTGTAACATTTTAACATGTACTGAATTACTAAAACTCAAAAATCTTTCCTTTTTTTTCTTTCTTTCAGCCCCATCTCAGGTGAGTGAGGTGATAAAGGAGCGAGTTCAGCAGCACAGCGTTCAGCTCTCCTGGCAGGAACCAGAGCAGCCCAATGGCGTCATCACCGAATACGAGATCAAGTACTATGAGAAAGTGAGTCCACACCACCTGCTCCAGAGCGCAAGCTATTAATGAATATATGTATTTGTTTCAGAAAATAACAGACAGAGAGAGACAATGACTGTGTGTCTACCTGTCCGTCAGCATCCCAATTCCCATGCAACCTGTCCTATCCTGCATATTTTCATTTTTTTCATGATTTGCATTCTCTGTGTACATAGCTCGTAGTCAAATGCTCCTGTCTGAGTGGATCCTTCCCATCTAATTGCTATAATGAATGAGACACTCATAAGATTTTAATTAGACCAAGGTCCTTCACCAATCCCACACAAACATACACGAGACTGTCTCAGTTTACCACAGCCACTCTCGTGCACGTCTAAGACCACTTCAGAAATGCACACACAAGAGCAGCACACATACCTCGTGATGTCTGGAATTGTACTTGAGCATCTGTTCTATGAAAAACAACCCACAACTCCTTGCAGGTTTGCTCACGCTGCCACTAAAACATTAATCAGTACTGTAGTCCCAAAAAACACGAGCACAAACACATACCACACTTAATTTCTTTCACCTCAACTCACTCTCCTGTTCAGTCCCTCCTAACATCCATTAAAAAGCACAGCTTCATAGTGTCTACCATCAAACTCATATGTAAGCTAGTCAAGCATGAGCAGAAAGTTCCAGCACGTTCGCTCGATGCTCAGCCTGTAGGGTTCCGGTCTCTTAGGCAATGTGAAAGCAGAGCCAGCCTCCTGAGCAGCGCTCTCTGGCTGTTGTCCGTTCGGTTTGAAAATTAGAAGCAAGCTTGACTTCACTCCTAACAGCCTGTGGCATTCCATGTAAGGTTTTTTTCCCCCTTTTTTTTTTTTTTTTTTTTGGTCTGCTGAAGTCCAGGAGAGAGGTTTAAGATCAGCAGAAAATACTATGTATAGCACTAGTGCTCAAGCTTTTCATATGTTGGAGCTATGGCGTTCACACAGGTGATGCAGGTTTGAATCAGTTTCATGTATTGAAAAACATTTCCACCTTAACATAAATATATACTTTTTATAGAGATATTTAAAAATATATATTTAAAAAAAAATTAAAACAAAAATATATAGATTTAAAAAACAAAAAAAATTTTTTTTTAGTCTATTATGCTCCCCAATGATATTTTTTAAAAAATACAATAAAAACATTGTGTAATATTACAATTTAAAATACCTCTTTCTTTCTTTCTTTCTTTCTTTCTTTCTTTCTTTCTTTCTTTCTTTCTTTCTTTCTTTCTTTCTTTCTTTCTTTCATTCTTTCTTTCTTTCTTTCTTTCTTTCTTTCTTTCTTTCTTTCAAAAAAAACCTTGCTGACCCCAACATTTTTAACACTAGCGACTATTTTCCTTGTGATTGTGAGTTTATTTCTCACAATTGTGACTGTACTTCATGTAAATGCAACTTTTGTCTTGTAATTACTTCTCATAATTTGCATATCACTGTTGTGACTTTATCTCAATGTGACTTTATATTGTAATTGTTTATTTATCTCACAATTAATTTTTCCTTAACTGCCACAATTCCAACTTTATTTACCTCTAAATGTATTTTTATTTTATCTGTTTTATTATGAAGTTGAATTGGACATGCAGGTACTGTAGATGATTATTATGTAAGCTTATAGCTAAATTAATTTCGTTAGAATTAATTTCAAACATTTGAATATTACCGTGGTAGGAGAACCAGTACAAACTGCTTCATTTTTGTTGTACAAGTGGGCAATAAAAAAAAATAAATTAAAAAAAGTGGATTTTCTTTTTTTATATTTATACTAAAAATAGAACACCTTCAGACATCTTTTGCATACCATTGTCAACACACTGTGACACTCTTAATCTTAAACTAGCCTACTACATAGGACAGATAGCATGTAAATTGGGATATAGCTGTACACTCTTTGTGGGTGTGCATGTGTTTGTTTCCTCCAGCTCCTTTGACATTCCAATTGTAAATGAAGCACCAGCTCCTCGCAAACAGCTTGCTTCTGGTTACCTAGGTTACGGATGAAAAACTGTGATATTGCTTCTGCTTGAACTCTTTACGTGTGAAAAGGGCCAAATGCTCCAGTATTCGCTGCCAAACACTTCAGCGTAACCCCCCTCTCTATAAAGAATTTGTACAATTTTGTGCTTTTGATACCCTGTGACAAGATTGTTATTTTGTTTTCTTCTTTTGAACCTGAAGGACCAGAAGGATCGCATTTATTCCACCGTGAAGTCAAAGTCCACTTCAGCCACAGTCAATAATCTGAAGCCAAGCACAGCGTACGTCTTTCAGATTCGAGCATTCACCGCTGCGGGATACGGCACCTTCGGACCAAGACTAGAGGTCACCACCAAGGAAGAATCCACTGGATCTGGTGAGCAAAACAGTATGTGATTGTTATCTACTTTTGCTAATTGGCCTGCTAGTTTAGCTCTAGTTTACCAAGGTTTGGCATTATGATCTATCCGATTATACCTGAAAGCAAGCTCCAGCTTCTTCCAGATAAAATCTCTGACCCAGACTGTTCCTAAGACATTGTGTATTTGCGATAAGTTGTTTCGGTTCCCTCTGCAGTTTGTCAATGAGCGCAGTGTTTTCGATTCGGAGAAACAAACCTAACGTGAAACAATCCAACCTGAATGTGTCATTGTTTCAAATGCAGGCCACTGTATTACCATCTGGGACTATTAAGCCCACTTTCAGAAACAGTAGAACCGTGCACTCAGCGAGACCCTAAAATAGAGCCAGCCCCTCCCTGCAGCAGAGAGAGGACGGAAAGGGGGTTACAACCGCCCCATGATTTTTCAATGGAGCTTTGCTTTAAGCTATCCTGCTTTCTCCTTTTGCCAAAATTAAAATTCTGGCCAATTCCAATAAGCTGTAAATTACTTATATTTAAAATTCTAAACGATTGTGTTTAAATAAATTTAAAATGAAACACTAAAACCAGTAACTTTAAATGCTACAAGTAAATTTAGGCATTACAACATAATAATGTACAGTATGAAAATGGATACTCATTTTGAGATTTGATAAAGATTTCATTTAACAGTGTTGTTAAGTGTGAGTTAGATGACAGAAAATGTAACCTGAGTGTAAAAATAGGAGAAATGAGCATAAACAATTAATTCAATAAAATAATAAATAATATTATAATTTATTATAATAAATAATAATACAATTTGGTAAAAACAAATTGTAATATGGTACAGATATATTTTGAATCCCTATATTTTATAAACTAAGCTTATAGCACTGCAGTTAAAATCTTTTATTGTTTATTTGTGTTTCAATTGCAGCTACAGTCATATCGAGTGAGCAGAATCCAGTCATCATCATTGCGGTGGTGGCGGTAGCCGGTACCATCATCCTGGTCTTCATGGTGTTTGGTTTCATCATAGGGAGAAGGTACGCTCTCGCGGCCCCCATTGACTCTCCGCTACTGTGAGTCTCGTAAGCTCTCTCAGTTTGCCTTTCTGTCCCTCAAAGGCCACCATAGCTGTGGAGTTCACACCCTCGCCCACTTGCGTGTGATCACACCCACCCACCCACCATCATGTTGTACACTGTGGAAATGTGACCTCTGATGCATTTCCCCCTCACTAGCTCATGCTGTTAGCATACACCCAGGATGGGATTCACAGCTGCGAATCCTCCCTTCTCACTTTTGTACCTGTTTGTCATTGTTGAACCGAGAATGCCAGTATTTTTCCATCTGAAAACTTCACTCATGATGTTTGTCACTGATACACATGTCCTCCCAACCCTTCACAAACACGCATTGCTCTCCTGCATGTCCATCGTCACTGAATGCTCTGAATGCTTTGGTATTCAATTCAAAATGCATTAGTTATTCTCAATCATCAACTGGAAATATAATTTCTAGAAATTGCAGATAATTTATTTGTATATATATATATATATTTTTTTTTTTAAATTCCAAACATTCTGAAAGATAAAAAAATCGAAATCAATTAATTTATGTCGAAGCTCATAGCATGGAACAGGAATACATGGCATTTCTATTCCGTGTCCAGAAAAACATTTCGATTAACATTCCATAGCCCTGTTATGTTTGAAATTATATGTCTGGTGACTGCAGGCCATTAATTAGTTTCTTTTTTCCCCTGTATAGACACTGTGGCTACAGTAAGGCCGATCAGGAAGGGGACGAGGAGCTCTACTTTCAATGTGAGTGGCAGCTTTCACCAGCTCATTATACACATGCTCATCAGTGGTGCTCAGCCGCACTCCTGGAGAACCATCCTGCAGAGTTTCGTTCCAACTCTCATCAAACACCTGAACCAGCTAATCAAGGTCTTTGGGCTCACGCTTGAAAATTACAGGCAGGTGTGTTAAAGCAGGATGGGACTTTGCAGGAGGAGAGGAGCAAGACTGAGCCATGCTGTACATCATTGATCACGTTCTGGTCAACCATAACAGCTGTACCCTCTCATATGCTCCAGTTTTTATGAAAAATCTAGAACCTTTCCTTTAAATACTCAAATACAGAGATCATTTTAGTTTAATGCTTTTAGCTAGCAAAAAGATAAATTAAAATGATGGTAAACCATTTGTATAGTTGTTTTATATTATTTTAGTTTTTTGTTTTTTTTTGTAATGTTATTTGTCAGAAAAAAACCTTAGAGTAGTCAAACGTTTGCTGGATGGCACAAAATGACATGTTTCGTGTCATACGGATAAATTTTGACAGCTCTAGGGCTTTCGTTAAAACTACAGATCAAATTTCCGATAATGGAGAGTCAGATCAATGCCAAAATCAAAAGTGCATTTTGTGTTGAAGTTTTTGGCAATCAGGAACGCCACAGCCCCTTTTCTGTTTTCTCTAGTCATTTACTAATTAATGACTTTTTATTGAATAGGTTTTATTAAAAGCCCAACTATCCAGGGATGAATTACTTCTTTAGTGATAATAACCCTGATCTATGCTACTTTGTAGTACTAACTTTGTAATACTAATCTGTGGCCATCTCTTTAAATTAATGCTAGTTGATGATCTAAACAACTAAATGTAAGTAAAGCTTTATTTATTTTAGCGCTTTTTAAAAACAGTGTTTACAAAGTGCTTTACAGAAGATAAATGCATGTGTGCATTCACAGAAGAGAAAAACACATGTACTCACATAATAGAAATAAGGTAATAAAAGTGCAACAAAAATGTATTGCAGAAAAATCAAGTTAGGCCCTAGTGAACAAATGTGTTTTGAGATGCTTTTAAAAAGGGCAAAGTGAGTCAATTGCTCGCAGGTTGTCAGGAAGTTAGTTTCATAGCTTGGGACCACAATGACTAAAGGCTGACTCACCAATTTTTAGCTGTGTTTTAGTACAACCAGCAACTTACCATTGGATGTTCGGAGCAATCTTACAGGAGTATTTTTATTCAACCAATTAGAAAGGTGTATTGAGGCAGTACCAATTTAAAAAACTAATTAGAGCATCTTGAATTCAATTCTGAATGATACAGGCAAGGAAGGGGTCTGAGTGTTTAAGCTGCATTCTGAACTCTTTGTACAGTGTTTAATAGAGCTCTTTGGTAGCCCAGCAAAAAACGCTATTGCAGTAGTCCAGATGTAAAAAAAAAGCATGAACAAGTTTTATTAATCAGAATGGGAGAGAATATCATGGGCTTTGGAGATGTTTAAACAGTTTAACATCCATATATGATCAGATTATTATGCACATTGCCATGTTTAAATCTATTCCACCGAATTCAAATGTGTGCAAATTCTGCCAATAACTGTATAGAGCTCCAGTCAATGCTCTATGATCACAGATTACATGTCTAGCATTCCCTATGGTGTAAAGCTAGGCCATAACCCTACAGAAACATGCCCTCATCACCAGATCTTCATCTAAAGAGAGCTTTCAGACCTCTTAGCATTAAGATGTTCCTCTAGGTGTTTGACTTCTGGATTCTGAACCCCTGTGCCCAGGCCTCTCGGCCAATGAGATGTTTTCTCTCAGCAGTCCCTAATGAAGCCCCTGGAGATAACGCTGGCAACGGCCTCCTTAGACTTGCTCTGCTAATGATCAGTGCTGTAGGCAAACTGCTGATTTGGAAACAAAGGTTCAAGGTGGCACAGCTTGCTTGTTCAGGGGCAGCTCAATCTCACTAGCGTTCTTGCCCACACGCTGAGGCTTACAGCTAGCCATATTCTCGCCGTCGTGCAACCCTGCCAAAAACAGCACCAGACACTACAGACAACATCTGCTTATAAAGAGAACCTGCTCAGCTACGCAAAACCACAAGATGCTAGCTGGTTTGACAAAAGGCAGATAAGGCACGCATCGTACTCGTACGCCCAATTTGTTGCTTGTGTTGTGCGGGCAGCAGTGATAAACACGTTCTATCAGATTTACTGACAACTTAGATGGACGAAGCAATTATAGCAGGCGACAAGATGTGAAATATCTGCTGCCGTTGCATATGACTGGAGCACAATGCCGTTTGCTTATGTCATCGTGTAGGCCCACACTGCCTTGAAGGAACTGGGGGATATCAGGAAAAAGCTCTCTCCCTGTTCCTCAGCATCGCTTTTGTTGCAAATTAGTAATTTAATTACTCGTTAACAACAGTCCATTTTAGTCGTTTTCATCCCAGCATGATGTAGCCTATTAGTTTTTGCATCTCATTAAGTGGAGCTTAATGTTGAAGTTGACAGGTAGCAATGTAATTAAAGCATTTGATTAGATAGTAAGACTGGGCGAACACATTAATTGGCCTTTAAATAAAAAGTGTTGCATATGGATAAAATAAAGTCAAATATTGCCAATTGGGCATTATAATATATTAATATAATTAGTGCTTTATTCATATGATTAATACAAAATATTATATTAACATAATGTTTTAATAATTGTGACAATGAATAATTAATTACATCCATGGTATTAATAAACTAATTAATATTAATATTGTTTTATTATTAATATAATTAAAAATAATTATATGTTGTTTTTCAGATATTATCTTTTATATATTTCAACATTTATTAATAATAATTATACATCTCTAATGTTTGTTTCATAATGCAGTGGAACATTCTTTCTCGGCATTCCAACAATAGCTCGGTTTTATGAAACCCATTATCCAATGAGTGACAGCTATGTATGCTGCTGCCATGCTATATGGCTAATACCCTTTCGGCTCCATTGTGAGAAGGTTAACAAGAAAATGTAATAGCATTTTTTATGAAATATGTGTGGTAAAATAAAAGCATAGGTTTTATTATTTGATGAAAGAGACCTTTTGACATGATATCTTCCATCACAGTGTGCTGTTTAGCCCACAGCCCCGTGTCTCTACCCTCCAGTAATCGCATCCGTCCATCAAGGGCTCTGTGTGTGTGTGGCATGCATATTTAATCGTAACAGTAATCCTCTTACCCTTCTACAGTTAAATTTCCAGGCACCAAAACATACATTGACCCTGAAACCTATGAGGACCCGAACAGGGCTGTCCATCAGTTTGCGAAGGAGCTGGATGCCTCTTGCATTAAGATTGAGAGGGTTATCGGCGCAGGTGAGCTCTTCTCTTGTCTTCTCCGCTGCCTCGCTTTAGTCACTCACCTCTCTCATTTATCACAATGACAACCAAATATTTACACTCTCGATAGCGGCCAGAGCATCTCTCTGGCCTCGTGTTATTGATAGCGCTGCTGTTGGATTGGTTTATAATTAATATGTCTTCTCTTAAGGCCAGGATGCACATAAATGCATTGTCATTGATGAATTGCTGCCGCATCCCTTTTACTTACAAACCGTATAAGTGTGTTAGCATGTCCTCTATATAGCATATCCAATTATCTGCTCTCTAGGTTGCACTCTCCTGTATACCGATGCATAGCATCATATAATGCTGAATCCTGCTGCCTGCATGACTGATATGTATTAAGCACCATCGGAACAGGTAACGGTGTTAAACTTGACCCGGATCTCTCGAACTCAGCTTGCGGGTGGTTGCTTGTTTCACAGGAGAGTTTGGAGAGGTGTGCAGTGGACGACTGAAGCTGCCGGGAAAGAGGGACGTGTCGGTGGCCATAAAAACGCTGAAAGTAGGCTACACTGAAAAACAAAGGCGTGATTTCCTGTGCGAGGCCAGCATAATGGGCCAGTTTGATCACCCGAATGTGGTCCATCTGGAGGGTGTCGTCACAAGAGGTGGGAAGTTCATCACGTGCATATGCTTTGAATAATGGATGTGGTTTCTTAACTAGCAAGACGTCCTTACCTTGTAAAAAAGAAGTGTACTTAAAGAGAGTACACTTTCATGACTGTTTCTAAATATCCTTAAATACACTTTTAAAAAGTGCACTTTGTAGTAATGTCAAATTAAAAGTTTCACTTTAAAGCATGACAAGATTATTAAATCATAATTATTTGAAATGTTTTTTAAAGAAGCCCTTATTTTGATGTGCTGACTAACATACTGAAGTGCATGCAAAGTATTTGATCATAATTTGAACTGTAGTGCATGTTATTCGATATATTTGACATTTTATATATTTTTAAATCTTAAATACACATCAAACAAAATGACAAGGCCAATTGTAGTCCGATGAAGCAAAGCTAAAATCCTATTATGTAGGTCTGTTAGTCCGACTTTGCAAAATCAGTTAGACTAAAGCAGTTACATGACATTTAAACAAGACAAAGTATTGCTTAGTCTGACAGAAATTGAACTTTAATGGTGCACTATTAATCTTCTAAATTCTGAAGAGTTATGACTTACCGTTAGCTCAGTTGTGAAGTCATATTGTTATGATTTGATCTTGTAATTTTGGATAAAATTATTTGTGGCTCAGGGTTGTTTATTATTATTTTTGGAGGGTGTACATTCCAAAAGTGTTTATGAAAAGCCCTGTCGTCTGACTAAAGTGAATCCGGTGTTGTAGAATTGTCTGCGAATTGTTTCTCATTACTGCTTTTGTACAGTGTGCGTTGGCCGCACTTCACTTTAATGGAGTCTGTTCTTTGCTCTTTCAGGAAAACCAGTCATGATAGTAATTGAATACATGGAAAATGGCTCATTAGATGCATTCCTCAGGGTATGTATAAACCACCCTAGACAATCTGGTCAGTGAATACAATATCTTTTCTGTTCTGTTCATTACACCCACTGCGATTTACCATTCCATTGCTCATTCTCGGGCCGTGTTACTGTCAGCATCCCCCCCCACGTGGTGGATGGAGCATGTGTCTGTTGTGCGGTGGTGATGGATAGACAACGTTTCTCTGTTTGTGTTTGCACAGAAACATGATGGGCAGTTCACTGTAATTCAGTTGGTGGGAATGCTGCGTGGCATCGCAGCCGGGATGAGATACCTCTCAGACATGGGCTATGTCCATCGCGATCTGGCGGCACGAAATATTCTTGTCAACAGCAATCTAGTATGTAAAGTGTCCGACTTCGGCCTGTCCAGAGTGATTGACGACGATCCCGAAGCTGTCTACACAACAACGGTGAGTCAATTAAGCTGCTGTCTCATTGTACCTGCCTTGGAAGCCCAAGGCGCTCTCAGAATAAACAAATCAATCCGTGCTGTATAAATATAGATACTGTTTGTGGTGCATTGTGATGGTTGAATCTTACAGAACATCAATACAATATTTTCTAACTCTTGTCTGGTTGATGCAGAATGTACTGAATGTGATTTTTATTTTTATTCTTAAAAATCTACACATTACTAAACAGGGTGGCAAGATCCCAGTTCGGTGGACAGCAATGGAAGCCATCCAGTACCGTAAATTCACATCAGCTAGTGATGTGTGGAGCTACGGGATTGTCATGTGGGAGGTCATGTCCTATGGGGAACGACCTTACTGGGACATGTCCAATCAAGATGTAAGTTACAGTTTTTGTACAGATACATTAAACCAAATGGTTCTGGAAATGGGAATATAATGTAACATAATACAGTATACTATAATATAATATAATATAATAAAAAATACATATAAAATGATTACACACAAAATGATAAAAATGAGTACAACTTTTATTATAGTATTATATACAATTTGTACAATTACTTACAATTTGTATTATATTTTATATAACAATATACTACAGTAATAAACTGTATTATATACTGTACAAAAGTTTACTTATTCATGCTAAAACGTTTTAGTTTTATTCATTCAAATCATGCCTATATAAGTTGAACAGATCATCAGTCAATTAGCCAGTCATTATCACAATATCAATTCACTAGTCATCACTGCACTGAAGGCATATGTAGGTTCTGTGATCATCATGATTTAAATTCCTTCTACAATAATTTGTATTTATTAATGCCGCAACAGTCGGTTTTACTGGTGTTACACAGTGTTCAACCTAGGGCTTTCATAGACTAGTTGAGTAGTCGAGAGATCACTTCAACCACTAGTCGACGCTGTCGGAAACAATCGACTACTCGAGTGTGCGTTAACCATAAATTAAAAATGGCGAACGTCACCAACAGACACCACACATCAGATGTGTGGAAGTATTTCATCAAGGATGACAAAAATATCGTATAATTTGTAAGGGGCCGTTCTCTGTAAGGGGCCGTTCACATATTGCGTCTATAAACGCATGGAAAGCGCGCGGTCTCATTCTTTCCACAAGTGTGTGCGCTCCCATGGCGTGCAACCATGAACTGCGCTCTCCATGATGACGAAGTAGTATCAGCTAAGGATTTATTGATTTCTAGCCCTTGCATAAGCTGAGCTGTGGATGATGTTACGGAAAGGCCAAAGGTGATCGGCTGGTTTTTGTCACATAACCTGCGGTGCGCTTGCGGCATTCTGAAAAGTTGAGATGTTTTCATTTCGTCAATGCATCAAACGCACCGCACCACATGCGCGTCGCCTCCATCATGAGCGCCCTTGCCGCGAGCCTACATTTGAAATAACGAACTTGAAGTGCATGTAAACGGCCCCTAAAAGCGGACACTGCGTCTGAAATGAAAGGCAAGAACAGCTATTTATTTGGCTTTACTCTGTTACATGAAAATTAAAATATGTAATGTCCTAATTATGTTTTGAGAGTTTACTTGTTTAATTGTTGCATTAGGCTATGAATTAATAAATATTTATTGATAAGAACTATTTCATGTCTTTTCATTTACAGTAGCATGAACCACTGGTAGTCGAGTAACTTGAGTATTGTTTTGATAAGAAATCGACTAGCAGAAATCAGTGTCGTGCAACCCCTAGTTCAGCCAAACAGTGGTTACATCACTTGCTCACCACGGCACGCACCCCACCGTCGTTTTGATTTTTTATAGTAATAAAAATAATTTAGTTCAGTTAGAGAATAGACACTATAGTTAAAACTAGCCAAATGAGAGTCACAGCACAGATCAGCAGCAGGAGTCAGATTTCATTTATCATGTGACGAGAGTGAGGCGAGTTGACTGACAAGGTGATGGTGGAAGATTTGGTTTCAAAGCGAAATGTAAAAGCTCATATTTGGCTATATTTTGGATGTAAACCCAATGCTAATAGGGACCCTGTATAGGGTTAGTTGTGATTTTGTAGTTGTTGTGTTTTTCATTAAGAAAAATAATGAACCCACCATTCAAGCAAATGCTGCCTCCGAATAGGCGCTAATTTGAAGGCGAAAGTAAAATGCGCACTGCCGCACGGGCGTTCATAAGCGATTTTAAAAGTGAGGTGGTAAAAGGGGAAAACTCCCCCACACCTTGGTGATACCGATATTACAGGTGTTGTCACACCGGTGAGAAAATGTCCTCACCATCACATCCCTAAATGCCACCATTATACACATTTGATAACCTTCAAGCGTCTTTCATGCAGTTGGAAAACTAAAAGTTTTTCAATGTCCTTTGTACTTCATCAAGGCACTTTTAGCAGAAAATAGAAGTCTCTTGTTAGTTCAGCTTACTTTATAGTCTTGTAAAACCACGGCTTGCATTAAAAGTCCTTAGTTACAACGTGAACATGAACATAATCTGTAGGTATTCAAGTATCAGGACAGTTAAGCACGCCTGACACTTTGAATTTTCCAGCTGGATATCAACACAGGTGTCAGGAGTGACCTTGTTTTAATGATACATTTTGAGGATAAAAAGGTTTAATGGATCTGCGGAAAGGAATGGAGTGTTTTGCTTGTAGAATTCCTTTTTGTATTCTGCTACACTTTCAACCTTTATAATGAGAAATGATAATGCGTGCCAAATTTATCATTAGTAGAGTTCAATCAATTCAAAGATATCTGCTTAGCCATGCAAAACCTTCCGAACTATCTGCGTGCTGAGCTTTTGTCTCAAAGAAATTGGGACAGCAAAGTGCCGTTCATCATTCTGATCACATTCGTGCAGGGTTTTCAAGTTGAACCGGATGGAAATTCAGATATGGTCACGGCTAATGATATTTATGAGGGAAAGTGTTGTTAATCCGCCACTGTATGTAGGTACTTGTCTTGTGTACAATGCTCTGTTAGGCAGATTCTTTGTCAAAATTACACAAGCTTGAGAGAAGGTAAACAACCCTTATCAATGAAACTAATGATGACTTAAAATTCTCTGCTCCCTAGCAAACGTTAGCTCTTCATGGAAGTGAATAGCTAGTATCAGTCTTTAATGTTATTATTTTGTGCGTTCAAACCTTCGCCTCAGTGGAGTCTTGATACTTGTCAGGCCTCAACGTCAGATGTTTTTATACCCTTTTGAGAAGGAGGCGAACAACTCCTTGAGGGCTGCTAAAAAAGAAGGAAATATTTACATTTCTTCAACTCTTTCTGTTTTGACACTTTTCTTACCGTAGCTCAAGCCTGGTTTGGAGAGACACACCGAGATAGCAGATGAGGATTTGGGGAAAATATACAGTCTGCTTTTACTATTCCTTGGGAGTAGACAAGGAGGAAAAACATAGATCTGGACAAACCAAATCTATGTTTAGTTTAGTCGACTCGATTTAAATAATTCTATCAATTTAGGTGCTAGTTGTGAGCCCATGTTCTGTACAATAATCGTATTTCCACATTTTTTTACTGACGAATACATACAGACACACTAATGTTCAAAAGTGTAGGGTTGATACAATTATTTAAATGTTTTTGAAAGAAGCCTCATTTACAGCAAAAAGTAAAAACAATAATATTGTGATATATTCAAATATAAGAAGAGTTATTTTAAATTGTAATAATATATTTTAAAATGCCATTTATTCCCGTGATGGCCAAGCTAAACTTTCAGCAGCCAGTTTTCAGTATCACTTGATCTGTCTGAAATCATTGCTGATTTGGTGCTCAAGAAACATTTCTTATTATTATCATTTCTTAGCATTCATAAACCATGACGTGCACAGACACCCAGGCAACAATGTCTTCATCCTTGGTTTAAACTGTAACCTTGTGATAGTATGATTGTCACAAGCAGCTGTTGGACAAACAGCTTTCAGTGCGCTTGCTTCATTCATATCCAGGTCTTGTGGTACCCTTTCTTTGCGCTCAGGCACCCTCCAATAACCATTGCAAGAATAATCACATCTGGTTAGCCTGCTTTTTCTCTGTTGTAGTTTGTAATGCTGGAGGTAAACCACAACAGATTTATCCAGCAAAGTAGCTGTTTACAGAGTCCTGATTAAAGGATGAGCAAGTGGAGAGAGGGATACAAATAGAGAGCTGGAGGTGCAGGCAGGGTGTTGTGTACTTTCTGTTCTGGATGCTAATGGCTAAGCTACTCGTTTTGACCTCTGTCTCTCAACCGCTTGGTTTTCTTTCACCTTTTCTAATCTTCCATCTCTCATTTTGATCTTGCAGGTCATAAAGGCTATAGAGGAGGGTTATCGTCTTCCCGCACCCATGGACTGCCCTCCTGGCCTCCATCAGCTCATGTTGGACTGCTGGCAGAAAGACCGAGCAGACCGACCCAAATTCGACCAGATCGTCGGCATCTTGGACAAAATGATCCGCAACCCTAACACCTTAAAAACGCCGATGGGAACGTGTACGCGGTGAGGACGCCCATTCAATTTTTTTTTGTTTTTACTGCCCGGCTTTATCTATCTCTGCTCAAAGAAAGTGATGCCATTCACAGACCAGCTTTGTTTTTACGATGCGTGGAAGTTGCTTGTTATGTTTTATACTCCTGCACCTCACTGCAATGTCTTTCAGCCCTTTTATAGGTTTGCGAGTAAATTTGCGAACAATTCCATCTGTCCAGCATTTGATTTATCCGCTAGGGCTTACTGATGAAAGATAAATCCCTGGGAATCAATAAAGCAAAAAGCCTCCATGTTTTTATGTTCGATAACAAGGACTTTAAATCAATTGTCATAATGAGTGTTTGAAACTTTAAAGCCTTGTGGGAACTCCAGCCTTCAGTGTGGTATTCAGAGGAAGTGTGTTTACAATCACAACAGGATCTGTGTCTCACATTGAAGATATGACCTTTAAAACTTTGGGAAGAAACCCACATAACTGTCCTTTATCATTCCTGTTACAAAGCAATGCAAAGCATGTTCTCTAAATCAGTACAATGGGAATACAAAAATCCATGTTAGTTAGGATTGGCACAATATTTTATTCTGAATGAGAGCTGATGGCTGAATATCATTGAGATTTCATTATTTTCAATACCAAAAAAAAAAATACTACTTACAATCAATTTTTTGTTGCGGATGTTAGATTACAGCAAATGCAATCTAAATGTACAAATAGTGGGAAACTTAATGTACAGTCAAATATCCAATTTTCCCCCACCCCCCTCTCTCTCTTTCTCTCAACAGTAGCATATACCAGTACTAAGAAATAATGTTACTGTGCCATTATAACACTCATATATATCTCTTCCTTTTCCTCAGACCCATAAGCCCACTGCTTGACCAGAACACTCCAGATTTCACCTCTTTCCGATTGGTCAGTGAGTGGTTG
Source organism: Gila orcuttii (assembly GCA_026230005.1). Lineage (NCBI taxonomy): Eukaryota > Metazoa > Chordata > Actinopteri > Cypriniformes > Leuciscidae > Gila > Gila orcuttii. Next base: position 34,079,937 of record JAPDVR010000012.1, on the reverse strand, counting down.
GAAGCTATCAAGATGGAGAGATACGTGGACAACTTCACAGCTGCCGGCTACAGTTCGCTCGAATCTGTCGCTAGAATGACTATCGAGTAAGAGCGCTTTGCTGTGATCTTTCCTACACTCTGTCACGCTCTATAGAAATGCATGATCTTTCTAGGAGTAATTTCAGCCCTCAGCTCTCATTCACAATACGATCCTGACATTGCACTGAATTTTAATCAGACCTCTTTGACTCATACTCTGACTCATCGTGTTGTAGTTAATATGGCCTTTTCTCAGTTTCCTTTTGCTTTGGTAATGAAATACCTCTCAGGCACTTTATGCTCCATTGCTGTGATTTATGAACGTTGTGTTTCTGCTTTAGGGATGTAATGAGTTTGGGAATCTCCTTGGTGGGCCATCAGAAGAAGATCATGAGCAGTATACAGACTATGAGAGCCCAGATGCTGCATCTTCACGGGACGGGTATTCAAGTGTGATGGAGGTCCAAAGCCCTTCCCGGTCGGATGAACCAGAACTCTCCAGGAAACACCGTAAAGTGTGTGACACGGCAAAAAATATGAAAAAATAAATCAACAACATAGAAAAAAAAAACGTTCCACACCCTTCCGGTGAGATTAACCTTCCAGAACTGGCAGAACAGAATCATTCCTTTGTTATTGGCGAAGGATTTTGGCGCAGGTGCTGGAAACCAAGAGACGGAGAGACAATGAAAAAGCAAACATGTGAGAGAGAGGGAGAGAGAGAGAGGACGCTACATGGACGCTCCTCTGGATGCTCTAAAGAACTCCTCACGTCATTGAGTTGGATCGTTTGAGAGGCTTTTTATGCTTTGTACGGACTTTATCGTCACAAAAGGTTGATTTGCTCATAGTTGCTATAGATTTCACTGCTTTCTTTTTTTTAAATCAAGGGTGAATATAAAAATAAGCAAATCCAGCTCATAAGGAGTGAATTTGGAGAGATTTATTTTTCTTTCGTTTGTAATATCCACATTAAGACAATGTGGTACATTACTCTTCTACTCGATTGATTTGTGTTAGCTTGTTTTCTCGGATTGTGTTACAGAACTGACAACAGGGTAAAACGTCTCATCTGGAGGGAAAGAGACAGATTCAGAGGCTGAAAGTAGACAAGAGGAGGTTTGTCTTCTCCAGCCAGCACTATTACATGAAGCTCTCATCAGACTTAAGCATTGGCAGAGACTCAGGCCGACCTGCCCTTTTATATCAAGCAGAAATATCCCACCACTTGGATACATGAAGCTCCTGAGGATGGCTGGTTGTGTTTTATACCAGCCCGAACAGACAGTTAGGTATATTTTATGATCCTACGTGACAATTCAGATGTGAATTAGTACAAAGAGAATTGGTGATGGAGTTTTTTAATGTAAGAACAACTACTTCGGTGGCAATATTCTTTATAAGTTTATATTTACCACATGAATGGATCAGTGCTGTTGTTGAATGTGTCATTTTTAATATGAATATTATTTACCATAAATACATGTTTCCATAAAGAAACACAAAAATGAAGAAAAAAAAAGTTAGGCTTTTTTAATTTAGAAACTAAATCTGTTTCAGCAACAGTTTCATTTGTGTTTAGTATCAGTTTCCTAGCAGGTGACTGACTTTAAAATCATACAATGTTGTGGTGTAAAGGAGTAATACTGCCTTAAAACAAGTCAACTATTGCTCTTAATTTTAGGTTTTTAGATTATTGGTGAGATCACAGCTGTGTTGGGGAGAGACTGACAAATATGAGCAATAATTTGAGGTGCTGTATAGACTTTTACTCATATACTGCTTGGAAATCAGCAGCAGTTCTGTAAAATTTGATCAAAGAGATTTGTTGAATTTATATACTAGGATCTCATCACCTAGACTGCAATGTTTCGGTTTGTTTCTCCCACCCTTTTGTTATGCTGAGCTCAAAGTTGATGCTTACGGTAAAGTTTTAGTGCCATAAACAGCCTTCCACTCTCAACTGAATGTTTCGTTGACAATTAAAAGTTACGCATAATAGTGTTAAATACTTTAAGGAGTACTGTGTACATTTTTAGGCTTGATTTGTTGGGCTGCCATAGAATTCTACCATTTTATTCAGCTGAGCTGATGTTTTTTTTTTTTTTTACTGTAAAACCTTAATGTGACACATTTCAAACATACAAAAAAATAATAATTATTGCCGGAAGCCAATGCCATTTTAACCACAAAAGCCGTGCCAACATGTGGCATTTTTCTTGATTAGAAAGAAAGCGAAGACGGAGCCGTTGGAGCGCAGCATCACTGGAGGATTTAGCCTAACGTTTGGCGCTTCAAAAAAGGCATCAACTGTGTGTCTCCATTGTGAACCCAGATGGTTTGTGTGTGCATCTCTCATGGATCATATTGTGCCCTGATTTGAGGCCCAACTCGATCCGCTATCCTTCCATCTCGCTAACCTCAGCATTGAGCCCACGCCAGGCCTTTGAATTGAATGCGAGCGGAAAGGCTCTCGGTCAGCACAAACCTCCTGAGCTACGGCAGTAGCTGCAGTCACTCAGATCAGCCTCCCCGAGCACTCTGATCTCACACTCCGGCCTCCCGGGGGCCCCTCGCAGTCCCTTACCCTCTCCGTTCGGATCCGGGGCCCCTGTAGAGACAGCAATTTGAGCCAATTTGAGATTAATGCCTGGATTCAATCAATCCCACATTGAGGCCACCGTACGGGTCAATGACAAATCTGTCAATTTTTCTGCTTTGTGCCATTTCTAACTTTTCTGGTTTGATAGTAGCGGAGTTTTCGGTCAAGACAGTTTGTGCTGTGGATTGATTGAGTTCACGGTGCAGCAGGGTATTAAAGACTTCTAGAAAGACGGTCAAGAGCCCACCTAGACAAAAGTGAAGTGGAATATTCCAAAGAGTTCAGCACTGTTGATTGTGTCAGAGTAATCACAAGCCAGAGGGCAATTTGTATATGTTCCAGCTGTAAAACTTGTATATTTTATTTATAATTGTTTTTCTTTTTTCTTTTTCCATTTTTCACTTAAGTACTCTGTAGTGAGCTCATTGAAAATGCACTATATTTTTCTATCTCACATGCAGCTGATTATTCTCACCCTCACTCTTTTAGTTGTACATCATTTCTCATTTAGGACCAAAGAGAGCTAATAGGTTTCCATTTTAAAAGATTTTTTCTTTTCTCTTCTAGGTTGGAAAAAATGTACAGTACAAATGAATTGTTGATTTATTATTTATTTTTTGTGACAAGAGTATGGAGTATTCATTGGTCAAAAAAATAAGTATTTTCCCTAGCTGAAAAACTGTATGGTAATTTACCTAGACAATTTCTTGTTACATAGACCATTTTTGTCCTTTTATTTTTTTTTTTTTTGCTTTGTAATCTTTGTAATAGACTGTACATATATTTTTGGAAATATAATGCAATCTCTATACTGGTGTCTGTGCCTTCGATTTCTGTTTTTCTCAATTATGAGGCTTGACTCTATAGTTTATGGGTTCATGCGCCATTCTGAATTGAATTGAGAACGCCTTTGCCTTTCAAATACATTTATTCAACTTGAATTGAAGCACAGTACCTTTCAAGGAAAATACGTTCACTCAGCGACCATATTTGGCAACTATTTCAGGCATGCAAGAGTGGTTCCTATCTACTTGAATGGGGAAATGCCAAACTCACATTTATTTAACATATTTCCACATTATTATTATTATTTGAATAAAATATAAACATATTTCAAATCAGCATGAAATGACACATACATTTCTTACCAGTGTATTTCCAAGCATCTTAGGACACTGTTTCTATGAGAACCGGAGCTTTTAACAGCAGCTGCAATGATGTGAAAACTTTACCAATTGCCGATTGGCTCATATATTTGGAAGGCGGGACTTATTCCTCTGTAATGCACGTTGCACTCTCTCCCATTCATAGCACTATGAGTAAACCATCTTGGTATACTGTACATACAATCTTTGGTAGCAAACCAGATACCTAATTGCAATTTGAATTTGAATGTGACTTGAAATTTGAATTTTTATTTAAAAAATAGAATGGCCAGTTCAAAGTCAAATTCACACTTGAAAGAGAGATTTTGGCACAGCCCGGGTGATTCTGTAACTTTTGCTTTCCAACCGGCTACTTGTGCGATTCAGCGTACACACAGGAAGTACATGAGCTAATATGACCCTTGGGAGTTGTATGGTTCCCTGCTAGAGCTTGAATTTGACTTGAATATTAACATTATGTAGCTATTGACAAGACAAAGAGCGAGAGGAAGAGAGGGTGGGAGATTTGTTTGATGACCCTGCTCATGACAGGATCCTGGCTAGTGTCATTAAAAAGACATTACCCAAAGCCTCCGACACGGGAAAATTAAGCCACAGCCCCTTTGGGAGTTAAACAAAGAGGCCCTAATGGATTTATAAAGATTATATCTCTGCATATACTCTGATATTTATTTTATTAACTCAGGGGGGATCTTAACCTTAATTGTGTCTCCAAAGATGTATAAATGGTTACTAAAAGACTCTGGCAGAAGTTCATAGGCTCTCAGCAGAGGGAGGACGAACGGAGCTGTTTCTCTGATGACAACACATTCCTAATCCCTGCTAATCTTGCTTCCATCAAGAATTACCAGGCTGTTTTGGTCTTTTGATGTAAACACAACAGTGCAACTGATTCCATGACATTTCCAGTTTTAGAGTTCATTTGAGATTCTACTTTCAAAGAACAAAATGAAAAGGGATCAAGTTTCAGCGAATGACAAGCTTTTCGCAAGTACCACATTAGAACATTAAGGAAAAATTGGAAAAACAGTTGCACGATAAACTCAAGCTTCAATAATTGAATCATTGTCCTGCAATTTACATTAAAACCCTTGATAATCATACTGTATAATTCCACAAGATAAAATAGCCTTGTAAAAAAGTTATCCATCCTTTTCTCTCTCTGAACGATTATGACCCGCTAATTTAGATAACTAATGTTGGCATCACTCTGTTTATTAGGTTATTCCAGGAACTCTATAAATCTGCACATAATGAAAAAATGCATTTGCCCGCAAGAGAGAGACTTGATAGAATATTTTTGATAGCAAGTTGAGTGAGAGCCAAATCAAGATGTTGCCCAGCTGTTGTTTTAAGCTGGATGTTGTTTGTGTGTTCTGTCTAATTTCACGTTCTCAGTGCACTATAGTTTGTCTCAAGTTTATTTGTCCTGTACACTAATAGACTATGCTTGCACTGTTCGTTTTTTTTTTTTTTTTTTAATTAATGAAGCTCTGTAAAGTCAGTCAGAATTTGAAATAATGAAAAGGATGTTTTTTTTTGTTTTGTTTTTTGAAAGCAATTAATACTTTTATTCTGCAGACACATTAAATTGATTAAAATTGACAGTAAAGATATGTATAATGTTATAAAATATTTATTTTTTAAGTAAATGCTGTTATTTTAAACTTTCTATTAATCAAAGAATCCTGATTTTTTTTTATTTTTTTTTTTATCAAAAATATTAAGTAGCACCACTGTTTTCAACATTGATCATATGTTTGAGACTGGTGTAATGGCTGCTGAAAAAAATAAAATTCCACAATATTACAGTTTTTACTGTATTTGTGATCAAATAAATGCAGCTGGGGAGCATATGAGACTTCTTCCAAAAAAATCTTACCAACTCAAAACTTTAAGAGGTGGCTTTTAGAGGCTTTTGCATCGGAGGTCTTCATATAATAAATTATATATAATGATATATATATATATATATATATATATAAAAAATGTAGAATTAGATTTGACTTCTAAATACATAACTGAATAATTGAATATACCTTTTTCCTTAATATCTTTAAGGGCCAGATTGACTAAACAGGGCAAATTAGCGTGAGAACGCAATTCCAAAAAAGTTCTGCGTGTGATCTTCTGACAATGCACAAATTAAAGAACACAGACCAACACAATCTACCGAAAGAAGCTCAAATCAGCGTCTGGTTTAAGACATGCTTTTTTGGGGTAGTAAATAATGGCTCAAGTGATAGTAAATTGACTAGCACAAACCCTAAAACACCTTGCATGATTCATTTAAATACTCTACTCCCATAAATGTTGCGTCTGAAAGGAAAACTCAGACAAATGCATATGCAATAAGGTCAGCCGCAGAAACAACCCCATCCACATTTTTCCAGCACAAGTTTTCAATGCGTGAATTTTGGACCTATGAGTTTAGTTCCTGTATTCTTTTGCTCCTGCCTTTTTCAGGATGATGGAAAAATTTCCCAGGTGCCTAACTGATGCACTTTACCAGGGACTGAACACTCATCCGTGCCATATTCCCTCACAAACATCAAACACCACAGTCTGTGCCTTCCACAGATTGTTCTGTGGGTTTCTGTCTATTTGCAATATTTTAGTGGCCTGGCATCTAAAGGTGAGAAAAAGAGGAGAAACATTAGACACTGCTTACTGTGTTGGAGCGCAGACATGTGTGTGTTTGACATTAATGAACGAGGGAGCTGTCGTAAAGCGTTCATTCTGTCAGGTGTACAAGCGCTACATGACTTGAACGCATTCAGGTGTCACCTTTCACTAATGAAAACAGCTCAGCGTGAAACCTGCTCAAAGTTTCCCAAGAGACTCTCTCAACAACACTACACTGAGACATTGAAAGTTAGGATATACTGCAAGGCAGCTGATTAACGGTAATGTACCTTTTGATGGAAATAAATATTGTGATGTTATTTCCATCAAGAGGTGCATACATTTTTGGTCAAGATCTTGTATTGACAATGCAAGAGTCAAACACTCTATAAAGTGCACCTCCCAAAGACTTTCAATGAATTTAAGGTCTGGCCAATTCATGTATGAAATTGATTCTTCATGCTCCCTTCCAATCATTCTTTCACAATTTGAGCCTGATGAATCTTGATATTGTCATCCTGGAAAATGGCCTTGATATATCTTCCTACATGCTTGTTTAAGAAATTAAAAGCTACACACTCCATCAATTAGGGTTAGAAGAACTGTAGCCAAACATATAACATGCTAGAAACATAGTAATCACAGCAATGATCCAGTCATAGACATAGACAGTATTTTAAAGGGATAGTCCACCCAAAAATGGAAATTAGCCCATAATTTACTCACCCTCAAGTCATCCTTGGTGTATATGACATTCTTCTTTCAGACAAATACAATTAATTATATTAAAGTATAATTTCGGAATTGGAATTATATTAAAAATGTCCTGGCTCTTCCAAGCTTTATACCGGTTTGCAGTCCATAAAAGTGCATCTATCCATCATAAACGTACTCCACACGGCTCCGGGGGGTTAATAAAGGCCTTCTGAAGCAAAGCGATGAGTTTGTGTAAGAAAAATATTCATATTTGTCTATGAGTGTCTCAGAGCAGTACGTAACAGTCGCATTACTTGCGCTTTATAGACTTAAGTGAAATCCGTATGTTCGTTTGGCCAGAAGCTAGTTATTTTACTTTTAAGTTTTAAATATGGATATCTTTTTTTACACAAACGCATCGCTTCGCTTCAGAAGGCCTTTATTAACCCCCCGGAGCTGCGTGGAGCACTTTTATGATGGATAGATGTACTTAAATGGACTTTAAAACAGAAATTCACTGCCATTACAAAGCTTGGAGGAGCCAGGACATTTTTTAATATAACTCCGATTGTATTCGTCTGAAAGAAGAATGTCATGTACACCTAGGATGATTTGAGGGTGAGTAAATCATGGGCTAATTTTTGGGTGAACTATGAAACACAAACTTTAATATCAGATGAATCGATTTGACCGCACTAGTTAAAATTCTCACTGTTTCAATAGTATAGCCCATGGTTAACTAAAACCATAAAAACTAAAGTTTAATTAAAATAAATAAATTTTAGCTTTGCTAAAATTTTTAGTTTGCCAGCTATTTTGACAATGGCTGTATGTTGAGTTATTTTCAGAGAACAGTAAATGTATACTCCTATACAAGCAGCACATTGACTACTCTAAAATCTATCCAAGTTTCATTTCTATAGTATTGTCCCTTGAGAAGATATACTAAAATGTTTGCTGAAATGTGAGGGGTGTACTCACTTTTGTGAGATACTGTATGTCAATGATACTTCAATTACATTGATATAGTCACAAAATCAATCAATGTTATAATCAATAGTATAATCCTTTCAATTGATCTTAACTTGTATTGAACTTAGAATATTATTTTAATGCAATGCTAGTGTAACCACATCCAGCTACACTCATACAGTCTGATATATGTGTGTATGTATTGTGCATATGTGTGTGTGTTTTGTCTGTTCTTCCTTTTATTATTTTTTCCCTTTTTAATATACTCATTCCTTGCTGGTTATACAATACCCATGAGAATGTGATGTACTGTATAATTGGAAAGGTGCAGAAAAGTTTCTGGGTAGTAATTACGATCCCCATGCACTGTGATGCAATAATGATAGCCGAGTGCTTTCTTTGCCATGGGATCCAGCGTGCCTGTTATAATAACATTAATAATCAGCTATTCATATCAACATGGTGAAAAGGAGACATCTTTTCCTCTCGGTCACTCGCTGACCGTTGCCACACGGCTCAAGATCACAGGCATCTCCATTTCCGATGCAAATGTGTTGTGGAATTCAAAGTCAATATTATGGCTTTTGCTCTTTTATATATCACGTTTAGTGGTGAATGGAGAGCGACAGCGTGACTGGACTCAGGGATATTGTATTGTTTATTAAAAGCCTTTTAGATGCTCTTATCGTATCGCTGCTACACCTAAAGGCAATTTCAGTCCGAGCGCTTTCACTGCCATGGATCTGCACATTTCCTTTTTTTTTTTTTTTTTTTTTTTTTTTTTTTACGTCCGGGCTCATGGCACCTTATGGCATTAAGTATTTAAAGGAGCCAGTAAAATATGTGTCCCCTTTCTGCTATCCTCTCCCATCTCCTGAGCAGATGATCAATTTCACAGGCTGGCTGATGCCTCCTCTGATGGATCTGGCAGATATGATGGTTTCCTCAAAGGCACACGGGACTGGGATGAGTAATAGGGGTGCCGCCATTAGCCGGCCTGTGGCACGGACAGCTCATATTTGGAAGGACAGAGATTTCATTTATGATGGTGAAATGACTGCAGGTGTGGATGGAGCTGCCACGGCGCTTACAGCATCTGAGGCCTGAAGAGATTTCAAAGGTCAGCAAGATAAATGAATAAGCATTGTATTTCCAGAACCAAGGAACAAAACAGACCCTTATGAATTTTAGACTGCTTTTAATTAGAAAATATTGCATTTTCACCGTCTCCTTCAAATTGTACCACATTGTGATAGAAATCTAGAGTAAGGGAGGCAGTCACTCCATCAGTTTAAGCAATTATAAATGAGCTGCAGAGATGGAAATCATATACAGTAGGCACCACACTCCTGAGATGACGTTTTGCAAAAAAAAGAGACAAAAATAAGAAAAAATACATAAAAATATATAAAAGAATAAAAGCTTTTCACAAACAAATAAATAAATAAATAAATAAATAAATAAATAAATAAATAAATAAATAAATAAATAAAATGTATTAGTTTTAATAATGTTAAATATGTTTTCTATACTATTTTGAAATAACAATTTAAGGAATTTAAATTTAATTTAATTAGTTAAAATTAAACACCACATAAGGTAAATTTGACCGCAATACAAAAAATGCACAAAACATTCATGTGTTATAACCCAACCTAGCATTTTTAGTACATTCATTTACAGTGTTTAGGGATACATATTCCAGTTTTTTGTTGTTGTTGTTGTTGTTGTTGTTGTTGTTTTAGTTATAGGAATAAGATTTATAAATTGAAGCAAATAAACTGAAGCAAACAAGGGTACGTTTACATGACAATGATGTACTAAAAACAAACTATACAGATGATAACGTTGTCAAAATGATCCCGTATATACAGATCTGCGAATTTGCAATTTAAAACGCTGTATTATTCATGCCAAGCCATATCTGCCATAAAGTAGCTGGCGATGTCATTTTGTAAAGAAACTCTACACGCTTATAGACTGAACACATAATACGCATGTGCATGACATCACCGTTTTCAGAAATTAGCGTTTTTGTAGTTTAAACAGAGACAATAGCGGTATCGGTTTCAAAAACGTGCATTTTTAAACCTGTTTTCCAAATTTTGGGTTTTTCAGGCCCTGAAAACACCATTGTTGTGTAAATTAACAGCCAAAATGCATAAAAAGGTTTCCGTTTTAGGTTGAAAACAGTATTGTGTAAACGGACCCTAAATATGTGAATATTATATCAAGTTTGAGACATATAGCATAACAACACTTGTAGACATTTAAAAGATGAAATTTGGATAAATACAAAATTAATATTTTTAAAAAAATACATTACTTATCACATTAAATTAAGTTTGTATGTTTTATTTGTTTTGAAACAACATGGCATTGGTTCAAGAGAAAAAGAAATCTAGTGTATGACACAGGTCAAGTGGCTGGATCTGCGTGGGCTTTTCTGGATGCAGTGAAAAACAAATGTAACAAATGTATTATTAAACTGTTACAAATGTATTATTACACTGTAAAATATGTTATTACACTGAAAAATGTATAATTACACGGTAACAAACGTATTATTACACTGTAAAATATGTTTTTTTACACCGTGACAAATGTATTAATACACTGTAACAAATGTATTATTAGACTGTAAAATAAATTATAATTACACTAACAAATGTATAAGTACACTGTAATAATGTATAATTACACTGTAACAAACATATAATTACACTGCGACAAGCGTTTTATTACACAAATAAATATATATTTACAGTAAATGTTATATCACACTGTTATAAATGTTATATTACACTATAACAAATATATTTCTACACTGTAAAAACATAATTACACTAACAAAGATTATACTGTGACAAATGTATCACACTAATAAATGTTTAATTGCACTGTTACAAATGTTATACTATGCTGTAATAAATGTATAATTACACTGTAATAAACATACAATTACACTGTAACAAATGTATTACACTGACAAAAGTATTGTTACACTGTATAAATGTATTATACTGTAACAAATATATTATTACACTGTAACAAACTTATTATACTGTTACAAATGCATTACTACACTGTAACTATTGTACTATTACACTGTAACAAATGTTATACTACACTGTAATAAACATAACTAAACTGAAACAAATGTATTTTTCCACTGTAATGTAAATTTACTTTGTAATACATGATATACTACACTGTTATAAATGTTATATTGCACTGTAACAAACGTATTATTACATTGTAATAAACATAATTACACAGTAATAAACAAATGTTTTATTACAGTGTAACAAAGTATTTTTATAACGTAATGTATAATTACACTTTAACAAATGTATTATTACAATAAAAATATAATTACAATAAAAATGTTTAATTATATTACACTTATAAATGTTTTATTACACTGTAACAAATGTATTATTATGATCAAATGTATAAATAAATTGTAACAAGCGTATTATTACAATAAAAAAATTGTAAATACAATTAAAATGTAATATTGCACTGTAAAAAAAATTATTTATACTATAACAAATTAAAAATTATGATAAAATGTATAATTACACTGTAAAAAAATTTTATATTGCTCTTTAATAAACTTATAATCACACTTTACCAATTCACAAAATTAACGGAATGCATAGCTGATATAAAAAACTAGATGACTAGTAATTTCCTACTACTTAATTCTGAAAAAAAACAGAGATTCTAATTATTAGACAAAAAACTTCCTCACGTAATAACCTACATTCTAGAATACTGTCTAACACATGATGGCTGCTCTGTCAAGTCTTCGTCATCAGTTAGTAACCTGGGTGTGCTCTTTGATACCAATCTTTCATTTGAAAGTCACGTGTCTAGTAAAACCGCATTTTTCATCTTAAAAATATATCTAAATTACGTCATATGTTCTCAATGACAAATGCAGAACAATTAGTTAATGTGTTCATGACATCAAGGCTAGATTATTGTGATGGCATTATGGGTGTTTGCCCTTCACGCTTAATAAACAAACAGTTGGTCCAAAACGGAGCAGATAGAATTCTTACCAGAACCAGGAAGTATGACCAATTAGCCCAGTTCTGTCAACACTGCATTGGCTCCCTATTAAACATCGTATACATTTTTAAAATATTGCTGATTACTCACAAAGCACTAAATGGGTTAGTTCCCCAGTACTTGAGCTATAGTCCTTCACATCTATTGCAATCTCAAAATTCCGGCCAGTTGATAATACCTAGAATATCAAAATCGACTGCTGGCGGTAGATCCTTTTCCTATTTAGCACCTAAACTTTGGAACAGTCTTCCTAACATTGTCCAGGAAGCAGACACACTCTGCCAATTTAAATCTAGATTAAAAACACACATCTCTTCAACCTGGCATACACATAGAACACTATACATTCCTATTATTCATATCATTTAAATGATTATTAGGCTGCATAAATTAGGTCAGCCGGAACCGGGAACACTTCCTATAACACCTGATGTCCTCGCAACATCATAAAAAGAATGGCATCTACGCAAATTTTTGTCTTCCTGTTTATTCCGAGGTTTACTGTAATCAGCTGGATCTGGGCCGTATCCAGATCAGATGGTGGACCTGCGCCTAGACGTGACCAAAGCTAATGATGTAATCATCCGGATCTGGGCCGTATCCAGATCAGATGGTGGACCTGCGCCTAGATACGACCACAACGCATCCCTGAAGTGTCAGCAGAGCTTGTGTCAACTAGACTCTCCCCTGTGAAGGCCTCATCGACACGACAGCCATCGGCACTGATCCTCAAAAAAATCACCCTCATACGCGTGATGACTCTGATCTTCAACCAGAACTGCATAATATAATGTTCCGATCCAATCTGACTTCTGACCTGTAATGCTGCCTGAATCATGATCATAAACTGTTCGTTCGTTGGCCAGAGGAAAACTGGCCCCCCGACTGGGCCTGGTTTCTATCAAGGTTTTTTTCTCCATTCTGTCAACTGATGGAGTTTTGGTTCCTTGCCACTGTCACCTTTTTTGCCTTTATTCGCCTTTGTCGCCAACGGCTTTTGGCTTGCTTAGTTGGGGACATTTAATTTTATATTTAACAATATTATTACAACATTATTTTCCTGTTATTTCTGTAAAACTGCTTTGAAACAATCTGCATTGTAAAAAGCGCTATATAAATAAAGGTGACTTGACTATAATAAACATACAATTACACTGTAACAAACATATTATTACACTGTGACAAATGTATTTTTATGCTGTATTAACCCTCTGGGGTCTAAAGTGTTTTTGGGGTCCTTGAGATGTTTTGACATGCCCTGACATTTGTGCTTTTTTCAGTTGCTTATAAGACACTTTTTGTTTGGAAAGGCAATATGATTCACACCTGAGAAGACACTGACCGCATAATGAGCCACATAATGAGCTGCATAATGAGCCTTTCACACAGGTGTGTCACTGGGTACCAAAGAATGCGAGGACAAAATAAAATATATATATATATATATATATATATATATATATATATATATATATATATATATATATATTACAATTAGAAATTGTAACCAATTACAAATAGGTTCCAATTACAACAACAATTACAATTTTAACAATATTTCAAGTGTATTATTTCTTTGTAAAAAGTATACATTTTATCATATGTATTTCAAAGGTAAGGATTCATTAGTTTGAATATTGGAACAAACACTATAATAACATCTTAGTTGATAATTCAATATACCTACTTTATTTTTGACAAAACATCCCCTACTATATATTTTACATATGAGCAGAAATTGCCGAACAAAAGCTTATTTAATGTGGCAGTAGTCTTTTTTTACAGTAAAAACTTTATAATCTATCCAAAACTAATCAACGAAATCTTGTCTAAACATTCATATTTAGTCTGTAACATATCGTGTTTATGATACATTAGCATATACATGTTAATTTACAGTTTGTTGCTTATACAGAGATTTTATTTCAACATATTTCAGTCTATTTTTACTCATCTCAGTAGGCTATAGCAATATAGTTTGGATGTGTTCATGTAAAAATAACATGTTTACTAATGTAGTTGCGAGAGTGGAAGAACGGCACAGACACGGGCTGTATAACTGTAGTAAACAACAGTGCGCGAGCGTCTGTGCCGTTCATTCATCATTCATACACAGACACGCAATTCATATTTAAACAAGTCTTTTTGCGGTTTACAGACACTATTCAATATCGCGATTAGAACAAAGCACTTAAGAATAAATAACTTACTACATCAGCTGGATCCGTTGCTCCTCGAAATGAAACTACCAGCACTTCTGGTACATTTTCCAGGATTATTAGATAGTATTATTCCTCACAGCGTAGCAAGACGAGGTAAAGTACAAGATTCTTATTAAACTTGATGTGTTTTATCCAGCTGATGTGGGCTTTGGCATGTTTGCATGGCTTGCCTCAGAACATTTGCGTTTCACATTAACACGTAATGAGGTATAATTAGCTGAAAAGAAAAAGACTGACATCTCTCTCTTTTCATACAGATTACATAAACTGAGAATATTTGTTTTTATATAAATTACTTCATTTAAAAGCAGAGAGTTCAAGCTTCATAAAGAAAAATCTCTTGTGTCTGTGTGACAAGTATTCGCTGAGTTACAGTTCATTTTCTGATGCGTTTCAGAATGGACTTCACTGACAGAGAGAAGGCAAAACTCTGCACAACACTTTGTTTTTATTGTGAGTATACACAAAAAAAAAGACACTTAACAGGATCGAATGATGTATAACACTTATATGTAAGATCAAAATTGACAGAGCATTTTGAGTCTCTTTTGCACTGATAAGAAAAAAAGCGACACTTGCCGACCCCAGGGAGTTAAATGTATAATTACACCTTAACAGATGTATTATAACACTGTAATAAATGTATATGTACAGTGGAACAAACATATTACAATAAAAATGTATAATTACAGTAAAAAAGTATAATTACATTGTAACAAATGTATTTGAACACTGTAATGTATTTTTAATCTGTACTAAATGTATAATAACACTGTAATGTATTTTTATTATTATATAATACATGTATAATTACATTGTAATAAATGTTATATTATAATGTAATAAATGAATAATTACGTTGTAACAAACGCATTACACTCTAATAAACATAATTACAATAACAAATGTATTACACTGTAATAAACGTATAATTACACTAACAAATGTATTATTACACATAAATAAATGTATAATCACGCCTTAATTTATTTTATATTACACTGTAATAAACGTATGAAAACACTGTGACAAAGGTACTATTATACTATTATAAATGTATAATTACACTATAACAAATGTATTATTACAATAAAAATGTATAATTACAATAAAACATATAATTACACTAACAAATGTTTTATTATAGTGTAATGAGCATACTATTACACTGTAACAAATGTATAAATACAATTAAATGTATAATAACACTGTAATAAATGTATAATTACATTAAAATGTATAATTACACTAACAACTATATTACACTGTAACAAATAATAAAATAAATAATAAATAAATACAATTTTATAATCACAAAAAAAAATATAATTACACTGTGGCGAATGTATATTACACTGTAATAATGTATAATTATACTGTAATAAACGTATTATTACACTGTGAAAAATGTTTTATTACATTGTAATAAATTTTTAATTAGGGTCAGAGATGGAGGCCACGAGAGTGTCTGCTCAGCCTCAGATGACACCAGACAGTCATGCAAAGCACGAAATACTCAACAGATGGGAGAATAGCCCATTGTGGATGAAGCTCAGGGAGAGATGTGTGACAGCATTGTGACACCATTATCAGTTCATCTCGCAAAATATGTGGGATATTACTCATTATAATGGATAGAACAGAGAATCCCAGAGGCTTTGATGATCTGGGATACTAGATGAATAAAGAATATCCGCCAATCTGATCACAGAAGAACACCATTGAAATGACTGCAGGATGCAGTTGATAGCTTGATGAAGGTAGACAGACAGACCGAGAAATTAAGACAGACAAACAAACAATAAATAAAAAATTACTATAACCAAAGAACTTCACAAAGTTCAGCTATGGACAAAAGCCCAAATTGATGAGCTTCAATTCTCTGAATAGCGCTGAGAAAGACATCTGGTATACCGACGCTGAACTGTTTGACTATTTCGTATTGCTATTCCTATCCCTATGCAATTTGCCTTGTTTAATTCATCTCAGTAATTACACATTGCTTGAAAAACCACACCACAATCAGCCTGAGTGAGTAACATGGAGGAAATAAGACAGACATAAGTTGGAAGTCGTGAATGTGTAATGATTTATCTGCACGGCAGTAGCATAGCAGAGGTGGTAACAGATGTTTGGCTGATGCTCTGGTAGGATGGCAGGTTCGGATAAAACCAAGCTGATAACAACTCAACTGCAGCAAATAATCACAGCTGAACATTACAGTCACCCACTCATATTAAGAAGAGCTACGCATTAAAACGCTATGATTGGAAAGTGCTTGGACAGAAAGGAAGGAAGAAAGGAAGAATAATGTTTGTCTTATCAATGAATAAATCTAAATATTTGTGATGCGATCTGGGAAAACCTGTCAGATGTCACGCTGGTACGTTTTCAGTAAGGTCTAAAAAGAAGTCGAATGTCAGTTTTTTTTGTCAAAATTGGGTTTTCATTAAATGATTATTCTATAACATCTTGTCTATCATCTCTGAATATATCTTGGCAAAATTCACTAGTTTAAGTGCAGAAAAATAGCGATTTATAGTGGCAAGCTGAAAAGACTGTGTCTTTCTCTTTAAGAACACGCACGTCGGAGGTGCAAAAAAAAAGAAAGAATCGCCCAAAGCTCTCTTTCTCTTAACACTTCAAAGACAGTTCATCTATCAAAATAAACCACAAAGCATCTAGAATAAAGGTATATCAATGCACATTTCCCGCCAGTCCTGTGTAAACTACAACGGCACGCAAGTTTAAAAAAAAAATGTATCCAGAACATCATCGTGAGATGCGGAGCGGAGCACAAGAGAACAACGGAGTCTGAAGTAGCTGCTCGCTTAAAAGATCTTGCTCGCCTCTCAATCGTCCAATTTCAAAACGGTTTTCACAGGATGAATTTTGAGTTCCAGAGCTTTCGAATGATACCTAATCTATGATAACTACTAAAAAGTGTGATATGAAAAAAGGCAATAAAAAAAGAGCGCCAATCAGCCCGCTAGCAGGACGTGACAGTTAATTAAACCTGTTTTTCTCAAAATTCCGTTCCTGAAAATCATAGCGATCAGCCGAATTCAGATAACCATAACTTTTGTTACTGACAAACGATGAAAGAAATAAAAACAGAATTGGAAAGGGCTTGAACTCAGCTTTAACATGGTATCAAAATCTGTAATAGGTAAAATTTCACCATGTGATGGTTTTCCCAGACCGCATCACATTTATTCAAAAACACATTTAAAGGAGTCATATGATGCTTTTTAATGTTTTCCCTTTTTTGTGAGTGTAATGTATCTGTTTGTACATGCATAACATCTACAAAGTTGCAAAGTTCATGGCCTCCCACAAAGCAATTTATTCTGAACACTGATCTAGACCTGCCTAAAACGCCTTGATCGAAGTCCAGATATTACTTCATCAAACATCTACGTCACAATGTGACATTAGCAAAATGGCCACCTAAAAGCATACGCAAAGAAAGAAGACAAGGCTTCAGTAAATTGTAGAGTTACTAAATTGGTTCCGATTGATTGGCTTGATCATCTGTATTTTCAGAATCTGACTTTGGCTGGAACTGATGTGATAATAATGATGACATTATTAACTGTGTGTTCACAATTCCTTTAAAAGCCTTGGACGCTGAAGCTCACGATCTGTCATCCGTCCATCCGTCCATCCATCTAATAAAATAAAACAAAAGGAAAGGAAAAAGAAAAGAAAAAAGAACATGCGACTGGAGCCGTGCACCATGGTGAGCGGAGTGGGTCGATGGCCTGATTCCTCTGTAGGGGGTGGTGATACTGACGCCATTGATTGGGTCCCAGTGTGTTACTGATGTGTTTAAATGAGAAAAACAGTTGAACTTTAAGAAGGGAAGTGGAGTTCTGAGAGGCAACAACAGACATTCAGTATTGATTACTCCCAGGGGTATGAGGCAGTGTAATCCCACCACAGCACGAGGGAATTTGCCAGAAAATTCGTCTAAATTGAGCTATCTTCAAGATCAAGGAGGACTATTATGACTCTCACTGCTGGCGTATCATTCTACAAATTCAGCTCTCATTGTTATCAATGATGAATGTTTTCATGATTAATAGATACAGTATGTAAGCGCTTCGGCTAATTGATAAGCAGCAGCAGTAGGTGCAAATAAATCATTTTATGCTCAGTGATTGAAATCCAAACTAATGACAATGTGAGTGTGCATTATTTCTGTTACTGCAAGCATTGCAGTTAAGCTATGACATTTCTTTGGTTTGTTTTTAAAAGGATGCTGCAAATTATCAGACTGAGAAAACTAAAATAGCAGATGAAATAACAGATCATTCTATAACAGATCACTCTAAATTGTAATGTGCACATGGATTTCCTGTAAACCCGCTTTGAAACTATTGTGAAAAGCACTATACAAATAAATGTGAATTGAATTGAATTAAAATATAATCCTTTTGCCTTGAAATGTTTATACACTTTCACAACAACATAAAAAGCTTGTATTCCTCTATTGTGCTCAGTCGACCTCAGGTGTATTGTCCTCGTTTGAAAAACTGCCTTGATGATATATGGGGTACACGTCTCCTCCTGACCTCATGTAGTGTGTTTATTGTAAACTGGGTTAGCTTACTGCCACCTTTACCTGTGGAGCATTGTGCATCGTGATAAGGATCATGGGAAACCACGTCCCCCTTGACCAGAGCTCATGATGTTCTGGGTCTAGCATTAAAACCTAAGCAACACAGTTACAACAGATCAGAGAACACACCAACTACTCGTACCTATGCGAGATAATAAATTCTCAAGCAATGCAGGTTCACACTCCCAAACTCACAAGGCCCATTCACACCAAGGACAATAACTACAGTATAGTTATAACAATAAAGTCGTTGGAATCACTTTCAGAATGTTTTAATCAGGTAGTCACCAATATCTGGTGTGACCACCATTTGCCTCACGCAGTGCAACACATCTCTGAGTTGATCAGGTTGTTGGAATGTTGGTCCACTCCTCTTCGATGACTGTGCGAAGTTGCTGGATATTGGCAGGACCTGGAACACGCTGTCGTATACGCCGATCCAGGGCATCCCAAACATGCTCAATGGGTGACATGTCCGGCAAGAACTGGGATGTTTTCAGCATCCAGGAATTGTGTACAGATCCTTGCAACATGGGGCCTTGCATTATCATGCTGCAAAATGAGGTGATGGTCGTGGATGAATGGCACAACAATGGGCATCAGAATCTCATCACGGTATCTTTGTGCATTCAAAATGCCATCAATAAAATGCACCTGTGATCTTTGTCCATAACACACGCCTGCCCATACCATAACCCCACCGCCAGCATGGGCCTCTCGATCCACAACTTTGACATCAGCAAACCGCTCACCCACACGACTCTATACTGCCATCTGCCCTGTACAGTGAAAACCGGAATTCATCTGTGAAGAGAACACCTCTCCAAAGTGTCAGACGCCATTGAATGTGAGCATTTGCCCACTCAAGTCGGTTACGACGACGAACTGCAGTCAGGTCGAGATCCCGATGAGGACGATGAGCATGCAGATGAGCTTCCCTGAGATGGTTTCTGACAGTTTGTGCAGAAATTCTTTGGTTATACAAACCGATTGTCCGGGTGGCTGGTCTCAGACGATCGTGGAGGTGAAGATGCTGGATGTGGAGGTCCTGGGCTGGTGTGGCTACACGTGTTCTGCGGTTGTGAGGCCGGTTGGATGTACTGCCAAATTCTCTGAAACGCCTTTGGAAACGGCTTATGTTAGAGAAATGAACATTCAATTCATGGGGAACAGCTCTGGTGGACATTCCTGCAGTCAGCATGCCAATTGCACGCTCCCTCAAAACTTGCGATATCTGTGGCATTGTGCTGTGTGATAAAACTGCACATTTTAGAGTGGCCTTTTATTGTGGCCAGCCTAAGGCACACCTGTGCAATAATCATGCTGTCTAATTAACATCTTGATATGCCACACCTGTGAGGTGGATGGATTATCTCGGCAAAGGAGAAGTGCCCACTAACACAGATTTAGACAGATTTGTGAACAATATTTGAGAGAAATAGGCCTTTTGTGTACATAGAAAAGGTCTTAGATCTTTGAGTTCAGCTCATGAAAAATGGGGGCAAGAACAAAAGTGTTGCGTTTATAATTTTGTTCAGTGTATAATAAGCACAATGTAATCGTCTGTTGGTGTGGACATAGTTGTCATTCTTGGTGTGGTTATCGTCCTTTTATGGTTAGATTGTACCAGAAATAATGATCATGTCACAGAAATAATGGCGGGACTACAAACAAGGCGTTTCAGGCAAGCATTTTCTGTTGAAGAAATGAACTCCCTTTGATGTTGACTTTGTGCATTGTAACTTTACAGACATTTAGATGCACAAAAAGCTATATTACACACCAAAGGAAAAGTAAAATCAAACAAAGCATAACAGGTGCTGTTTAAAGGAACTCAACTCTAACTCGTTTAATGTTTTTTGGTGACATATTTATGCCTGTATATGCCTATGGGCCAACAACTATAAATATTCCCTCTTGAAACACATTCTGGGTTTTTTTTTGCCTCAGAGTGGCGAGCAACTGCAACAGTTAACATAATTCATTACAGTTCCCATTTATGCAGATTTCATGATTAGTAAATTAACCTCTTGGCCTCCATTCAGAAGTAATTGTTCAGGAGAAATCCTGATTTGGGTTATGACTGTTAATTCTGTTCTGTTCTGGTGAGTAATGCAGCTGTCAGCTGTGTTGTACATCTGTCGAGGCTGGGTAAGTGCATCGGAGTTATGGCAAGGAAGAATGTTCTGGAAAATGATGCAAATGGTTTAGCGACGGCTCTTGAGGGAGGAATGTTAGTTTGACATATCCACAGCACTTATAGCAGAGATTTATCAAGAACTCACGCATCTATCAAAGAAACCAGTGAGATCATTGAACAGCCGCGAACGTCGCGCTTACTGTCACATTCATTATTCTCTGAAATAAACCAAGCACTTTTTATTCCACAAGACTATATATAATGATGCTGAAGCGCAGTGGCTGTTGGAGTATTCTATTCTCAATAAATAAAGAATACGGCCTAGGCTTACCGTCCATGTAAGAGAGAAGCATAATTTGATATTTTTTGCAGTCTCCATGGACACAAATACCGCAGAGTCGGATATTTCCTCGTCGCATTGTCCTGACAGGCTTCATGGCATGTGTCCCAGGCAAAATGAAAACCCTAAAATACATCTCTGAGATTTGCATATGATTACTTCCCTGTGCTTGCAGCCATATGTTCTAGGTGCGTTAATTAGTTTATGAGAGAGAGAGAGACAGCGGGAGAGAATTGCTACAAGGGAGCCATTTGCTGTCCAGGAAGCCATCCTGATATAAACATGCAGGTGTAGGGTTTTATAAATGGAATTGAAACCATTTTTCAGACTCTATCCCTGGACTGGTCAGTTGTGCTGACAGGGCTGTTGGCTGCTGGTCATTTCTCACATCCAGACTGTTTTTTGTAGTTCAGCTGAACCTTTGTGCTCAGTGTCTGATGCTTCCTTCACCCTGAGTAGTTGACTCTCTGTTGTCCTATGATTATCTGTTCTGATTTCACCTTTCCTCCTAAAGAAACCCTTGACGTGACTGCATTTAGTATGCCATAACCATAACCAGTTCTGTAGAAGGTTTTGCTTCTCTAGCCAGTGATATTTGGCATACTCATTTAATTTTTGAACACAACTGTGATTTTCACGCTGCCCTGACAAATGCAAACATTGTCGACACATTTTGACCCAACAACTGCTGGTGTGTGTTGGTGTCTGTTAGGGCAGTGTGAACTAGCATTCATTCCACACTACATGCTTAAGTCTGTGTTAATGTATTTTTTAACCACCGGTTTAACCCTCGGTTAAGCAACTTTTCAAATCAGGCTGGCACACTGATTTCTGTGCCAAATGGCATACGGCATGAATTACTGACCTGGGCTGCGATTCCCAAAAGCATCGTAAGCCTAATTTGATCATAGAGACCATTGGTGGCAATTGTTCTACGATTAACTTAGGCTTAAGATGCTTTTGGGAAATGCAGCCCTGAAATGACTGAATAAAGTACAAACATTTTGAAGCAAGATCAAAATTGTGAAAAGCCATTTCTCTGCTCTTCAGTGTCACATGATCCTTCAAAAAGCATTGGAATATGCTGATTTGATGCTCAAGAAACATCCTTAGAATGAATGGCACCCCTGGTTAATATGATCAAAAATAATTGTAATTGTAAAAAATACATCTGCGTTGTTTATCCTTTTGATCTTTCATTCAAGAGATTTGCAAAAATCTAACCTTTCAATGAAGTAAAAGAATTGAAAGTGGGTATAACATTATGAAAAAATAAATGTTTTTCCTTCAAAACACGTTGGCCACAATTATTGGCACCCCTAGAATTTTTTACGAGTAAAATATCTCTGAAGTATATTCCCATTAATATTTATCTTTTTTTTTTTTTTTAGCACACCAGGGTGACTAGGAACATGAAATTGTCTGGCTATGACTTCTTGTTTCACAGAAACAAGTTTAAATATGTGGAAACACACAAAGGCCAAATTCCCTTAATCAACCATCACAATGAGTAAAGAATATAGTTTTGGTGTGCATCAAAAGATTGTTGAGCATCACAAAATAGAAAGTGGCTGTAAGAAAATAGCTAAAGAATTGAATTTTGACCATCAGGGCAATAATTAAGAAGTTCCAATCAACTAAAGATGTTGTGAATCTTCCTGGAAGAGGACGTGTGTCTGATATTGTCTTAATGCATGGTGAGGAGGAGTGGCCAAAGACTCTTCAAGGATCTCATATGGAGAATTGCAGAGATTAGTTCAGCCTTGGGGTCAGAAGCCTACCAAAAAAAAAAAAAAAATCAACCCCTACATCACCACATGTTGTTTGGGAGGGTTTCAAGAAAAATCCTCCTCGCTCCTCCAAAAACAAACTCCAGCAAATTCAGTTGTCAGACACGACTGGAACTTCAAACGGGATTGGGTTCTGTGGTCAGATGAAACAAAAAAAAAATTGCTTTTTGGCAGCAAACATGCTAGATGGGTTTGGTGCACACAAGGATAAAAAGTACCCATGTCTACAATTTAATAGAGGCCAATTGGATCTTTAATGTTGTGGGGATATTTTTCTGCTGGAGGTCCTGGACATCTTGTTCAGATACATGGCATCGTGGATTCCATTAAATGTCAACAGATAAAAAATCAAAACCTGACGGCTTCTGCTAGAAATCTTATAATGGGCTGTGGTTGGATCTTCCATCAGGACAACGATCCAAAACAAACATCAAAATCAACACAAAAACTTCACAAAAAAGCTTCTGCCATGACTGTCCCAATCCCCTCACCTGAACCCTATAGAAAATGAGTGGAGTGAACTGAAGAGAAGAGGCACCAACATGGAGCTGGGAATCTGAAGCATCTGGAGAGATTCTGTATGGAGGAATGGTCTCTGATCTCTTGTCAGTTATTCTCCAAACTCATCAGGCATTATAGGAGAAAACTCAGAGCTGTTATCTTGGCAAAAGGAGATTGTAAAAAGTATTTAATAAAAGGGTTCCAATAATTGTGGCCAACATGTTTAGGAGAAAAACATTTATTTCATAAAGTGATTTTCCCCCCACTTTCAATTATTTTACTTCAATGAAATGGTTAGATTTTTGCTCATTTTTTTGAACGAAAGATCAAAAGTATATATATATATATATATATATATATATATATATATATATATATATACAGTTGTGGTCAGAATTAATGGCACCCCTGTAAATATGATCAAAAATGGCTGTAAAAAATAAATCTGCATTGTTTATCCTATGAATATGTATATATATATAAAAAATATAAAACTATTATTAAAATATTATTATAAATAATATAAAATTATTATACAGTTATAATAAAAAACAAGGACAAGAGAAGTACACTAAAAATATGACAGGAAAGTGCACTGTGTTTTAGATTAAATTTGTATTTACCAATTGTTGCATCACAGTGAAGTATTTTATTGTGACGTTCATGAGTCCCTCCCGCCTCTTTTTACATGCTTTTTGTGTGTGCGTGTCTCGCATCGTGAGATGACTGAGATGAAAAGATATTATAGCAGCCATTCTGCATGACATACAGTGCTTTAATTTTGCAGCCTTGTGTTTACACTGAGGGAACTCATTTCTCAGAGAGGAGCTTGGGAATAGCAATCAGTATGCTGTGGGGCATCTCACAATGCAATCGGCTGATCTCTGAGCTATTTCTGTATGTTGCCGCATGTAAAGATGACTATCATTCTGCGGGGAGACAGCCTTTGGTTTGGCATCTGTAGGTCACAGGAGATATTGTCAGAAAATGTTTCCTCACACATAACCAGAGCTAATTCCTTCATTTCAGAGGTCAATGCCGGAGGACGTCTCTGCGTATTGCTACCAAATAGTAATGTGTCAGTTGGAGTTTGAAATGGCTTTTCTTTTGATTTATCCAGCTTTCCCATTTAAAGGAATAGTACACCCCAAAAATGAAAATCCTGTCATGATTTACTCACCTTCATGTTGTTTCAAACCTGTATGAGTTTTTCCTGTCATGGAACACACAAGCTTTTAAGCTTCGAAAAGGACATAAAAGCATTGTGAAAGTATTATAAAAATGGCCCAGATGTTGTTATTCACTGAAAATTTTCCTATCCAATGAGCTGTTAACCACAGCGACCAGAACGAGTCAGTGAATTGAACCAAAGAACTAAATCAGAATTAGTCTTGTAAACTGAATGATACAATTTATATATGTATTGTGGCGAGCAGGACGAGGCTGAGGGACGTGAGAGAACGGCGCGAGGCCTGTGGCGTGAGTGATAATGAATGACACCTGTGAGACGCACGGTCTCGATCTTCACAGTCGATCTTCGCTCCTCCTTTTATGCGTCCGCTATGCGAGACCGGTGCGTCTCACAGGTGTCATTCTTTATCACTCACGCCACCGGCCTCGCGCCGTTCTCTCACGTCCCTCGGCCTCGTCCTGCTCGCCACATATATATGTTTGTGTCCTTGTTAATGGGTGTAACTATTTAAAAAAATATTCCCTTTTGTGTTCCATAGAAGAAAACATGTTATACGGGTTTGGAACAACATGAGAGTAGTAAATCAAGACAGAATTATAATTTTGGGGGGAATTAATTCTTCCTTTATCTAAGATTAATAATAATAATTATAAAAACAATTACGATAATGATGGCAATTATAATGATGATGATGATAATAATAATAATAGTTACTAAAAAAAGGGAGAGAGAGACCAAAATTTTCCTACATGGAACACCATGGAAGTACTACCCAGTAGGTTTAAAAGATCAGCCATTAAGTCTTGTTTGATTGCAGCCAACGGGCAAAACACAGCACCATCCACCCTGCCAAGCAGCCACTCAGTGATGTGTAAAGAAAGAGAGGCTGTCATTTACAGTGCTGGAATTTCATTGGATGCACACAGTTTGTTCTGGATACTAATACTAATTGCATTTTAATGTGTCATTAAAATAAACCCATAAATCACCAAATAGCACAGTAATTGGGGTTTAGAGATTTACTGGCCTCGGTGGAGACGTAATCCTACTTTTCTGGACAGGAGTGCGTGGAGGGGAGCCGGAGACTCTTGGCAAACATGAGGGAAACAGACATTGTTTTTCTTATCCTTTTTTTCCACAATTACTACTCTCAGTGGCACTTCAGTTCAGAAGAATTCCTCAGTAGACTGAAGCCCCGGCACTGCAGAGAGAGGCCGAAGTGTCAGAATGCGAAGTGGATATAAAACCCGGTTTGAGACATAAAATAAAAACAGCAATAAGAAATTAATTTAAAGAGATAGTTCATGCCAAGATGGAAAATTATGACATAATTTACTCACCCTCATGTAATTTCAAACCTTACATTCTTCTTAAAAAAAAGACATTTTGAAAAACATTGTTTTGTCCTTTTTGGGTATGGCCGCATGATACATTGAAATAACTGAAATATCGCAAATGTAAAAATGGTGACATGCACATAGCAACTCCTTGCGATAACTGAATGATTTTAATACTTTGATACAAAAGCAAAACTTTTAGGACAGCTAGCAGGGAATAAACTGAGCATGCGACTGTTACTTGGGGTGGACATATGCGAGGCGATCATCTTTCAGAAGCTGTGATGCTTTCTTTTCCCAGAAAGAATGTGAAACATTTATGTTGGTTATTATCTTCAGTTTTTAAATATATTTAAATATAATATAAATTGATTTTACACACTTTAAGAATGAATCGCATCACATTATTTAACAAGATATCGCATTTTTTCCTCAGTATCGTGTAGACCTACTTTTAGGAGAATATTGTTACAGTACAAACAGTCAAGAATGTCTGTTCGACTTAAACATTCACACGGCTTACATCAGACAGGGTAAACACTTCTATATGTACACAGTCTGAATGTCAAAACACCCCGACTTAGCCAACATCATCTGAGTAGTCTACAGGAAAAAAAATCGTACTACTTTTGGTGTGGACACAAATCATATGATTTGGGATTTTGATAGCTAGATTTGGATAGGATGTTCCTGGGCTCAGACTGTGCTGTGGGTGAATGGCTTGGAATACCGATGTCTATTAAATATTCCATGTATTTCTAGGGCAGATGAGTGTGCAAAAGAATCATGGTTTTATGGACACACATTGAAAGACAGCTGGATGAGGAATGCACAACACTGCCCTGCTTGGCAGGAGCTGCTTTAATTATAACACCCAGTGAGCCTCAAAATTAAATACATTCCAATCTGATTACAATAACAACAAAAATACTGGCTAAGGAAATATTTTATTAACTAGACTATCCCCTGCGAAGGCTTCATCGACACGACAACAGTTTTTGTCATGAAAAAAGGTTTTTCCTCTGTACAGATGAAAACATTATTAAAATGATTCCCGTTCACACGGATCCGCGGAAATGACTAAAACCGCCGTATTATGCATGCCAGACAAGTAATTGGCAATGTCACTTTGTAAAGAAAGATTACACACCCGCACACATAAGCATTCAAACACGTATGCCTATAGACTAACACGTAATATGCACGTGCATGCCGTCATCGTTTTCACAGATTTACGTTTTTGAAGTTTGAAACAATCTGTTTTGTAAACAGCGCTATATAAATGAAGGTGACTTAACTACTTCAAAATCTATGCACACATTTTTCTCAGATTAAAAATAGATGGTTTTGTTAGAGGTTAATTTTCAGATAACACCTTAAGCTACAGCAGATCAAAGTGTTTCTTCAGAATGACATCTTAAAGGGTTCCAAAAGTAAAGATAAGTGGAACATAATGAGTCACTAGTTACACTAGTCACAACAGCTAGTTTTGTGCAACTATTGCAGCACAAATTCCTGCATCGTAGTCAGTTGAACTAGCCTCTACCTGCCCTGAAATAGTCATGTAGTCTCAGCGCAAACCCAACTATTTTCTATTTAAAAGAAAATTTTAGTTGGTCTCTTCTTTACAAAAATCATAATTATTTACTAGGTGATTAACAATTAACTTTATGAAAATTGTCCATTAAAAGAGATGTTTATTTCATTTTTTTATTGATTATGACATCAGCAATTCATCATATATTTTTATTTTACTTATTGAATTTATTTATTTGAATTCATTCTTTTCACAAAAATAGTATAGACTTTTTATATACGGCCTTTATTGATATCAGCTATGACACCAAAATAATGATCAGCTTATCGTATCTGAGATAATTTTGATATTTGCTGCATCCCTGGTTATGCTTATATATAGCCTAATGTTACGTTATATTTACTACCTTGAATAATCCTGTATTTTGACTATAGGTTGAATATCCAGCATTTCCAGAATAACCTACATACACTATGTTGTAACTCTATAACTGCTGTTTAGCAAAACTAACTAACATAAATCAGTGTCACTGTATTTAAACCAATAAATGTGCCTCTGGAATGTTTTAAAAGTTGTTTATTTGATCAGTTATTGCAGTTTGTCCCGTACATCCCATTAACTGGCATGAGAGAAGCATATATTTGTGATTCAGCTAATGCAAATCATTATGATAAATCAATAGTGCATTAGAGCAAAAGTTTAGTGTGTGCTTGTATAAGTGGCAGTTTGGTCTCCAAGCTCGAGACTGGGCTAAAATCAATACATATATGAGTTTTGGAATGGGACTGGGGATGTATAGAGGTGTCATTTTTTCCCTTCTCTCCTTGAGCGATGTCAAATTCACCAATAACCCAAAATCAGCAACACTGGATTGATGGGAAAGGAAAAGAGAGAGATTTCAATTTAAACTTCTCATCATTTGTATAGGTGTCCCAGAGCTATACATCTTTGTCAAAATGTTTTATCCATCAGGTGCACTCTAGTCCAAAGACAGCCTCCATCCCCTCTGGGAGATTTCACTGTGACTTTTCTCCCTCCATCCCGTCCTCCATTTAGTAGAGAAATGGAGGGAGGTAGGTTGAAAGACATCACAGCTCTAATAGGTGCACCATGACAATAAAAGCACATTAACCTGCTAGCATGAGCTCCCTGCTCATTACAGCTACGGAGCTTAGCAGGTCAGGGTCAGCGAGGCCGGCGAGTTAGCACCAGGGCTGCTGCTGTCGGCCGCTGGAGATAGAAGTCTGGCTGAGGAACTTGAATAAAGATGTCAAGCACACTGACAAATTCCAAGCCCATTTCAAATTAACCATATTCAAGAATATTAAAATATAAAATCATCCACCGCTGCCCACTCCGAAACTGCCTCCTTTGCTAAAGCTGTCAACAAAAGGGAGGATAATAGCTGACCATAGACAAGACCCGAAGACCCTGCTCCCAGCATGCACCTCTCACAAAAGCCTTTTCAGACTCACATCTAGAGACTTAGACACTGTGACCTAAAAGGGACTGCAGGGAAATTAAATGCAGGCAAGGGTAACAATGCCGCAGAAGATTCCGGACCCGTACGTGGAGCCAAACCGAGAGCTTTATTGTCCACACCTAAACTTTTGTCCGGCAGTGTGGCGCTGATTCCTTGGAAATTTTGGAATGTCCTCAATTATGATCTTCCCCACCGCAGGGGTGACTCCGCCCCCCTCTCACCTCGCTCTAATCCTCAGCTACGCCTACGGAGCTGACCAATGAGAGAGGGCGTTCCGCAGCCCCCACGCCCAGGCAGAACTGAGATAATTAGCCCAGGATTTCTCTGATCCCCAAAGTTCCTCACATCTCTCCTAGAGAATCGGCCCTTTGTCAAAGGCACACTCGCCATGCCTGCAGGAGACATAATTACACAGCCTTGTTTTTCCCTGTGGAGGCCCCCCACTTTACAATAGATTTGAGAGGGAGGAGGGTTCGTTTTAAAGACATGCCCCTGTGTAATCCTGGAGATGACTTCATTTGATTATTTCTCGGACATTATTCAATCACAATTTAGCTCGGCTCAGAAGCTCAAAATGGAGCACCTGGGCATTTTTCAAGAGCCAAGAAAGCCAGATAAGTTCTTTGCATCTAAGAACTAAAGGAACTAAGCAAACAACTTAAGATAAATGACACAACTTGACTTTGCTATTAAGGGATATAATTAATATCCCTAAAAATAAAATAAAAATAAAAATAACAACTAGGTCTCAGCTGAAGTAATTGCCTGATAGGCCTATTAATTATATTAATCACAATTAAGCACTTGTGTTAATAAGTAATTAAAGAAAGTCCCTTAAAAAAATAATAATACATAAAATAAATAAAATTCATAAAGATCCACCTCACACTCATTTGACTCTCATTAATCAAAGCACATAACAGCAGAGGAATGGACACTGCATGCTATAAAGGGAAGTGACAAAATCACAGAGCAACAATGGTGCTCAAGGCCTAGTGCCCCTGCAGGACCACCACCATGCAACACTAATTTCCTGCTCTGGTCATGAGGACCATGCCTTAATTCCTATAACATTGCAGGGAAGACACAGAATCAGGGAGAGAAGAATGAGTCTCATTGGACTTCGGATTCTTCCCCTGCCCCTCGGCCACCTGAGAAGTGCTGAGCGAAAACTTCAAATCTCTGCCGGAGTCGGGAAACTGGGTCAGCCAGCTGCCGCCACTGCCACACTGCTGTATTTTGAAAAAGGATGCAGAAAAACTGCTGCAGCAGCAACAGCAGCAGCAGTAGTTCTACAAATGGTCGCCAGGCTGCAAAGAGATCAATAGATTTTTGCATGTTATGTCTAAATGCACTGAAACTCCCTTCCTGTCAAGTTCTGCGGAATTAGTGTGTGGTAATGACCCAGTGAGCTGCAGATAAATCAGTTTACTTCGCTCCCCAGGGAACACCTGTATGTGTCTTTCTTATTAAAAGCTGTTACCACAGAAAAGAGCTAAATTATACGTAAAAAAACACAAGGTGATAAGTCGTCTGGTCCCTGGTGGACTACAAGTGAGCAGCAACAGCTGTGTAGAAAGAAACATCTGATAGGTTCACAAGATTACAGTCATTTTTTGATGTGGCACCTGGCAAGAAAAAAATTCTCACTTTTTCTTTCCCATTTAAGAGATATTTCGAAAAAATAATTAATCAACCACAAGCCCTGCTTCTCAAAATTCCTCTGTCTGGTTGGCAGTGGGAAGGATGTGGTGTGCTGTAAAGCCCAAAGTGGGGCTGTTAGTTAGTTTAAGAACAGACTGAAGTGTAAGGGTGCAGTTCCTCTGGAGGAATGCTGCATGCCACATCCAAGAGATGCCAAACTACTAAACTCTGCATGGTTTATTTTTCTTTGACCAAAGTCGTCAGCCTGTCAGCCCACCATGACACTCATTGTACAAATAAATTCCAGCGGCAATTATTACAAAAAATAAACATGGATGATGGTTTTATGCTATGCATTTCTGTTCTCTGCCATAAAAAACGGTACTTTTATTTTTAGTAAATATATTAGCAAAGCCTAACATTGATTATAAAATAATACTGTTAAGAATGATACATGCCTAAACACAGTAACTAAAATGCAAGTTGTTTAGAGATGTGCATATCTCTGCTCTTTTAAATCTTAACTTATAGTTTTTAAAAAATAAATAAATGGAAGCCACAATTATTGGGAGAGATGTAACAAACCCAGGAACGAAATTGTTGGATTGATTGAGATTTTCTAACAAAAATGTTGCTGTGTGGAAAAAAAAAAATAGAACATCTTCTGATATTCCTCTGAGAGTTTGTCCCTATAGGCAATTAGAGTTTCTTCATCATTAATATTCCTGCAATTAAGACATAAAGGCTGAATCATCACAAAGCTAGTCCTCCCTTGCCCAAGATGCAGTTCAGCTGAAGCTTGATGTATCTGTTAAAATGCCTAAAGAGTTGAGAAACAAACAATGGGAAACAACCTTAATAATAAAGGTATTCATTTACACTATGTTTTAAAATATTAACAATAAGACGTTATATTGATTTAACCTGTCAAAACTACTCTCAATCAGGGTTCGTACAAGGTGCTTAAAGTGCTTGAAGTACTTGAATTTGACTTTTTGAAATTTAAAGGGTAACTAAACCCCTGGTCAGAGCCTGACTCCACCCACTGGCAATATTTGAAAAATGCTGGAAAAGTGGGCAGAGACCAGCGGAGGGGGGGCGTGCACCTGAGACGCATCTCTCTGTAGGCAAGGCCGTGGTTAGCGTGATATCAGAGGGTACCACAACTTCCAATAGGAAAATTCAACTGCAACCTGAAGAGGGCAGCACTCAGATGTTTTTACACCATATATTATAGAATTAAAACACTTAAAAGCCAATTGTCAAAAAATGTACTTGAATCAATGAACAGCATTTATGAAGCTCCATTCTTACAGATCATTAACTAAAAAAAGTTGTTTTAGTGTTTAGTTACCCTTTAAGTCCTGGAAAACCCTTGAAAACAGCCATATTTTTGAAGAGGTACTTGAAAAGTGCTTGAATTATTAAAAATAGGGATGCACCGATACCGAGCTCATGTACTCATAAAAATGCTCCGATACCAACAACCGATAGGCCTACCAGGCAGCGTGTGTATTATTCAAATTTCTGTACCTGTTAGATCTACCCGAAAAACTCTAAAAACACTGTTTATTTCATTTGTAAGTTGATTATTCGTTCTTATTTTTTTGCTGACTGCTTACCTTTAATAATGTTTTAAATTCACATTAATTAGGCTGGCAGTTTTTGTTGTAGTATCAAAATTGGATTAAATAATTGATATTTCACTGGTGTCTAAACATTTGTACCACTGACCCAATCCTCAGCACTGACCCTTCTGGAGCTTTTCTAGTCTAAATATGTGCTGTGCTATTCAATGAAAGATAAAATATGATAGAGCATTAGAATGTACAGTAACAGAAGCTCATACAATGCATTTTAGCAGGCTTAATTAAGAATGAAAATAATTGAAAGAAATATATATATATTTGATGAACAAATATGATTTATATTCTTTTGGTTTATCTTCTGATACATTTAAAAATTTCAAATGCAGTGAAAATTCTGGGATCGGTTACGGTATCGGTATCTCGTTCTGCAAAAAGTGGTATCGTGCATCCCTAATTCAAAATATTGTGATTTTTTGTTGTTGAAAAAATACAATTGTTTCACGCTAAATCAACGCTGCAGCCCATCTGAGATATAGAGCTTTTTCTCATGGCTATGAGCATGATATTAAGTATATTATAAGTATATAATACAACTTTCATTCTTCAGGTCAATCATATATATTAATGGGGAAAAAAATCAGTTTCAATATCCTTTCAGTGGTTAAGGGGATTTCCCATGCCTGACAGCGCTGTTCAATGGATTGACCTCTATGAAGTGAAACATCAGATACCCTATATATTTAATTTGAGTAAAAAAATAAAATGAAATAAATAAAAATAATAATAAAGATATTGTTTGATAAGTGCTGATTGAAGTCCTTGAAATCCAAAAAAGTAGTGCTTGAAAAGTCCTTGAAAGTCCTGGAATTTCATTTGACAGAGTCTGTACGAACCCTGCTCAATGCTGCGCTGCACTATGGGAAAACATCTTTGTTTGACTGGTTGTGAAATATGTGTGGCAAACGCGCCAAGAACTTGGCATTAAATAACCTCCTCTGACAATGACTTTACTTGAATGCATGCTTGTGAGAGGCTATAAATACACATGAAACAGGTGTGCCTTTAGGTTTCTTTGTCTTCAGAGACCAACTCAAAAAATTTAGTTGGACCAAATCAATTACTCTGTCCCAAATTGAGTTGGACCAAACTAATAAAATTAAGTTGGACAAACTCAATTACCAACTAACTCAATTACATTGCCAATTAAATTGAGTTGGAACAACTTAACCCAACTTAATTATACTGAGTTGGACTAATTAATTAAATTTGGTCTCAACTATTACATTGGCCCAAATTGAGTTGGATCATCTCAATTAAATTGTCCCAAATTTAGTTGAGTTGGACCAAGCTAATACAAGTTGGAACTCAATAAAATTCAGTTAGGCCAAGATAATGAAATTGAGTTGGACCAACTCATTTTATTAAGTAGGTTTAACTCAATATGGGGCAATTTAATCGAGTTGGTCCAACTTAACTCAATTTGGGCCAATTTCATTAAGTTGGTCCAATGCAATTTGGGCCAATGTAATTGAGTTGGTCCAATTCAATTTTTAGTTGAGTTGAGCAGAGCTGAGAACAAATTGAGTTGTAAAAGTCTAGGTCTAGCTCAATTCAATTAAGTTCTTCCAACTTAATTTTATTAAGTTGGTCCAACTCAATTATATTGCCTTTTTTTTAGTTGGTCTAACTCAATTTGGGTTAATGTAATTGACTAATTTTTTTCTAAAATTGCCAATTTTATTGAGTTGGTCCTACTCAATTTAGGCCAATTAAATTTAGTTGGTCCAACTCAATTTTATTAAGTTGGTTCAACTAAGTTGAACCAAAGTGACCCATATTGAGTTGGGCCAAATCAATTAACTCAAATAAATGAGTTTGTACAATGAAATATTTTTTGAGTGTATATGCCCATAAACTCAAACACACTTTTCTCTGAAAATTGATGCAAAACATTACTGATTGGTTCGTAATTTTCAACAGTCTTACGGATGCTTTCAAGACTTTCACAAGTAATTTCTGTTAATTTAACAAACACAATTTTTCATTTATGTCAGCCAGTTACAGTAAATAATATAATGAGCAGAACAACTGTATAATATACACCGCAGAAAACCAGCATTGCACATCCATTTATAAAATGGATGTATACAACCAATGAATGCAAATTTTTGAAGAGGTAATGCAGAACTGTCGGAAAAAAAAAAGTGATCCTGGTCTGATACTCTCACACTGGTCCAGATGACAGTTGCCCATCCTTAAAGTCGGCATATATCCACGTGAAACGGCAGACATTTTTTTGATTTTGTCCTTCGGGAATTGATTGTAGGAAGTTGCCAACTAAATCGTGGCAGATCTGAATGCCAGTTTGTAATAAAAAAGAGAAAATAATAATTAAAAAAGAAAAAACCTTTCTGTAAAAAAATAAGAATGGTCAATTTTGATTTCATGGTGACTTTAATTAATTGTTGAGCCCTGTGATGTATATCAATTCACCATTTCAGTCTTTTTTTTGGAAGGATCTTGCTAGTTCTGTCTATGCCAACCCTCCCAAAAAGTGTTTGATACTATTTAAAATGCAGTTCTCTTACACAAATAAAACAGTATGGTAATTGCCCTCGCAGGTGGGTGGAGGAGTTGGGAAAATCTGGCCTAACTTCTGTTTTTCTCATGACCTGTAAAGAAAGGCCACAAAGCATTTGTTTAAACCCAGCACAAAAGCCTAGAGCAAATATCCCAAGAAGAAGAAGGCGAAGTAGCGAAACCCAAAGAACGATATCGAAACGCTTCAGACATTTGAATGTGAATGCGGTTTAATGACCCCTGTCAAGTACTCCCGCAATTCAGCCTGTGTTTTGTTGCGTTTGTAATTTGACTTTCAGTCAAACTCCCTGAGATCCTTGTAATTACAGACCATAATTATATTTGCGGCGATGTGATGCACAGCCAGATCTGGGCTGAATGTTGGGGGAAAGCCGAGCACTTGTAATGTTAGTGCCGTGCATTGACATTGAAGCAGAGCTGCAAAGACAACAAGTGCGGTGTGCTATTTAAATGTTTGGGAGAGTGAAATGAGAGGTGACACTTCAGAGTTAGAGAAAAGGGGCGTGCTCAACCACCAACTCGTCCCGAGTGCTTGTAATTAATTTTCTTGGTGATGGGTTCGCAATTAATGCTCTATGGTGTTTATGACAGTTCTACTAACATTCACACGCTGCTCATGGTAGAACCTACGGGGAGAACTTTGGGCTTTTATCTAACAGACTTTTCTCGGGTGTTCCTCCCTACTGTTTTTTTTAGACCTTCTCAGCATGATGGTCCCCACACCTCCTTTCTTGGCAGTTTGTCTTTGTCAAAATGAAACCTTCCTCAATTTGTGACAGCTCACCTTCAAAGCAAGTGGCATAGGCAGCTAAAGAAATAGAGGAAAGATTTAAAGCTGTGTCTGACTATGTCTACTCAATTATTGTGCTATTGGGGCTTCTCAAAAAGGCCATGAGGAACAAGTGTGGGACACACCACTGGGTCAAATGAGACCAGTGGGTCTTGGTGTCCAAGCCCTGGCAGTTTTCCCTGTGGTTGTGGACCAACCCCTGAAGCAACAAGCCCCCAGGTCAATACCCAGCTGTACAAATGGTAAGGGAAATGTGTGTGAAGATCTAGCCAGACGATAAAGACTAACCTGTCTCATCTGTGGTATTTGCCCTCAGTCGAGTCCCTGCCAGCTCCTCGCTCAGCATGCCAAGCGCTCATGGCAAAGTCCCTGGGAATGGGCTGCTCAAACAAGACATATTGATATGGGCTAGTGCTAAACTTCTGCCGCATCCCATGTGTGTGAAGATCTAGGCAGATAAAGCATGGATGTTTGTCAAAGAGGTCATTGAGATCACTCATTAGGTTAGTTAATAGTGTGCGCAGCTTTCCTTACTTATACCTCCAGCGGCAGTTCGATGTGATGCAGTAGGGCAAAAATGACAACCCTGCAATTGTCTTGATACTTCTGGGTCAACATGGAAGAGCTGGAATGCCTTCTGGTCCTGTCGGATTTGGTTCACATCCCCTGAGAGCTGATATTTTTATTGTGAGCTCGCATGGAGTGAGATATTAATCCTAATTAGGTGGTACTTATGTCCCAATTGACCATTTCGTTCTTGCTACTAGACTAGAGGATATTCCCTCTTGTCCAGTGTTGTGAATGATCTTGCAGCCCATTTGCATCCATTGGGAATATTCTCAGAAAAGATGACTGTAGACGGACTTTTATAGGGTAAAAGAAAGAGCATTTATTAAGTGTCTTTCAAGGCAACAGACTTTGACGCAAATTCTGTAAAAACTTGAACTTTCTAAGTGTTTGCATCTCTATTTCTGCCTTAGGAATATTCTAACAAAACAGGGTGATATTTACAGAATATGGTAAAAATACAATCGCTATATGACAGCATCAAGTTATAACTCATTTATACTAAATAGCCTACAACTAGAAAACACTCATTTTTATAAACTGTAACTTAAATTAATAGTTTACCCAAAAATTTAAATTGTCATTGTTTACTCATCCTCATGCCGTTCCAAATCTCTAAGACTTTTGATCATCCCCAAAACCCAAATGAAGATATTTTAATGGAACCTGAGAGATTTCTGTCCCTCCATTGAAAGTCCATTCACACAAAACCTTGACACTTTAAAAAGTTCAAGTGTATTCATTTATTTTCTAAAGATTAACAAAATTATGAATTTGGAATTACATGACGGCTTTTTGGGTGAAATAAACCTTTAAATGTTTGCACATACAGTACTAATACATTTAAAGAGTAACTCAACCCCTGGTCAGAGCCTGACTCCACCCACTGGTAATATTTGAAAAATGCTGGAAAAGTGGGCAGAGCCAGCAGGGGGGGGGGGGGGGGGGGGAGTGCACCTGGGATCCTTGTCTCTCTGTAGGCAAGGGGCGTGGTGAGCTGGTGCCTGCTTACGTCACGCAATACCACAACATCCAATTGGAAAATTCAACTGCAGTAGCCACCGTTCAACCTGAAGAGGGCAGCACTCAGACGGTTTTACACCATAGATTGTAGAATTAAAACACTTTATACCCAAATGTCAAAAAATTGACTCAAATCAATAAACAGCATTAATAAAGCCCCAGTCTTACAGATCACTAACTAAAAAAAGTTGTTTTAGGGTTTAGTTCCCTTTCAGTTGATAACATCGGACGTAGTCGACGTCGACTGAAATGGGGATCGCATCAGAGAGCCAATGTTCTTCGAGTACTATTGAACGAGCCAATGGAATTGGCGTGCGTGATTCGCATCACACACTCCGCCCCCGCGGCGCGGGTATAAATACGGAAGTGGATGCACGCACTAGTTGCCTTTCGCTTCGGAGCCGATCGTTTGATGTCTCTGAAGTGTGCTGTTGTTTACAACGAGCGAGTGTGTGGGTGTTCTTCAGGAAGACTCTCCCAGTGCTGGTAGTTCTACAGCGCGAGTGCAACGGGGAATCGTGAGCTTTGAGCTCTCAACTGCTGTTTTAACCACAACACATTTCTAAGGGTTTGTATGTGTTAATGGCTGGTTAGAGGGCGGAAAAGTGAGTGCTTCACTGTTTCAGTTCTCTGATCTGTGTTGCCGCGGTCATTCCCCTGTTTGCTCTGGCACTGGTGATGGGTCCTATTTCCTACAAGAGCAACACGGGTGCATTTGCGTCTTTTTCAAGATGTCATTCCACCCCGGGTGCCGTGTGGGATGGGTGATCGGAGGATAGTGATGGATGTCTCGCCCGGTAACCATTCCCTGTGGGCTCCTCACTCCTCCATCACACCACAGCCGATGGAATTCCTGTTGAGCTTGCTGGTCCCTCTGTAATGGACTGATCAGCCGTTTCAATTGGGGTTCCCCCAGAGGATAAGATGTCGATAGCAGCATCGGAGGGTGAGCTGGCCTCTGGAGATGACGACTCGGCTGTGTTAAGGGTTGCGAGGCTATCCCTCCAATGGAGCAGTCTGTCGACACAGGTGCACCTGTGTCAGGCGGCCGCTGTCTTTTGGGGGGATCCTTGTCTCCCCCCTAAGGCCTGTGAGTTCTCATCCATTCCGATGGGCAGAGCTTACAAAGCCTGTGGGCAAGCTGCCTCCTCTTGCGTGCCATGGCGTTGCTTCAGGTCTGTCAGGCCAGGGCACCCATGGACATGCACATGGGTAGCCCAGACCGTGCACTCATAGGTGAGCACCGCACTGCATCTGACCTCGTCCTCCGGGGCACGAGTGTCGTGCCATGCGCGATCGGTCTGGCGATGTCCACCTTAGTGGTCCAGGAGCGCCATTGTTGGCTCAGCCTGGTTGATATGGCGAATGCGGACAAGGTTCGGTTCCTGGTCTCCCCAATTTCCCAATTGTCACAACTCTCCCGTCACCTCCTCCTTGGAGTCAGAAGCTTCTGAGGATGCTTCATTCCACTATTTTCCCTGCCTACTCAATCGTGCCGCCGACGAGCCTCACGACAGTTATGGCCAGGGTGAGTGGAGACTCCATCCCCTGGTGGTCCAGCTGG
Source organism: Gila orcuttii (assembly GCA_026230005.1). Taxonomy (NCBI): domain Eukaryota; kingdom Metazoa; phylum Chordata; class Actinopteri; order Cypriniformes; family Leuciscidae; genus Gila; species Gila orcuttii. The sequence goes on along the minus strand of JAPDVR010000012.1, from coordinate 34,040,832 downwards.
GTCATGACCACTCCTGGGCCGCACAGTTGCCTCTCCGGTTTCGTCTCTATGCCAGTTGCATTTATTCTGTCCGAGCGGACAACCCTTGGACAGACACTGGCTTTCAGCTACCCCGGGGGCCCGCAGAAATGCGTTCCCCAGTGAGCCTCCAAAAAAAGCGACTGCAATTCATTATCGCCTGGCGCCTGCTCAAGTTCAGTGAATTCATCACACTCACATGTTGAGCAGAAATGCTCCTGAAACTCAGTGAAGTCCATCGCACTCAGGTGTTGAGCAGAAATGCTCCTGTAGCTCAGTGAATTTATCGCACTCAGGTGTTGAGCAGCAATGCTCCTGAAAAGCAGTGAATCTTTTCACACTCAGGTGTTGAGCAGAAAAGCTCCTGAAGCTCAGTGAATTTATCACACTCAAGTGTTGAGCAGAAATGCTCCTGAAGCTCAGTGATCTTCACATGTAGTGTTGAGCAGTGCTCCTGTTTTTGTGCGCCTGTCGCTTGCACCTACTGTGCCAAGTCAGGAGTGGAGCAGGACTTGATAGTTGCCCCTTATTAGCCCAACTAGCCCTTATTAGCTCCCCTCGACAGCCTTCCTGACTTCCCCTGAACACATTTTCATGGACGGGGCACGATGGCACCCTCGTTCTACCCCTGTAGGACGCGGAGGTTCAGGTAGCTATCACAGGAACATGTGGTAGTTACCATCACTTCTGCGAGCACCCCCTGGGAAGAGGTGGTGTGCTTACGCATTAGAAGTGGAACCTAGTCGTTGAATGAGTCTTCTCTCCGTGAGGAGATCCTGAAAGCTTTCGATCATTTCAGTGCTCTCTTTCCTGCAAGATGGGTTGGAGTAGGCTGTTTTCCTCCACCCTCAAAATGATGTTGCCTCTGTGTTCTTGACGAACATCATGATGCAGAAGCCTGGGAAGCACGTCCTGATCGTCAGGTTCCTGAGGGAGCAAGGTAATGTAAATGAAAAATTCCGAGATGCTCATGTCCACTTAGGTGTTGAGCTCCTCTATAATGAGTGTGTGCTCCGCCTGGGCGATGACAAAAGTGCTTTGCTGACAGATTTTCTAGAGTTGGGGGCTGGGCGACACCTAGATTGAACCACTGCTTCCCGTGGGTTCCCTTCTCATGAAGCCAGTTTCACCGTGAGCCCGGTTCAAGTGTCGGCTTGCTGCACCATTCCCCTCCTATGGACTGGATACGTGCGTCTTTCTACTCCAGTTGAGTTCCCTTAAACCGAACCCTGTTGAGTTCCTCCACACCCCTCCGACGTCGGACATGCGGAACATCTGGTGTTAGGCCTACCACTCGTAAGCAGTGTGGAACCTGTGTTAGGCTGGGTCCATATGTTGCGGTCCCTACGGTGATCCCATATGTGTATTCTTCCACGATACGGCTCCCTGCCGTCACTGTCCAGTGAGTCTCCCCCCGTCTTAGGCTGGAGCCACCACAGTGACATTCCATATGTTATACTGCCCGGTCATCCGCCCAGTTCATATGTGTATTCTCCCATTACCTCCCTTTGGGTAGGATGTGGCTTCCGCAGCGTCCCTTCCTTCCAATGTACAGGGAACGCTTTCCCAGTGGTCCTGTAGGAACAGCAGTGACTTCCCTGGCCTAAGCCTTGTCCTTCCCTACCTTAAAATTGCGGGGGCATCAGGAGGCTTTTGTCTAGGCACCGGAAAGCGGCAGCTTTAGTGGCGTGTTCAATTTCCCCATTTCAGTCGACGTCGACTACGTCCGGCGTTATCGACTGAAAGGGAACGTCCTGGTTGCGTATGCAACCCACCGTTCCCTGAAGGAGGGAACGGAGGACGTAGTCCCCTTGCCATTACCGCTGGACCACAGCTGACTCCAGGTTACGCTCGGCTCCTCAGCGAAAAAGCAACTAGTGCGTGCACTCACTTCCGTATTTATACCCGCGTCTTGGGGGCGGAGTGTGTGATGCAAATCACGCACGCCAATTCCATTGGCTCGTTCAATAGTACTCGAAGAACATTGTCTCTCTGACGCGATCTCCATTTCAGTCGACGTCGACTACGTAACCAGGACGTTACCCTTTAATGAATTAAAGTGCTCCTGAACAATGATTTTCAATTGAGTGAATCTGTAATCTGTAAAAATAGTCATTTGGCACCTATGTGCTTCATTTTAAAGAATTTTTTCCTTTTTTTTGTGGAAATGTCCAAGCTGATTTTCTCTAAATAAATGTTTGAAAATAAGCTTTCACTAAAATTAATCAAAGCAATAAGGATACGTGTACAAGCTTATAGCTAAACTAGGGTTCATTTCAACATCAGTTACTCGTCAGAAAGTTATTTAATTAGAGTAATTCGATTTAAAAAGGTTATAGCCTTTGAATCAAAGTAAGGCATGTCAACTATTCTTGTGGTTGTGGATGAATGCATTCTTTAAACCAAGGCATGTATCTGGATAGAGTTTTGGTCCTTAATTGTCCAAGTAATTCAAAAGTGAAATAAATCAAATTTTAAACCCCCCTCCTTTACTTTTTTTTTTCAGGAGGAAATTCAAAGCAGCACTCCAACTGTGCCGAATTTGCCTGGTGGAGCTCACATAAATTGTTTATGACCAGTGTCAAGGGGTTTAAAGTCTTTGATTTCCTCATCATAATATGTGATAATTAGGCTCAATCCACTTGCTTTTTGTTCTGTAAATGAGTAGGGACAACAATTACTCCTATTCACTAAAATTATTCAGGGTTGGGACACAAGTTTACATACCACAATACCATTATACTGAAAGTTTTATAAGATCACTCAATGCCTACAATGTCTGGCACAGATAGCTATGGATATTCCTTACACTTAATCCAAAATATTAACAATGACTGTCAGTCTATGAATAAATCACGACAAGATTTGTATTCTTACAATTATAAAATTTCATAAATCCTTTTAGATCTTTATATGTTTAAGGCTTAACCTAAGGCTAAACCCAAACTGTACTTATTATAATGTTTTTTAGACATATGGTTATGGTGTGTAACTTCAAGTTGCATCACCTCCATTAATTTGTTGCTTCATAAAAGCTTGTATTTCAACAGATTTTGTTCATAAAGAGGTTTATAAAGCATTTCACTCTATTTTTCACAAGTTCAGCTTGCTACACGGTACAAATAGGTTCAGCACCGAAACAACTCAAAGCTTGTTTAACAGGGCAGTATGAAAGCTGTAACCTGTTAATATGGGCGTCAAAATAAATATGCACTGCTTTCATGTGAAAATGTAAAGCATGCCTAAGGCTAAAGGCAATGTTTCATGTACAACTAAATTAGTGAACAAAAAATTAGTAGAAAGAAACAAGCCAACATAGGTTATTGGTCGCATGTATTGGAGGTGAGGCCTGAGTTTTATTCCAGGCCAATGCATGACTGATATGCATGGCTTACTTTAGTAATTGTCTTGGTGCACTGGACCCAAAGACAGACATAGCAATCTTTGCAGTCCAGTAATGTATGCCCTAAAATGGTTTTCAGTGTGAATTATCACTTCAAGCTTTGCCTTGGGCAAGTCTGGGCCTCAGGAGAGCCCAAGCACTGTCAAGGTAAGCATCACCAAAAAATAAAAAATAAATAGAGAGAGAGAGAGAGAGAGAGAGAGAGAGAGAGAGACAACAACAGTACTGATCAATTCAAACACACCAGATACTATAATTAATACCTGTATTGAATAATCACATTATATGTATTTAAATTATTATTTAAGCAATATCATCTCAGTTACGTATGTAACCCTCGTTCCCTGAAGGAGGGAACGGAGACATAGTTGGACGTACCATAGTGATTGGGATCACGCTTAGGGAGCCTGTCATCTTCGAGCATTGATAAAACAAGCGAATGTTCATTGGCGTGCGAGATTTGCATCTCGTGCACCGCCCCGCAGCGTGGGTAAAAATACGTAAGCGGATGCACGCACCATTTGTTTGTCGCTGAGGAGCCGAGCGGAGCCCGGAGTCAGCGGTGGTCCAGCAATAGGGGCAACAGGACTTAAATACATAACCGAGACCTTCCCTTTCATTCCGGTCACGTTCGACGTAGTCGGGCGTTCCGTACTGATTGGGATCCCAATTAACACGCCACCTAGTGCTGCCACCTTCCAGTGTCTAGCGAAAGCCTCCTGATCCCCCTGTATTTATTGAGGCGGCGATGGGACAGAGTAGACTCTGCCAGGGAAAGACACGGGCTCGCCACAGGGAGCCGCACTGTGGAAGAATACACATATGGGATTGCCGTAGGGATCACAACATATGGGACCCAGCCTAGCACAGGTTCCACCAATGCATATGAGTGTTAGGTCCACGTCTATTGCCTATTGGGGTGTGGAGGAACTCAACAGGGTTCGGCTAAAGAGGAACTCTACTGGAGCAAGAATGAAGCATGTATCCAGTCCATAGGAGGGGAATGGCGCAGCAAGCCGACACTTCAAGCTGGGCTTACGGTGTTGACTAGCTTCTATGCGAAGAGAGCACACTGGAAACTACCGGCTCGACACGTAGGCTATAGAATCTCTGGCAGGTTCACCACCTGGTCCCGAAAGGGAGTGTTAGGGAACCTTGGGCACATATCCAGGCCAGTGTCTGAGGATTACGTGAGAGTTGGCCGGCCCAAATTCCAGGCACGATTCATCGACCGAAAATGCGTGCAGGTCCCCTACCCTCTTGATAGAGGCCAAAGCAAGCAGGATAAATGGAAGCTTTAGTGTTAAGTTCTGCCAGGAAGACTCAATTGCTGCGTCACTTATTACCTTCTCATCTATCCAATCATGTCTAATACTTGCGGTATAAAAGACCCGTACTTACACATGTTTGAGTTCACAGATGCTGACGCTTTCATTTACCTCCATCCTCCCCACCACCTCCAAGATGGTTCCTTCCCCTCCATCCTCCCCACCACCACCAGGATGGTCCCTTCCTATACCTCCCAGGGGGTCGGCTGCGCCCCTGCCTTCGTCTTCAGGCATGAAATGCAGAGTCCGGACCCTCGGATTGCGAGCTATGGACGGGGCCTACGCCAAAAAACTTTATTGCTTGCTGGCCTATCAATAAATTTATTTATTGTTATAGTATTTATTCTCCCGAGTCTTTCTGGTAGAACTGTTTTTATAGACAGGACTTTTAACTCTGTTGCCTGCAATGGCTCAAAGGGAGGTCTCTGCAGTGCCGGAAGCACCAGAGATAAGTCCTAAGAGGGTATAGAGGGGGGTGAGGCGGATTCAGTCTCCTCACGTCCCTCAGGAACCTGACGATCAGGTCGTGCTTCCCCACGGATCTCCCATCAACTGCATCGTGATGTGCGGCAATAGAGGCATCATACACTTTGAGGGTGGAGGGAGACAGCCCTCTCTCCAACCCATCTTGTGTTGCTTTTACAGGAAATAGTACTCTCACCAGTGCCGGAGCACACAGGGGAATGACCGTGGCAAGACTGACAGGGGATGGTGCAGCCTGTTCCAGTGAAGCACTCACTTATTCGCCCTCAAACCAACCGTCAAAACAAACAAACACAAAGAATGCTGTTAAAACAGCAGTTGAGAGCTCAGAAGCTTGCGATCACAGCTGCACTCCCTGTGTAGAAACACCAGCACCAGGGGAGACTTCCAAGAAGAAGCACCGACACACTTGCTCGTTGAATATACCAATACTCTTCAGAGACATCGACATGAAGACCGATCGGCTCCGAAGCAAAAGACAAATTCCGTATTTATACCCGCGCTGCGGGGCAAAGCGCAAGATGCAAAACTCACATGCCAATGTGCATTGTTTTATCAATACTTGAAGATGACAGGCTCCCTAAGCGTGATCTCAATCAGTAAGGTACGTCTGACTACGTTGAACGTGACCGAACTGAAAGGGAACTCAAGATTTTACTTATCTGTTCATTTTATACATTATTTATTTTGTTGTTGTTACTATTATTATTATTATTATTACTATTATTAATCAAAACCATGAAAATTATTTTATTACTGATCCTGTCATGATATTTAAGCTATCCTACATCATGTAAAATACCATCCCAGTCATGAGAAATTGCCAAAAAGCCATTTTACAAACTACACATTAAGGTCCACATCTAACCCTAACCCTCAGTGGTGCTTAAGAAAGGAGATCATACAAAAACGTATGAATGAGATCATACAAATACATATGAATTAGCCAATAATTCGCCAAACCAAAGATAGTGGCGAACTGCCATGAGTGTGTTGAAAGTACTATATGCTATGCTTCATAATGAAGAAACTCTGCTTTCTATTGATTGGTTATTCAAGTCAGGTGACATACTGTAAACAAATGCTGTAGTCAGCAACTCGACATAGAGGGGAGCTAATAAGACCTGTGAGAGTAAACCAAACTCCCCTGGCCTCCCATGCCTCTCATGCCAGTACAAACCCCTCTCGGTGCAAGTAGAACCAGAGGGGTTTCATTGGTGCTGTGACCCAGATGGGAATGAGGTTTAGGGAGGTGTGTGTAAAGGAGGCCAGCTAGTAAGACCTGTGCGAGTAAACCTCACTCCCCTGGCCTCAAGAGGTGCAAGAGGTGTATCGACTGACACTAGAGAGGCTGCAGTTTTTAGCGTCCTTGTTAGCGTGCACTCCTCCCATGCTGGAAATACCTGTTCGAATACCGCTCGGAGCGGAGCGAGTAGAACCGGAGGGGTTACATTGAATTAAAGACTATGTCAAATTGATCATCACCAAACTGTTCCCACAGCTAAAAATCTGATTAATCAATACAAACACAATACGTGGTTAAACCTGAAGGAGTGGAACTTCAGCATTCACAGTGATTTTGTGACATTTACACTGGAAATGGCATATATCGAAACTCTCAGCTGCTGTTTACTAATCAGACCAATTTATTCACAAAGAGGAAAACTTTTAGTAGGATATATTAGAAAATGTGATAGCTTGCAATGCATTTGCTAAAACTATGGAGGAGGTCCTTATTATTTCTCATCATCATTCTTAGCCAGGCCAATTCAAAATGCTTTATACGATCCATAAAAGAAATCCTCATACAGTAGAAGCAATCAACAATACAATATATTCTGGTGCGGAGTGTACAATATGATGGCCATGATACAAATCTGGTCAAATTTTAAAATGTCTTAAGAGTATCTTAGTGTACCTGTAGGGTCTTTCTGAAGTTTGTCTCTTCAATGCACAGATTGGAGCTCAATTGGAGACTTAGTTAATTTCAAAGCTTGGCAGATGAAAGGCATCCGAGCAAATATGACCACTGGAAACTTATGCAAAATGTAAAGAAGAAAATATTCTGCACATACACTGGATGTTGCATATAATGATTCTAGAAATGCAGCCAGCTATATTTGAGAACACGTAGCATTGCAGGAAATCATTCTACTTTTGATCCTCTAATTCCAGTGAATCAGTGGATGAAAAATGTATGAGGAGAGCAAGTATAAGCCAAACAGGGAAGAAGAAAAATAAAAAAAGGCCAATAAAGCTCCTACAACAGTACTGACATCATTACATGCCTGATATCCATTTCCATCATAGAGCATGTTTGCCTTCATATACAGTCACCTCTTCACAAGATTCATTAAAACATTTATGTTGAGCCTTGTGATAAAGAATGGACTTGCTGTTTCTATCTGTTCATCACATGTTTACTGCCTTTAGTACATCAGTACACAATGTCTTACACTTTCAGCAACAAAAATGCCCATTGTTCACTATAGAAGATATTTTTTTATTATTTCAATTACAACAAAAACATAAATTTAGCCTTTAAAATTGGTTTGCTTATCTATGTCCATGACAGTCTCCTCTCTTATTATTTAAACAGCATTATACCTCACCAGTCCACTGTACATTTCTAAATTTGGTATAATCTGCTTTATTTTCCTGATTCAGTGCATGAGAATAAATCAAGTGGAATTTATTTTAACATTTTTAATCCTGTTACTTCTGGACTTTTGTTCAAACCAGTGAATGTTTGAACTTTGATAAGTGCTTGGCTTCATGGATTAAGCAAACCTAATAGGATTTATGTTACACATCCTCGATTAGCTCATTTGAATGTCACATACACTTTAGGGAAATGGCATCATTATGGTTTAATTACATAAATTGTCAGTTAAGTGACGGTCACTGTTGGATATTTGGACATAATTAACTGTGTTTGGCTTGAACAAAAAATGTCAAAGCTAGTTCTACTGACTTTTGTATAGATTATTGTTCCCTGTCCCTTGGTTTTCTGATGGATTTTTAATAGATAAGATAGTAAACTATCTTTTAAACTAACCATGATTCTAACAGTTCCAACACTCTGAAACACAATGTACTGTACTAAGACATCCTGTTCTTTGGCTAAATGTGTGTTTCCCCTTTGGTGAAAACTCGTGACTTTGCTTGTGTGAGTGTAAAAATAACAAATATGGGAAATGAAACTAGACAGATGTCTAAACTTGAAATTATGATTTTTGTGATTATGAAGTAATCAAGAAAGCAGAGTTTGGTTCTACCTAGTAGCAAGAGGGTTTGCATATGAAGAACCAATCAAATTGTAGGGAAATTATCTAATGTTTCATGTCATTTTGCCATGCTCCTAGTCTATAAAAACTGTTGTATTCCTTTTACCGGTGGGATTCTCTGAGAAATGCTTGAGATCCTCTGGCCGTGATTAAAGCATGTTCGAAGGCATTGTCTGAAGTCTATCGGTGATTGATGCTGCGCAGCAAGTTAGTTATGGGGAGCAAGAGTTAGGGAACTCGGCTGTAGTCAATGTGTAGGGTCGCTGGAATATAGTTCTACCAGAAAGACTCGGGAGATAAATTGAAAGGCTGTATACATTTATTGACAGCTCAGCAAGCATAAATTTATGAGTTCTTTGGCGTAGGCCCCGTCCTTAGCGAACAAAGCGAGGTTAGCCGAATCTGCATGTCCCGCCTGAGATGAAGGCGGGGGCGCAGCCGACCCCCTGGAGGTAAGGAAGGGACCATCCTGGTGGTGGTGATGGGGAGGATGGAGGGGAAGGTACCATCTTGGTGGTGGTTGGGGAGGATGGAGGTGAATGGCAGCGTCAGCATCTGCGAACTCAGACAAGTGTAAGTACCAATCTTTTATACTGTGGCTGTTAACACCTGATTGGATAGGGATGAGGTAATACATGATGCGCTGATTGAGTCTTCCTGACAGAACTTAAGCTAAAGCTTCCATTTAGGGGACTTGGCTGTTGTCGACTGTAGACTCGCTGAAGTATAGTTAGGGGACTCAGCTGAAGTCGACTGTAGACTCGCTAGAGTATAAATAAACTAACGTCGACTGTTGACGTTCGGGGACGTCAATTGTAGACAGTGATGTAGTGGTGCCTAGAGACGTGGGTATACTCTTAATTCATGCCCCCAATATTTTAGCGTCCCAGCAAAGGATGAATGCTCTGTGTTATAAACAGTGACATGCAAGACTAGTATTGCATATTAGTTCACCCCAAAATGGGCCAGTATTGCACATTGTCACTAAACTTTTGCTGCTTGACTTCACGGAGAAAGGATCATTAGGAAATTAATATTAGCCATAGAAGAGGTGCAGTTTTTGCAATTAATACTGGCTTTTAATTATTTTTTATTACTAAATAATTATTTATTTTGAGAGACTATTCCTTAGGGCCGTATGCAGGATTTTATAAATACAGAGGTCCCAAAAATGTTCTTGCTAGGGGGGTTCGGGGGTATATGCCCCCTTGAGAAAATTTTGATTTTCCTGATCTCGACATTTGCATTTTAAGGTGTTTTGAAGGCCAAAAAAATTGACAACAATAGCCTAGCTTTAAAAGCATGTCGGCAGTAGCATGAAGTATTTTATCAGATATTTTTAAACATGAGAATCAGTTTAAATGTTGCAATGAATGATCCACAAAATGGAAATGCAGAATGTTTATGCTTAATGCTTATTGTTGACAATACACAATCACATAGGCTATTTGAAACGAGAATGGCCATAGATGTTACATTTCAAACAAACGCCAATGCAATCCTTCTGTGTCGAGGCATATGAACAATTAGTGTATGAGCATCAAAGATCAGTTTCAGCTACTTTTTCTTTGCTAAATTAATAAATGTTTTTGGACTAATCTGTTCATTTAATAAATGGTTCAACTGCTCTCTCATAAAGACAGTCAATTGTTGCCACTTTCTGGCTTAATGATGCAAGTTGCGCAAACACAGACAAGCGGAGTGATACAAACAGTGAAAAGTCCCAGTGCGGATACTCGGGAAATATTCAAAGACATTCGAGGTAACGCTATACAAATATATTTATACATATAATATTTATAATAATAATGGCAATATATTTAATAAGGTGCTTGTGTTGTTAAATCTTTGATTGGTCTCATTTTGACATTGACGAGCGGGTGTTTGAGTGCTGAAGCAACTCAGATGAGAAGGTCAGTTATCGACGCGATGGGTGAATCATTGCAGCACCAAATTAGAGTTAATATTAGGCAATTATTTCACAACTTTCATTTTATACATTCAAAAAAATGACTGAGGTCCGGACCTCGGGGACCTCAATGGTGGGTACGGCATGACTGTTTTTTTTTTTGTTTGTTTTTTTCACATGAGATTGGATTAGCTAGCCTATAAATGATGCACATCAGACGGGGATTATACGCAAGTGGACATACGCAATGCCGACTGAAAAAGAAGTGGGTATACGCCGTATACCTGCTTATACCCTGCACTACACCACTGATTGTAGACGAGACCCAGATAAACTGACGTTGACTGTAGATGTTCGGGGATGTCGATTGTAGACGAGACCCAGAGAAACTAACGTCAACTGTAGACATTTCAGGGACGTCGATTGTAGACGAGACCCAGGTAGAATTGTCAGATGCAAATAGAGAAAAATTTTATGAGTTTCAAGCAAGTGAAAATATAACATATAAAAGATAATCTATTTGTTAAAGTCACCCAAAAACATGTTTGAGCCCTTTAGGACGAGGTGCATCTGTCCATTTCTGCATGGGTGACTTACTGACATGCCCCATATATACATGCCTGGCCAATGAGCTGGAGGACATCTTGAGATCTCCATCCTCCCACCAATCAATCCAGCTTTTGTTAATTTTGATAAATACCACAACCCACCTCCATATCATGACAACCAATCAGATGTAAATGCATTTTTTCTGTGGAATTCTCTCTTCGAAAAGTGAATTAAATAAACAAGTTACCTAAAAAAAAGAGAAAAAAAGCCCCTCTTTTGTAACACATAAAATAATTTTTTAGGATATTATTTTATTTCCTGTTACATGAAACCCCTTACCGCTGCCATTCCCTGAGGAAGTCTTACTGTATATTCTCCCTGCATTCAAGGCCATTGTTTGTGCTTTTAAATTAATAAGTGAATCAGATGGGCATTACAGCATTATTTATTAATTTCACATTGTGACGCAGAGAAACAAGAGCAGATCAAAAAACTGAAATGAATCACAACAGCCCAGTCTCATCCCAAGACGTCATATGACTGACGCTTTTGACCATACGTCAACATCCGACGTTTTAGGGTACCCTTTAACGTCAGTTAGATGACGCTATCTAATCCTAACCCTACCCCAGACCTAAACCTACCCGCGTCATCTAACTGACACTAAAGGTAAAGCGTCAGTAGATGACGCCCTAGGATTGTCATCTAACTGACGTTAAAGGGTACCCTAAAACGTCGGATGTTGACGTATGGTCAAAAGCGTCAGTCATATGACGTCTTGGGATGAGACTGTGTTAATCAGAACGACTTTATGCGGACAACAAAGGGCTAAAGTGCTGAGTGGAATACAAATGCACAGCGTGTTTGACAGGAGGTGAAACAGCCATGTTGAGGCTCTGTGGACCTTTATGCTAATGACCTACAGTAAGCTTGTGGGAAACTGGAAACGGCACAGCTTGGTATTGTAGAAGAAAAAGCGGTTACTCTTTTTCAAAGAAACACCTCCACTGGTAAGATGAAGAGATACGATTATGGTGCTTTGTTTCAGATTTCGAAGAGATTGCAGCTTTATAACAGCAATTCTCCTATACATAAAGAGTCAATATCTGAATTAGGATTGATCGTATAATCATGTAAACTGCATTTTATTGACGTGGACTGCTACAGTAGGCAACCACTAAACAAATTTGTATGCCACTTCTGACCCATGTGACTCACATACATGAAGTCTGAGACCAGTATTGAAAATGGTTGTATTTTGCATTTATCTAAATGGCTGCTGAAAATTCAGCTTTGCTATCACAGGAATAAATTACATTATAATATAATAAATCAAATGTATATATATATATATATATATATATATATATATATATATATATATATATATATATATATATATATATATGTGCAATATTATTTTTTAATGTATTAGTGATGCAGCCTATATGAACTGAAAATATAATAAAAACAAACTTCTCCAACTTATTTTAACATCACATCACATCATATCATAAAATAACATAAAATAAAATAATATACAGTAACATTAACATACCATAACATGACATGACATAACATCATAATATATAATATATATTCCACAGGAATACACTACTGTATAGGTGTAAATTGGGAATCACAATTTTGTTGTTTAAAATAGAGATCACAATTCTACAATGATTCTGAACAGACAACTTAACAAAACATCATTTACTACAGGTTCTGACAAAATTCTAATTTCTGCAGTCTATTTAAAACATATTTAATTAATTTGAATTAATTATTTTTAAAAGTCGAATGAATGAATGAATGATTCAATGACTCAATCATAGAGACTACTTTACTTGTTTCATTACTGGATGAATCAGTGTTTTTTTTTCTCTCTCTAATTTTCTCTCTAATTAATGATTCAATGACGAATACATTTTTAATTCACTTGTCGCCACATACAGGTGTAATGATGTAATTGATACAATCTTTATAAATAATAATAATGAAGTTACATGCAAAAGTTGAATTACTCTATTTTGATCGCTACTGCAGACATCAGTGTTTATATCCGAACTATAAAGTTGTATCACAGTACTTCTGTGATCATTTGAATCGTGATCATTGGATCATTTGAATGATCATTTGAAGACGGTTTGTGGAGCTGTTTCATACCTATACATGACAACTGCTCTCTGCAAATTGGCAGAGCCAACGCAAATTTGAATGTTCGCTGTGATTGTACTTTTTCTGAAGGTTTAACGAACATAGTCAAATCGCTGTCATTTAGGAATACAATCCCGTGGGTGTTTGAATTGAGATCATGATATTTTAACAAATAATTGTACGATTAATTGTCTAGCTGGTGTCAAATAATATCCATAATAATCCAAATGTCTATGCATCTGTAGAATGGTTTGAGTGTGTGTGTGATTCATTATCAGTAAATACTGTTTACTGCAAGCTGTGTGGAAGGAGAGCAGTGGATAGATAGCAAGGCTTGGAGTCTCACACAGGTCCTGCTATCAACATTCATCTCATCCTAATTTCACTGGCCCACTCCAGATCTGCGTGGCGAGGTTGGGAAGAGACTCATGGTCAGCTGCGATTAGACTCTCAGCAACTGATGGCCACACACACACACACACACACACACACACACACACACACACACACACACACACACACACACACACACACACACACACACACACACACACACACACACACACACACACAAACAAGAGGCCAGGATTCTACAGCACAGAGAGGAAAAAAGTATGGGAATGGAGTTGGGAACTGATATGACTAAATGATAAAAATGCTGTGAGTTTGTGTGCGTGAGTGTGTTTATGCATCTGTAATCCTACTGAAGTACTATACTTGAGATTAAATTTGAAATTTCTAACACTATGTCTACACCGGATGAGAGTGAAGTGTCACAACATGTCAAAAGTAAATTTTTCCCATTACAGTATAATCAATGGCACTGTCTACACTGCAAGCGGCCACTGGATGTTTACACTTAAGCTGATGGACACACTGTATTTCTGATGTACTGCAGAGCTATCCAAGTCATTTAGTATTCCCCATTCATGTGAAACTACATTTGCTTATAAATACACATTTTCTTAAAGCATGTTTGCAAATAGACTGCAATGGATTTGATTAATTATTGAAATAACTACTGACTGATAAAAAGCCAGCTTGTGATGTTTCTCATATCTGTCCTTCTACATTAGTAAAGTAAAGTAAAGTAAAGTAAAGTAAAGTAAAGTAAAGTAAAGTAAAGTAAAGTAAAGTAAAGTAAAGTAAAGTAAAGTAAATTCCCATTGAAAATTATTGACGATACATTAATTGTCATTACCAAACTCTGAACTTCACGGCTGATTGGACTGTGTTTTTGAACAAAGGCTGTTGTGGCACGACATGTCATCGGTCGCTTCCAGTGTAGACGGGGTGTAACACTCCCAGATACTTGACAACATGAGCCTGGGTTTTACAGTTTAAGCAGATCTGCTCAGTGGACGTGAAAGGATCAGAAAGGATATCAGAGAGCAGCGTTGCTTTAACACTTTTCACAAGAAATACAGGTTGTAGGTCATGCAAAATATAGCAAATGGCTGCCATGTGTCATAAATCCTCGACTTTAGATTTGACTTATGGCAACAAGGGTCCAGACACGACTAAAACAAGCAGACGGTGGCACCGTGTGTGTGAGTAAGGGAAAAAAAGGGATGTAATTATACAGGCTGAGCAGATGTGTGTTGGTATATTCATAGGCTACATTTTGGTTTGGGCATCACTGACAGCTAGAAATATACAACATATTGACAGAATATCAAATATAAACCCCTTCACACTACTGTTCTACAAAACTTTAGGGTTAGTAAGATTTTTTTATATTTTTAAAAGAAGTCTCTTAAGCTCGCCAAGGCATTTATTTGATTAAAATTACAGTAAACAGTAAAAACAGTAATATTGTAAATGTATTAGTCTGTGTGTGTGTGTGTGTGTGTGTGTGTGTGTGTGATGGAAAAGCTGAATATTCAGCAGCCATTACTCCAGTCTTTAGTGCCATGCATGTGAACCCTCAGATTTTTTTTCTTCAGGATTCTTTGATGAACAGAAAGTTCAAAAGAACATAATTTTTTTGTAATAGAAATATTTTGTAACATTATAAATGTCTTTACTGTTTATTTCGATCAATTAAATGGGTCCTTACTATTACTTTCTTAATAATCCTCTGAAAGAAGAGTTACTTTCTTTCATCTTACTCACTAAATGGTAGTGTAGTACGTTAAACTTACAGTATAGCATACAAATCTGTATGAATCCAGACATGGGTTAAGAAATAGCATTCAATACTCAAGTTCAGTTCTCAAAAAATCCTCAGGATAATGTATCGCTATTTTATTTATTTATTTAATTTTAAATTAATTAAATAAATAAAAACTGTCAAATAAACAACCATAAATTGGCAAATGTATTAATTAATTTATCTATAAATCTAAATAAAAGTGACATGATTAAACAATAATCATTTATTGAGAGTTTCAAAAGTGTGTGCTAGAATTACACATTATTGATCTTAATTATCACATTTTTTTATGACTTTATATGAACTGGGAATCTAATGCAAGGTCTAGTGAAACGTGCCAGTTTTCTACACGTATGTGTTATTATTAATGCATCTGTGTGTGTCTGCATATATAAATGTGTCGGTGTGCATGTGTGGGTGAGCGCCCACAATCTCAAGAGAAGGGAGATTCAACTTTCATTGCAGCACTTTAATTGTGCTTTAATATTAAAGGATGTGAGATAAACAAAGTGTAGCAATCTCTTCCTGTGGTAACAGACACACCAGGGGAGGCAGCTTAACAGCAGATTGGTCCTAATGGAGAACAACCTTAAGCCCCTCCTATTCTTCATGCGCAGGAACATTCACTGCTCTCTTTCAGGGGATTTTGGGAGATGTGATGTGAATGGTAAGCAGCAATCGTGTTAACCCAAAATACTCTGAACCCTGAAAACAAACCAAATGACCAGCCTAGTATCTCCTTTATCGAAAAGGAATACACACACAATCCTAACACCCCCGTACGAAACCTTTATTGCAGCAAACTGGGTTTTAATGTGCAAAATCAAAAATGGAACAACATCCCAAGAGAAAATATAATTTAATAGTATTATATACTTATATAAAAGCCAAGACACAGGCTGCCGCATGAAAACAGCAAACACCCTTCCTTACTCAAAAGTAAATATGCATATAATGTAGTAATTTAATACATTTTAAATTGTTATTTTGTATATAAATAAATAAATAAATCAAATCAATGCCTCATTTGCGAATCTGCATTTTTGAGGATAATGGCCTATGGCATATACTTGTTGGGGTGTATTCCAGAAAGCAGGTTATGTGACATACCCGGATATGTTTAAGGGTAAGTAAGCGGATAACCTAAACTTTTGGTTCCAAAAATGGAGGTAACTTTCAGGGTATGTAAGTAGCCATAGCAACTTACTCTCTGAACATAACCTGCTTTGGAGCAGCTTCTGTTCCAGGGGTAGTTTACTCCAGTGGGCGTGACAAATTGTGCACAATATTATATATAGTTATATCAGTATATAAAGCACTATTAAAACAAGGTAATGTTTATTTTATTATAATATATTAGATATGATATATTTTATCTCACACATTGCTGATCTGCATTCAGATGTTTTTGTATATATTTTTTTTTTTTTGCAACTGGACGTTTTCTATGCTATAATATATTTCTATATATATATATATTTTTTATTCTTACTCAAAGTAAGAAAGTGTGATCCTCTGTCCTTAAGTACATGATGCTCAGTCATTTTTCTTTAACCAAAGTCGGCAAGTGTGTGAATCCTAGCATTTAAAATAGGAAAATGACGTTCTGCATTTACTAGCTTTTCACCCGCATCTAACAGCAGGAACCAATCGCTAAAGCTGAACAGTAAAACCTTGACTCCTTGCAGGGAACAAGTATCAAGATATTTCAAAATACAAGATATACAGTATTAAAAACAGAAAACAAGACAATGTGACCTTACATAGTTGCTGGTAAAACAATCCTGATTGCTCCCATAAATCTGTAAAGCCATTACAGAGGACTAGCTCTGATCGAATTTTAATGCACCTTGTGAACATCGAGTTCTGAATCTCTTACAAAAAAGTACAATGACTTTCATCAAATATTCCTAAAATGGATGTATTTGGTGTAAATCCGAGCCTTGAGAAAGCGCCATGCTTGATTGATTGACTTCTAGATGCAGTTACTGGGAGTGAGTCTTGTTTCCTTTAATACACTTTTTGGAGTTCAGTCAAAAATGTTCTTAGGAGTCTAAATTTCATTGTACAAAGAACTGGAATGTTGAGCTGACCTTAATTTACATCATTAAATGTATCTTTAATCCAAAGACTGTGACTCAACACCAACAAAATTGATAGAACCCATGTTCTAAAAGTGTTGAGCACTTTAAAAGCACTTTACAAGATAGAGAGAGTGAGTGAAGTTGATTAAAGCAAGCTAAGATGCTAATAAATGATTTCAGAAGAAATTATTTAAATTCAATTTACAGTCGGCCCCTTTCCAGGAAAGCCATTAAAGATTGTTTTCTCTGCTTGTCCTTGTCTGATTGTCGCGAGGGAAGTGACATCTTGTCTGCGGGAATTCTGGCAGTAAACAAATCAACACCTCAGCAGACAGGATTAACAAGGTTTTGACTTGATCAGAGCAGCTCTCTAGATGATTCTTTTGAAGATGAATGTGTTATATAAACTGACTGGGTTTGTTCGGGCTGAGTTAAATCAGGATATTCTAAAGTTTACGTGACTATTTTTGGCAGTTAGATTGAAAATCTCTGGCATTGTCAGATGTTAATCTTGAGATTACACACTGAAGTTAAAGTAATCGAAGACAGGTATGTCATATAATGAGGTATGTTATCTTACAGCAGTCTGACAGCAATACCCAGATGTTTTATCTTTTCACAACCTCAGTTATGTCAAGTGTCTCTTATATATGTAATTTCTTTTTCATTTTCATACATAGTGTAATATCTCACAATTGTAGTCTATTATTTGTATAGTGCTTTGCATAATATTGTTCCACAACAACCTTATAGTGTTTAATGCATTGCAAACCAGATTTAGCTGTGGAAGCCCACCTGTTCAGGGTGATTCATGTTTATATGCTTTTAATTGCAGGGAATTTAATTGCTTCGCTAATATGGTAAATTAGAGGGTGAAGTAAAGATAATTTTAATCAAATGTAAATACTCTTAAATAAAACTGTGTGAAGCAAATAACAAGCCGATATTTCTTTATAATATGATGATATTGATAATAATAATAAGTATTTAATGTGCTCCAAATCAGCATATTAGAATGATTTCTGAAGGATGATGTGACACTGAAGACTGGAGAAATTATGCTGAAAATTCAGATTTGCCATCACAGGAATAAATTATTTTTAAAAATATATTAAAATTGGAAATGGCTCATTTAAATTGTAATAATGTTTCACAATATGAATGTTTTTGCTGCAATTTTGCTCATTTTTAAGCACAAGAGACTTCTTTCAAAAACATTAAAATCTTACCGACCCCCAACTTTTATAGCCTATATATATATTTACCATACACACAATCATTAAATGTAATCCAGCCATGTATCTCAATTTACTACTACTCCTATCTCTTTAAGCCCAGTAATATGTGTATTGGGTGTCTATGTGGACAATTGCTCTCTGCCCGTCAAAGAGAAAAAACTGGTGGATTTGTGCTTACTACAAGCCAGACGTTCAATTGCCCTTTGCTGCAAGAATATAAGTTGTCCCTCCCTTGGACTTTGGCTAAAAAACGTCTCAGGTTACGACTGTAACCATAGTTCCCTGAGAAAGGGAAAGAGACGATGGGTCAACGACGTTTTGGGAACTCCCCCAGCGTGAATGCATCTGAAGCATCTATGTCCACTAGTCCAATGGAAAGAATGATCGTCACGGGCGGGTGACGTCATGACCAGGAAGAGATAAAAGCGCATCTGGTGCAACCGGCATTAGCTTAGAAAATTGCCGAAGCAAGTCGATCACAGGGATGCAGGAAGTATGGCAGGGCGACGCATCGTCTCATTTCCTTTCTCAGGGAACTATGGTTACAGTCGTAACCTGAGACATTCCCTTTCGAGGGAACTCGCGATGCGTCAATGACACTTTGGGAACGAGAATACCCAAATCGCCAGACTTTCAAATGCCTGAATGTTTATCCATGTTTAGGGTATAAAAATGCCTTGACCATCCCCAGTGTGAATTCAAGGCAGGTTGGAGAAACCGAAAGGGCCTGAAGGTCTCTGACTCTTTTAAGGGAAGAAATAGCTAGCAGAAAAACAGTCTTCAAGGTGAAGAATTTCTCTGAGACCGAATCTAAGGGCTCGAAGGGAGCCCCAGATAGGCCTTCTAGAACTACTGCCAGGTCCCAAGCCGGCACCCTAGTGCGAGTTGCAGGCCTCAGCCTCAAGGTGCCACGAAGGAAACGAGTGATCAGGGGGTCTCGACCCAGAGATGTACCATCCACCGGGGCATGGAAAGCCGCAATGGCTGCCATAGACCTGATGGACATAGACCTGATGTAAAACGCTCTTGCAGGAACTCGAGTGCTGTGTTGACTGAACAGTTAACCGGATCCCACTGGCACTGATGACACCAAGAAGTGAAAACTCTCTATTTTACTGAATAAAGTTTCCTTGTAGCGGGAGTTCTGGAGCTTAGAATGGTCTCAACAACCTCGGTTGAGAGACCACTCTCTATGAGTTGGGCTCCCTCAGAGGCCAAACCCACAGTTTCCAAATCTCTGGCCAGGGGTGAAATATTGTGCCCCCGTCTGAGACAGAAGGTCTCTCTGATCGGGATCTCCAAGGGAGGGCCATCGAGAAGATGAATTGAGGTCCGCAAACCAAATTCGGCTCGGCCAGCATGGTGCTACTAGCAGTAGGCTTATTCCATCCTGACGAATTCTCTCCAGAACTTCTGGGAGCAGAGCAACAGGGGGAAATGCGTACAGATGTAGCCTTGGCCACGTCTGAACCATAGCATTAAGCCCCAAAGGGGCTGGTTGATTGAGGGAGAACCAGAGTGGACAGTGCGTCGTGTGCTGAGACGCAAACAGATCCACTTCTGCCTGGCTATAAAACTCCCATATTTGCTCCACCGCCTCGGGGTGGAGTCTCCAGTCCCCTTGCCTCAGCCCCTGCCTCGACAGGTTGTCTGCTCCTATATTCTGGCCCCCTGGAATATACACTGCCCTCAGAGAGAGTATTTTCCCCAGGGACCACAGGAGGTATCTGGTGCGCCAGTTTACAAAGCGGACGCGAACGCAGACCCCACTGACGATTTAAATAAGAGACTACCGATGTGTTGTCTGTCCGGACAAGCACATGATGGCCCCTCAGGTCTAGGAGGAAATGTCTCAACGCAATGAAGACAGAGATCATCTCCAGGCAATTTATATGTCAAGAGAGATGATGACTCCTCCACAGACCCCGAGCTGAGCGGCCTTCCATTACCGCTCCCCAGCCGGTGAGGGAAGCATCTGTCGAGATAGTAACTCGATGGTAAAGAGCTCCCAACACCGGACCCTGGGTCAAGAACCAGTGTTTCCTCCATATAATCAAGGC
This sequence comes from Gila orcuttii, assembly GCA_026230005.1. Classification (NCBI taxonomy): domain Eukaryota; kingdom Metazoa; phylum Chordata; class Actinopteri; order Cypriniformes; family Leuciscidae; genus Gila; species Gila orcuttii. The sequence continues at coordinate 34,020,161 of JAPDVR010000012.1, read as the reverse complement.
GCGGAGACACCGCTGCATGATCTTGATCATACGGAGTGGGTTTCCCCTCGGGGTGAACCCTCTGGTCCTTAGCCACCACTGCAAAGGTCTCATGTACAGCAGGCCAAAGGGTATCATATTGGACGCTGCTGCCATGAGGCCTAACAGTCTCTCGAACTGTTTCACAGTGCGTGACTGGCCTAGCTTTAGCTCTTTTGTGGCTGTAAGTTTGATAAGATATCTGTAAGATATACAGTTTGGCCCTTGAGAAGCTTACATATGTGATCAAGGTGAAGTCTTCCAACAATCCAACAACAGAATATTTTTAATAGGCCTACATATTGTTTAGTTAAATATAAACGACAGCATTCTCCCATAAATGTACCTAACACACACACATTTACATGGAATAAACTGCAGCAGCTTGTTTGCAATATTGCCTAACATTGTATAAATTATTTGTTTTCATTCCCCTCGTATAAACAATCTATATTTATTTCATGAGCTTTAAATAAAGAGTATTTATACATTTGATTATTTTACTTCACCTTCTCATTCTTAGAGTCAGGAAAGCAGTTCAATTCCTTGCAATTAAAAGCAATGAAAGTGTAAGCGTAAGTTTAATCAGAAAGACTCCACTGCCACGTCATTAATTCATAATTTCGGGCAGCCAATCACAGCTTGACATCAAATATAAAAAGACTGATCTTACCCTCCTATTTTGTTGCCTGTAGGTGTCGTAGCGAAGTTCCCCTCCATCCTCCCCACCACCACCAGGATGGCTCCCGTCCACTCGTTTGGGGGTAGGCTCCGCCTCTGCCTCTATCATCAGGCAGGACCTACCAGTTAACTTCCAAACCTGGACGGAGGACGGGGCCTACGCCAAAGAACTTTGAGACGGAGCTCGTTGAGGGTTTACCTTTATTTTTGTCAGTAAAATCATTTTATAAAATAAATCCATTTCATACGAGAATCCTCCCGAGTCTTTTTGATAGAACTTCCAGTGATGGACATTACCTTTTGGAATTTCTGAATTTCTGAAGGCAGAGTTTATGTCTGTCAAGGGCTGTCTAATGAAATACAGCTAGCAATTACCTTTGCATTCCTTTTCTTTCTTTCTTTCTTTCTTTCTTTCTTTCTTTTCTTTTCCTTTCTTTTTCCATTTTCCAGTCTGGAGGGCAGGTGAAACCCAGGGGTCATGTTGCATGAATTTAGCTTTAAATAATTCAGATGCAGGCCTATGGGTTACCTACCCTGGGGCAGAGGAGGCTTGGCTGTTTGAAGTGCTATCATATGGCAATATTTGTTGTCTCAACGGTAACCTTGTCTTGATTAAGGCAGGGGTCTAAATGGCAGATTGATTGACTTTTCAGCATATAGAAATCATGACTTTAAAGTCCAATAGAGGTGGACTGAACTTAATAATTGTACTGAAAAAACTACTGAAGCACGTCCATCAGATTAGAATGTAAATCACTTTAACGTGAAAACCAGCAGCAATTATTCGCACAAAGGAAACAGATGTTTCCACTAAATACATTGTGCTTTACAGAACTTTACAGAACATCGTCCAGTTATAAACCTCTGTCTGGATAGTCTGAGGAAAGTGAAAATATGTCAGACTCTGTGGTGTGGTAAAAAAGCAATTGTACTGCAATCCATATCTCTCACTGACTATAATTGCTCCCTTGAGTCTCATACTCACACAAGTATGTGAGAACATGTGGTCAGTGAGCCCTGGATGCACCATATTACCATGAAAACGACTCAGATCAAAAGAGTCATCATCCAAGAGCACATGAAAAAGGACTTGACATGTCGTCTCAAGTTATAACACATACAGACATCAGGGTCAGAAAATTTCAATCTTTACTATAGAACACGAGTCACAGTGTTCAAATACAGTACAGACTACGTTGTGCATTTACGTTGTACATTTCACTAGTAAACATCCATACTTAATGTCAAAGGCGTACTGTAGTTGATCACTTGTATCCATGCAATTACAATGGATAAAAAATTACAATTAAATTAAATTTAAATTACTTAAAGCTTAAAAAAAATGCAAAAGCAACATTACAATTTTAGAAATATCCAATATGCACATTTAAGGAATCTTTCTCCCCTCTGTCATGTTTACAGTTTATGGCCTGCCCACATTGAGGAACTTGGGTATCAAAAGCCTTGAGAGAGAGAGTTCATGTCTAATTTTTTTAACTAGGAAACTCTAGTATTTTTGTTAAATCTGATATCACTTGAAGGCAGAATTATTTCAGAGCTTGAAAGCCTCAGTGCCCATTTATTGATGTAAGGTAAGGAGCTATCAGGGCAATTCTTCAAAATTCTCTTTATTTGTTCCTCAGAATGAATGTCATATGTTTTGAAAAGGCATGAAGGTGAATAAATAATGACAGAACTTTCATTTATTGCTGTAAGTAATTCTTTAACACTAGTGCTTTTATGTTCAAGGTTTGGGAGTCATACCGAAGACAGCCGCAGATTTGACATGTTTCGCGGTGTTGTTTAAAGCTAACTGAAGCTGCAGGGAACCTTTCCGTCCCATGTTGTATGATGTCAGTTTCACAGCATGGCTCAAATGCATCTGTCTCCAAAAATAATACTTCCAGTTATAGTAGTTTATAGCTGCAACTGCACAGTTCAGGACAAGAAAAGATCAGTACGGCATGTGGTGGATGTCATGTGTCACATGTCTTAAAAGTTTTTTAAGAGTACTTTTTAAATAATCATCATTTAAAAACATCAAAGAAGCACACTTATTTTGAACATACTAAAGCACATCTAAAATATAAAGATTTATTAAAATATATTTAAATACATGACACACAAGTTTCAATAGAAATAATATTATAGTATAGTATAAGTATATTTTAATTTATCATACACTCTTAAAAAATAAAGATTCTTTATTGGCATGGTTCCATAAAGAAAGTTTTACATCCAAGGAACCTTTCAATTGCACAATTTTGTATAATAGAAAGTTCTTTAGATTATTATAAGGTTCTTGACACTAAGAAAAATTGTTATTTTAGGAACTGTTCTCTGAAAGGTCTTTGGTGAACCTAATTTTTTTTTTAATGTTATTGCTTATTACAATGTCAATGCTTGTCACTACATTCAACAGTACACTTGCAGAGACAATATTTTATGAAATTAAACTAAAAAAGTCCTACTTGGGTAAAAAAAAAGCATTCTGAAGTTCAGCTAATTGCATTTAATATCAATTTAAGCTATAAAACATTTTAATTTAAATCCAGTTAACATGCAATTAAGGATTACATTCAGTCCACACATACGTATATTCATTAAACGATATTATTGCCATAATAAGTACTTTTTTTAAGAGGTGTAAAAAGCATTTGATTCTGCATATTCTGCATTACAAAATTAAAACTATTAGAATAACCACTATATTTCAACTCTCATCCAATGTCTTTTTGCTTTGTGGGTTGGTAGGTTTTAATTTTAGGGTAAATAAATAACTATAGATTTTTGTCATTTTCCTAAACTCAGCTCCTCAGCTAGGGCCAAGAGGACAGAATATTCAATGAGCCAACATAAAGTGAGCAATCGCTTCACTACAAGCCAGAGGAATGCACGTGAGTCCCCCGACCACCTGGGAAATCATCTTCAGGCATCTATGGACTCTCTCGCTTCAGTGCTTCATCTGAAGCAGGCAAGGCCAAGCAGTTACAGGCAGGCCTCAGAGTGCACATTAGGACGACAAGACTGAGAGAGCTGCAGTGCAGTCGCCCGCTCGCTCGCTCGCTCACTACTGAAGGTGAATGCATATTCATGTGCTGTTGCCAGGATCAGGAAGTTGAGGAGTGGAGGTTGGGAGCCTCATTGGAGGGGCTGGGAGCCAGCATAGTAGCAGTCGTCAGGAGCGAAGCTTGTCTCTAGATGGATATCACAGTGATGAAAGATGAAGTGCACGCAGCCATCCGAAACTAACAGACAGGCTGAGCGCTGAGCGCAAAGCTGCCAATGCCGAACCTTTCGCAAACACACACACACACACACACATACACACACATTCACATAGTCATAAGCCCATAAACACACTTGAACTGCTTCGCTCACACACGTTTTCTTTCTTTTTTTGGCCTCATCACCACCCACACACTTTCAACTAACTTAAAAGTTCAGCTCAAATTCAGCTAGTTAATTTGCTCCTTCATCAAAATCAGAGGCAGACATGTTAATGAGCAGAAACCAGACCCAATGTTTATTAATCATCTCTCTGCAGACCCTCTCAACCACAATCTGCCTGATGACCCTCTATTCAGCTTACTATTATATTTAAAGGTTATTTCATTTTACAGTCTCCAGTGATTGCGGTGCGAGAATGCAATATCATGATGAAAAGCCTTTGAAATTCATCACATAAAAACTAGTAAAGTTTCCTTCATTTATGAGTGGAACAAATTATTGTGAAGGTTTGTTAAATTTCCATTTTTTGTAATGTTTAGTTTCTCATAACATCTCTGCCCAAAATGTGTGCTGGACTTAATTGGTTTAAGCTGGTTTAGCTTGTCTACCAGTCCAACCAAGTTGGTCTTGAGCTGATCTTAGGGGGGTTTTTTTATTTTGTTTTTTTACTGATCTACAGTAGCTAGTATTCCAGCCTGGCCAAGTTGGTGTTAAGCCAGTATTAGCTGCTCTACCAGTCCAACCAAACCTTAAGCTGATCTAAACTGTTTAAACTGGTCTAGATAATATCCCAGCCTGGTCAAACTGTTTTTCTGCTTGTCTTAGCCTTTTTAAACTGGAATAGTTAGTCTAGTTAGCCTGTCTGGCCCTGCTGGTTTTCAGCCTAGCTAATTTAAAGTGTTCTTAGCTGGTCTCCCAGCCTGACCAAGCTGGTCTTTAGTTTATCTCAGTTGTTTTAAACTGGTCTAGCTAGCCTTCTGGCCTGACCAATCAAGTGCCCAAAACTTTAGGTTTGAACTGTTTTTTTGTTGTTGTTTTTTTTGGGCAGGGATACATTACATATTTTTATGACACATCTTTACCACACTCTAGTTGACCCTAATGAATCGATACATTTTTAAACTACCCCTCTTAATCCCCCTTCTCCTACAGTTCAAGGGCAAAAGTGTTTGAATTTTTTCACACTGCGTTATCGTTCCTGAAGGATAAAGAAGCAAATAACGACTAGCACATGAGTGGCCTGACAGGGCAATGTTACACGTGCAAACCCACACACACATATAGACAACAAATCTGCCTATAGCTCAGGGTGAGAATCCGGAAACCCATCCGTGACCCCCACCTCCTCTGTTTTTTAAGAAAATTGCGCTTCCAGGACACGCACGCTGGGGAAGATACAGTAATTTGATTCACTGTGGCTAAGGGATGTAATCTTAATTAATTTCACTATGTTATTTAATTAAAACCTGTGCATGAGTGAAATAAATCTGCTGATGGTAATTATTTGCAAATGATCTTGCAAGCAGATTCAGAAAGGCCCAGATGATATGAAAATCATGAGGTTAAAAAATATCACAGGTTAGCGCAGTGTTTGCTTTCTGTCTGAGGTATCATAAAAGCACAATCCTCTCTCATAATAAACAAATAAGACATGTAATACTTCAGTATATACAGGTCCTTCTCAAAAAATTTGCATATTGTGATAAAGTTCATTATTTTCCATAATGTAATGATAAAAATTAAACTTTCATATATTTTAGATTCATTGCACACCAACTGAAATATTTCAGGTCTTTTATTGTTTTAATACTGATGATTTTGACATACAGCTCATGAAAACCCAAAATTCCTATCTCAAAAAATTAGCATATCATGAAAAGGGTCTCTAAACGAGCTATTAACCTAATCATCTGAATTAACTAATTAACTCTAAACACCTGCAAAAGATTCCTGAGGCTTTTAAAAACTGGACTGCCGACCTGACTGCTGTCCAGAAGGCCATCATTGACACCATCAAGCAAGAGGGTAAGACACAGAAAGAAATTTCTGAACAAATAGGCTGTTCCCAGAGTGCTGTATCAAGGCACCTCAGTGGGAAGTCTGTGGGAAGGAAAAGTGTGGCAAAAAACGCTGCACAACGAGAAGAGGTGACCGGACCCTGAGGAAGATTGTGGAGAAGGACCGATTCCAGACCTTGGGGGACCTGCGGAAGCAGTGGACTGAGTCTGGAGTAGAAACATCCAGAGCCACCGTGCACAGGCGTGTGCAGGAAATGGGCTACAGGTGTCGCATTCCCCAGGTCAAGCCACTTTTGAACCAGAAACAGCTGCAGAAGCGCCTGACCTGGGCTACAGAGAAGCAGCACTGGACTGTTGCTCAGTGGTCCAAAGTACTTTTTTCGGATGAAAGCAAATTTTGCATGTCATTCGAAAATCAAGGTGCCAGAGTCGGGAGGAAGACTGGGGAGAAGGAAATGCTAAAATGCCTGAAGTCCAGTGTCAAGTACCCACAGTCAGTGATGGTCTGGGGTGCCATGTCAGCTGCTGGTGTTGGTCCACTGTGTTTTATCAAGGACAGGGTCAATGCAGCTAGCTATCAGGAGATTTTGGAGCACTTCATGCTTCCATCTGCTGAAAAGCTTTATGGAGATGAAGATTTCATTTTTCAGCACGACCTGGCACCTGCTCACAGTGCCAAAACCACTGGTAAATGGTTTACTGACCATGGTATTACTGTGCTCAATTGGCCTGCCAACTCTACTGATCTGAACCCCATAGAGAATCTGTGGGATATTGTGAAGAGAAAGTTGAGAGACGCAAGACCCAACACTCTGGATGAGCTTAAGGCCGCTATCGAAGCATCCTGGGCCTCCATAACACCTCAGCAGTGCCACAGGCTGATTGCCTCCATGCCACGCTGCATTGAAGCAGTCATTTCTGCAAAAGGATTCCCGACCAATTATTGAGTGCATAACTGAACATAATTATTTGAAGGTTGAATTTTTTTGTATTAAAAACATCTCGGTTACGTATGTAACCCTCGTTCCCTGAGTAGGGAACGGAGACGTTACGTCGGATGACGACGAATGGGGTTTCGCTTAGAAAGCCTATCAGCTTCGAGTATTACAAAACGAGCCTATGGCAAAGAAATGCCATGGGTCTGCGGAATTTGCATGACGTAACTCCGCCCCACCTCGTGGGTATAAAAGGAGGAAGTCCGCAACAGCAGTTTATGTTTCTTCGCTGAGGAGCCAAGACTGAGCTCAGGCGATCAAGGCGGTACAGCGGAAAGTGGCAGGCAGACGTAACGTCTCCGTTCCCTACTCAGGGAACGAGGGTTACATACGTAACCGAGACGTTCCCTTTCGTTGTCACTCCGAGTTACGTCGGATGACGACGAATGGGGTTACCAGTCTAATCACGCCACCTTTTCAGCTGTCTTTCAGTGCCCTGCGTAAATCGATGTCCCTGACATAGAAGGACGAAGACTCAATTTAACACAGGAATACCAAGGTACACTGGGAAGCATATCCCAAGCTAGGGGAATTATGCAATTAATGCCAACCCAGAGGGGGGGGGGGGACTTAGAGAATACACATATGACCCGAAGGAAACATATGGAGAACACTGGGGTGTCCAGCCGCAGGTGGAATATTTCAACCCCAGGGGTGGCAAGGTGGCTTGCCAAGGGAAAGACACATGCTCAGAGAGGCTTACAGTGGAAATACACATGTGGGGGTCGCTCAGGGGAGGGACCATGCACACGGGAGGCACCTAGCCGACGCGCAGGCAAGAGACACTGGCGCCGACGTCAGGAGTGCTGGAGGAACTCAGGGCTTTCGGGGAAGCTCACCTGAGGAGAATATCGCACGTATCCAGTCCGTGGAGTGGAATGGCGAGCAAGCGAAGACACCTGAGCGGGTCCGGTACTAGCTAGTTGAAGCGAGTACATGGAAGGACACTGGCTCCACTCGGAGATTATAGAATCTGGCGAATGTGTTAGGTGTCGCCCAGCCTGCAGCTCTGCAGATGTCTGTTAGCGAGGCGCCATGCGCTAGAGCCCAAGAGGATGCCACACTCCGGGTGGAGTGGGCCGTCACACCAAGGGGGCACGGTCGGCCTTGCTGCTGGTATGCCAAAGCAATGGCGTCCACTATCCAGTGAGACAACCTTTGCTTGGAGAGAGCCTTTCCCTTCAGCTTCCCACCATAACAGACAAAGAGCTGGTCTGAGGTCCTGAAACACTGCGTCCTGTCTACATAGGCGCGAAGAGCGCGTACTGGACAGAGCAGTGCCAAGGCTGGGTCTGCCTCCTCCGGGGGCAGCGCTTGCAGGTTCACCACCTGGTCCCGAAAGGGAGTGGTAGGAACCTTGGGCACGTATCCGGGCCGGGGTCTCAGGATCACGTGAGAGAAGGCCGGCCCGAATTCTAGGCACGCTTCGTCGACGGAGAATGCGTGCAGGTCCCCTACCCTCTTGATGGAGGCCAGTGCAACCAGGAGCGCTGTCTTCATTGACAGGAACTTAAGCTCAACTGATTGCAGGGGCTCAAAGGGAGCACTCTTCAGGGCAGTTAGAACCACTGAGAGGTCCCAAGAGGGAACGAGAGGAGGACGAGGAGGATTCAGTCTCCTCGCTCCTCTCAGGAACCTGATGACCAGGTCGTGCTTCCCTACCGACTTACCTTCGACCAAGTCATGGTGTGCGGCAATAGCGGCAACATAGACTTTAAGGGTGGAGGGAGACAGCCTTCGCTCCAACCCTTGCTGAAGGAAGGAAAGCACAACGCTGATCGAGCATCTCCGGGGGTCTTCTCGGTGAGAAGAGCACCAGTTGACGAAGAGGTTCCACTTCAACGCATAGACGTGTCTCGTGGACGACGCTCTAGCGGAAGTGATGGTAGCCGCCACCGCTGGTGGAAGGGTACTCAAACCTACCTCGAGCCGTCCAGGAGCCACACGTGGAGGCTCCAGAGATCGGGGCGAGGGTGCCACAGGGTGCCCCGTCCCTGAGAAAGAAGGTCCTTCCTCAGAGGAAGTGCCCTCGGTCAGGGAAAAATACAGGGCGCAATGGGTCGAGTCGTGAGAGGCAAACAGATCTATCTGTGCGTCCCCGAACTGGTCCCAAATCAGCTGAACCGACTGGGGATGGAGTCGCCATTCTCCAGGGAGGGGCTGAAGCCGTGAGAGCTCGTCGGCTGCACAGTTCAGGGCTCCGGGAATGAAAATGGCTCGAAGCGACCTCAGATGCTTCTGACTCCATAGGAGGAGGTGGTGGGCGAGTTGTGACATACGGCGGGAGCGTAGAACACCTTGATGGTTGATGTACGCTACAGTAGCGGTATTGTCTGAGCGGACTAGTACGTGTTGACCCCTGAGCAACGCCCGGAAGCGGTGCAGGGCAAGGCGTACTGCCAACAACTCGAGGCAATTGACATGCCATAGGGTCATGACATGACATGGGGTCCTGTCCAGGAGCCCGCAGCAGCATGTCCATTGCACATGGCGCCCCAGCCCGTGGTGGAGGCATCTGTGGAGACCACAACATGCCGGGAAGCTCGTTCCAGGGGGACACCCGCCCTGAGAAAACTGAGGTTCGACCACGGGGTGAGGAACTGACGGCAGGTCGGAGTAACTGGTACTCGGAGCGTGCCTTGTTGCCATGCCCACCTCGGGACTCGGTTGCGAAGCCAAAGCTGAAGCGGTCTCATATGAAGCAATCCGAGCGGCGTGACCGCGGCTGCAGATGCCATATGCCCCAGGAGCCTCTGAAAATGTTTCAGTGGAACCGCACTCTTGCTCTTGAGATGTCTCAGGCAAGTCAGCAGTGACTGCGCGCGCTCGCTCGTAAGCTGCGCGGACATGGCGACCGAGTCGATGTTCATACCGAGAAAAGAGATCCTCTGCACGGGGCAAAGTTTGCTCTTCTCCCAGTTGACCCGAAGGCCCAGACGAGCTAGGTGCCGGAGCACTAGGTCCCTGTGTTCGCAAACCTGATCTCGAGAGTGAGCTAGGATCAGCCAGTCGTCGATATAACTCAGGATGCGAACCCCGTGTTCCCGAAGGGGAACAAGGGCAGCCTCGACGACCTTCGTGAAGATGCGAGGAGACAGGGCTAGCCCGAAAGGGAGAACCGCGTACTGGTATGCCTGCCCCTCGAAAGCAAACCGTAGGAACGGTCTGTGTCGAGGAAGAATGGAGACAGAGCCGGCCCGGGTGAACGGGCAGGGTGGGAGCCGCGGGAGGGCGCCCTTGGCGGTGGGCAGACCGAGGGATCTGAGCAGACGGCGGGGCCGTCGGGACAGAATCAACGTCAGTCTGCTCATGGACGGCTGAGAGCTGTTGGGCCAGCCCTCAACCGCACCGCCGAAGAGGCCGACCTGGGATATGGGAATGTCGGACAGACGGGTCCGCGCGACATCCTGCACATCAAACAGGTACGGCCACCGAATGGTGAGCATCACCTGACCCAGGGAGCGTACGGCCACTTTCGTCGCTCAGAGAGCAAGGTTAGTGGCGGCACGCAGCTCAGTGAAGAGCCCTGGGTCAGTCCCGCCCTCGTGCAGGTCCATGAGCATCTGGGTCAGGTAGACCAGCAGAATGACCATGGCCGCAGTGAGGCGGCCGCCAGTCCCGTGGCGCTATAGGATCTCGCCACAAGCGTAGACGAAAAACTACAGGCCACGGACGGGTGCTTAGGATTGCGCCGAGAAGAAGCACTCTGAGGACACATAGCATCGCAACAGAGCGTTCAGCCGGGGGAACCCCAGTGTACCCACGGGCAGCGGCCCCATCGAGGGGAGGAAAGGCGGATGAGATCAGCGAATGGCCCCTGATCTCATCATGCACGTCCGGGAAGAACGGTATTGGGGTTTGCCGTGGACGAGGGTCGGCGGCCTCACCCAAAAAACAATCGTCCCGGGAAAGCATGGCCGTCATCTCCGGATCAGACTCGACGAGTCGTCACTTCCAGGAAAATCAAACCCACCTAGTGAAGCTGCTACAAACATAATATCATCCTCTGTAGCTTCAAATGAAACACACGGGCCACCAGAGGGTAGACCCGTGGGAATCACCTGTTCACTAGCGGGCACCGTCATTGAAGAGGGGGGCTGGGGTCGCGGACACATAGTCGGCGCCTTGTTCCAGACCGAAACCCTCAGGTCACCCTGGCCACCAGCCGAAGATCGGGGGGTGGATGAGGGGACTCTCACTCATGTGAGTTCACCGAGTCTCGACCTTAATGACGCGATGATCATGTTTCCATGGAGAAAACATGAGTCATCCACGAGCGCTGCTCTAGCATGATCAAGCCCAAACATACTAGACAACAATCGTGCCCATCAGAGTCCGATACCAAGCTGCCGCACCATTCATTTTTTTTTTTTTTTTTTTTTTTGAAATGCACGGGCGAGCCGTCTTTAAAAAGACGTGCCGCGTGCAAGCTCTTTTAGTGAGAGAAAACTCAAGTGTTGAAGCACCCGGGGAGACACGCACCGACTGGCAGACCACTGCAACAGATCAGCAGGAAGCACGCGCTCGCCGTAGATCGCCGTCACACCAACACTCGAGGTACTCGTTTGTAAAGCTGACAATTCAGAGATGGCTTGTGGAGAGAAGAATACACTTGGCTCCGAAGCGAAAACATAAACTGCTGTTGCGGACTTCCTCCTTTTATACCCACGAGGTGGGGCGGAGTTACGTCATGCAAATTCCGCAGACCCATGGCATTTCTTTGCCATAGGCTCGTTTTGTAATACTCGAAGCTGATAGGCTTTCTAAGCGAAACCCCATTCTTCGTCATCCGACGTAACTCGGAGTGACAACGAAAGGGAACACTTCTTTTATTGGTCGGATGAAATATGCTAATTTTTTTAGAGGAATTTTGGGTTTTCATGAGCTGTATGCCAAAATCCTCAGTATTAAAACAATAAAAGACCTGAAATATTTCAGTTGGTGTGCAATGAATCTAAAATATATGAAAGTTTAATTTTTATCATTACATTATGGAAAATAATGAACTTTATCACAATATGCAAATTTTTTTAGAAGGACCTGTATATACACACTGGGTTTGTAATTAACACCTACCAACCCGCCAAAATGGGTAAAAATCAACTGTGGCGGGTAACGCTGTCAAATCACTAGCCAATTAGGTGTCTTACTTATTATGTTTACTCAGTTTGCTGGGGAAGTTTGAAGAGAACACCTCTCCAAAATGTCAGACGCCATCGAATGTGAGCATTTGCCCACTCAAGTCAGTAATGACGACAAACTGCATTCAGGTCAAGATCCCGATGAGGACGATGAGCTTCCCTGAGATGGTTTCTGACAGTTTGTGCAGAAATTCTTTGGTTATGCAAACTGATTGTTTCAGCAGCTGTCCGGGTGGCTGGTCTCAGACGATCTTGGAGGTGAAGATGCTGGATGTGGAGGTCCTGGGCTGGTCTGCGGTTGTGAGGCCGGTTGGATGTACTACCAAATTCTCTGAAACGCCTTTGGAGACGGCTTATGGCAGAGAAATGAACATTCAATTCACAGGCAACAGCTCTGGTGGACATTCCTGCAGTCAGCATGCCAATTGCACACTCCCTCAAAACTTGCGACATCTGTGGCATTGTGCTGTGTAATAAAACTGCACATTTTAGAGTGGTCTTTTATAGTGGCCAGCCTAAGGCACATCTGTGCAATAATCATGTTGTCTAATCAGCATCTTGATATGCCACACCTGTGAGGTGGATGGATTATCTCGGCAAAGGAGAAGTGCTCACTAACACAGATTTAGACAGATTTGTGGACAATATTTGAGAGAAATAGGCCTTTTGTGTTCATAGAAAAAGTCTTGAAAAATAGAGGCAAAAACAAAAGTGTTGCGTTTATCATTTTGTTCAATGTATATAAACTGTGACGTAGTTAATCTGGTTTATTTATTTTTTGGCTAGAAGAAGTTCTGAATAGCCAGTAAAATTTTGTAGCCAAATTGGCTGGTGAGAGAAAAGTTAATTTCAAACACACACATACACACACACATATATTTTATATGTGTGTATAATGTATAAACGACAGTTTATACATATAAACTAATAAAATGGCACCTAAAAAAGGCACAGAAGTGAAACCATACAATATTTAAATACGACTTCACCCTGAGAAAGTACAAACATTGATTTCATTTTTCCCGTCTCACTTAATTACCACCTTTGTAAGTGCTCAAACTCTGCTCAATTACCTCACCCACTGACCTGGAGATCAACCAATCACACTGCCATGTCAAGCCCTGATCGTCAGAACCTGCTCACAGAACATTAGCTCAATGTTTAATAAAGCATTGCTCAAAACACCTGCAGGCTGCTTTGAATACCCCGTCTATTTCTACCTTTATATTTGAAGACCAAAACACGCATATTTTCTTCTTGTCAGAAGCCTACAGTAATAATTGTGAACGGCAGGTTAGCGTATCGCATTTGATTTGTGAAATTGATGTGTGCGCATGCGACTATGAGATTAGATCAAGTCATTCTATTAACGACAGCCCACTGACTAATCAAATATCATGTGAGAGTTTGTGTATATTACGTTCTTTAGAAGCAAAGAGGTGTCCCACAGGCATCGCTCTTCCTCAATTACTGAAAGTTTTAGAGGAAATTACTGGTTTGATAAAATCAGCATTGGTGCAGATGCAGGGTCTTGCTGATTTTCTCTTACAAGGAGAGCTGGGCTGGTGCATGTTTCTCTTTCTTCTATAGATTTGCACTGGATTGCTGCATTTATTATAAGCGGCACACACAAAAACAAAGGGCAGGCAGTCAGAACATATCTGTTCAGATTTTATACTGCAATGACAATATATTTGATTAGTGTGACATTGATTAACTCCTCTGCCTTCATATTTCCATGACTTTGCAAAAGCAGGAACAGTCGATTCAGCACATTGCATGTATCTGGTGAAGCTCATGGGGAATATAAGGACTACATTTGTAAACTACGTTAGTTAGAAGTTTCTGGAATGCTACACAAGACTGACCTCAATCTGAAATAGCCAACATTTCTCTCTCGTGGGATTGAACTGAAAGTGCAATCTTTCTGTCTGTCAACCTATCAATAAAAAACTAAACTAAAATTATTATTTTTTTTTTTTTTAGTTCTGGTGTCATGGAAATGTATTTTAGTTTACTTTATGGTAGTTTTCATTTCATTTTACTAAAAAAAAAAAAAAATTCTCTTGGCCATCCGTATAATCACACCAAGCCTGGTCTGAACTCCGTTTGGCCTGAAGATATCACCAAGCTTCCTCTCTCATTGGATCCAATCCATCATGCCTTCAAGTCCTCTGACCTGCTGCTTGGGTCTGCCATTTCATAAACACAACTGGACTTTGTTAAGAGCTGGCTGCTGCAACCAACTCGCTCTGAAACTTGAAGAAGGGAAATTCACCATGAGCTGAATTCCAGCAGCTGGGGACATTTAATTCCTATTTATGTTTCGCCAATTTTCTAAATTCTTGGGATGCATCCAGTGGGATCACTCATCTACAATTTATCATTACAGAATCTTTTTAACCCCTGATTCAGGTTGGTTTGAAGGTGTCTAGTTTTGCTCAGAGAAGCTGTAGGGTCTCGAACTCAACAAAATTTTGGCACACAGACGTTTGCTCCCCTGAAACCTTCCACTGGTCCCAGTCAAAAGTGCCATTGCAATCATGATTAATGTTATTTGCCTGACAAACTGAGCAACTACTGGAAATGTGAATGTGCTTCTTTGATTTAAAACAGAGAAGACAGGGTGACAGCAAGAATTAATGACCTGTGGGTTTTGGACATTATTTGTTTATGAAAATCAAAATTTTTGACCATGAACTCCATAGAGCTGAGTGACGGTTTGTTTTGAGAAAGTGAAAAGGAACAGAGAAGACTGACCAAAATATTGGGTCAGGTATCAGATTAATATCACAGGGGCTTGAAAACCTATTCGTTATCAGGTTCATGTGCCTCACCACGAGAGGATGAAAGTTAATCTCGAATCCCTGCAGTTTTACACAAAGGCTAATCTTCATCCCAATATCACATATATTGTTTCAAACCATATGGCTGAATGATCTCATACATATTTCACAGCTTCAGTTCAGCATAATTGGTTCATTACACTTAAACATTACACTGCTGGAATGATGTTTTCACCTTAATCACAAATATGTTTAGAGTGACGACCGCACAAAACTGTGGCACATCGGAGAGTGTTGCAGCACTTTGTTTTAACGTCAGCTTAACTGTCAGTTCGTTGTCGTTTTATCTCAAACTTTAAGATTATTTTCCCACATGTTTATCTATGGAGACTATGAACATCAGTTTAAATGATGGACATGAATTTATTTAGATTGACTTTTTTTATAACATCCCCAATGAACCCCTTCCACCAACCCTCTTTTGATTTACACAAAAGAAGGGAACATTTTATTGTAAAGTTGTATCTAGTTGGCAGTGATATTTTAGGTTTATTCATATACTATCATTGTATTTGTTAATTTTGAAAGAGCTTATGTTTTTTATTTTAATTTAAGTTTAAGTAATTATATTATGTGCTTGTAATTTTTTAATATTCTACAACGTATATACCTTTGATTAATTTTTATTTCAGTTAGTTGCCAAGAAATATTTCAAATTTTTGTTTGAGTTTTTTTTTCCAACTAAATTTTTTATTTTTTTTATTTTATTTCAGCTTTCTTTCAAATGATTTTAAAATAGTTTTAGATTTAGTTAACAATAACACCAATGAACAAATAAATAACATACTATACTATTAGGGGGGGAAACAGACAGTGTGTCTGTTAGTCAACTTTACAATTGTGTCAAATGTTAGCTTATACACTCCATTTTGTTCAATCTTTGTGGATCTAGAAGTAAATAGGGAAAGTTGTTACAACTCCATATTAGCTTGTGATCAAAATAAGATCTTATTTTTTACAATCTTTTGAGTAAACATGATCAAATTGAAGCCTGCTTATTCAAAGGATAACAGTTTGTCATTTAACAGACATTAACTGATACTTATTAAGCATTTTTTTATCTTAAAATTGTCCTGTAAATGTTTGATTTTTGAGTCTACAGCTGTTAGTGTGACCAAATATGGTGATCATGTATGATAGTGATTTCACCTTGTAGTGCATTTCTGTGGTTAGAAGGTAGTATTCACCTTGTGTTACAATGCTCTCCCCTACTAAAATATACTCAATACACACCACTGCTGGCGTAATTGGGTTAGGAACAGAGAGAGAGAGTTGTGGGTGTGTCTTGCAGTCAGTCTCTGATTACTCGATTGCCCTGGAGCACACCTATCCCTCCTACACCAATGAGACCCTCTAAGTACTGATCATGAGCAGCTGGTGTAGAGAGGGAGGTTTATAGACATTATCAGGCTGGCTGGCATTTTCTTTTTTGCGTCTCCGTCTGTTTTCTTGCAAAACAACCACAAGTTTGGCATTTCCACTCATTTTAAATCCTTTTTGAATCAGCAGGCTCAGATCCTAGTGCATAGTTTTGCTGCCCAACTCATTTAAAACACATTTTGTAGGTTTCTGAGTTTTGGCATCCTGCCGTAGAGCCCCGGTCCTGTGTGTCACCTGCTGTAGGGCAGTTCTTAACACTGCAGCATCTGTGCACAGTGGCCTCCTGCCTTCCAGCCCCACAGGCCTGCGGGCTGATGGATCCTGTGTGTGTGTTAATGATGAGGCCGGCATCGTAGGGATACCAGGGGCCACTGCAGCTACAGCTGGAGGACTGTAATAGAGGTCTTATCTGGGGTCAGTCCAGCACAGGTGACCATTGTCACAGGTGACAATGAGGAGACAGTTCACTGGCTTGTCCACATGCATTTTGATCAGGAACTCCACTGTCCCCTCAATAAATCAGATAATAATCTTAAAGGGATAGTTCACCCAAAAATGACAATTCTTTCATCATTTACTCACCCTAAAGTTAGTTGTGTTCTTCTGCTGAACACAAAAGAAAATATTTTGAAGAATGGGGGTAACCAAGTTGAAAGTTCTCAGTTCTCGTACATGCGTTGTGGCGCTCTGGTGAACTCACGTCAGAGGCCCACACGGAAGAAAATGAATAGTTGAATAAAGTCGTTATTTTTGCGTCGTGGCACTCTCGTGAACTCACGTCAGAGGCTCACACGGAAGAAAATGAATAGTTTAATAAAGTCGTTATTTTTGCGTCGTGGCACTCTCGTGAACTGACGTCAGAGGCCCACATGGAAGAAAATGAATAGTTGAATAAAGACATTATTTTTGCGTCGTGGCACTCTAGTGAACTCACGTCAGAGGCCCACACAGAAGAAAATGAATAGTTGAATAAAGTCATTATTTTTGCGTCGTGGCGCTCTCATGAACTGACGTCAGAGGCCCACACGGAAGAAAATGAATAGTTGAATAAAGCCGTTATTTTTGCGTCGTGGCACTCTCGTGAACTCACGTCAGAGTCCCACACAGAAGAAAATGAATAGTTGAATAAAGTAGTTATTTTTGCGTCGTGGCGCTCTCGTGAACTGACGTCAGAGGCCCACATGGAAGAAAATGAATAGTTGAATAAAGACATTATTTTTGCGTCGTGGCACTCTAGTGAACTCACGTCAGAGGCCCACACAGAAGAAAATGAATAGTTGAATAAAGTCATTATTTTTGCGTCGTGGCGCTCTCATGAACTGACGTCAGAGGCCCACACGGAAGAAAATGAATAGTTGAATAAAGTCATTATTTTTGCGTCGTGGCGCTCTCATGAACTCACGTCAGAGGCCCACACGGAAGAAAATGAATAGTTGAATAAAGTCGTTATTTTTGCGTCGTGGCACTCTCGTGAACTCACGTCAGAGTCCCACACAGAAGAAAATGAATAGTTGAATAAAGTAGTTATTTTTGCGTCGTGGCACTCTCGTGAACTCACATCAGAGGCCCACATGGAAGAAAACGGATAGTTGAATAAAGTCATTATTTTTGCGTTGTGGTGCACTCATGAACTGACGTCAGAGGCCCACACGGAAGAAAATGAATAGTTGAATAAAGTCGTTATTTTTGTTGTTGTCTTGTCGCTTGATAAACTTAAGATTGAGCCAGTGTAGTCACTTGGACTATTTTAACAATGTCTTTAATAACTTTCTGGGCCGGCAGATGCAATTGCCAAGCAGACTATGAAGGAGTGAGTCAGCTCTCAGATTTCATCAAAAATATCTTAATTTGTGTTCCAAAGATGAACAAAAGTCTTACGGGGTTGGAACAACATGGGGGTGAGTAGTTACTGACAGAATTTTCATTTTTGGGTGAAATAACCCTTTAAAAAAAATGGATTGATTATAAAATCGGATTGACAATTTCAATTCAGACATAGAATTGGAATTTAAAACCATTCTTGAATTCTGAATGTATGTTCTAATTTAGAATTATATATTAGGCCTATTTATTATTTTTTTTATAATTTATGAAAGAATAATTGTAATGCATAAATAATCAATCATGTATTTACCTAATTTGGCAATACAAATGTTTATTTAATTAACATACAATATATACTAATGGAATTTATACTAATAAAAAAAAAAACTTCTTTAAAATAGTATCTTTAGAGAAACTAAAGGGAAAAACAATATTAAGATGAAGGTTCCAGCACAAAAGAACAATGGTGGTTCGTTCATGACAATTAATTTTGTAAATATATTAAATTTTATCCTAGCATATTTCCCATACTATCACTTTTGAAGTCTGATTTATATGATGACCTGTAAATATGATTGGTGATTTAACATGTCAGTCACAATGTAGTTTGCCTGTTATATCTGAATAAACAGTTATAACCCAAACCAAGGTACAATATGCACGAAATGTAATACTGATCAAAACTTTGACTTATGAAACTAGCAGTCTTTGTCTGAAAGTGCACAATAATAATTCAGAGTATTCTGAGCGAAATAGCACAGAATTACTGTTATTCTGTACCAGTGAGTACCGGCCCACTTATGACCCAACACTGCTTATGACCCTCTCAGCGCAGGAAGCTCATGCTGACATCGTTGTGTGAGGTATGTTTTGGGATTCTGATTTGTTGGCTTGAACAGGCTTTCCTTCAAAGACCTCAACATGACCTCTCTTGACCCCAGCGTGGCCCCCAGGGGTGCTATCATGGCAGAATTTCAATCAGCAAAGCATGTAGAAGTCTGAAGGACAGTGCAGTGTTTTTGTGTGTAAGTGATACCTACAACCCACATCTCTCAGCAGTATCCCACAGGCCATTAGTGTTGTTTTGAACCCCATGCCCAAAACGTGATAATAGACAGGTTAGTGAAGGCTAGAACAGGCGCTTCTGTCAGGTGAATTAATGAACACTGTTCCTTTGGACACAGGGGATGACATGTCTGAACTGGAAGACATATTTAGATACTGCGACAATGAAGCTGTGCCTTTGCAGTGATGATAACTAGAAGTCATATTATATTGGTTCCATATAAACACTGGCACTGAAGGCATCAGTCTGTCTAGGAGTGAACATGTCATGTATTGCCTTAAGACTGAGACAGAACTCAAGTGAGGCTGTCCGTGTTTCCCTGCTCTCACCGTTCTTATCTCAGTCTCTTTTTAATTATTTCAAAGAATTAGGCTGGACGGACTTCATTTAAAACTTTGCTTCAATTTAAATGGATTTAGGTTTTACTGATGCAAACATTACAGTCTGGCAAAGTACTTAACTCATTGCATTTGTGTCTTTTTATCTAAAAATACAGGGAATGACTCATGGACCAAACTTAATAATTTACATACATTTATAAATTTCAAGATGAAAGTTGGTGGAATGAAAAATTATTGATTCATTTGTAAACCATCAAGTATTAATCTGGACTTCGTCCTTATGATAATAACCATCATTGGACATCGTGCCACTGTCTTTTTCATGCACTAGTGGATTGGTGGAAAGATCAGAATCTTTGCTAGAATAGAGACAGAGAGAAGCATTTAGTGGCGGATCTGCCATGCACTGAATACACTCATCGATATGTCATTACACAATGGCGGGGCAGAATGTGGTTTAATAAAGAGTTCTTGCGATCCGATTGGTTCGTAATAGCATAGGATTTACTTAGCATTGTGCTCTGTATACTGAACAGGTATTTTGACACCAGCTTGCTATGCTAGATTATTAACTGTCAAATGCAGTGTGTATTGTGACTGTGTGTGAGTGTGTCAAGGGAGAGATGTCATTTTGCTTTCTAAAGCTTCACCACCAGAATATGAATAATGTCTTCAAAAGTACTGTCACTATACCTGACCTAAGTACATTTTTGAACCATGCTTTAGAAAGTGGTTTATATTGTATGATATTACACTAAACCAAGTAAATACAATTATTACTGGTAATCATTTTCTCACCAAGTATTTTGGCTCAAATGCAAATTATCTGTGTTGTGCTCATTACGGGTGTCCACTAAGAACCATTGTGTGTTTTCTTGGCTTGAAGTCAATTTGGATATGTGGTGCTTTCCCTCAGAAATTGCTGAGGTTTAATAAGGAATTAATAGGTGGGATAAGCTACCTCTTTTGTGGAAAAAGCAATTCTGAACACAAAAGAGCGAAAGTAATGTGGCTTTTTGAAGATAAGAAAACAGGCACAGGTTACAGATTCATGTTCATGTGTAAAATCACACTTTCTACTAATTTTGACAAGAAGTGGATGTGATTTTTGCTCTGGTTCTCTCAGTGAAGAATATTCAAAATCTCATGCAAGTATCTCAGCAGAGCTTTGTAGACCTAATGAGCTTTAGCACTCTTTCCCAGTAGGCTACAGTTATATTTTTAGTCAGAGAAACAGAGGAAACTTAAAAAGTTGCTTTATTTTATGATAGTCCGGTATAAAGAGACGAGACGTAGGCTACTGGTAGATCAAATAAAAACATGATTGTGATAGCCTTTATGATGTGTCTGATTTCTTCAAGCGTTCATATTTACCATGTTTACTTAATGGTTAGCGTGCATAGTCTTTTGCATCGCGTATAAATATTTCTACCTTATACGGTGATCAGAATCCACATCGGATCACAAACAGAAGGCATTCAAGCATTAAAGTGAGTTTTGAGGTAAATTATTTTAAAAGTCTTTTAATGCTGATGTTAGCTGGTATATTGGTGCGTTCAAGACATCTCGTAAAGATCGTATTTACGACTTGAATGCACATGAATGCCACCACAATGTCATAAACGAGTGGGAAGTCCGGGATTTTCTTTAAGGCCCGATCTTTACGAGTTGTGGACGTGTCAGTGAGAAAACAATACCGAAAGGTATTTAGCAGCGATATTGTCAGGCTTTTTTATTTACAGCACATTAAGCAAATTGCCTGCACAGAATATGATGGCATTATAATATAACAATGTAATATGTAACGATAAAGTTTGCAGTGCCTTCTTAAATTAATTAAAAACATAAAAAAGCAAAGCTCACCTGATGCACATTTCTCTGTTCTTCATTTTCCAGAACTAGAGTTTAAGAACCTTGCTGTATTTTTGTGTAATATTAAGAGAAAGTACACTCTAAAAAAATATGGTTCTTTATATATAATATATATATATATATATATATATATATATATATATATATATATATAGGCGGGACTAAAGAACCTTAAACTCGAACACAAACAACCATATATATATATATATATATATATATATATATATATATATATGGTTGTTTGTGTTCGAGTTTAAGGTTCTTTAGTCCCGCCTTTTTGTTTTTCAAATCTGTAAGGGAACGCGGGGCACAACCTAACGTAGGGTTAAATGTAACACGGACCTTTTACATACTTAGTCAGGATCAAGCAGGTTGTGTTTCCGCTCTTTTTCTCTCGCTGCCAGAAGACGGTCTCCCGCGGATTTGTGGAAAGTTTTGATAAGATTTCGTAAAGATTCTGGACAAAGAGTGTTTTGACATCATCAGGGGCGTCATGCAAGCCAAAATTCTGGGGGGGCACAATCTGAGACGTTGCAATTGTTTTCTGACGGGTGATATGGATCATGTTAGGAGGGGTCAGGGGGTTTCTCCCCCTGAAAAATTTTAAATTCTGGCTGCTAAACATACCATTTCAATGCAATTTGGGAGGGACAGAAATACCTTAACGGAGCTAGCAGCAACATTCCCATATCTGAAGACTAAGTTAAAGTATCTATTTTGTAAGTTTATGTAAAAGACAGGTTGATGAAAGAACTGTAAGCTCAAATTCAAAAGCTTTTGAAGTCTACTTCATTAAAGCATGTTCACACACACACTTACTGTACACTTAGGCCTACTACACATGATTTTAAAAACAGTACCATTGCAGTTTTTATGTTATGATTTTAAATTGGTATGTGACCTAAGAACGATCTTACATTAAAAGTACATAAAGGTGCTGAGGTCTGACTTTGTGGTGCTCTGAAATTAAGTTATTTTAATATTAATATATGATGAAGGACTTTGAAAGAAGTTTGACAGATTTCAGTGCTGAATAAGGTTAACACTACCCTGTTTATTTGAAAATGGTTAATATTTGACAGACATGTAAAAAAGTAATCAAATCAAATGTAATATGTAACATTACTTTAGTAAAATCATTGAAATACTGTAGTTACACTGCTCATTATTATATTTAAAATAAGGAACTTGTAAAAAGTAATTTATGAGCAGATCCGTGAAGAACCGTGAATAACAGTCTATGGGAGAAACATCAAGTCGATGCCTTGATAACGTTAAGTTGGATTTTGCAGTTAGCCTACAACAAATTTTACACCCTCGTTTCTATGAAACTGAAAACAATTGAACCAGCTGGAGACTTTGACACAAGACAAAACAGAACAGATGTTTCAAAACCGATCAGATAACGTTACTATGTCTTATTGGCTTTGTATGGCAGGCAGTAACGTTAGCCAACTAGTTTACGGTTAGACTAGGCTAGCTATCGATAACGTTACACTGACTCAACTTAAGTTAATGCTCTGAATTCGCAGCTAATATCAAATCCATAACTTTTTGATCAAGTTAAAATTTCCAGGTCAACCACAAATAATCCCACTACCTTTTAATATCATCCGATAACTAATTCAATGCCGATTTGTTGCTTTGCCCACTTACCACTTCAAGACCATCTGTAAAACATTGCCAGCTCAACGTGCGAGACGAGGGAGTTGCTTGAACATCCACAGCAAAGATTCTAGACACCATATTAGGAAAAAGGGGCGAGCTGATGCTGACCGATTTATTACACATCCAGAAGAATACATTTGAGTCGTTATAGGCTCTGGAAATTATGGAGCATAATAGGAATAAAGTTGTGACAAAAAAATTATCAGGGAGGAAAAATCTGAGGGGGCACGTGCCCCCTCACTTTGAATGGGCATGACGCCACTGGACATCATGCAAGTATATATTTTCATCATACATTTTTTTTGGTTTCTGAGTTGGGTGTGTACGTCACCAAATCTACCATTATATTATCTTAATCACTGTCCTATTGGCTAAAACATTGCACTATTTTGAAACATATCGGCAACTCCTAGCAACTGTTAGCTAGGCTTAACATATTTTTTACACAGCGGGGTTAGTTGTACAGTGTTACAACTAAGCCGCCAAGTGAGCAACGATAATGAAAGGAAAACAGGGAGCCACACTTTTCAGGTTTGAGTATTTTATTTATATATTTATTTTGCCACATTTAACTTGGTTGGACTTTGACAAACAATGTTGGAATTTAAATGTCAAAGTATGCTTTGAATATTTGATGATTTTATTTATTTATTTATTGCAAAACTGTGCAGCTCTTTCCTATCTCTATACATGATATTGATCCATAAAAGAAGGATGATTGGATGAGAGATGGATTTATGGATATATATCTATACAGATCTACAAACAATATCAAACTATACAGATAAAATAGTACTGAGTTGTGTGTTACACACAAGTGTTACAACTAACCCCTTTGTCTGTTACAATTAACCCCGCATATGGAGTCAGTTGTAACATTTGCACTTCTGTCACTTTCAGTTCAACTGTACGAAAATGGAAACAACTGTTGTTAAAGCTGTCATTTTTGTTACAATCTGCCATGTTAATAAAAAATCAAAGTACCTAATTGACACAACATGGTGTTTTTTTTTTATTTTTATTTTTTTATATAAAACCCAAATAGAGGCAACAAGATATAAGACCAGGCAGAAAGAGTACTAAAAAACAATATTAATAAATAATTTATGAAAAATAATAGTAATACTGATAATATAAAGCTACTAATATACTAATATTAATGAAAATAAATATTGTTGAAAAGGTTATTTAAAGCATTTTTAGTTATTTTTAGGTCCTAAAGCACTTTCAAAGCATGGTTCTTTATGGAAAGGTTCCTTATAAAAAAGGGTTATATTTAGCTCCAAAAAGGGTTTTGCTATTGTTACAAGCCGAAGAACCCTAATTTGGTACTGTTTAGAACCATTTTTCTTAAGAGTGTACACCGCCATCTTGCTCTGACAAAAGTGACTTAAACACACCTGCAGTCGTAAACACGACTTCCCACCTCGTAAGTACGAACTTCCCAGGAGGACTTGAACGCACCATATGAAGTCATCCATCGCGGGTATTGAAAGAAACATTCCTGTTCTTTTTTAAAAAGCTATTGGGTGCATTATGTGGTTTTAAACTATAAACCATTAATGCCAGAGCGCAATTCAATCCTTGTTTGATACAAACCAAACTAAACAAAATAGTAATGGGAATAATGTACTATATAAAGTACTTTAGTGAACATAGTGAACTTAAAATTACACTCAGATTTTTAAAGAAAAGTTAACAAAAAAGAAAAACACCACAAGTGAAAGAAACAGGGGGGTGCTTCCAGCTCTGAGTTTTATTTTGAGCTACTGCACCATTCGTTTCTTCTTCCACATGTCACTAGAGTCCTCCAAACCCTAAGTGCCCTAGCTGTGAAATAACTTGACTGGTTAAAAGGGGAAGAAAAGGTTTACATTGGATCCCCAGTCTCTGCTTTGTAGACTGTCACCAGTTTAGTCAAATGGGTCGACATATTTTAGCTGTGAGCTTTTGGGACAGTTTTTAGAGATAAGTACTTGGATATAAATTGTGTGTCTGGGTTTTGTGTAAAGCATGTTGAATTTGTCCGTGAAATGACTGTTATGGTTTGTTATTCGTGAATAGATCAGTCTGGCATGTGCTTATCTCAAGCCAACAACTTCCCTCACTTTTCATGAATATACATCAGGCCAGAAACCTGGACACACAAACACCTCCACCAGTATGTAAAGTCTGTCCTGCGATTTCCATCAGTCATTCCACATTGGGTAAAGGCCATGAAATGAAGCAGTTGGCCTTCCTACTTAAATAAATAATCTCTTCAAATTAAACAATAGGAAGCTGAGGTCATGTAACATCAGAGAAAGTAAATAAACTCATACCTGCTGCTGCTCTGAATGTTTAGGAGTGAACTTCATGAATCCACCCACTCATTCAGACGACTGCAGGAGACCCGTATTTCGTGAAATGTAATTACTGGAAACACTAGTTTAATCTAACGCAGAATTCAAAATAATAGTACAGAAATGGCAAGCTCCACATAAGGTGAATGAATGGATATTGCAAAATATTAATGAAAAAAAAAAGACCTGCATTTGCAGTGTATGAAAATTTGGAGCAATATCACATCCTGGATAATTATGTACCCTTACAGCATGAATGGGACACATATTTTTTATCACGTTTAAATTTATCACGTCCATTTTTATCCCAATTTTATTACATTTCTTTTCATATTCACACAGTTCTTTCCACAGTATAGTTAGATAACAAAATATATATATGTAACATTTTTAATATTTATACACAAATCATACACTTGCTTAACAATATATATATATATATATATATATATATATATATATATACTGTATATATATACACACACACACACACACACACACACACACACACACACACACATACATACATATACTGTACTGTATGTACACACACACACACATATATATATATATATATATATATATATATATATATACTTGCTTAAAAACTTATTAATACTAATAAAATAAAACATTTGTTAAGCAAGCACATAACTTGAGCTCTAAATTTTTGTAGAGTGCTTTATGAGATGCATACAAAGCAGCCAAGAGACTTCGATCATCGTGTAGACTCCACATCTTTGAGTTTACATCTACTCCATCTGTTTGCTTTCATTTTCTACCAGAGCTTAGCAAAGCAGGATTTTTCCTGTGCTTTTAGTTCAGCTAGTTACTGTCAAAGGACAAATCATACAGGCCCACCTAGAATGCTTTCATAATCTTTCCAAATGTTTAAAAATTTTCAAGTCAAGGCATTTATCTTGCACAGGCTGGTCACCGAATAAATCACCATGTGCAAGTCTGATTTGCATTACTCAAAAAATATGTTTATACAGCCCTTAAACAAAGCCATATAAAGTTTGTGATCTCGCTGAGTTTGAACTCCAGCAACTTGTCATTATCCAGTTTATTCGATTAAAACGGCAGAGATCCATTACCTTAAGAGCAGAGGTCACAGTTGACTTAAAAGTGGATCAATGTACTGAATTTAGTCAACATTCTAGGCCAATGAATTTTGGGTTGAAGAATGAAGGAATAATATCTTTGTGCAGTACAGTTTAGTGCTTGTTTCATTAAATGTCTAGAAAAAGATTAATGGTACAAAGCACGATTGAGCTGATTGTCAAGTGATTTTCTATAATCTTAAAAGGCTTACATATAGACTGCTACCAATGGGAGTGTAGATCAAACGTCCACAAGTCCCTGTAGAGGCAGGTGGAGTTTGAGTCAAGTCTTTTAAGTCTAGTTTCACTTCTTCAGGTCTTAGACTTTTATCAATTTAGTTCACATATAAAAAGTGTTCAGTACTAGTTGTCTATATGCTATGAGTTGTTTGGTATTTCATTTGTTATTTAATAATTTTTAATTTAATATTACTCAATACTTGTACTTGTAGGCGTACACAGTAAATGTACAATTACACTTTAACAAGCACACCATAAAATAAAATGTAACCAGTTGTTTTTTAAATCTTGTCTTGGGACATGTGCACAGTTTAGCCTAATCCCAGACTAAAATGCGCGTTTGAGCTGTCTTAATTGAAAGCAACTTGCACTGACATATCTTAAACAGTGCTATTGTTTAGCAATGTTTTTTTTTTCTTTTCCAAAGGGAAGTTTAAAAAATCTACTAAATGTCCTAATTGAACTAAGACCTAACCCTGGCTTAATATAAGCCCTGCCTTTTGATACCGGGCCCTAATAACATACATTTTGTTTTATTGACTTAACTTAAAATGTTTTATTTCTTGGGATGCTTGATAATGGTAACATATCAGTTATCAGCAGATATTAAAGGTTTGTTGTTGTTGTTGTTTTAATTTATCATAATTGTATATTAAATTGTTCATGCATATTTCCCATTGTATTATACATTTAGATTACCTTTGCATCATTTAACACTCACTCAGCTAATCTTTAAGAAAACAAATAATTTAATTACACTGTCAAATCTAAAATGACTAGTCATTTTTATAGCTTATAGTGTTGTTACGCCTAAATTAAATTCACAAAAAAAGCATAAACTGTATACACTGTATCAGACATTTTTATAAAGAAGCATTTTGTAAAGAATTAAAGGCATTTGGACACCATTTATGTAATAATTATGTAAAAAATGATCAAATATTAAACGTTGCCAAATACTTTATGTAAATATGAGTTTAAGACTTAGGTTTCCATCTCTTTTCCACCACGGAAAAGAAAAATGTAAAAGAAAATTGTGATTTTTTATCTCGCAATTCTGACTTTTTTTCTCACAATTATGTGATATTAAGTCGCAATTGCGAGTTATAATGTCAGAATTGCAAGATATAAAGTCGCAATTGCGAGTTATAAAATCAGAATTGCGAGATATAAACGTTTTATCACAATTATGAATATATATCTTGCAATCCTGACTTTTCTCAGAATTGTGATATAAACCCACAAATGCGTTATAAAGTCAGAATTGCAAGATATAAACTCGCAATTTTGAGAAAAAAGTCAGAATTGCGAGTTTATATCTCGCAATTGTGACTTTATAACATGCAATTGTGACTTTATAGCTCACAATTCTGACTTTATATCACCAAATATGACTTTATATCATGCAATCCTGAGAAAAAAAGTAAGAAATTTGTGAGATAAAAATTAGCAATTTCCTTTTTTCCAATGCGGAAACAAGCTTACATGGAATTGCAAGTTTATATCTGTAACGATCACCAGTGAGAGTGGATGGATAACCATCAAAGGGCACTCCAACCCGGACAATCACCACACATCCAAAAACTACATACCCCATATTCCTTTGCCCAAACTAATTGGTTACTGATTGCCATATCAAATTCCTGTGTGTCTGCTGATGCATTTGGCGAATAAAGTGATTCTGATTCTGATAATCAGCCATGATCACATTCATCTGTATGTCACCTTGTTTAGCTCACCCCATATAAGCCTAGTTTTCACATTCATTCCCTGCAAAGTCTTGTTTAGTGTTAGTTGTTTACACTGCATCTCTGAGTGTTTTCCTGGTCTTATGTCGCTTGGTTTTGGATTTCTTGCCTGTCTCTGGATTACCCTTTTGCCTGTGTTCCCTGCCTGTCTGCTTGTTTGATTGGACAGCCTGGCTGTTGACCTTGCCTGAACTTTGGATTACGTGTTTGGATTGTCCCTATTAAATAAACTGCATTTGGATCCTCAACCTTCGTGTCTCAGAGCAGTACGTGACAATAACTCACAACACTGACTTTATAACTTGCAATTGTATGTTATAAAGTCAGAATTTCAAGAAATAAACTTGCAATTCTGACTTTTTACGATGTAAACTCACAATTGCGAGAGAGAAAAAAAAAGTCAGAATTGTGAGACATAGACTGCGTTTACACTTGGCATTAACATGCGATCAAGCAGATCGGATCATTAGCCAATCAGGACATGGCGCGTTTACATTTGTTCACATTAAGTAGCCTCTGTATCTGGATAACCGATAGGATTTCTGTTTCCTGCTTAATATTTAAATTACAGTAGGTCTGTGGCACGACACCAGATTAAGAGTAAAGATGATACCAATTAAACAATGTACCAATTGCTTTCACTCACTCACTTTACTTTCCTGTGACCTGTGCAAGTTTTTTGAATGAAGGAATACTTCCAGAGTTAATAATACAAAAATAACTGGGTTGATCATGTTAAACAAGTCACATCATCGATCATCTGGGTTTAAGGTTATAACGTGCAATGACTATATTGACAGAAATGGGAGATTGATAAACATGCTGAAACAATAAAAACATTCAACATTTAAAACATTAAAAAATTCCGATTCCGATTATTCCTCTGGCAAAGCAGCGTGCAGCTCTTCATTAAGATCTCATGACTGACTGTGATTGTAGGCTATAGGCTACAGGCGATCGCCTCGTTCAGATAATGTTGCACAATTTAAATTAAAAATGACACACATAGTTTCATGTAAGTCTAAATAAACTGTTTTAAAGATTGAAGTTTATTGTAAGGTTCAAATAAGTTTAATTTCTTGTCCAAACTGCGTCTGGCCATTATTTTCTGACAGCCACGCGGGGAGACTGGGCGGGGATTTATATGACGTCCACCTGTGAATGCAGACACAATGGCTGGATTGCGTTTACATTACACTGAGATCCGATCACAATGCGTCCTCGACTACCTCTCACAATTGTGAGTCTTTTCAATGCCTATGTGGACAACATCCGGATACAGGTCGCATGTTAATGCAAAGTGTAAACGCAGCCATAAAGTCGCATTTACTTTTTTTTTTTTTATTCAGTGGCGGAAACAATCTTCCATAGTGATCTGACACCTGATTGAATAGGAATGTCTATTAGCAATCAACAGCACAGAGACCAACTTCCAGGTGTTTAATCGCTATACCGGTGAAAATGCTCCATTGTTGTTCTGATCCACCATTGGGGAGGCTCATAATTTAGCAAAAAGGTCTCAGTCGCCTGTTCCCATGAATCTGTCTGATCACTCATAATGATCAAAAGACTGTGAAGTAAAATTGCATGGATTTGATTGGACTCTCTAAATATCTTACATGAGCTGAACCCAAATCTGTCATTTTTGGGGGGAACAATTTGATCAGTAGTCCAGAAAGTATTTCAATTTCTTTTAAAGAGCATTTCTCTCTGCAGTAGTGATGCTGAATCATACACTTTGATTGTGTTATCTGTGCAATTTGTAATCTAGCCAATGTGATTATATAACAATGTCCGCCAATCTGAGATGATGTCATTTGTCTGTGCCATAGCAACGGTTCGGTTCTGTAGGGTTCAATGAGGTTTTACTGGCCGCAGGATTGCGTGATGGGACTTGAGTGTATTTGTACAGAATATTTCTAATCTTCCATTGTCTTTCAGACTCCAGCACTGACCCACAATGCGAGTCTCCATATTTTATAAGACTAATGGACTCCAGCAGCAAGCAAACATCTTTCAGCTCATCCACCCCACTTTCTTCTTGTTTTATTTACAGCTGTGTGTGACCTCTTAATGATAGCCATTGTTTTACGTGGCAATCTGCAGGATAGCGTGCAATAACACTGGCTTTTTGAATCCACCAGCAAAGAGCTTTCTTTCCCTATTCTTTCTGATTCAGCTTTTCCACAAGCCCAGGCTTAACCACACATGGCTCACGGCCACGGGGCTTCTCGTGCCTTTCCAAAACACACACACACACAACCCAAAATGTCAGAGGGATGTGGACCCAAGCGCATATAACACCCCCCCCCCCCCCCCCCAAAGAAAAGGGTGAGCCAATCCTGGATGCCCATAATTCCAGAATGCAGCCTTATTGCTTTGGGATGGGTGATCCCAACATGAGTCTCACAGGTCTGAGCTGTTTTGGTGTCGATCTAGTAGGATTTTATAATGTAACTCTAAGGTGTTGGACAATAAACAGCTGTCAAACCCATGAAATAAAGCTGCAACATGCAGGCTTCTGCTTTAAAGTGTCTAGTGTTTTGAGAGAAAAGAGCTATGAAGAAAAGAAAAGCAGGCTTTTAACTCGCAGATCTTCTGTTTTGACTCTTTCAGCTGTATGAGCTTGCCTTCTGAGACCTTTAAACAGGAACGTAGGCTCTGCTTTTAATTTCACCCGCGTAACCTCAACGACTTTCTTGCAGCTTAAAGATGGCAGAATGCTAATTTAACTTTCCCTCTCAGTCCTCTGAAACATTTCTTATCCTTTCTGTTCTTCACAGATGCTTTTAAAAAGCATCTTCTAAACCTTCTAAGGCATCATTGTTCTATTTCTCTCCCACTCAATCTGTCTTCTGTGTGGTTTTGATATGTTTCTCTCTTCTCCCACCAAACGCATTTCAAGAAGGAGGCAGGAGACACTGAGGATGGCCTTGGATGCGGAGTCTTTGTAGTGCGTCCAAGGGCCTCTTTTCCTCATCGGGGATTCGGCATCAGTGTGGGCTGCCCTTGCTTTCCTCATCTGTCTTTCTCTCCTTTAACCCTTCAAGCTGGGGTTCAGTGGCTCCAAAGGACCCAGCACTTCACCCGGCCCGGCAATCGATCGCCATCACGCAGGACGGAGCGGGGGTTCAGCTCTCTCAGGTAAGCAGAGGGTTTAAAGAGCTTGTGTCGGAGAAACGAAAAGTGAGAAGGTCATCAAAGACCTGTTGTCTAGTCTGGAAAGGCATGATATCTTGATTGCAAAATCTCAAAGCTGAGAGAGAGAGAGAGAGAGAGAGAGAGAGAGAGAGAGAGAGAGAGAGAGAGAGAGAGAGAGAGAGAGAGAGAGAGAGAAGAGAGAGTCTAGGTAAGAGAATATGTCATGAAAAAATGTAGGTAAGTATTACTCGAAAAAGTTGAATAAACAAAGATTATTGGAGTACTTTTTTACTAGACAATAGTATTTCAGTCCATCTACTTAAAAATTTCACATTTAATAGAGTATATGTCGAACATCGCATGACCAAACCATATGAACTGACGCCGGTCTCTATGGACTTTTAAGGTAATCACCTAGTTCACTTTGTTATTGGCGTTTTATTCTATTTAAATATCTAAACATTAGTGTGAAGAAGAAAATGGAAAAAAAAACTTTTAGGTGTCAATCTGCATATGCGAGGGACATTGCTCATCTTTGCGTGCTCCTTTTAAGTTATCTTGAGTAAAACAGCTATTTTTTTCACTTAGCACATACAAAATAACTGAAGCGATGCGATCTGTTTTACAGAATATGGAAGTTAAGTTGCACATAACCCCAATTCAATGTGTTACTTGCTGTTTCTCTGTGAAATTTACTAGCAATTTCTGAATGAAACAATTTTTGTTGCTGTGTTTTTTTTTTTCCCCTTACAAGGTTTATTTATCTCTTTTATATTCACATTGATCAGTGGATTTTATGGGTTTAGACTTATTTTTTCTTCTTCTAGAAATCTTTCACCTTAATTGCAACAGTTGCATCAGTGCAATATACTAACACACTGAGCAGCACAGGTTTAGGCTCTGATCTTGGCCCTGTTTACACCTGGTATTAAGATGCATTTTGGTAGATTGGATCACAAGTAGACGAGTGAGACACATCCCCGTTTACACCTGGGTCCTCATGTACAAAGACTTGCGTTGAATTCATACTAAAACATTGCGTAGGGACAAAGCTGTAAATGTGCGTACGCACAAAAAAAAACAGATGTATGAATCTCTGCGTACGAAGGATCCCACGCATATTCTCTTTGTACATCCCAATTAACGTAAAAATGAGCGCACATGCACGAGCACAACGCCCCACCCAGTCTCCTCCCTTAATTAAATACATTTAAATATGGTAATGAGTCCACTTTGGCAAAAGAAAGGAGTAAGAAAATGGCTAAAGCAAGCGGCAAGAAGCGAAACTTTACAGAAATTGAATCGGAGGTGCTACTATCGGAGGTAGAAACGAGAAAAAAAAATATTTGGAACTTTGTCCTCCGGAATTAATAACAAAAGGAAAAAATATGAGTGGGAGAGTTTGGCTGATGCCGTCAATGCGGTGGGATCTGAAAGTCGCACTGTAAATGACCTTAAAAAAATGGTCTGATATAAAGGTGGACGTTAAATGGAGAACTGCTGCGCACCGACAAAGTGTGGGCAGAACAAGCAGTGGTAAAGGGGTCAGAGAATTGCCTCAATTATGGGTGACACTTTACTCGCTGGAGTAGTATCCGCTGCTGTGGGAGACTCGGATTTACTACAGGACTGCCACGAAGGTAACCAATATTATCTGCACATTTATTGAATGGAAATGTTTCCGATTCACATATGCAAATTCTTCTTCAGATGGCGCCTTTATAGCAATGCGTGTGCAGTCGATCGCTCCGATTACATTAGGAAAACCAGCTATCGCTGCAAATTGCGTTTTAATGTTTGGCTGGTCAACTGCATTATACTGGAATATCATATGCTTTTATATGTTCTTACTTAATTGCATAATTGATAGAATATTCCCATAAGGCTTGTGTGACAATATATGTAAATTATTTTATAAATTGCAAATTAATAGCAATGCATCCCACAGGTGGTAGTGCGATAGACTTGTAGAACAATTCGTTGTGTAATGTTTGCAACTTAACTTCATTGCCTGTAAGAGTCGCCAACGAACAAAAACTATGAGAAATGTACGTACGCCAGACATGAAATTGGCGTGGAGGAACGCACATTCTCACGTTAATTTCACTGTTAGTACATCCGACCGTGAGCGTGAAAGCTGGCGTACGCAAAGTTTTTGTGCGTACGCAAGATTGATACATGAGGCCCCTGGTGTTTTAATCCGTCACTTTTGCCCACTTTTAACCACTTCTGTCCTGATTTCTTTGAGGGGAGGGTCTATGGGTGGGTAAATGTATGTTTTTTTTTTTTCTATCTTTCAATCTAATGGACAAAATAAGCTTGCGCAATTTACATATGAACTTGCCCGAAGACTACGGTAAAAACATACAGAGAGCATCAGCTTTCATTTCTGTTACTATATAACAGACAGACAGTAATATTCATTATTATTTTACTCATCTACATGTTGCTCTAAAGCCATATGCTATTTTTTTTTTCAAAAAGGGGACATTTAAAAAAAAAAAATGTTTCTGCCGCTTTTAATGCAATGACAGTTCATAGTGACCATGTCCAAAAAGGACACTAAAAAATTGGTTCATGTGTACGTTTTCTGAAGACATAGCCTACAGTAGTTTTCTGGGACAATAAGACCACAATGTAAGTTATTATTCAATTATCTTCCTCTCTACCACTGCATCTCATTTCAAATTGGGTCTAGAATAATAATAATACATTTGAAAAAAACTACATTTATGATGCTTTTTTTTCATGTAATGACAAACTGTGACTACTTAATGACTACTGTGATTGTGATAAAAACAGCTGCATAAATATCATGTAAAAATATCCATTTTATAAGGATGCACAGATCAAAAAATCTTGACAATACGATAAGCTGAAAATTGCCATATTATGGCTGATTAATTATTCATTCCTGATATTAAAATTATTCATTATTTTATATAAATAAATTAAAGGAAATTTGGACATTCCAGCATTATAGTGCACAACATGGAAAATGCATACTAATTTTAAGATTTGCTAAAGATTGCATTTTTAAGTGCATTAAATTATAATTATTTTTAAATATTAACTTTAAGTTAGCGTTATATGACAGCAAAGGTAATCTAAATGAAAAAATAGGTGAAGAGAGCATGTACAAATAATGAAATATCCAGTTTTAGCCGATACAGATGATGAATAATAATAATCTGAAAACATATAGTATATCATGTGCCCCTAATAATTTTGTCATATAATTGTGTCAAATCTTCATTAGCAGATTTGAAATGAGTTAATAATTCCAGAATTGCAATTTTGGGGTAACCTGTCCCTTTTAACAGAGATATCATAAAAATATTCTGTACATTGAGAATATACAATGGTACAAAAGGGGAAAAAAACGTGTCCAAAAAAGACATGACTCTTCAGTTGTAAAGAAGCTACTGTGATCCTCGATGACTTTACTTGATCTGCACAATTTCCATCTGTCATTTTCCGTTAAGGAGAAAATGAAGCAGAAAAGGAGAGACAGACAGAGAGAGAAGAGATGTGTGTGTACTTGTGAAAGATGCCCAGACAAGGGCAGTAAAATGATGTTTCTTTTGTCTTTGAGTAAGTGACATGTTTATGGGCAGGCGCCGGCCCATCATAGCACATCCATCACTTAGGGGCCGAGGGGATTGAGTTTCCCCCAATTTCATGCTCTCCGTCTTTTCCCCTCACTCTCTTCTCTCTGTGACATCTTTTTATGAGTCACCCTGTTATAGGCCGTGAAGCTACCTGTCCCAACTTGATGTGCCTTTGTCCCAGAGCGGAAAAGGAAAAGAAAGAAAGATGAAAATTTTCCTCAATTGAGTTGTCGTGACAAGAAAAGTATTTCCATTCATAAAATTCATTAACGTCCAACATTTGACCTCCCTGAAGCTTGATTTTTTTGTATCATGTCAACCAAACTACCTTTGCATTTTTAGCATTTGAAATCTGCATCTTTAATCTTCTCTCTGTTAACGTCTTTTGAGTGGCATGTCCCATGGCCACTAACTGATACCATCATTACCAAATTGCGCAACCTCTTGTTGAAGTATGAAAATGTCATGGAGATTGGCTGTCTCACAGGGCACACGACACAGGAATAGAGGGCACGGTCAGAATGCCGGCAGACAGTCAGAGCGCTATCTCACTCCCTGCCACATCTGGGTCTCACATTAGCCTCTCCCGTCACATAGAAAGGTCAAGCATGAAATGCGACGAGTCTGATTATTCAGCGCACCATGGGCTCTGATCCCATCTGTACACAAGGGTCTCATACTCTCTCTTCATCTCTCTCTCTGTCTTCTTTTTCATCACACCCTGTTATTCTAGCCTATCATCTCTCCACACATCTCTTAAGAGTGGCAAATATTCTAGGCTTTGTGCTGCGTGAAACAACAAAGTGATAGTTGTCGGTTGCTGCTTTGAATGCCAGCTTGGACAAAGTTGTGTACATTCTGGACTTTGCAAAAAGAAATCTATTACTGCCTTCAGATAATTTTGTATGTGTCTGTGTGTGTGTGTGTGTGTGTGTGGGGGGGGGGGGGGGGGGGTTGGGGGGGCGGGTTGGGGGCGGGTACATATGAAATTACATATCATACAGCAGTGAGTACAAGTAGGTCTTAAGATGTGATTTAAACATCTGTACAGTAGTTGAAAAACGCAGAAAGAAAGATCGTTCCACAATCTGGGAGCCACAACTGAAAGCATTCACCTCTGCACTTAAGATGTGTGCAGAGAATCTTAAGCACAATCTGAGAGTTTGATCTTAATGATCTTGTGGAGGATTTGATGTTTAACAGATCCCTACTTCGGAGCCAAATCATGAATGGCTTTAAAAGTAAACAATATTTTGAACTTAATGTGTTGCTTAATCAGAAGCCAATGAAGAGATGCCAAGATTGGAGTTCAATGGTGCCTCTTTTTAGTATTTTTCAATAGTCTGCACAGCATTTTACAGAGACGACCGGCAGACCCCTGCATGAAAATCATTACAATAATCCAGTTGCGAAGATAAAAAAAAAAAAGCATGTATAACTCTTTGAAGATAATTTCTTGATAAAAACTGATTTGAGTTTTGTAATCCTTCTTTATTGAAATAAACTATTTTTTTACCATCACATTTATTTGATGGTCAAATTTGAGATCTGAGTCAAAAAATAACACCTAGATTTGTGACTTTTTATGCAGGATGAGAACTACCAGGCACCAGAGTACATACCATGCTTTTTTTTTTCATTTATCATTAAGGAATTGAAATTCATCCAGCATTTCACATCCTTTAGGCAATCAAGCAGACCATTTCAGCCGCATTATTTCCTGCTTTAAAAGGAAAACACAACTGTGTATCATCAGCATAACTGATATGAAATCCAATGTTTATTAAAAATGGAGCCAAATCATGTAAAGGGAGAAAAGTAGCAGCCCTAGAAAAGAGACCTGAGTTACTCAGTAAGTTATAGGAATAGAAGAAGAATGATGATTCCCAATCTTTACCGCAAATGTTCTGCCCTCCAGGTACTGTAAAAGCAGAACCAACTTAAGGTCACTTCACACTAAATCATACTAAATATTTTCGCACAGCGTATAAATGTATAATATATTTTCATGTATAAAGACTCCTTTACACTGTGTGTGAAAAAATTTCATCTTTATATTTTAGTAAGGCGGTTCCTCACCAGTAGTGGTAATTTCGTTAACGAAGTCTATGACGAAAAATTTTAGTTGACAACCCTTTTTTCCATGACTAGGACGAGACGATGAGACGACACCAGCATCATTAAACGATAACTGTGAATATATCAACATGCAATGTTGTTGAGGAAAAAAATCAGACTAAAATGTAGTTTAAATATAAAAAAGTACCAAACCTCTCTTTGTTTTTGTCGAAAAAGAGGAGAAAAAAAATATTACAGACTGTTTTTAACAAGCGTCTACAAGCTTTCATGCTTGAGGTTGCCAGATGTCAAGGGTTTAAATCACCCAATCAGAGACATTTTATTTTACTTATTTTTAAATGAGTTGACATTCTCTTGATTTGTGCTTATAGGTGAAAGTGCAATAATTCTGAAGCAAAAATAAATTTCTCAAATGACAACAATCGATTTGATTATAATTTTGAGCAAAATAATCGTTATTATCAGTTTAACCGTTATGCAGCATGATGAAAATGTGATTACGTTTTTATTGACTAAATCTAAACTAAAATGCTGAGACATATAATGCATGTTTGAGCTGTTTTAACTGAATGCAATTTGCACTGACATCTTAAAATGTGTCAGTGCCATTGTTTTGTCTCAAGATGCACACGGGTAATGTTTTTTTTTTCTAAGGTACGCATATAAAAGCTACCTAAATGACCTAATTGAACTAGGCTTGTCATTTCAGTGAAACCAGGCCTCAGTTGACTAAAACTTGACAAAAAGTTTTGACAAAAAACAAAAACAGGAAAAAGTTGACTAAATAAGATAAATACTAAAAAGTACATTTGACATAGGACTAAGACTAATAAAACATTTTTTAAAAGCTGACAAAATTAACACTGTTCACAAAGGAATAATTTTAAGTATTTTTTTTAGTTTACCTCAGGTAGAAATAGATCCTTACAGTTAATAAGAATCATTTTGTATGTAGTCGAGACATGATCACAAAAAGATAAATTTTATGAGAATAAAATGTCTCTAAAATCCATTTTGACACCCCAGTATAACTGTGGATTGTCTGATATTTGAAATGAGTGAAAACATATCTTAGTCCTGCTGTTCTCTTCCATTTAGCACAACTGAAATGAAGTGTGTGGGAAAGACATGTGGGATGTTAATGATGTAAAGTGAATTGAATCCTTTGTTTAATTCATGGGTTCAAGAACACGAGTAACCAATCTGTTACACTGGATTTTGCCCTTGTTAAAATGATTTGTCTCCATGTGGGCTTCTTCCATTAGAAAGATCTAGTAAAACACAGCTGTTCTGATCATATAGCATAATAACACCGGCACCCTTGTGGCTTGTGAAAAATCCCAAACAACAGGCTTTCAGCGTTCAGTTTTCAGTATGCGTGGCACTTCCAGTTGTGACAAGAGGCAGTGGGCTGGAAATGGTGCTGTAAATAAAAGTCTTAAAAAGAATTTAAGAGAACTTCTAAATGACAGTATAGTTTTCTTTTAATAATTTATTGTTCCATTAGAAGCAGAAAGCTGTTTGAGTGTGTTCTCCATTGTGCTGGGCTGTTTCTTTTATAACCGAAAGTCACGAACATTCAGTGGAAACTAATGATTTGGGCAATGCAGGACACAGTAGACGTTATGCATGCACAAACTATTGAATCGTTTGTTTTGGGAGTGATTTTAGCCTACGTGACTCTTCAGAAGGCAACATGAGGTGCAATGCAGCATTATTAATAATGCATTGGTCAGCAAGCCACTCACCTCACAAATACAATGTCTTAAGGCCTTTTTGTGTGTGTTTGTGTGTGTGTGTGTGTGTGTGTGTGTGTGTGTGTCCCTTTGAGCTAAATGTAAGCTAAATATGTATTTAGCTGTGAGTGACCATTATTTTTTTATTGAATTACTTTGATCATGATACAATTCTTTTTTTTTTTTTTTTTGTATTATATTTTTAATGAGAATCAAATAATAAGACACATATGTGCAGGAAGATTTTATTTGAAATCCTATTTCCGTTTATTTGTATATCTCTCTTGTTAATGGCAGTGCACATTAAATCAGTTTAATTTAAAAAATGAAATTGATGATGAACTGATCTGTACTAAATCAATGCAAAAGGGCATTAGAGTTTCTAGTGTTGTATGAATGTATTTGTGCCATAAGAATCCACTGAAGGATTTCAGCAGCTTACTTGGACAATATTCATAGATAAATATGATTGATGGTTGGAGTATGTTAATGTAATATATTAAATAAAGATATTAAGGTAATTAAAAAGTGGAGCAGATATATTTTGAGAAGGCACATTCTGGCCTCAATAGGAATGTGAGTCCATAATGTGTCTTATGTTATTAGCATCTCTGTATTGTTGTGACAAAAAAGCTTGTTCAGGTGGACCTGCCTGAACCCACGTCAGCTCTTGTTGGTGTCCAACACTCCATCCTTCCTGCATCAGAAGGAGACTAATTAATGACATGGACTTCACTTCTTCCCATCAGAGTTCATTACATCTCCAAACAAACACTCCCACGGTACAATCGTGATTAACAGCAACAGGAATAAACAAGAGACACATCTCCCCAAAGGGCCAGCACTCTATAATTTAAGCAGTCCACAAAATAAATGAAGAAGTGACAATGAACTTTTGACAAGTTTCCTAAGCTCGCGATCCGATCACGTGTAAGTAGCAGCAGCTTTACTTTTGAAACATGTTTCATGATACACAATATATATCGGTATACTATTGGTTTTGTAAGTAGCAGCAGCTTTACTTTTGAAACATGTTTTATGATACACAATATATATTGGTATACTATTTGGTTATCCATCAACTGTTTGGTTACTGACATTCTTCAAAATATCTTCTTTTGTGTTCATCAGAAGAGAGAAATTCATACAGGTGTCCACTACTCGAGGGTGAGTAAATAATGACAGACACTGTGATTGGATGGCTGGGTAAAAAGTGACAGTGATGAACGCAGCGTTTTACCCAAAGTTGAACATTTTTCAACTCTCGGTGACCAGTAAAAAACGCCGAACTCTCAGCGCTTGAGCGTTAAATACACGCTCAGCGCCTCGTTACGCTCATGGCGTTTAAAAAACACGGCGCTCCCATTGAAAACAATTTGAATTTTACGGCAGGTGCGTGAAAAAACGCTTTGGTGGACACACGGCCTTAGTGTATGTTAAAATCCTCAGCCAACAACTCTCAGTGGAAACCGTATGCTTGGCTTGCGACATTATGTTTAAAACAAAAATGCTGCAAAACTGACCCAGTTTTTTTACTTAGTGCTTATATCTTGCTCTCTGCATCTTCAGTAGCTGTTGTGGCTAATTTATGAACTCAACTATATATTATGAATAACATGATATGTCTGTATTATGATCTGTCAGGCGATTAGGTGTTTGTTGGTGATTGACTACATTGGATTGCTATTCAACCTTTGAATCAGCGTGAGTTTGACGAGCCCTCTATAAAACCTGAAGCACTGCAGACACTGCAGTAATGCTGCCACATTCTCAGCGCTGATATATGATGTTGGACTGGCTTTGTTTAGCCATTCCTTATCTAATCAATGTTTTCTGGGTACGTTATGGCTTGAGAGAGAAAAATTGCAAAAGTACTTGTCATCTTTATTAGATATTAGAACGTGGAGCGTCTGCCAAGCCATTAAGTCATGTCAGCTTTAAGGCTCCCTTTTGAAAAATTAATTATCGACACAGTAAAAATAGTTAAAAAATTTAACTGACATGATCTCTGTCTTGTAATGCCATGTAATTAAGTGGTGTTACTTCAGACGGTGAGTTAATCTGAGCAATCAGTAACGAGAGCTCGCTAACTGTGCAGATAAAATGACCCGGCAGGAAACTGTTTGAGTTCACTGGTCTGTCACAGGATGCGGTTTTAAGCCAGAGCAGGGAGACTAATATCATACGCATACTGTATAAACCCCACTCTGCAAATCCATCCTGCCTCTATCACCAAGGTAATAAATACCACAGTGACAGTGTGATCCCATAGATCACTTTTTTAATATTAATATAACTAAAAGTCGGCATGACTTATTTTCTAAATGCATCTTATTGTGAACAGGTTTCACCTTTTAGCTATGACAGACTTTTCTCTGGTGACGTATACCAAACCTCTCTAATAATTTAGTCCGTTCACACTGAATCCTCTTTCTTGCAATCGACTAAGAAAGGCCTTTTTCTTACAATCGACCGAAAGCTTGCATTCAGATCTGCCTTTCACTCAATCAACAATAACCGATGGATAGAACTAAATCCGCAGCCTACTCTTGTACTTTTTTTTTCTCACTCGATAATGCGTTTTACTTTAATGTTCATCACAGTATGGAAAAAAAGATCTGTTGCTACTTCCGTCAATATAGGTTTAGATTTACAATATAAATATGTAATTGTTTAAAATAATGAAGTAAATAAATTTAAAGCCAAACAAATTTTTGCCTTCATTTAAAAAAATTAAAAATGTGCGCCTCACTTTTTGCAATTCAAATTTGTACATTCATCATGAGACCTACAGGTTATTGTAAGGATCTAGTGTTATGTCGGAAAGTTAGCATAGCATAGAATTTTTATGAAATAAAGTGATTTACAGGTAGTTCACGGTGCTCCACAGGTGAGGGCAGGCCGACAAATCTCTTCCTCATTTTCCTAACCCTGAGCTCTCACTACACAAACACAACTGAGATCATAAAGCACCCAGTGAGAATGAACAGATTGGCAGATAGAGAAGACCTTGTCTTTTTTTTTCAGTTCCCTCTTCCCCCCGTCGGGTCTGATGGAGCTTTATTGATTGGCGCGGCAGAAAACCACACTGCATTTGGAGAGGATTTTCTGTCATCGTTCAGATAAAGAAAGAGAGGGAGAGAAAAAAGTCATAATCCGAACAGCAGGCTCCCTGACTGTGCTGAACACATCCGCCTTAAAGCCGTAGGTGCGCCGACCCGGTTAGTTCCACCGGGGATGGCAAAGCGACTCGGAACGCTGGAGCCACGGATCGGCCACAGGCCGGCACAGGTGGAGTGAAGTCTGAGAATGGCTGTTCTCCTCTCTCTGGAAATCCTCTCTTTAACGGTCTCTGGATGACCTTGCCTGGTCAGATCGACGAGTTTAGCTCAGCTATCAAGAGGGGGGGAAGCTTTCTAATAGGCGCTGCATAGTGGTAAGGTGTCTGCCTGTCATACCTCATCTAGCCTGATACACCGCTACTACCTGCATCTCTCTGGTCGGACAATTACTGTCCAATTCCAATTTACTTCACCAAAGCACCGATGTAATGAAAAATAATTAGAAGGCTGAAAATGAGTTTTCTCATGAAATGGCCTCTCAGGTTGAACACAATCGCACTTGGCAGATGGCTGTGCGGGTCTGCTTTAATATGGGTGAGATGGTTAATCATGTCTAAGGTGCATTCGGCAAATATGCAGCGTTCACGCTGGTAATGCTGCATGGAATATTGAGACCCTCTTTACCTGCTTCACATACCTGTATTAATGCACCTGCAAGTGAACCAAACAAGCAAGCAGTAATGTTTGCAGACACAAATCTGAAAACCAATTAACTAAAATGAAATGGCAAAGCTAATGTTTTTCTTTATATTGCATTAGTGTTCAAGAAAATTCTACCCCTAAAAAGCAATGATCACCCAAAAATAAAAAAAATCCTGTAATCATTTACTCACCCTCATGTTGTTCTAACTCATAATACTTTGGTTAAACACAATGAAATCAAAACTGACTATCTTTATTCAAAAACGTTAACCTCCCCTAGTCCCTTCCCCCTTGAAATGACATCTATTCTCTTAATGTCATAAATCTCGACAGAGGGTGGGGCTAAATATTCTCCACATGTGACTGCAAAGTCTCATTCATATCTGCCTCCATTTAGTTAGAAAAGCACAACTTCATATAATCTAATCAATTCCCAAAGGATGAAATTAAGTCCCACCTACATGGTTATCTCATTCCAGAAGCCGTTTTCCTCGGATATACGTCAAAATAGGGAAGAAAATACCATTTTAATTTCCGTTTCATGCTGACTTTAATCTTCGAAACACAAATTAAGTTTGTTATTAACGAAACCTCAGAGGTTTCCCTCCAATGACAGTCCAATTAACCAAAACTTAGAAGATCCAAAAAGGTCAAAAAGGTATCGTAAAATAAGTCCATATGAATTCTTAATTGGTTAAAAGTGCTCGATTCATAGGGATCTACAATGCCTTAATGACATTTTTGGATACTGGAAAATATCTTAATTTGTGTTTTGAAGATTACCAAAGTCTTATAGGTTTGGAACATGGCAAGGGGGAGTAAATGTTTTTTTTGTTTTTTTTTGGGTGAATAAACCAAGGAACTCCTTGGTAAGTCTCATTCAATCACACTGCTGTTTACATGACTACTAGTGGTGCAATAAGGGATTTAACTTTTACTTCCTTTGAGACAAATCAAGATTAGAGGGGAAGATTATCTATGAATACTGACGTTCATCAGATAATGTGGAGTAGTGCACAAACTGTTATATAGCTTCATATGTTGTATAGAAAAGAATAGCCTGAGGTTGAGGTTGAGCAGATGATTTCCATCTTTTTTTGGTGCAGCATGATACTTGCTGTGACACAAGCAGTCACAGATTTGATTCCCAGGGACATTGTAACTTTGATTGCTTAATTGTTTCTGAAAACACATTGTGCTTCTTCAAGGTTTACATTTTAAACTTAAATTTAAACCCTGATTCGACTGTAAAAAATATAATCCTGTTAGTTAAGTTGATAAGTCAATAAG
The DNA here is from genome assembly GCA_026230005.1 of Gila orcuttii. Taxonomy (NCBI): domain Eukaryota; kingdom Metazoa; phylum Chordata; class Actinopteri; order Cypriniformes; family Leuciscidae; genus Gila; species Gila orcuttii. The sequence goes on along the minus strand of JAPDVR010000012.1, from coordinate 33,976,026 downwards.
AAAGGAAATCAGCGCACACACACACACACACACACACACACACACACACATACACACACACACACACACACACACACACACACACACACACACACACACACACTAGCAAATCATCTGTTTATCAGTAAATTATGGAGAAACTCTTTTCTTAATGGATCATTTCTTTGTAAATCAAATCCAGATGGAACAGAACAGAAATTTCACTGTCATTGACACAAGTCTGAATTATAACCATCACATGTGCAAACATTGAGGATCAGGCCAACAACAAAATTCCTTTACAGATGTCACATTAAATACATAAAGTAGAGGGTAAGCTGTCATTTTTAATTAATTTTAATTATTTAAGATTTTTATTGAATTCAGTGTGTGCATAACAGGTGCATTTTAATGTGTTTTTTCTTTAATTTTACAACTATCTTATGATGGGCTGAAACTAGTGAAAAGTAAAGTTTTAAATGTTTTAAATGTTTTAGATGTGTATGTATATATATATATATATATATATATATATATATATATATATATATTCACTAGTTACTTTTCACTATATATATATATATATATATATATATATATATATATATATATATATATATATATATATTTATTTATATATATATATTTATATATATATATTTTTTTTTTATTATTATATGATAACAAAGCTGATAAACAGTATATGAGACAATGGCATATTAGTTTAAAGAATCGGTCAGACATGCCAGTAAAAACATAAACATCTTAGTGTTTGCAGATATCCTGTCTATATAGTTCCACATATTTGGAATCGCTGGCAGTAAATTGGATGTATTGACGGAAATTCCACTGATACCAAGGCCCTGGCCTCCTCAAAGCAGCAAGGAAACTTTAAAGAAATAACAGACTACTTCACCATGAAGTGCTGGTGCTGGTCAGACTGTGGTGTTACTGGACTTACTCTGATGTTCATCAGCTATAATAACACAATGTGACATTTCTGTCTTGGAGCAGGTCAGTAAGAATGCTTCACTTTTGTTTACAGGCAGAATGAAAAGGTGTATGGTGAGATATTGTTGTTCATTTTGTTATGTAACAAAATGTGAAACCAAATGGTATTCATTTTAAAGATAAATAGCATATTTTTCATGGTTTCAAATCAGAAAACAGTAGATTTATTGTTCATATATATATATATATATATATATATATATATATATATATACACACACACACAGTATAATAGTTAAAACTAATTGCAAAAATTGATATGAAAAGTGACGTTGGTACTGATCTCTCACATCATTTGCATATGCTATGTGGTTTTAATGTTTTGTAACTAATGCAATGAGATGAATTTAGTTTAGCTTAATTGTCCAAAAGTGTCTTTAATTTGGTTGTTGGTATTCAAATTTTCAACATGGGTTCATTGGAAAAAACATGCCTCTATAATTCAACTTTTACAAAACTTCAAAACCATACCTAAAAATACCTGAAATGAACACTAGTCGGACTAAAACACCAACAACTTTTTTCCTTTTCCAAATACATTATGAAAACAGTTTTACTATAGTGCATGATTTGTACATTTGCATCTCATAACCAGCTTCATATTTATGGCTTTTCAGATGCTGTAAACTTGCTCGGTAGCTTACCTGCACTTGTGATGCAGAGCACTCACTGCTTTTATCTCCCCTTTGCTTGTGTTAACACTATCGGTAAGATTTGGGGTAAGGTTTAGGGTACGTTATTTTCCAACGTGATTTTTTAACCTTTTAGCAGCACTCACTGGGCATTCCGAACAGCCACGATATGTACAACAACAACAAAACTTCGGCAAATTCATGGTCATCAAAACTGAAAGTAATTTCACTTTTTGAAAGTATCAATAAATGTGCAAGAAGCAACATAATACCATTTTGAAGAAATGTCGCCACAGGCACTTTTTTTTTCAATGAGCCTGTGTTGTAATATTTAGGGGAGAAATTCGAGAGGGAAATTGGGGTAAATATTGAGGGTACGCTGCATCCTGCCATTATGCTTCAATCAAACCTCTTTGCACATTTTTTTTGGACAAAAGCATTTATCTGGTTCACTGCCGCGTTTGCTTGCTTATGCGTTTCTCAGTTTTGGTATTTAAATAGTATCTTTTGAGGCACTTTAAAGGGAATCTCTAAAATAAAAATGAGATCTTTGCTTTGCCTTGAATGGAAATTTACAGCAGCTTGGAAAACCACTCAATAACGATTCGTTCAGCTGTTAGAGACAGAGTCCTTTGCTCACTCATAGCAGTCCTTTCTTCTATTGTAGGCCATTGTTCCCTACTAGTTGCATGACTTTAGTTTTACATGATTTATTATATAATGTGTTTGAACATGTTACTTTCACATTGTACTGTATTGTTTTTTTTTATTTATTATGCATCATTAAATACACATCATATTGGTGACTCATAATGTGACAGTATCGTTCGCACATCTCACATTTATTCAAATGCAGGCTTAAACATCCCAGTATTTACACAAGGATTTAAATGTCATCTTTGCGTATTCAATTAGTTGCAACGGTTTATTCAAAGCACCTATTTAAAGAAAACTTATGAAGAGCATTTGCTCAGTTGAAGATAAAGATATATGAGCAAACATTTCACATGTCCATTTTAAACATATATTCTGTTCAAGCTAAAAGTTTCAAAGAAAGAATTCAGACAATTAAACAGCCTCATTAATTTGAGTGTTACCAGTCAGTGGAACAACACCATCAATCTCCACTAGTCGTGTTTGTTGAGACACCAAAGCATTGAAATACTCATGGGAAGTTGTAAACCTTCTCATTCCATATAAATAGCAAATATGAAGTCATCTATTAGTTATATTTTATAAGCTGCTATACATGAACTTTCAAAACATATGTTTTTGTTTGTACAATTCAAACCCCTAATAATAATATGACTGTGTTGGTCTTCAGTGTACTAAACTGCAGAGTCCACTGGTTTGGTAAATAGGGCTGAAATGAAGTGTGGCTCTGATCATGAATGTATAGCATGATGTATCGCTGCTGTGCATAAGAGTAAATGTTATAGCTCGGTGAATAGTTAATCGCTGCAGTACAGGGGAGGCATCAAACTTGTTCAGATTAAAAAATATATGTTTTTATAGATTGCACAAAATGTGCTTGTCTAAAATGCTGTGACAGATATCAGACATTCACATTTCTAAATGTGGTTGATATTTTACTGCACCTTCAGAACATTTCAGAACAACACAAACAGAACATTTTGATATCATCTACCCACCCCCATTTTACTTCAGACACTTGCAGGTTTTTTTTTATTCTCTCATTTATTTATTATATTATATTATATTATATTATATTATATTATATTATATTATATTATATTAGTGAGCCAGTACTGCCACTGTTTCCCCCTTAAAAAATGGGAGCTGACTATATATATATATATTATCATCTTAGCATTACAAGAATTGTGCTTCTGAACAGTCTGATTGCCTAGCAGATATTTTGGCAACACTTATAATAACTGCACACTATTAATCATTAGTTAAGCATTAGTAAACAGTTAATTCATCATTTATAAAGCATTAATATACATTAATAGCAGTTTATAAATACAGCTATAAATGCTTTATTCTTGATTTATAAACATATCTATAATGTGTTAAATAATTGTATTTTCATACTTTATTAATGATAATGTTATCATTTCTAAATGAAGTATTGCATTATTAACAAACCAGTTATTTAGGAGTTGTCAGAGGTTCATAAGATCAATTAGAAGGTGTAAGTAAATGATTAATAAACTATTTAAATGTACATGCGCAGATTTGGCTTACACGAACTTCCCCAGCAAAGTGAGTAAACATAATAAGTAACCTGCCAAATTGGCTAGTGATTTGACAGCGTTACCCGCCACGGTTGATTTTTACCCGCATTTGGCGGGTTGGCGGGTGTTAATTTCAAACCCTGTTAATATGTATATGAATGTCATGGTGTGGGTTTTGTGTCTTGTTCTTGTCTGTCACATGCTTCCCTGTTTGTCATGTGATCCTGCCATGTGTCTTGTCATTTGTTAATTGTCTGATCATTGTCCACAGGTGTTCCTTGTCTTGTAATTAGTTAGTGTATTTAAGCCCTCATGTTTGCCCTGTGTCTTTGTCGTGAATTGTATGTTTCTAGTGTTGACTGTTTCCTGCCATTGTTCTTGTCTCATGCCTTGCCATGCCCTTGTTTTATGTTTGTTTATGTTTTGAAAAGTAAAGTTTGCGTTTGGGTCCTCACCAGCTTGCCTCCAGTGGTTTGATTGCGTTACAATGAATATAGAAATAAAATATAGATGAAGTATTGCATGTCACACCACAGGACATGTCAACTTCAAGCATTTCATGTCAGCTACCCAAAAAAAGAAGTGTAAATGGAAAAGAGATTGTTATCGACATTGGATCACAGGTTTAGCTCACTTTTCATGACTTTCCTGTGGCCCTAAAGTTTCATGGAGTCATCAGTGCAAATGGGGTGCCAAGTGTTGTTTTGGAGAAGCGATGCACTTGCTGTGTGCATTAGACCTCTGCAGTGAGCTAAATGGCGATCTTCTGGCTGACTAAATGTCAGGAAATATACAGGAAATATAAAGTCACTCTCACATCCTTCATAGCTCTGACAGCTTCCTCCCAGATAAACACACACTTCTGCTGCTGCAGAGCAAGAGTCATCTACTGCACTTATAAGAAGGGAGTAAAGAGGAAGGCTAAGAGAGAGAAAGAGGGAGACTTGTAACTATATCGATGTGTTGTCGACCTGTCATTTCTGATTGACCACCCCATTTAACATGGCACTCAGACAAGTTCTCGTTTATCTGCTCTTACAAAGGTACAATGTTGGCCTTACCTGTTTTCAGAGCATGACTTCTTGTAGCTCATTCAAAGGACTTTACCACATAGCTTATCGGTAAAGAATCAATGATAATGAAGTCTCTAACACAGTTCAACACTGAAAAATGTGGGCTTTTATATGGGTCAATATCACCATAGAGTGCCTTTCAACCCTCACAATAATCACACATTTTGATTTTAATTTACCATTCGCTTTATGTAATGTCATAATAGTAGACACTCAAATACTATAATAAATATATTATCTGAGCTCCCACATTTTTTTTTTTTTAGATTATGGGCCATTTTTTAGAGCATAAAGCATAGATATGTCCACCCTGTCGTGGACATATAAATTACTGTTAAATATGTTTTCATTGCAGTATTAAGATACAAATGATACTTTCTGAAAGGTATGATGTCCCTTTCCTAAACAGGGTTATTTGTTTGTTTAAAATTATAAATACATAAAAGATTTTATGTAAATCATGTGTTTTTAAAGAAATGCATGTTATTGCCCCCACACCTAGCACAATGGATTATATAGGTATGATTAAATTATTATTTTAAATATTATTTAAAAATACCAAGATGACAGGGTGGACGAGCCCACGACAGGGTGGACAAGCACACGATGGAGTGGACACATAAAGCAGAACACAAAAAGTATGACAAAATATGACAATGAAACATTTATTCAACTTAAAAAAATAAATATATAATTACATTCTCAATCACATTGATATAACTGAGAATTTAGAATGGCCTCTCTGGTTGAGATGAAAAAGACAGGGAGTTCAAAAACCTGCCCGTCTTTTCAGCAAAATGTAAACATAAGGAAAATTATAATAACAAAACATGACAAGGCGAGTACATTAAATGTAACAATTTTTTTTTTTATTTGTGGCCAAGAAATATTGTAGTAAATAAATTCTGTCAATTTGTAACATTTACAACACGTGGAACAACTTGCCCCAAACTGGTATTGCCGGGCACTTTCTGCCGCAATTTCTGCCGCACTCAGAGGCATGTCCAGAGAACAGCAATGATTTTATGTTTTTTTATATAACAAAATATTATCTTGTTATATTATACGTTTCCATAAAATGTAATATAACATTGCTATAAATTGCAATATTAACTACAAATGAATGCTATGTCCACCCTGTCATGTGTATGTCCACCCTGTCGAGTCTAAGTGGCCGACAGGGTGGACATTTTGGAACAACGACAGGGTGGACATTTTGAGCTTCAATTAGCATATTAGCTTACAACAAACTGTGACTAGGTAAATAGTTAGTTTGGTTGTTGAAGAGAATGTGGTATATTAAAACGTACATATTTGGAAAGTATTGTATTTGAATCACTTCCAGTATATTTTATGCCGACAGGGTGGACATGTTAAGCTTTGGCAAAACAAGTAAGCAAACTCATATGAAGAAAATTTGTTAGTTGTAAAATCAGCAGCTACTCGCCTCAGCAGTTGAAGAATTTCCCACCACTATAGAGATACAAAAATCTGTTGTCCTGATGTTACTAATGGGGTGGCCTATTCTTAAAGGGGCAGATTCCACAATACGACAGGGTGGACAACCATTTAAGGGACATGGACAAACTCTTCTTTTTTATTAAATAAAAATATTGTTTTTATTATAAACTGATCAGTACACTCAATTTGAGTAATATCTTATTAAACAAAATATTAATAGGAAAAAATAAATAAATATGATTTGACTATTTTACTCTCATTCAAATTTGATGAGCAGTGCCTGGGACATCGCAAAATAACATACATCCTCTTATACAAAGCTATAGAAAATCTTGAAAATGTATCTAAAGAGCCAAATAATGCTACTGCTATGAATAAAACAACTTAGCCTTATATAACACACCCTTTCATAGTAATTTGTATGTTAAGTTATAATGGAAAATTAGTTATTTATGTTCAGGACACCAAAAGGCACCCTACAGTGATATTGACCCATATGAGATATACTTCATGTGTTTATGTTCTAGAAAACTTTGTCTACTGTATTTCAGATGGTGCCAAGGACACATTTATTAAAAGTGACAGTAAAGATATTTACAGTGTTACAAAAGATTTTATTTTTATTTAAAACAATTACAGTTCTTTTGAACTTTCCACAAAAATAGCAAGCAGCACATGTGATAATAAGAAATGTTTATTTAGCACCCAATCAGCATATTAGAATGATTTCTGAAGGATCATGTGACACTGAAAACTGCTGAAAATTGAGTTTTGTGTGTGTGTGTGTGTGTGTGTGTGTGTGTGTGTGTGTGTGTGTGTGTGTGTGTGTGTGTGTGTGTGTGTGTGTGTGTGTGTGTGTGTGTGTGTGTGTTCTGCCATCGTAGTAAATTAAGTAAATGTTGGCTTGGCTGTTGACAAAAATGTTCTGAGGCCATGTAGAAAATCACTGAGCTAAGGAAATAAAAAAGGAAGCAGGTGTATAATCACTTTAGTAGGACCATAAAACACATTGTTAAAGTTATACAAGTAAATAAACTCCTGTACATGGATAAAAGTGCCCTTCCCTTAAGGGAATACCTTGTTTTGGTGTACTACAAGTATAGAACTTGAAATAATTGGATCCAAACATTACTATGTGACCAGTAGGAAGTGGCTTTGTACAACTTGTGCTGTTATTTTGAAGGCTTTTGCTCTACCAGATTGAGATGTGGTCATACATGTATCTGCAAAGCATGTTATAAAGTACTGTATAGAATTTACTGTAAATAGAAAATCTGTTTTGAGGTCAATGTCATGCTCAAAATCAGGTCAAATCAGAGAAAAGTGTGCTGTAAAATCCTAGATAACTGGGTGTCTATCCCGCAGTGGGACTTTGGTATTAATTCTCTTTTATGAAGCGGAGTGACGTGGAATATTATATCCAGTTTTATTTCAGCCAATGCTAGACCTCCCCAGGGACTCAGACTGTCTTTGGCTTTACATTTTCACCAAATTATTTAAGAAAACGTCTCGGGTTATGACTATAACCCTTGTTCCCTGAGAAGGGAACGAGACACTGCGTCGAGAATCGACAATTTGGGGACGCTCCCTTAGTAAGAATGAAACTAATCCAATCCTGATTGGTGTTGCGTCGTGACGTAACATGTGACGGCATAACCGGATGCATAAAAGTGACGCTGACACACACACACATCAGCTCCGCGATGAAGCAAGACGCTCTAAGGCCTCGAGGGGCGTGGCAGGACGACGCAGTGTCTCGTTCCCTTCTCAGGGAACAAGGGTTATAGTCATAACCCGAGACGTTCCCTTTCGAGGGAATTCAACACTGCGTCGAGAATCGACAATTTGGGGAACGAATGCCCACTAGGCCACGCACCGAAAAACAGGCCTGCCCCGGAGTGAAACTGATTCAGGCACTCAGCTAGGACGAGAGCACGTGTGCGCCAAGCGTACTAGGGAGGTGCAGACTATAGAACCTAACAAAAGTGTGTGGGGTAGCCCAACCGGCTGCCTCACAGATCTCCTTGATGGGAACTCCCGAAAGGAGGGCCCTAGAGGACGCCATGCCTCTAGTAGAATGAGCCCTAACGGCCAAAGGTGAAGGGAAATTCCGCACCTTGTAGGCCTACTTAAGGTTTGTATAGCCGGGAGCCCCTAATAGGTGATCCAAAACACACTACAGTAGGTCCGACCTCCTCCAAGAAGAGGACCTCTCAAGGTAATACTCGGAACTCTGACTGGCAGAGCAAGGAACCTCTCCTTTTCTGCTGACACATGAGGTGGAGGATGAATACTTGCAGGACCATGGACCTAGCCATGATAAATTGCACTTAAGGCACATAGCTGGGTCTCGGATGCAGAATGGCCTTAACTCCGCCGGGGGCACACCCCAAGCAAGCTGGCGATAATGCCAGGGCTTGGAGATCTCCCGTCTCTTTAAAGAAATAGCTAAGAGAAAGGCTATCTTGAACGTGAGGTCCTAGGCGAAGCCGACTGGAGGTATTCGAAGGGAGCCAGGGATAGCCCTTCGAGAACCACCGCCAGGTCCCAGGAAGGAACCCTGGACCTGACTGTCGGTCTCATCCTCCAATACCATGGAGAAATAGTATGACCAGTTGGTGCCTCCCTAAAGGCCCAACATTTAGTGGTGCATGGAACGCCGCAATGGCAGCTATGTACACCCTACGTGTGGATGGGGAGAGATTCGCAGAGAAACTATCTTGAAGAAACTCCAGAACTGAAGCCATTGGGCAGTTAACTGGGTCTAACTCAAGTTCTCTGCACCAAGTAGACCAAATATTCCACTTGAGGCCATATAATCTCCTAGTAGACGGAGCCCCAGGGATAAGTATGGTTTCGACCCCCCCAGATGATAGACCAGCATCTAGGTACTGAGCCCCCTCAGAGGTCAGACCCACAATCTCCACAGCTCTGGATGAGGATGGAATATAGTGCCCTCTGCCTGAGACAACAGACCCCTCCTCAGAGGAATCTGCAATGGCGGAGCTATCAGGAGTGAAATTAAGTCTGAAAACCATACTCGGGCCGGCCAAAACAGGCCTATCAGAAGAAGACTGATGCCCTCCTGACGGACCCTCTCCAGGACTCCCGGGAGCAGAGCGATCGGGGGAAAAGCGTACAGGCGAAGCCTCGGCCAGGCCTGTACCATGGCATCCAACCCCAGCGGGGCTGGATGAGTGAGGGAGAACCAAAGTGGACAGTGGGCTGGACGTCCCTCGAGACGCAAACAGATCCACTTCCACTGGTCCAAACCTCTGCCATATGAACTCCACCACCTCTGGATGGAGTCTCCATTCCCCGGGCCTCAGCCCCTGCCTCGACAGGATGTCTGCTCCCTGATTCAGAACCCCCGGGACATATATTGCTCTTATAGATAATATTTTCCCTTGGGGCCATAAAATGCTCTGATATGCCAATCTGGATAGAGGGCGCGATCTGAGTGTCCTTTGTCGGTTTAGATAAGCTACCACTGAGACGTGGTAACCTTTGATGTCTGTGAGGAAGCTCCTCAGAGCCCTGAACACAGCCAACATCTCTAGGCAATTTATATGCCAAGAATGATGATGGTCCTGCCACAGACCCCTGGCAAAGCGGCCGTCCGAGACCGCGCCCCAGCCAGCGAGGGAAGCGTCTGTCGAAACAGTTTCCCGGCGACATGACGCCCCTACCACTAGCCCTTGGGACAAGAACCAAGGTTTCTTCCATATTAATAGGGAACGAAGGCATCTGCGCATAACCTTTATTATACGGAATGGATTCCCCTTGGGGAAAAAACCCTTGGCTTTGAGCCACCACTGAAGGGGCCTCATGTGAAACAGGCCCAAAGGAATTATGTTGGATGCCGCTGTTATGAGGCCCAGCAGTCTTTGAAATTGCTTTACAGTGATGGCCTGGCCTAGCTTTATCCCGGACACCATGGCCAGGATGGATTCGATACGAGCAGGAGACATACGTGCCCGCATCGTAACCGAATTCTATACCACGCCCAGAAGAGTAGTCTTCTGAGCTGGGTCCAACACATTTTTCTTAGTGTTGAGCCTCAACCCCCGGTTCTGAATGTGGCCAAGGACGACATCTCGATGCCAAACTAACAATTCTCGAGACTGGGCCAATATGAGCCAGTCGTCAAAGTAATTCAGTATAAGGATGCCCTGAAGCCTCAGTGGAGCCAGAGCCGCATCCATACACTTTGTGAACGTGCGGGGAGAGAGTGCTAGGCCGAACGGAAGAACCCGATACTGGTATGCTTCGCCCCCGAAAGCAACCTCAGGAACCTCCTTTGACATGGAAGGATGGAGACATGAAATAAGCGTCTTTTAGATCCATCGTGACAAACCAGTCCTCGGATCTGATATGGCTCACGACAAAGGGAATAGTAAGCATTTTGAACCTGAATCTCCTCAAAGAACGATTCAAAAGTTTGGGGGGGGGGGGGGGGGGGTTGGGGGGGGGGCTTGCCCTCAGAGGTCCTACAATTAGGACCTCTTCGCCTGAAGGACGGCCCTCAGGTCACCCTTCTGGCTGGAGGACTTCGGTAGAGAGTGCTTCCTCTGTTTGCCAAACTCCCGAAGGAGGGGCTCTAGAGGCAACGCTCTCTTTTTCTTTTTTTTTTTTTTTTTCGCTTCCTGAAACCTGTCAACGACTGTAGTGACAGCGTTGGAAAACAGGCCAGAAGGAGATAGCGGAGCGGCCAACAGGAAATATTTGCCTCACTTAGATCTTTAAGAAGATCGGCCTGGTACGCCTGCAAAATCATCATAGAGTGCAGGCACGCACCAGCCTGACCTTTTCTAAATATTTTACCAAAGGAACCAGGCTCGAGAGCCTGGCTTCGGGTATTAATCGGGATTCATTCTCGACCCCCTGAAGCGGGTTTCCGGCAGGGCTGGACCGAAAATGATTCTCGATTGGCGAACGCGAATGCTGCCTGGCCGCAAAAATGTGGGGCGGACAGTGCAGCCTGCGTTCGCTGGAAACCGATGTGTCCCGAAACGTTTTTAACGGCGGAAGAGCAACATCGATTTCCTGCACCATATAAGCCCAGCCAACCAGTGCAGAGGTGTCCCTGCACGGTTTGTTGGGCAGCGCCGGGGCTTAAAGTGAAGATGCCGGAACAGGAGAAAGATAGCTCGCTAAAGCGTCCTCCATCTGCGGCATCTTGCCATAACCCGACTCTCTCGCACCCACCACATTCGAATAAACATATAATGAATGTGGTGAGATACGTAAAAAGTGGGGTTTTTCCCAGGATCTACACATATATATTTAGATTTTTATAAAGATCTGGGAAAAACAGTAAGCCCCGGCTCTGAGGTTGTGAACGGTGCTACAGGAATCTCTCGTCTAGTTCATTTTGACGGGGATCATCCTGCTTATTTTGTGGCCAGCTCATATATTTTATATATATATATATATATATATATATATATATATATATATATATATATATATATATATATATATATATATATATTTATTTATATATTCATCTAGTCTGGCCACAGCACGCATCACAACCTCCACGAGCTCTACATAAGCAGAAACATAAGCCGGCGAGTGTGACTCATGTTGCTCGTTCCCGATGCTGAGGACATCTACTTCCTTATAAACAGATAGCTCGAGCACTGGGCACTCGTCACGGGCAGAAGAAGCCGCATCGCGGGCTTCTGCGTCGTGAACGAGTGTCATAGAATCTGCGGATGATGAGAGAAAAGGTGCACAGCAGTCTCGTTCTCATCCGCAAGATCCTTCTGCGATCTCCACGATCTAAGCCGTCGCGCCGCCTCAATGGACGCGGGACCCGAACCGCGGGGATCGCAAGCCTGGCCATCATCAGGAAATAATATAGCCAAGCGGGAGCGCAGCACTCTAATAGGAAATGCTTCACAGTGTGCACAGGCAGCCCTCTCGAGAGCTGACAGTGCGTGCTGCGCCCCAAACAATACACACACACATAGCTGATGCGTGTCCCCACCCGTGGCATATATATTATCTTGGGCAAGGGTGCACACACTTAGTGTATTGTTCACTCGCCATAATACAGAGCTTTGCACAGACAAACAACACCAAATAAGACAGACAGTTTCACAGAGAGCGCTTGCTGAAGAGCTAAAGCTGATGTGTGTGTGTGTCAGCGTCACTTTTATGCATCCGGTTATGCCGTCACATGTTACGTCACAACGCAACACCAATCAGGATTGGATTAGTTTCATTCTTTCTTCAGAGGCGCACGCCAAGGGAGCGTCCCCAAATTGTCGATTCTCGACGCAGTGTTGAGTTCCCTCGAAAGGGAACTGTGAGGCATTTGTTATCTTCCGACAGCTTAGCAATATGTTGGATTTGAGGTACTGTACAACAAAGCAGAATGACTTTTGTCATAAGGCACAGGAACCGACTGTAGCTCACTAAGCAAAATTAGCCTGACTTGGAATTCATACAAATCCACAGTTGAGCATAAATCTTTCCACAGCACAATAACACTCATCCAAACTTTTGCGGCGTCCTCATGTTCATATATTGTTCAAGATGTAATGATGAACGGAGGTGCTAATTAAGTGCTGGTAATGGTGTTTTCATTTCCTCTCTCTGCATGTGCGTCTGGCTCAGAATCCGTCACATTCTCCCAAGCTTCATTAGCTATGAGCGAATCACACGTGGCTCAGAGCCTTGTCTTTACTTCCGCCTCGCTGCTGTCCACCTGCCCTGTAATTAATAAAGACCTGCCATTTATCGTGCCTCTCCATCTTTCTCTTTGATTCGCTTGTCAGAAGCTATTAAAGCCCACTCTGGAGGCCCACAGAGCACCAGCAGGAGGCCATGTCAGAATCACATCAACCTGATTTAGTGGGTATATTGGAAACCTGCAGTGGAATCCAAGGGAAACACAAAATGAGTGCATGAGCCTTGAAACATTGTTCATTTGGCAGCAGGTTGCTATTTGTAGCAACTAAGTTTTCTTTTTCTTTTTTTTTCTTTTTCGTAAGTCATTTCATACTAGATCTGTGAATGTCGAGAGATAACAACCATTACACAGCAAGCATAACCCCCTTAAAGTCACAGTGACATGTTAGTAGCGACAGATATTTTCTACCATATTCTGATGTACATACAGTGTGAATGGCAGGACTTGATTCTATGCATCAGTTGGTGAGAAGAGTTGGATGGTGAGATGTGGGCATTGCTCTCAAAAGTGGAGGCAGATGAAAATGAACTTGCAGGGGTGAGGTTTAAAGTGTAAATTGCAGGTTAACCACCACAATCAATTAATGTGTAAATTAAGTGCTCAATATGTATATATTTAAACATTTCTGTCTTAAAATACGTTAAAATAACATTTATTGGGGTTTCTTCAAAGGTAGCGTGTTTTTTACCGTAACTGGGTGATGACGTCATAACAGGGAGTAGCAACCCACACCCTGCTAGATTCCTACTGTTTTTGTGGCTTGACTATGGACAATTTTGAACCAGTAAAGCGTGAGAGAGGGGAGGAAATTGCCAGAAATCATGGCCCTCAAAGAGTTATCAATGCTTGGTGTGACGAAAATGACTGGAGGGTTGGCCAGGTGTCCTGGTGAGTAGCTAGAGCTAGCCTAGGTTAACCTGGTGCTAACCCGGATAACATTAGGGAACAAGCCAAAGTCTTTTCAAAATCTTGTCGTCATGTAGAATAGCAAGGAGGGACAACGACTTAAGACATTATTTACTTACATGGTGTTAGTAGTCCTAATCAGAGCTGAGATGCACACACTGCACAGGCACAATGGCGCTATTGCTGGGATCTGCAGACAGAACGCGATATTGCGTGTGCTAAATCGCAACTAATTAGCGATGCTCATTGTCAGAAAGAAAAAAAAGAGATCGCTGTGTTTGACAGGTGTTTGTGTGGGCTATCCCAGTGGAGAGTATGTGCTGCCGTGAGGTGAACGCGTTTTGGAGTTTAGTGGAAGCAGCTCGACCCGCGCCGCAACCGGTATTTACCGATTTGTGCTGCCTTGTTGAAAAATGCTACCCAAGCGCGAATCGATCACAGAGAATGTCGATTCATTCTCTATTGTTTCCATAATTATGTAAATCTCACAATATTATGACATCGTTATTTCATTTAAAACAGGGTAAGTTTATGGGGGGCATATTTTGATATTTTAAATGTACTAGCAATGATCACATTTGATATGACAAGTAAAAATGACATTATTGTATATTATATGAAATACAATTATAATAAAATTCGAAGTTATGAGTACTGTATACTGTACTGCCTGTTTTTATTTTTAAAACGGTGTGAAAAGTAAAAATTATCATCAAATAATCTGTTAATCTGACGTGCCTCACGCAGCACCCTGGTTTTGACGTATGCTGCCTGAACCCGTTTGTTTTGCGAATAGCTTAAAGTTACTCTCATTTCAGGCAGAATCACGGTCCTCTTGAAGCCAGCACACACGAGTATGTTTACAATTGAGTTATTTAATTCATAAACACCATTTTTGCTAGCTGAGTTAGGTCTCCAATATAACTGCTAGCCTACTTGCCGTTAGACTACCGGTAACTTTAGACTTGGAGTCCCTTTTATGACGTCACGCCCAGCCTAGTGGAAGGGAGAGGGAGTGCTTAAAACCACTGTAAAAAGTACCAACTTTTCATATTATATTCAGCATTTTGGTATAAAAAACAATGGTGGGCGGATCTTATCTTTATGTTTAATAAGCACATTGCATTATCTTCGTAAAATTTTTTACCTGCAATTTACACTTTAAGAGGTTACTAAATGATTGGAGAAGAGATAAGTTTAATTTTCACCAGCAGGTCTAGTTGTGCTGATTTGAGTAAACATTATGAGGCCAAAACAATTTTAATAGATGAAACATATGCGTGGATAAATTGTTCACAATAATATATATGCATTTAAAAATTAGAATGGTTGAATTTTCATTACATGCCAACTTTAAAAAATAATATGCACTGATTAGCCAGGGGGTTAATAAAGGCCTTCTGAAGTGAAGCAATTGTGTAAGAAAAATATCCATATTTAAAATTTTAAAAACTAAAATAACTAGCTTCCGGCAGACGGCCTACGCAAGTCGACTTATGCCAAAAGAGTAACACCTGACGCGATGTAGGAGTAGCGCAATCTTTGACGCCTCTTGCGGTTCAAACAAACAGGGCTGGACAACAAACTCAAGCTCCTCTTCTCTAAGATCGAAATCCTCAGACATTTCTCTTTAAAAATTGTCATTTTAGACTTTTTATTCGTGACCTGTTTTGTTTTGCTCTATCCTCTGCGCTTCGGCATTTTTTCGATACATCATGCGTCAGCTCAGGGGTTACTCTTTCACCTTAAATAGATGTGTTTGGCCGTCTGTCGGAAGCTAGTTATTTTAGTTTATAACGTTTTAAATATGGACATTTTTCTTACACATACGCATTGCTTCACTTCAGAAGGCCTTTATTAACCTCCCGGAGCCGCGTGGAGTGGCCTACATTTATGATGGACGGATGCACTTTTTTTGGCCTTCAAAATCTCATCCTCCATTTACTGCCATTAAAAAGCTTGGAAGAGCCAGAACATTTTTTTAATATAACTCTTATTGTATTTGTCTGAAAGAAGACAAGGATGGCTAGGTACACCTAAGATGGCTTGAGGGTGAGTAAATCATGGGGAAATGTTCATGGGTGAACGATCCCTTTAAGAGTTACTCTTCATGTAGTCTGTGAATGTTCTGTCTATGAACAACTATGAAACCATGAGATCACAATATATAGGCTTGTTTTTATTTCTCTTTGATATGTATAAATTCCTGACAGTGGCTTTGTTCATTGATAAACATCTTATGAACAAAATAGTGCATGCTGTGGCTCAGTATCAGCTTGTTTTGCTTTGCTTCTTAGCCTCTGGCTGTGAAGTGACATCATTAAGGGGCTTTGCTCACACTCGTTTACATGCACTCCTCTGAACAGCCCTGTTTTTCCTCCTCTGCTTTGCCTTCTGATCTGATGGCCAACAGCCCCTCACTTTCTTATTCATCCCTCTCTTTCGTCCTGCCACCCTCCCTCCCTCCCTCCCTCCTGAGCTGTTAAGAGCTGTTTTGTTGGGCATTTTGATGTGTTTATTTAGTGTGTGTGTGTGTGTGTGTGTGTGTGTGTGTGTGTGTGTGTGTGTGTGTGTGTGTGTGTGTGTGTGTGTGTGTGTGTGTGTGTGTGTGTGTGTTTATGCGTGCGTGCATCTTTGATCCAACCTGGAGCTGAAGAAAGGGACAGAAGGAGAGAGGCAGACAGGAAAAGAGAGTGTGATGGGAAAAGGTTTGTCAACATAAGACACACCTGAGAGAAGTGTCACATCTGCTCTCTGTGAGGAAAGGCAGGCCGTGAGAGGAAGTCAAAGGGGATGCAGGGAAAACATACTGGAATATACAAATCCAGAGAGGAGCGCTGCTGGTATAGTAGCTGAATTTCCCAAAGGCACTGTTGAATACAGAGATCACCATGGTTGCTGGGAAACTTGGCTCGGTGCAACAAAACAACTATCACAATCCTTTGAAAGCGAAGTGATTTCAAAAATCATCTACCTTCAAAAATTGATCACAGAGCTTTATTCTCCAAGACCAAAACAATTCTTTTCACTTTTAACTATTGTCGTAGTAGATCCAATATACACTTTTCCTTAAATAACTCTACTGTATAAATACAGTGGAAAGTGGAAAGAGTTTAGATGCCATAATATATGCTGTCACACTCCATCACTCCGAAGAATAATCCAACTGAGCTTTTTTCAAAAACACACCTTTCAGAAACACACAGACAGCAAATTACATTATTCGGAGTCGCTGCATATTAATTCAGGAAGATCAATAGCTCAGTGATGTTTGAAAGCTTGCTTTCATTTTATTGGCAAGCACTGTATTTGTTATTACTTTGGCTAATGGCCTAATCTGGCTTAGAGTAATGAATGACCATTTTTGCACAGCAAAGCATGTTTACAGCACTATTTTTTATATTTAAGTTATTTCGGATAAAAGGTTATCACACAATAATTCAGCACTATTTTTCTGTTTATATTTCCGGTATAAGTGCAAGGATAGAATGGACTATGATTCTTAGGTCTAGAAAATAATGCAGTTTTGGTTTACATATTATCCCTAAATTCTAACTAGCTATTTTAAGCTAAGTGTCATGTTATGCTTTTTGAAATATTACCTTTTATGCAGTGTGTCATATAGCTGTTTGTGAATGCAATGTAATATGTATATATGTTCTTACAGAAAACATGTACTGAGCATTTTAAAATCTAAGCAAATATTTCCCTGAATTTACGTCTTTTTAAAGTTGATTCTCTAAGGTTCTTAGATTTACATAATCTATATAGAGAATAGATATTTGTTGCAATGGTGGGAAATTTAAACTCATGACAGCTTAATATTTTAACATCAGTAAGTACATAATTCTTAAAATAATTAAGATTTAGTCGATTTAGTAGAGAATTCAACTTTTTTAGGTTCTATGAACAGAATTTCTTTCAGTGTTCACCTAAACATTTGTATTGGCGATATGTGGTTGCTGTAGCACTTCTGAAGTTAAGGATCATGCACTCTCTGATATTTTAGTTTAAATTCTATTGATTATTGAGAGACTCCCTTCAGCCTTTCTAGCACACAATTACCCTCCCTCACACACATACAGTTTGACCTCATTAAGGGTTCATGGGAGGAAGTCATGGAGAGGCATGTGACGGACTGTTATCTGGACAGAAAACATTCCTATCACACCTCACCTGATACGGATAACCTTGGGGCACTTAAACAATTCATAAATCTCCCTGACAGACATCCAGAGAAATTCTCAAGACCTTTCCTGTTCCAGCTTCCAAATGATCTGGTAGTTGCATGAAGAGGATCCCATATCTCCAAAACTGAGACAGATGACACAAATGGGCCCTAAGATACGTAAATATATCCTGATAACATGACAGGCCTTAGTCCAAAATACTTTATGGCTCCAAAAAGGATTTGTGCATTTGACCTGACAAATCAATGGAAGACTGTTTCTAAATCACTTTAAAAATATAGAATTATTACTCTGACTAATGTGCACATATTATATCAGCTATCAGTTTTAAATGTGAGTTCACCCAAACATGAAAATGTTGTCATTGCTTACTCACCCTCAAGTTGTTCCAAAACTGTATGAGTTTCTTTCTTCTGTTGAACACAAAAGAAGATATTTTAAAGAATGTTGGTAATCAAACAGTTGATGGTAGCCATTGACTTCCCTAGTACGAAAAAAAAAAAAAACTGTTTGATTACCAACATTCTTTAAAACTTATTCTTTTGTGAATAACAGAAGAAACAAACTCATACAGATTGGAACAACTTGAGGGTGAGTAAATGATAACAGGGTTTTCATTTTTGGGTGAACTATCCTTTATTAAACAAAAATCAGATATTATATTGCCAGGAAACTTTTTGGGAGATCTTAAGGAATTACAATTTTACAAGCAATTGTCAGTTTTCAAAATAGAAGAAAATTATGTGTCCGTTCTTCAAAGACATCAGTACCATTGCTTAAGGCCCTGGGCTCTTGACAAGATGAAGTTATTGCCTAACCTTAGGCCTAGTCATGGCAGGCGACAGGTTTGATTCTTTACCCCAGTAGAAAGAGACATCTGCCTCAAAGACAGGCAGACTGGATCAAAGGATCAAAGAGGTGCTGTAGCATTAAATAATAATGATGAACTCTCATTGTGCACTGTTTATGAAGCCACAGTCTTGTTCAAGCAGATCATCCTCAGATCTTCCCCTGCCTGTCCATCCCTCTTTCTCCTGTCCAGCCTCATCAGAAAGACACTGGGTCAGTGCTTGGGTCTATTTCACAGAGGTGCATGTGTTGTACTCCATCTCTAAACAGTCAGACCAACAACTTTATGATTTATCATGTGGACATAACTCTATGTCTTAACATTGGGAGTGACCTGTGTGTAAGTTCAACTCTTTAAGTTATTGCTCACTTCTCTTCTGACCCGACCAGCTCAATTCTTGTCTATTGAATCGCTTCATCCTTAGACATTTATGTAACAATCTGGGATCCTCTTGTCATACATTTATTCATTAATCTGCTCATTGGCTCTCTCATGAATACAAATGCAACTGTGACCTGCTTTACCTAACCCAAGATGTTTACAGGGATTTCGCCACAGCTTTTGATACCTGCTCTCCTCATGCATACACATCACATCAACAATAACCAAAGGGCCGGGCACGCTGATAACACAAGGCGGAATTGGACTTCCTTGGCTTCGCTTCGCTTTACTTTGCATGGTCTAGTTTTCATTTGCATAGATCAAAATACAATTTGATCCCATTCCGTTTCAAGGAGGAAATATAATATCAAGCTATTTCTAAGAATCTGATGGCTGGAAGCTAAAAACACATATGCCTGTCAGAAAGACGTGTAACGTCCTAGATTTAATATAGATGTTGTTATGATAAAAGGTAGGGTCTTAAACTAAATGGGAGGTCTATTGTTTTGCAACCAAGTTTCTTTTGTTTTTCATTTGCATGTGTATTGGCTTTCACATCGATTTGGTTATTAGCACAACCAAAAAAAACACAAGGCTTACACTTATGCAAACCTTCATGTCTGTGTGTTTTTGTTTTGTTTTTAAATAATTTATTAGGGCAGTGATGATGATCTGGTTAATGGCAATGCTAATATATGGGTAATTCCATATATTATATTATATTAAATTATATTATATTATATTAAACTGCTTTTTTTAACTACAAAAACCTTTAGCTAACTATCTTTCTTTATGCCTCTCTTGTTTTTCCTTCAGTTGTCTGTTTATGTCTTTTCAAAGTGCTCATTGATCACTCTTTTTTTCCTAGTACTTTCTCTCTCTCATAATAACTAGGTCTCTTTCACCATATTCAAACATTTCAGTGTCTTAATTAGCGCTAGTTCCTCTTAGATATCATCCTCATTGAAGGTTACTTACTTAACAATGATGTTTGGGTTCATGTGCATAACTTTGATCTGCCAAACTTGAAAAAATAACAGTGAAAGAGCATCACAGTTGATGCTTAAACCCAACGCCCACAGGAAAGGCACAGCATACAAAAGAGAGCAGCTTTCCTACGTTTGAAGGTAAGAGCTGTGTCTTTGAACTGTCATTTGGCTGTGTTATCTCTCTGATCATGTGTCACACACTCTTCCCAAATGGCCCAGGTGGGGACCTCCAACCTCTCTGACCTCTCACACACCTCATTATTTAATCAGACATTCAAGCCAGGCAACAGGTGCCCTCTTTATAGCGTGACCTTTGACCGTAGCACTAAAAACAACCCACGTCTGCACACTCCCCTTGTGAAAGCGAAGTGTGCTTAATTGTTTGTATGTGCACTTGTAGCGTACTTCAAATATTAAACGTATATTTAAAAAAAACTACTTGCAGATAATATAATATTAATGAAATAAAAACCCACTTAAGTGTACTTTCGTGGACTTTCACGGCATACTTTATGTTTCTTAAAAAAGTGCACTTTTTATTTATTTACTTAAAGGGATAGTTCACCCAAAAATGAAAATTAGCTCATGATTTACTCACCCTGAAGTCATCCTAGGTGTATATGACATTCTTCTTTCAGACGAATAAAATCAGAGTTATATTTAACAATGTCCTGCTCTTTCAAGCTTTATAATGGGAGTAAATGGGTGTATGTCTTTGGAAGTCCATCAAAGTGCATCTATCCATCATAAAAGTGTTCCACGTGGCTCTGGGGGTTAATAAAGGCCTTCTGAAGTGAAGCGATGCGTTTGTGTAAGAAAAATATACTTTATCAACTAAAATAACTAGCTTCCGGCAGACGGCAGTACGCAAGTCGACTTACACCAAAAGAGTAACACTTGACGATGTATGACGTAGGATGTAGGAGAGGCGTAAGCTTTGATGCCTCTCGGGGTTCAAACAAACAGAGCTGGGAAACCGCGTTCGTCATTACATTGTGTGTCAAGGTCAAGGGTTACTCTTTCGCTGTAAATCGATGCGTACGGCCGTCTGCCGGAAGCTAGTTATTTTAGTCGATAAAGTTTCAAATATTGATATTTTTCTTACATGACCGCATCGCTTCACTTCAGAAGACCTTTATTAGTTTCAAGCACTTAAATCACGGATGAATGCGCTTTGATGGACTTCTGAAGACATAAACTCATTCACTCCCATTATAAAGCTTGGAAGAGCCAGGACATTTTTTAATATAACTATTAGGTCATATACACCTAGGATGGCTTCAGGGTGAGTAAATCATGGGCTAATTTTCATTTTTGGGTGAACTATCCCTTTAAATAGTCAGTACATTTAGCAGCACCCTTTTAAGAATATTTGACAATACAATTTCGAAATTAAATGTAAATATGTACTTAAATTTTTTTATTTTTTTATTTATTTAAACAGGAAAAGATTAAGAGCAATCGGGCCTGACTCAGTATAAAACGGATTTTCAGCAGGTTCCTGTTCTGCAGTACATGAATACCTCAAACATGACAGAACTCCAAGACCATACAATAACAAACACACAACAAGCACACAAACCACGATAGTAAACAAGCATCAGCAGGAGGCCATAAAGCCATCTCAGTGGTCACAGATATACCTGTCCATCAGATGGCGAGCAAAAGTTTGTTTAAATAGTCTTATTGATGTTATAGATCTAATGTGCTGTGGAGTCTCATTCCAGGCTCTAGTGAGCAAATTAAAGAAAGATCTCTGTCCATAGCAGTTCCTAAAAGCCGGTATAGGGAGAAGTCCATTTGCAACAGATCTCGTAGTGCGTTCGAGCCTTGAACTGAGTTTTGGAGCCAGCGCAGTCAATCCCGCAGCAGTATGACCATTTAAAATCTGATAAAAAAGGTTCAAACCATGGCTTATTCTACAGTTCTGAAATGTCAAGGCATTACTCAAAGATAGTGCAACACAGTGCTGAGTCCAGTCTGGAAGCCTGTTGTGGATCTTATAGGCTCTATTGTAGAGTCTCGCTACAGGTTCAAGGATCTCATTTGTTGTGAGTGACCAAACAGGTAAACAATACGACAGAGTGGACAATATAATGGCATGAAGATATGTTTTAGAAACAGAATGCAGCAGATATGATCTAATTTTACTATAAACAAATAACTTTTGGTTTAACTTTCTGATTAAAATTTGGACATGGTCACGATAAGTAAGATGTGAGTCAAGAGAGACTCCCAGATACTTATACGTGGATACAATTGAAAGTTTCTGATTAGAAAAGGTGATGAAATTTGATATAGACAGTTGTTTCCTAGACGAATAGAAATACATACATTCTGTTTTCTTAGTATTCAGTGTTAAATGGTTATCCTGGAGCCAATCATGTAAATGCTGTAGGTCTGAGTTAAGTTTGTAATTAATTGTATCAATATCTGAGCCAGACAAAAAAATGACAGTGTCATCAGCATATAACAAAGTACTAGAAACATCAAAGACATTAGGAAGATCATTAATGTACATAAGGAAAAGTAAAGGACCTAAGATGCTGCCCTGTGGAACTCCCATAGAACATACTCGAGACTGTGATGTTACTGAGCCGATTCTCACAGTCTGAGATCTGTCACTTAAATATGATTTAGACATATCTATTGCAGAGGAGGACAAATGAAAAGAAAAAAGTTTATTTAACAAAATTTGATGATTGACAGTATCGAAGGCTTTTCGAAAGTCTATGTATATGACTCCAGTAACCTGACCTTTATTTAAAGACGCCCGTATCTGCTCAGTAAAAAGCAGCAAAGCCGACATAGTTGACCGCAATGGTCGAAAACCATGCTGACAATCACTGAGCATGTTATTGTATTCAAGGTGATTAATTAATTGATTATATAATGTTTTTTCAAGTAACTTCGAAACAGTTGGGAGAATTGCAATTGGGCGGTAATTCGAGATATTAGTTGGATCCTCAGACTTAAGAATCGGGGTGATCTGGGCTGATTTCCACATGGCAGGAAATACTGATTGCCTAATACACAGATTAACTAAATGATGGAAGAGCGGAATAAGTGTACTAGTGTGAGTTTTAAGAAAAATCATATTTAAATTATTTGCATCACAAGCATGAGAAGCATTCAAAGAACCCAAAATGTTAGTTATATCGCTTTGTGCAATTTCAGAAAAGGAGAATTGCTGAGATGCCGCTGGTACTGATGGGAGAAACTGAGGAACAATAAATCCCGAAGATAACCTCTGAACAGATGCAACAAAATACTCTTTGAAAGAATTAGCAATTTTATCATGATCAGTGAGAAGAGTACCATTTATGGATAGTTGTAAACTGTTATTATTTTTTAATTTAATTTCCCCAGTTATAGATTTAATTGTTTTCCATAATGTTCTTGGGTTGAAAATCGTTCGATTAATTTCATTTTCAAAACTTATTTCTGAACTGTGTGAAAATATGCTTAGCCTCAGGTGTTTTTAATGATCTGTATGCTTTCAAATAGGTGGCCTTCTTTTTTAAAAGCTGCATAATGTCAGGAGTTATTGTATTTTGCCTGATATATATTTTACAAGTAGTAGTAAATTTTTGACGTATTGTCTCCACTCTTTTATGAAAATTTGATAGAACATGATCAGGATCTTGCAAAGACATCTCACTACTCCAATCAGTATCAGCAAATTCAGCATTAAACTGAGAATTTTGAATTTGGTACTTTTTTAATGTAACACTTTTTATGAGATTTTGGCTGTTTAAGACATTTCCTAATGGCATATATTAGTGAATGATCAGAAACTGCTGTATTTATTACTCCAGATATACCATAATTAGAAGGTTGATTAGTGAAGATAAGGTCCAAAATAGAATTTCGTGTTTTGCCAAATCTGGTGGGATCTTTGATTAGTTGATGAAGACCATGTTTTATTTCAGTTGCTTTCAAAAGTTTAGATGAATTATCGTTAAAATTCAAATTAATGTCACCTAGAATAACAAGCTCCTTAGTTCCCTTTCGAAGGGAACTCAACAATACGTCAACGACGTTATGGGGGGGGAACGCCTCAGGCTGACGAGGGCGAAGCAGGTGCTCTTGCTGCTCTTCAGGACCAGCAGGAGATGGCTGAGGAGGTTTATAATCAGGTAGATCCTGAACCCTCTCAGCCACCCTGCCCCGTGTATGCAGGTCTGGTGGATGTTGTGGAGCGCGCCGCCAACAGGCTGTAGCTGCCATGGCAACGCACTAGAGGAGAGACCGCTCGCGGTAGGCTCGGCGATCGGTTTCTCCCCGGCCATACACCACCAGCTCAGGTGAGCCTAATCCATTCCTTCCTGATCTTCACACAGAGATCTAGAGGGCATGGAAGAGCCCATTCTCTGCCAGTATTCACTGACATCAGCGGGTTAATTTCGCTGATGTTGAGGGGATCGCAGAGCATGGGTATGTGTCGATGCCGCCCATTTGACGAGTCGTTTGCGAACTATCTCATGTCTGGGCAGGCGTCGACACTGAGAGCTCCATTTCTGCCATCCAAACCGCTAGAGACAACAGCGCGTTTGAATGGCAGAGCATACACGGCAGCAGTTCAGGCTGGTGCTTCCCTGCACACCATGGCGGTGCTGCAGGCATACCAGGCCGACCTGCTGCAGGATCTCGACCAGGGGGCAGGGATGTCCCCTGAGGCGGTTACTGAGCCGCGCCGAACCACGGTTTTTGCGCTCCGGGCCACCAAGCAGACTGCTGCCACGATCAGTCGGTCGATGGTGGCCACGGAGAGACAGCTTTGGTTAAACCTGGCCGACGTTGAGGAGAAAGAGGGCCTTTCTCCTCGATTCGTCGGTTTCGCCCTCTGAACTCTTTGGCCCCTCCGTGGAGGCGGGGCTTGGGAAGTTCAGGGAGGCGAAGGCGCGCTCAGCTGCTTTTAGGAAAAAACCTGCATACCGCTGAGATCCGGTTCCACACCCAGGCAGGCGGGAGGGCCTGGCCCTTCACGGTCTGAGGACCATAGACAGGGCCAGAGAGCCAGTGTCGCCTCTCGTGCGCCCCCTCTGTGGAGGAACAGGGCGCAGGAAAGGCGTGACTCCCGCTAGAAGAGGGATCTGAGGGAGGTTATCCAGCACAAGCGCATACAGCGTCGCTGATGGATAATCTCCCCGGAGGGCTTCATTAAAAAGAGAAATCCAGCCCTCTCCTCTCTTCTGACTCCCCAGACGTGCATTACATCAGGCCTGGCGCTGGGCCTATGATAAGAACGATGTTCCGATGGCCCGCCTAGGCTTGGTTAGTAGAAACGCCTCTTTCAGGCATGTAAAGTGGTGGACCCCAGGTTCATAAAGAACTATCTGGCGAGTCTTCACTCCGCACGCCGCAGGTGAGCTGTCTGGTCTTTTCAAGAGTCAATTTTGTGAATTAAAATTCCGAAATGTATCTCTCTACAGACCTCGTTCCCTGTATAGAGCTATGGGGTCATGTCATTTGCTATGTCATCAGGTAATAAGGTAAGAGAAGTTTCCTGGATTATTAGGGCCCTGAAGTTCCCCATTAGGTGGCCAGAACGATAACTATGTTAGCCTTCGGGCTGTTAGCCACCTCAGGGTAGAGTAGTTGGTCTCTCTCTTAGAATTTTTTACTTAGAGTGTTGACTGACGCTAGAGCTTCAGATAGATCTTATGTCCGGCCCACGGGTCCGTTTGACTTCTTCCTGAGTATTTCGCCCCTTGAGCTCTGTTTGGGTTTTCATTAGGCTGAGCGATCATGCAGCCCTTTGTATGGAATAATACAGACCATATTCTTTAGTAAGGCTGTGGCTCCTCCGAGCCCTCAGATAGATCTATGCCTGCAGGCTGGCCCTCACAAGGGCCGCCTCTGTAGCTGGCCTAGGCTGTGCCAGGGATAATAGAAGTGCTCTGCTAAAATTTAGCATTGCTTCCTCTGAACCTTCACTTTGTGAATGTAGGTTTCTAGCATCCCTGTATAAACAGCCTCCTCCCATGGGAGTCGTTAGGCCAAGGCCCGCCCCCTTCTCTGCATTCTGGGGTGACTAGAGTAATGCAGCATGGTGCAGAGGATGGTTTGTAAGGACATGGTAGGCCTCAAACAGGCCTCCGTGGTATATATGTCTTTATTGAGCAGGGTTAGGCCGTCTTTCGCTTCACGAAGAAGACTGGGTTTCCTGCCCGACCCTGCCATGCAGAACTGGCTTACGGATTTAGGCCGCCAGTTTAGGCTTCACTCACCTCGCTGAGCTACTGCTCGAGCGCTAGGTTGTAGGTGGATGGCTTTCATTCAAGCCCCACTCCCCTAGGTTGGGCACAGATAAATTTCTGTCACCCCTAGAGCCGCTGGCAGGCCCGGACCCTGGTAACCTCAGGGTGAGGTGTGAGTATCCCCCTGTGATACAGGGTAGGTCTGAGCACTTCACTCCCAGTTCTGTTTATCCTACCTCGCACCACTATGGCTCGGGTCGAGTATGAAGTAAGCTTCACTTCTTCTTTGGTCGAAGTACGCTCCCCTGAAGCCAGAGCATTGCCCTGAGCTGACGCCCATGCATAGATGGTAGGCCCCTGACTAATGGGGCCTCCGTTGAGGCAGAGTGGCGTATGTTGTACTCCCCTTGTTTTAAGGGTGCTAGCTTTTTTGCGGAGTACACTGCCATGGGCAATGTGATTAGGCACCAGGATGCTGTAGGCGCTGCGTAAACAGCTTTGCTGCCAACGAAGGCTGCGCCATTAGGTAGTAGGCCTCAGCAGGCCTCCTTGATTGGACAGCCCCCTAGAGGGCACTGTAGGCCAGCTCACTTTACGTGGTTGGCCTTGGTGGTTCGGGCAGTTGACTCACTGATGGGTAGTAGGCCTTAAACAGGCCTCCTCGGAGGTGAGTCCCAACATTGTGGGACATACCTTATAGCGCTACTGGAAGCCCATTAGTAAATTATGCTTGTGTAGTATGGTTCCCAACAGTGTACTTTATAGCAGAATATGACTTGCTATTAGCTAGTAGGCCCGACCAGGCCTCCCTGATAGGCGAGTCCCCAGCTGGCTGGCCTTAGCAGGCCACCTTATACTATCACCCGGACTCAGGGCTCAAAGCTAACAGTGGTTATCAGGTAGTAGGCCACTCAGGCCTCCCTGAAGGTGAATTCCCACTTAAGATGGTTATCAGGTAGTAGGCCTCAGCCGGCCGCCCTGAAGGCGAATTCCCACTTAAGTTGGCTATCAGGTAGTAGGCCTCTCTGGGCCTCCCTGAAGGTGAGCTCCCAAATATTGTGGCTGTCAGGTAGTAGGCCGCTCTGGGCCTCCCTGAATGTGAGCGCCCAAATATTTTGGGTGTCAGGTAGTAGGCCTAACCAGGCCTCCCTGAAGGTGAGTTCCCACATGCTGTGATTATCAGGTAGTAGGCTCCTCCAGGCCTCCTTGAATGAGTACGGTCAGGTAGTAGGCCTCACCAGGCCTCCCTGAAGGTGAGCTCCCCACATACTGTGGTTGTAAGGTAGCAGGCCTCACCGGGCCTCCCTGAAGGTGAGTTCCCACGTACTGTGGTTATCAGGTAGTAGGCCTCTCTTGGCCTCTCTGAAGGTGAGCACCCCACATACTGTGGTTATCAGGTAGTAGGCCTCTCTGGGCCTCCCTGAAGGTGAGCACCCCACTTACTGTGGTTATCAGGTAGTAGGCCTCACGGGCCTCTCTGAAGGTGAATTCCCACTTACGTTGGCTATCAGGTAGTAGGCCTCTCCGGGCCTCCCTGTAACGTTCCCTAGTGGTGCTGGGTTTATGAAGCTAGTGGTCTCTTGCTATCAGTTTCAGCTAGCATTAATAGGCAGCTGCTGAAGGCGAGCTTGCGCCCTGGCTCGCTAAAGTGTTCATTCTCTGCTATTGGTTCCCTCCCGGAACTTTTTCTGCCTACAGCCTGGTTTGCCTACCAGGCAGACCTGTGCTCCCCTCACCGAGGGTCTCTATGAGCATGCGGCTTCCTGAGTCTGGTCAGACGGTCGTAGGCCTCTCGTGAGGCCTCCCAGTTAGATCAGCCCTTAGGCCTTCACAGGCCTCCTCAGTGTTTTGAAACACAGACACTGGGTTGATCCGTGGATCGAGTAGAGAAACTCCCCTCGCTAGCAAGGGTTGGAAAGCACTATGCTGAGTCATACTCTCCGGGATATCCCGTCTCTGAGATCCGGGCCGAGTGGTTCACTGCCAGCTTCGCAGTCCCTCGGGTTGGATGCCTTTCTTAAGGCTTTGTTGTCCAGAGGCTCTGTCTTCAGACAGACAGGATTTGGCCAGACTAGTGTCTATGTACTGACGCCAGGTCAGGCCGTCCTGGTGGCATTTCGGGGTGAGTACGTTCCCCTGAATAGTGACTGGCTGGGGTTCCTTCGGGTTCCCTAGCCACATTCCCTAGAAGTGACCCCTTCTAATCGGAAGCTGTGGTTCCAGGCCCGGAGCCGGCCCAGGTAGACCTTTTTATTTAACCATGTTTATGAAGGTTTTTCTGTGAGGCTGTAGCTTGGGCTATGACCGTAGGGAATGCTGTCACTGACAGCCCAGTGTGACCTGAGGGTGAGTGGTTCTAGCGTTTCATTTGAAGTTGCTGGTTCTGACAGTTGTCACTGCCACTTGGCATGCACTCCCCTTAGCATGGCGGAGTTGGTATATCGTTCCCCATAACGTCGTTGACGTATTGTTGAGTTCCCTTCGAAAGGGAACGTCTCAGGTTACGACTGTAACCTATGTTCCCTGAGAACAGGGAACGAGACAATACGTCTCCCTGCCATGCCTCGGGGCTTGCCTACCGTACAGTCCCTTCAGACGATAAGGTGATTTGTCATGTGTGCAAGGCGCCCCTTTATACTTCCAGGTCGCACGTTAATCATTCGCGCTAATGATTCACGGGCTGTCGCCGGTCAATATGATTGACGTGATTTGATAGTGATTTCAGACACCTGTCACGCCTGAGGCGTTCCCCCCCATAACGTCGTTGACGTATTGTCTCGTTCCCTGTTCTCAGGGAACATAGGTTACAGTCGTAACCTGAGACGTTTTTACAGATTTGATTAAGTCAGAAAGCTGCGGTAAATATGCAGTTGGACAAACATTTGGAGGCTTGTATGTGACAATAATAGTAACTGCGAGTTGATTTGTAAAGTGAACAACTAATTGAAGTGACTCAGAAATTGTTGATAGTTTTACTACAGAATGTGCATATCTATTATTTACATAGAGAGCAACACCGCCACCAATTCTATCAGTACTGTCTCTACGATACAATGAATAGTCTTCAATCGAGAGAAAGGAATCAGATATAGTAGGGGACAGCCATGATTCAGATATTGCCATAACATGAGCCTTAGTTTGAGCAAGCATGATTTTAAATTCATCCAATTTTGGAACAAGGCTTCTCATGTTTAGATGACAAATTTTAAAACCTCTAATTCTACCAAGCTGGCATAAAGTAACTGGATTTTTCCTTAGATACAAGGGTCTTTTTTGTGCTTTAACAGGTTTATAATTAAATACTGGAATAACAGGAGGAGATTTAAATAGCAACTGAGGTATTGTCGTTGCGTCAATAGGTTGTTGTCGAATACACAGCAATTGAGATAGGTCCATGTAAGGGACACCTGCATGTAAACCCAGGCCCAGAGTGTTATTTAAAACATGAGTATAAAATCCCAGGAAATATAGAAAAGTGGACATAAAGATAATTTTGTCAGGACCAGGATTAAGTTCAATATTTCCAATCATTAAAAGAGCAGAGAGCAAGAGTCTTGATAAGGATTGTCGGCGCTTATTTACCGTAGCATCACTCGTGCCTATAGGTTTAAAATGAAAGTCATTTACCCACCGGTGGAAGATGATAGCGCGGGTAGAAATGATTGTCCGTTCAAACTGAGAAATGATGTTAACACGAGGGGGAAAACTTGTGTGATCCTCCAATCCAGTATACGTGGAAGAGTTCCGCAGAGCTGGAGCAATGCAAGGCTGGCCAAACGGCTCTCCAGACACGACTCCTAGATGTTGATAACTGGGCATACACCCAAACCCGCCTGGACCGATCACAAATCCCCCGCCATCCATAGAAGCAGCAGGACGGAGCACACCTGACACGGCCCTGGACACGCCATACCATGACCGCAAGACCTTGTGCACCGGGCCAGCAAACTCCCAGGTCTGGTACGTCTCACCGCCGCGGCTAGATTTCCAGGCCAGGCACCCCCACTCAGGCTCAGCCGCACTACCGAAGCACACACGATGGCCAGGGACTTGGACAACACCAGGGACAGTTGTAATGCCACACAGGCACACCGCAGCAACAACACAGCGAAGCACCCAATTCAGCGGGTGTAGTAAAGGCTCTTCGCCGGATTCACGTTGAGCTTTAACGTTAGCGCTAGTTGTTAAAGAGTGCCAGTGTTGGCGTTTGTGAGTTGTCCAAACAAAATAGTTTACCCGTACTTTACGGCACTGGAGCATGTGAAACAACAATAATACTATAACTGCAATAAATCTGGCAAAAAACAGACCTGCAGACATCTGTAATACCAGATATTTGGTGTTAGTCTGCAGCAGTGTTTCACAACTCACTGGGGCTGCCGCCATCTTTTCAGGTTACTGATGAGGTCACTCCAAAATCCTGATTAAAGAACATTCAGACTCGCAGTAATTGCAGGTGCAGACGGAGCAGTCTGGGATTCTGTGGCCAGTAAAAGAGTGATTCAGTCAGATAAGAAACTCTGTGCACTTCCTTGTGCTTTCTGAGCCATCACGCGAAATCCCGCAGCAAGCGGCCGACGGTGAGCCCAGATCACAAGGCTGCCGGCCTCCACTGGGCGGGAAGTGCTACTAAAATTCTACTAAAAATGCTACTAAAGTAGTTGAAAAAGCATTCTAAAGCTCAGATAATTGATCATTTACTGGTAATATACCTTTAAAACTACAATACATTTTTGATATAATTTGCAAATAACATGAAATTTAGTGTCCAAAACATTACATTCAATTCATATTTAAGTAAATTATTTTAACGTATATTATTTCTGCAATAAGTTACTGTTTTTTTTTAGGTTTGCTATAACACTTGTCTGTAAGTCTTTACTAAACTAATATTTTAACACCAGATGCTGAAACAACAATACCTGTATTTAATATTGAGATATTACTATTGATTTAAGGTGTGAGGTCTCAGTGATTTTAATAACATCAACTGCAAAAATGAGTGATTGGCAGAGTCGATCATTCTTCATTACTGTGTAACATTTTCATTATTGTTTATTATTACATATTTGCTTAAAATAACATAGCAGACTTACTTTCTTCTGAAATGTTTTGAACAGTGATTATGCTACTTCTTGTTCTTTATGGGCCTGGGCTTGCATTCTGCCCAACTGTTTGTTTTCCAGCATTTTTGAAGCCCCTCCTTCAGTTTCTGGCAACAAACATCACCTTTCTTGCGCTCTGTCTACTTCAGTGTAGACAGATGTCGTGTTATTCATGAATATTCGGCGCGGAGGCAGCGAGCCTGGCACTATAGACGAGCCTTTGATCCTCGTTTCAAAGAGGTGGCTGTCTGTGGCCCTGCCAGAGACGCCCCGTGACTCACTGTAGATTTGCCGCAGCGACCTGTTTGTTTTAGACGAGTCGCAGAGCCCCGTTGCTTGTAGGGACGTGGGTAGAACGACAGCCACCTGCGTTAGCGCCCACACTGCAATTCGCCAGTGAATATATTAGCCACGTGACAGCAGTACGTCAATAAGTTTGAATATTTTAATGAAATAATAAGACATATATTTGTGCTTTGTGCTATCTGACTGTAACGTCAACAATGCCGTGCACATGCACGAGTAAACAGGAAGCAGTGACAGGCTGACTATATTACCAAACACAAACGGTGGAGTAATCTCCTCTCATCGCCGAGCGAGCCGATACAATGAGCGCATCTCATTTTCCAACAAGATTACGGGGTATGTTTCATTAAAAACTCTGATGGGCAAATACACTGACACACTGTGTGCTAGGAGCTCGGCAAGTTTGTGTCGCTTAATCTGTGGTGACATTCACAAAAAAAAAAAAAGAAAGAAAAAAAAAAAAAACGCTAACTGTAAAACAACCCATCTGTCTGGCCGACGTTGCCTCGTAAGCATTTCGAAAGCATTTGTGGGTGGGTGTCTGCGGTGCTCTGTGACACTTTCCCATTAAAAACAATGAGAAGCCGCCATCTGCAGTCTGAGAAGCTACTATGTGCCCGCGGCCCCTCTCGACCCCTGTAAGAAAAAAAAAACACCCAGTAGTCCATTCAATGCTGGGATCTTTTCATCCTGTCTGCTCCTCCAGTGTCGCTAATGATATTGGTTTCTCTCATCGAGGCATTTGAGAGGCAACCCGGTCTCAGGCTCTCTTTTGTCATGGTGAAGGAACGGAGGGTATCCTCTTCCCATCTGCCTCTCCCAGAATGCACTACAGAAGAGCGAGGACCTTGTTGGCACCCACCAATTCTCATAGTTCCTCACCTTTAGTATACAGAACAAAAGATTTCTGAGCAGTCCTCCACAGCTACGTTTCCATAGGGCAAAATAATTGCCTAAAGAGCACCTGAAAATATTTGGTGAGTGAAACCCCTTAGCGGATGAGTAGCAGAGATGTTTTTAGTTCTCACAGACTTTATATACCTACGCTACTGTTTAAAAATTTGGGGTCAGTTAGTTTTTTTCAATGTCTTTTATGCTCACTAATGCTGTTTTTATTTCATCAAAAATACATTTATCTTTTACAATATTTATACTCGTCACAACACCCAGAAGTGTGCATATAGCAGACAGACAGAAAGACGAAGATTGAGAAGAAGATAATTCTAATACGAAGTTTAATCCAAATAGGCAATGATCTCATACATGCAGAGAAAACACAATGAACATGAACATGACTGAACAGAGCACAAATGTGAGGGTACAACTTAGGAGCACAAACGAGACTAATTAATTAAACACAGCTGAAACTAATGTAAACAAATGAGGAGCGGGAAAACTGAACAAAGGAAACATGAGGCTAATGAAAACATACTAAAAGTCTGTGAATAACAAAACTAACAAAACATAACTGTGACAATACTATTAAAATAAATTTAAAAAAATAATAAAATTCTCTATTTGAGTATATTTGAAAATGTAATTTATTTCTGTGATAGCAAAGCTGAATTTTTAGCATCATTACTCCAGTGTCCTTTCTGAATTAAAAAGAAAAAAAGATATTGACTTATATATAAAGACATATAATGTATTTTTAAAAATCAATTTCAAATTACAATGATTACATAATTTATTATTAAAAGAATTTAATATGTAATTATTTTTTTTATAGTTTACTTTAAAATGTAACTGGATGTGCTAGCCAGTCAGTTCTTAGGTGCGTAGAACAAAATAAGTTATATCAACCAAGTAGACAAAGTTGCCTGCACTCTGAAAAATGCAATAACAAAAAAAGGTCTATCAAAAATGTATAATTTAACTTTATGCATGCGAAAATGTGCACAATGTATTAAAAACAGACCAGAGACTTCAGTCCATATAGCTCTCTTCAGTGCTCATCAAGTTTTCTTGGAAAAAAATTAAATGTACATTCAAATTATTCCTCCCAAAATCAGCAACAATAAACAGCTAATTGTTAAATTTTTTTGAGTGTGCCACATAAGTACCGTAGTCAATTTAGTTTTTGCCATCCAATTTTCATTCACAAATAGTTAAACTATCTTAAACAAAAGAGCATGGCACTAGCAAACGCAAAGTCATGGGTTCAATTCCCAGGTAATGCAAGAACTGAAATCTGACATAAAATACTGTATGTACCTTGAATGTTGAATGAGTCTTATGCAAATTTTAAAGCCTGCGCTTTATAATCTGATGATATGTATGTTTGTTAATTAACATTAGCATTAGTATAGTTTTCTGGCCTTTGTGTACTTCTGGTTTAATTGTATCAAAGTTATGAATTTAATTAACCGGTAATTACTGCCATTAAGATGTTTGAGACAAGATTCACAGCTTTAAACTTCACATTTTTCAAAATAAATAAGCAACAATTAATTATTATTGTGTTATCCCTGCTCTCTCCAATTATGTGGATGTTGTGTAAGTTGAACTGATGTCTATTTTGATGGACAGCGGAAATAACTGTTAGACAAATGACAACATAGAATGATATAATACTTGTGTAGCTTTTGGACCTCCTCATGACTGTTTTCTCAGTGTGATTTATGGGCTCCGTTCAGATGTAATGCTTAAATCAAGACTGGAGATTGGAAGGAAATCGGCCTTTATTGAAACCTCTGTGGTCTGATTTCACAATTGCAACTGCTGACCCAGTTTGCCAGTGAGAAAACCCATTAGTAGCCTAGCCAGTCAGTAGAGCCCAAAGCAGATGCTTCTCATTGTTATCATCCTAACTAAGAGGAAGAACACAGGAGTTTTGGCAGGAACTTCTGTGCGCTCAGTAGAAAACAAAAAGAAAAAGGGCGGGAGAATAAAGCAAGTCAGAGGAAGAGGAGGATTGGGGCCTGAATGCAGTTTGTTGCCCTAGGCCATTTTTATGTGTTTTACAGTGTTGACAGTTGGTCGTATTGTTTTGCAGAGAGAGGTTATTTGACTGAATAAGCTTCAATAACAGGAATTATGTGACATCAATTTTAAATAATTATAATCTACATCACCACATAGTGCTATCAATCAGTATATTAATGAAGATTCTTTTAAATTTGCATAAAAAAGTGAACACTAGTTCTTGTTTAGTCCAAGACTAACCACAGCATTAAACCAAGCTTTGTTTACCTCATTAATAACAGTGTTCTACACAGACCTGTCATTACCTCATGCTAATCAGATGATGGATTCGCATATGCTAGCCTCAGTGTGCAGTAGCAGGACACACACACACACACACACACTGGGATACAGTGATTAATGTTTCTTCCCCTGTTTGTGTATTCGTCTATTTAGGCATTTCCAGAGCAGACCTCAGGAAATGTTGATTAAGTACTGCAGGAGTATCTCTCTCTCTCTCTTTCTCTCTCTCTCTTGCTCATTTTCTCTCAGTGAGAGTAACAGTCTCTTTGACCTCAGCCTGATTCTTCTGTAACGTGCCACCGTCTAATTGGTGCTGGCAGGACACAGACTGTCCAAGCTTACGATGGGGGCTAATTTAGCAGACGTATTAGCTCCGGGGTGACACGTCCAAAGTGTGCCAAACAAATGAATGAAGAGCTAAAGCATGTGCAGTCAAACACCTGCTGCAGCCTGTTCATTCCTATTTCTGTTCAGTGGAGGAATAGGGTTTAGCCAGTTAGCATGGTCCTGTTAGCCCCTGCTGGTTGATGATGTACAGTAACTACAGATTCTGCTGCATCAGTTATAGCTAATAAAAAGAGCTTTTCTGACAATGTTAGTGCTATGCTAGGCTAACACGCAAAGTTGCTAACTGAAGGCTGACTGAAAACATAAAGGAATTTTTTTTAAAGTTTGTCAGTTCGATTTTTTTTAATAAATTAATTAATACTTTATTTAGCAATTCTGTATTAAATTGGTCAAAAGTGATAGTAAAGACATTTATAATGTTACAAAATATATTTTTAATTAATTTTGTTCATTTGAAATTTCTATTCATAAAAAGAATCCTGTAAAGTTTCCACACAAATTTTAAGCACAACAACTGTTTTCAATATTGATAATAAGAAATGTGTGTTGAGCAGCAAATCATCATATTAGAATGATTTCATGTGGGATGTTAGGATCATGTGACACTGAAGACTGGAGTAATGATGATGAAAATTCAGCTTTGCCATCACAGGAATAAGCTACATTTTAAAATGTATTAAAACAGAAAATAGTTATTTTAAATTTGAATAATATTTCAGAATATTGTTTAACTACATTTTTTTTTTATCAAATGCAGTCTTGGTGAGCATAAGAAACTTCTTTCAGAAACTTAAAAAAAACAAAAATCACCAAATACATACATTTATGGTTTATATTCATAATAGTATTTTACCAGCGCCCATTTCTGTTTTAGAAGCCTCAGTCATCTTTAATTATGTAATTTTCCTGTGGAGTATTTTATGTCTGCCCAGAAGGTATTAATGAGAAAATTGTATGGCAAAAATCAAACCATACTTTGTGTTTTCAACAAACTAAAATGTGTAAATGCTGTAAAAGCTATTGTTACCTATTAGTTAAATGTAACTAATATTCATAACCTTATTATAAAGTGCTAGTAGTACGTCTATGTTTTAACCTTATTGTGAAGTGCTAACAATAAGTCTCTATGGGCTGGAGAGGAATTTCTGCACATCAACCAATAGTTCTTCTGTTCAGCCCAGGCATCAGATATTATTTTATATAATGACAGCCACTTTTTGTGTGACGAGGATTCATTCTTTGAAAACAATTGAAAAGTAGCAAAATTTCTTGGAGCTGAGGGCTGATGAATAAAACATGAAATGGCAAAGGAACGTTATTTGGGTGAGAGTGTGAGACCGAGAGAGAGGGGGAGAGAGAGAGAGAGAGAGAGAGAGAGAGAGAGGGAGAGAGAGAGAGAGAGAGAGAGAGAGAGAGAGAGAGAGAGAGAGAGAGAGAGAGGGAGAGAGAGAGAGAGAGAGAGGGAAAGAGAGAGAGAGAGAGATTTTTTTTTATTTTTAAAATACCCTTTTTATTACAAATATTCACATATCACAAACCAAACAAAATAAATAAAAACAACACAGAACAACTCCAAAAAAAATTAACAAAACAAAAAACAAAACAAAAACAAAAACAGCTAAAAGGGGAAATATAACTCTTCTTCAACAACTTCACAAATGACCCCATTTAAACACCAAATTGCTTCAAAAGTTAAAAGATCATGAATTAATCTGTAGTAATGATAGTCAATCAAAACCCTTGATTTGACTAATTTAGTAAAAACAGCTTCTATACTACTAAGAACATTCTGTTCCACCTTTTCCTTCCTTGTAATATAAATTGCCATTTTAGCTTGACCCAACAGGAAATTCAACAAACAAGACTTCTGACTGTGTTTTTTAACATATTTAACACCACAAATAAACACTTTCATTGAAAAAATTACATTAAAAGAAATGAAAAACATATCCAAGATATTAAAAAGAGGTTGTAACCGGTCACAGTGCAAAAACGCATGAAAAATCGTCTCTTTTTGTACACAAAAAGGACAAGCTTCAGTAACATCATCGTTAATCAAAGAAATAAAAGCATTAACAGCAATAGCACCATGTAGCAATCTCCACTGTAAATCTCCAGTTTTCTTGACCAATGGTGATTTATATAATGCTCTCCATTCAGGTTTTTCATTATCCTCAAGATTAAGAGCCTTACGCCATGGAGTGTCACATTTGTTATTTAAAGATGTTTTGTTAAAAGCCTTCACACAACATTTGTACATGTCCTTACCCAGTGCAGAGTTTGGACCCACAACTATGAACTCTTCACACTCTAACAGTACACCACTGCACTCCCCTAAACTAGGGGACAGACTCAAATTGGGAAAAGGATCTTTACAATCAGGCTGAATAGATCCCTTAGAGTATAAGTCCAAGAGTTCTGTTTCCTCTCCAGTGAGGGCTGATCTCCATTTCTCAACTGCTCTAGTAACTGTTCGGTGTGATTTGATACCGAGACGCTCAGCGATGGCAGTCACATTTTTAAAAGCAGGGCCCGTTATTTGATGCAAATGTTCAATTTGTACCACCTTTGCATTACACAAAGTCCTTTCAGGAATGGCAAAAGACATCTCACGCGTTAGGTCCAGTCGTGAGCCAATAACCAAAGGCTCCTGTAGTAGCCAAAACAAGGATGATGAGTCGTTTTCTCTGCTTATTTGAAATAGAGACCATACTTTGAAAAGATTACGGTAGAAGATTGGAGAATCACGCAGTTTAAGTCTCTGAGGATCCGACCAGAATAAAGCTTTATCCAGTCCCAGTCCATCAATATTCCGAAGGATTGCACAGGCAGCACCAGTCCAACTTGAATCATCGGAGTACTTTAAGAGTCTTTGTTCAAACTGCAGGTGAAAGGCTGCTGTTCTGCTCTGCAGGTGTATTAGTCCAAGTCCCCCTTCGTCTTTAGACAGGTACAACACACTTTTTGGTATCCAATGCATTCTGTCCCAGAAAAAATCAATTAAAATGGACTGAATTTTTATTAAAACTTCAGCTGGGGGGTCTATACAGGCCAAACGATGCCAAAGTGCAGAGGCGACCAGATTATTAATTATCAAGATACGTCCTTTATAGGACATTTTATGGAGTAGAAACCTCCACTTATCTAGTCGCCCTTTGACTTTTTCAATGACACCTTCAAAATTATTTTTCACATAATTGTCATCACCCAGAAAGACTCCCAAATATTTGAAACCATTTCTGGTCCAATTCAAACCATCAGGAAGCCTTGTTTCAAACTCTGCCCATTTTCCGACTAAAATGGCTTCACTTTTTCCCCAATTTACCTTTGCAGAAGACAGAGACTTAAAATCATTTAAAATCTTCAACATCACACTGATATCTTTACAATCACTGATTAAAACAATGACATCATCAGCATAAGCCGAAATCTTAAAAGTATTAGCACAGTTGGGAATACACAGTCCATGAACATTAGCTCTTTTAGAGCTAATATAGAGAGCTTCATTAGAGAGAGAGAGAGAGAGAGAGAGAGAGAGAGAGAGAGAGAGAGAGAGAGAGAGAGAGAGAGATAGAGAGAGAGAGACTTGTTTTCTCTGCAGCAGTAGCTTTTCCTCTGGAAGTGCTGAGGGCGGCTTGTATAAAGCCAGAGGGCTCTGCCTTTGAAACCCCTAATGAAGATCTTCTGCTGACAGCAGCCCGCACAGAGTGGCATCTGTAGCCCACATGTAGTATTTTTAAAAAGCATGTTGAAACAAAAACGAAAACAGTCTCGAACAACAATACACACAGGTACACAATCTGACAAAAATATATACACACTACACAGTGCCGCTGCTAGCCATTTTGGTGCCCTAAGCATAATTCCTTTATGATGCCCCCTCCCATTTAGTACAGGTCCTTCTAAAAAAATTAGCATATTGGGATAAAGTTCATTATTTTCCATAATGTAATGATAAAAATTAAACTTTCATATATTTTAGATTCATTGCACACCAACTGAAATATTTCAGGTCTTTTATTGTTTTAATACTGATAATTTTGGCATACAGCTCATGAAAACCCAAAATTCCTATCTCAAAAAATTAGCATATTTCATCCGACCAATAAAAGAAGTGTTTTTAATACAAAAAGTCAACCTTCAAATAATTATGTTCAGTTATGCACTCAATACTTGGTCGGGAATCCTTTTGCAGAAATGACTGCTTCAATGCGGCGTGGCATGGAGGCAATCAGCCTGTGGCACTGCTGAGGTGTTATGGAGGCCCAGGATGCTTCGATAGCGGCCTTAAGCTCATCCAGAGTGTTGGGTCTTGCGTCTCTCAACTTTCTCTTCACAATATCCCACAGATTCTCTATGGGGTTCAGGTCAGGAGAGTTGGCAGGCCAATTGAGCACAGTAATACCATGGTCAGTAAACCATTTACCAGTGGTTTTGGCACTGTGAGCAGGTGCCAGGCCGTGCTGAAAAATGAAATCAGATGGAAGCATGAAGTGCTCCAAAATCTCCTGATAGCTAGCTGCATTGACCCAGGCCTTAATAAAACACAGTGGAGCAACACCAGCAGCTGACATGGCACCCCAGACCATCACTGACTGTGGGTACTTGACACTGGACTTCAGGCATTTTGGCATTTCCTTCTCCCCAGTCTTCCTCCAGACTCTGGCACCTTAATTTCCGAATGACATGCAAAATTTGCTTTCATCCGAAAAAAGTACTTTGGACCACTGAGCAACAGTCCAGTGCTGCTTCTCTGTAGCCCAGGTCAGGCGCTTCTGCCGCGCACACGCCTGTGCACGGTGGCTCTGGATGTTTCTACTCCAGACTCAGTCCACTGCTTCCGCAGGTCCCCCAAGGTCTGGAATCGGTCCTTCTCCACAATCTTCCTCAGGGTCCGGTCACCTCTTCTCGTTTTGCAGCGTTTTTTGCCACACTTTTTCCTTCCCACAGTCTTCCCACTGAGGTGCCTTGATACAGCACTCTGGGAACAGCCTATTTGTTCAGAAATTTCTCTCTGTGTCTTACCCTCTTGCTTGAGGGTGTCAATGATGGCCTTCTGGACAGCAGTCAGGTCGGCAGTCTTACCCATGATTGCGGTTTTGAGTAATGAAACAGGCTGGGAGTTTAAAAGCCTCAGGAATCTTTTGCAGGTGTTTAGAGTTAATTAGTTGATTCAGATGATTAGGTTAATAGCTCGTTTAGAGAACCTTTTCATGATATGCTAATTTTTTGAGATAGGAATTTTGGGTTTTCATGAGCTGTATGCCAAAATCATCAGTATTAAAACAATAAAAGACCTGAAATATTTCAGTTGGTGTGCAATGAATCTAAAATATATGAAAGTTTATTTTTTATCATTACATTATGGAAAATAATGAACTTTATCACAATATGCTATTTTTTTGAGAAGGACCTGTATGTCATATATATTGAGAATGAGGAGTTGTCGTCATGGTACAGAGCCCCTCCCCTTTCCGCCATGTTGGTAGGATTCCGGCGGCAAAACAAGATTGTTTACGTTTGTTGTTAACTCAGTAGTAGAGGAGGTTCTCGCAATTCCGCACTGTTTTGCCATGCCTGGAAGTCACTGCTGCGTTAAAAACTGCTCCAGTACCTCACACGATACACATGGAAAACATACTAGGAACATTGGAATCCAGTTTTTCAGGTTAGGGTCAGGTCAGGTTGTCTCTTAAAGCTACGAAGTGTAGGTTACCTAATGTTGTTGCAAACCCTGAAGTGCATCTTAAGTTGCTGCCTAGCTAACTATCTAACAAACTGTTGCCTCTTCGAAAATGCTCAATGGCCAACCATTAATGTTATCTAAAAAGTAGTTGAGATTCTGCTCATGACATTATGCTACCTTGTTGGTGGAATATTGTTTGTGGAATATGGTCGCTGTAGTGCGTTTGTCTCTGTCTCTTTGTTCTCTACACCAGTGGTTCCCAACATTTTTTTTGTCTTGTGTACCCCCTTGTGCTTGGTGTGAGCTTGTTCCTGTAAGGTCCCTTTTCTTTCACCTTATCTTTTTGCATAGCTTTACTTTCTTCCTTTTCTTTCTCGTATTCGATGTGCGAAAATTAAAGAGCTCTGGAAAGTTTAGTCGCGCCTCTGTGCAGTTCTGAAAGCGTTGTCCCTGGCAACCGATAGCGTCTCCTACCATCATGGCCGACCGGCTCAGACCCCGCCCAAATCGGCACGTGACTCCTCATTCTCAATATGACATACTAAAAAAGTTGTTTGCCGTCTAATATATATATATTAGGGGTGTAACGATATTCAAACCGAACCGAAAAAACGTGATACAGAACCCACGATACGAATCGCGATTCTCTCATGGCGTACCGAACACGCCCCGCCCCCTGCAACCCTGGCTCATTGGACCTCATGTCTTATGTGTACACAACGAATTCAGTTTTGTAGCCTAACCACCATTAACAGCATTTAATAGCAAGCTCCGTGTTTTGTTACAATAATAAGCAAGGTGTAATCTTTCAAATTTTGTCTATTTAATCACGAAATTCAAACAATAAGTGCTGTTTTGGCGCTCTTTGATGTGGCGCAAGATCCTGTACTAGCTCCTCATTTCAAGCGGCAGCGCGGAGCGCAAGTAAACGCGATCATCTCTTCCTCAGTTACAGAATAAACATGAATGGACACCTGAAGATATGTTGAAAGATACAGTATACTTACCGAAAGGCATCATAACTCGTGTAATCG
Organism: Gila orcuttii; assembly: GCA_026230005.1. Classification (NCBI taxonomy): domain Eukaryota; kingdom Metazoa; phylum Chordata; class Actinopteri; order Cypriniformes; family Leuciscidae; genus Gila; species Gila orcuttii. The sequence continues at coordinate 33,933,761 of JAPDVR010000012.1, read as the reverse complement.
CTCAATCTGTGTTTCAGCAGCGGAAAGACGTCAATAAAACAGCTTAGTTTTTCACATAGCATTATATTTACCTCAGCAGGCAAGTCATCAAAATGAACTGTTGCACTAAATAAATGCACTATATTAGGCTATATTTTACGTAACCTGTTAATGATATCTTGATTATTTAATGTATGTTTAAAATGTATTTCATGAAAATGACAGAAACTGTGTAGCCTAAATTATTTCAATAACGAATTAAGAGTAAAAACACAAGTTAATGCAAAACTGCCTTATGTTCAGTTTACATGTTTTCATACAATGTGTTGGGTGTTGATTATTATATCTAAAAAAATAATAGCATCTGAATTTAGGCTAAAAGTCTAGGCTTTAATGTTATATGCGGGCTCCCTAGTTTACAGCATTAGCAGATCTTTTTTTTTTTTATCCTTGGGAAAGTTTAATTGTAATTGAATTAATTTGAAGACAAAGACACAATTTTGTCATTAAACCACTATTTAAAAAAAAACAAAAAAAGCAATTTTAGCTTTCTAAACCGCACCGAACCGAGATGTCAAAACCGTGGGAAGAACCGAACCGTCGGTTTTGTGTATCGTTACACCCCTAATATATATATATATATATATATACACTCACCTAAAGGATTATTAGGAACACCTGTTCAATTTCTCATTAATGCAAATATCTAATCAACCAATCACATAGCAGTTGCTTCAATGCATTTAGGGGTGTGGTCCTGGTCAAGACAATCTCCTGAACTCCAAACTGAATGTCAGAATGGGAAAGAAAGGTGATTTAAGCAATTTTGAGCGTGGCATGGTTGTTGGTGCCAGACGGGCCGGCCTGAGTATTTCACAATCTGCTCAGTTACTGGGATTTTCCCGCACAACCATTTCTAGGGTTTACAAAGAATGGTGTGAAAAGGGAAAAACATCCAGTATGCGGCAGTCCTGTAGGCGAAAATGCCTTGTTGATGCTAGAGGTCAGAGGAGAATGGGCCGACTGATTCAAGCTGATAGAAGAACGACTTTGACTGAAATAACCACTCGTTACAACCGAGGTATGCAGCAACGCATTTGTGAAGCCACAACACGCACAACCTTGAGGCGGATGGGCTACAACAGCAGAAGACCCCACCGGGTACCACTCATCTCCATTACAAATAGAAAAAAAAAGGCTACAATTTGCAAGAACTCACAAAAATTGGACAGTCGAAGACTGGAAAAATGTTGCCTGGTCTGATGAGTCTCGATTTCTGTTGAGAGATTCAGATGGTAGAGTCAGAATTTGCGTAAACAGAATGAGAACATGGATCCATCATGCCTTGTTACCACTGTGCAGGCTGGTGGTGCTGGTGTAATGATGTGGGGGATGTTTTCTTGGCACACTTTAGGCCCCTGAGTGCCAATTGGGCATCGTTTAAATGCCACGACCTACCTGAGCATTGTTTCTGACCATGTCCATCCCTTTATGGCCACCATGTACCCATCCTCTGATGGCTACTTCCAGCAGGATAATGCACCATGTAACAAAGCTCGAATCATTTCAAATTGGTTTCTTGAACATGACAATGAGTTCACTGTACTAAAATGGCCCCCACAGTCACCAGATCTCAATAGACCCAATAGAGCATCTTTGGGATGTGGTGGAACAGGAGCTTCGTGCCCTGGATGTGCATCCCACAAATCTCCATCAACTGCAAGATGCTATCCTATCAATATGGGCCAACATTTCTAAAGAATGCTTTCAGCACCTTGTTGAATCAATGCCACGTAGAATTAAGGCAGTTCTGAAGGCGAAAGGGGGTCAAACACAGTATTAGTATGGTGTTCCTAATAATCCTTTAGGTGAGTGTATATTAGACAGCAAACACACACACAGTGTATCTTGGGTTAAATGGCAGACAACTTTAAACCTCAGGAAAAAAGCATAAATAAGCATGCAGTAAATCTATGCATCCTTAACAGAATAATAACAATACAAAAAAAAATATAAATAAAAAACACTGCTAAAAAAATTAACAAATTGGCGCACTGCGATGCATTAAAACACAATGATTTGCTATTATAATTAATTAACAGTGAAATGCCCATTGTGGCAAGTCAGTTGACAGACGCCCTGTTTTTTGCTGTGCTACACAAACAGTTCATACTTTTGAAACAATAATAATAATAATAATAATAAATATTATGAATTGTATTAGTTATGTCAAAGCCAGGTCAGATATTCTAGTCTAGTCTTTTGCTTTATTTATTGTATAAACAGAATTTAGTTAGGAATATTTTTTTTAAATAATTATACTTATATTTATTCTATAATTATTTTTATACCAATGAATGTTTGTTTTAAACAAAGGATATTATTTTCAGCTGATTTCATTTCATTTGAAAACTGCAACTGCGGCATCAAGTTTACAGTTAGTCTTTGTTCATGGTTAATGTAGGAAATGATGTGCACCTTTTATAGTTGTGGAACATAACCATTTTGCTGATTATCAGTATAAGTTATGCTTTGGGAAATTAAATACTGGTCAAGATGCTCACGCATCATACAATGGTCTACCTGTAACAATAGCCAACTTAACCAGCTTAAACATTATTTTCCTATATGTAACCAGTTTACACTTGTCCAAACTGGTTTGATGTTTTTTTTTTAGCAAGGATATTACAAGATTAAAAATAAATCAATAAATAAAACAAGTGATGAGTTGTTGATCACTTTTTCTGAAGCATTGCACTGGGTAGCCCCACCCACCGTTGAATGTCATTGGTCCAAAGTTACACTTTCAATCAAATGTTTTGATTGGCAGTGAACATTTGACCAAACTCATAAATTTGTTATTTCAAAGGTCTTTATGAATATGAAGAATCCTCATGTTAACCTATATTCTAATGCTGAGTATAGACATCCAGTCTGCTTCATATGACCTTCTTTGGCACATAAAGATTTATTGCCGTACCACTCCATATCAACAGCTGCATTTCACATGTCTTAAAAACATGTCTACTGCTGATAGACCTATTTTACACTCAAGGTAAGAGACAAAAATGTATGTAAACATGTCAAAACATGCATTAATCTCCTTTACAAAGGCTCTCCTTTACAAAACTCTTGATGAAAAGATAATAGTAGGTCTCAACATAGGTGGTTCATTTCAAGTATGTGACATTATTTATAGCTGAGTCTCAGTTCTTCATTAATTTAAGTAAATAAACAGCACGTGTTTTGCGGGTGGATTTGTATGCACATATTGAGCTGGGTGGGTAAAATGAACACAGCTGGCTTGTGAACCGGAATCCCCTTACAGGTTGGATGGCCAACAATCACAGCATGGGTGTGAGAAATAAATAATAATACATTTACTTTTATTCTTCTTTTTTTTTTTTTTTTTTTTGACACACTTTTAACTAGAGATTGACGATATTGACTTTTATGACCAATATGATTTTTTAGTTTTGTTTTGGTTAAAGTTATGCGATTTTAAAGGTTCCTAATTTTGTTTTGGAGGTCTTCAGGTTTGAAGTGTATATACATCAATAAACTTATGTGTATGTTTCTAATTTATTGGAGTGCACATGAACTGTATTAACTGTATCAATAACAGTGCATAATTAGCCGAGCACTAATGTGAATGGCTGATTTAACATTAAAGTTTGCAAAACGTCTCGGTTACGTATGTAACCCTTGTTCCCTACTCAGGTATGTAAGTACGTATGTAACCCTCGTTCCCTGAGTAGGGAACGGAGACGTTACGTCGGATGACGACGAATGGGGTTTCGCTTAGAAAGCCTATCAGCTTCGAGTATTACAAAACGAGCCTATGGCAAAGAAATGGCATGGGTCTGCGGAATTTGCATGACGTAACTCCGCCCCACCTCGTGGGTATAAAAGGAGGAAGTCCGCAACAGCAGTTTATGTTTCTTCGCTGAGGAGCCAAGACTGAGCTCAGGCGATCCCCGCGGTACAGCGGAAAGTGGCAGGCAGACATAACGTCTCCGTTCCCTACTCAGGGAACGAGGGTTACATACGTAACCGAGACGTTCCCTTTCGTTGTCACTCCGAGTTACGTCGGATGACGACGAATGGGGTTACCAGTCTAATCACGCCACCTTCTCAGCTGTCTTCCAGTGCCCTGCGTAAATCGAGGTCCCTGACATAGAAGGACGAAGGACTCAATTTAACACAGGAATACCAAGGTACACTGGGAAGCATATCCCAAGCTAGGGGAAGTATGCAATTAATGCCAACCCACAGGGGGGGGGGACTTAGAGAATACACATATGACCCGAAGGAAACATATGGAGAACACTGGGGTGTCCAGCCGCAGGTGGAATATTTCAACCCCAGGGGTGGCAAGGTGGCTTGCCAAGGGAAAGACACATGCTCAGAGAGGCTTACAGTGGAAATACACATGTGGGGGTCGCTCAGGGGAGGGACCATGCACACGGGAGGCACCTAGCCGACGCGCAGGCAAGAGACACTGGCGCCGACGTCAGGAGTGCTGGAGGAGCTCAGGGCTTTCGGGGAAGCTCACCTGAGGAGAATATCGCACGTATCCAGTCCGTGGAGTGGAATGGCGAGCAAGCGAAGACACCTGAGCGGGTCCGGTACTAGCTAGTTGAAGCGAGTACATGGAAGGACACTGGCTCCACTCGGAGATTATAGAATCTGGCGAATGTGTTAGGTGTCGCCCAGCCTGCAGCTCTGCAGATGTCTGTTAGCGAGGCGCCATGCGCTAGAGCCCAAGAGGATGCCACACTCCGGGTGGAGTGGGCCGTCACACCAAGGGGGCACGGTCGGCCTTGCTGCTGGTATGCCAAAGCAATGGCGTCCACTATCCAGTGAGACAACCTTTGCTTGGAGAGAGCCTTTCCCTTCAGCTTCCCACCATAACAGACAAAGAGCTGGTCTGAGGTCCTGAAACACTGCGTCCTGTCTACATAGGCGCGAAGAGCGCGTACTGGACAGCGTAGTGCCAAGGCTGGGTCTGCCTCCTCCGGGGGCAGCGCTTGCAGGTTCACCACCTGGTCCCGAAAGGGAGTGGTAGGAACCTTGGGCACGTATCCGGGCCGGGGTCTCAGGATCACGTGAGAGAAGGCCGGCCCGAATTCCAGGCACGCTTCGTCGACGGAGAATGTGTGCAGGTCCCCTACCCTCTTGATGGAGGCCAGTGCAACCAGGAGCGCTGTCTTCATTGACAGGAACTTAAGCTCAACTGATTGCAGGGGCTCAAAGGGAGCACTCTTCAGGGCAGTTAGAACCACTGAGAGGTCCCAAGAGGGAACGAGAGGAGGGCGAGGAGGATTTAGTCTCCTCGCTCCTCTCAGGAACCTGAAGACCAGGTTGTGCTTCCCTACCGACTTACCTTCGACGGGATCATGATGTGCGGCAATGGCGGCAACATAGACCTTAAGGGTGGAGGGAGACAGCCTTCGCTCCAACCCTTGCTGAAGGAAGGAAAGCACAACGCTGATCGAGCATCTCCGGGGGTCTTCTCGGTGAGAAGAGCACCAGTCGACGAAGAGGTTCCACTTCAACGCATAGACAACGCGTCTCGTGGACGACGCTCTAGCGGCAGTGATGGTAGCCGCCACCGCTGGTGGAAGGGTACTCAAGCCTACCTCGAGCCCTCCAGGAGCCACACGTGGAGGCTCCAGAGATCGGGGCGAGGGTGCCACAGGGTGCCCCATCCCTGAGAAAGAAGGTCCTTCCTCAGAGGAATGGGCCAGGGAGGTGCTGTCGCGAGGAGTGCAAGTTCGGGGAACCAAGTCCGGCCGGGCCAATACGGCGCGACCAAAATGACCTGCTCCTCGTCCTCCCTGACCTTGCGCAAGGTCTGCGCAAGAAGGCTCACTGGGGGAAACGCATATTTGCGGTCCGGCGGCCAGCTGTGCGCCAGTGCATCCGTTCCGAGCGTGCCCTCGGTCAGGGAAAAATACAGGGCGCAATGGGTCGAGTCGTGAGAGGCAAACAGATCTATCTGTGCGTCCCCGAACTGGTCCCAAATCAGCTTAACCGTCACCATTCTCCAGGGAGGGGCTGAAGCCGTGAGAGCTCGTCGGCTGCACAGTTCAGGGCTCCGGGAATGAAAAAGGCTCGAAGCGACCTCAGATGCTTCTGACTCCATAAGAGGAGGTGGCGGGCGAGTTGTGACATACGGCGGGAGCGTAGACCACCTTGATGGTTGATGTACGCTACAGTAGCGTATTGTCTGAGCGGACTAGTACGTGTTGACCCCTGAGCAACGCCCGGAAGCGGTGCAGGGCAAGGCGTACTGCCAACAACTCGAGGCAATTGACATGCCATAGCCGCTGGGGTCCTTTCCAGGAGCCCGCAGCAGCATGTCCATTGCACATGGCGCCCCAGCCCGTGGTGGAGGCATCTGTGGAGACCACAACATGCCGGGAAGCTCGTTCCAGGGGGACACCCGCCCTGAGAAAACTGAGGTCCGACCACGGGGTGAGGAACTGACGGCAGGTCGGAGTAACTGGTACTTGGAGCGTGCCTTGTTGCCATGCCCACCTCGGGACTCGGTCGCGAAGCCAAAGCTGAAGCGGTCTCATATGAAGCAATCCGAGCGGCGTGACCGCGGCTGCAGATGCCATATGCCCCAGGAGCCTCTGAAAATGTTTCAGTGGAACCGCACTCTTGCTCTTGAGATGTCTCAGGCAAGTCAGCAGTGACTGCGCGCGCTCGCTCGTAAGCTGCGCGGACATGGCGACCGAGTCGATGTCCATACCGAGAAAAGAGATCCTCTGCACGGGGCAACGTTTGCTCTTCTCCCAGTTGACCCGAAGGCCCAGACGAGCTAGGTGCCGGAGCACTAGGTCCCTGTGTTCGCAAACCTGATCTCGAGAGTGAGCTAGGATCAGCCAGTCGTCGATATAACTCAGGATGCGAACCCCGTGTTCCCGAAGGGGAACAAGGGCAGCCTCGACGACCTTCGTGAAGGTGCGAGGAGACAGGGCTAGCCCGAAAGGGAGAACCGCGTACTGGTATGCCTGCCCCTCGAAAGCAAACCGTAGGAACGGTCTGTGTCGAGGAAGAATGGAGACATGAAAGTAGGCGTCCTTCAGGTCGATCGTTGCAAACCAATCCTGGGGCCGCACGCATTCGAGAACGCGTTTGGCGGTGAGCATCTTGAACGGCAGCCTGTGAAGGGAGCGGTTCAGCACGTGCAAGTCCAGGATTGGCCGTAACCCACCGGTTTTCTTGGGGACAACGAAGTGGGGGCTGTAGAACCCGGACCTCATCTCGGCTGGAGGGACAGTCTCGATTGCACCCTTCGCCAGCAGGGTGGCAATCTCTGCTCTCATGACGGGGGCATTGCCACCGACCAAAGAGGAGCGGACTCCCCTGAAGCGGGAAGCAGACGCAAGCCGAATCGCAAGCCGAGCCTGACGGAACGTGCGATCCAGCGGGACAGACGGGGAAGCTCTAGCCAGGCTCCCAGGAACTGAACCGGCGGGATCACGCGACGACAGGCGTCCCCCCGGAGGGGCAGCGAAGCGGAGTAACTGGCCCAGACGTGGACGGCATAGCGGCCCGGTGTGGGGGCACAGTTAGCAACCGCGCCCTGGCAGACGGGGCCAGGGGAGGACCAGGCTGGTCGTCCCGCGGGGGCCTGCTCTGCCAGGGGTCTGGCGACAGAGGGGGACAGGGGCGAAGCGGTCCGTGGACGGCACGCCGTGTCAACCACCTCTGGGACAGAGGGGGACGAGGAGAGCACGGCTAGAGGGCGGCGCTCTGTGTCGTCCGAGAACTCTGTGTGCTCAGAGACGGGAGAGTCAGTTCTTTGCGAATAAGGATTCTTCCCCGGCCCTCCACCGGGGAAAGGAGTGGTCCTGCTCCCAACTCCTGGAAAGAACTAAGTCCCATCTCTGAGGAGCCCCTCTCAAGAGCGCCACCTAACCCTGCGCATAGCGGGGGGCGGGGCTGGAGAGAGCTGTGGCGTCCGGCCGCGGCCTCCAGAGCCGGCCCGGGTGAACGGGCAGGGTGGGAGCCGCGGGAGGGCGCCCTTGGCGGTGGGCAGACCGAGGGATCTGAGCGGACGGCGGGGTCATCAGGACAGAATCAACGTCAGTCTGCTCATGGACGGCTGAGAGCTGTTGGGCCAGCCCTCAACCGCACCACCGAAGAGGCCGACCTGGAATATGGGAATGTCGGACAGACGGGTCCACGTGACATCCAGCACATCAAACAGGTACGGCCACCGAATGGTGAGCATCACCTGACCCAGGGAGCGTACGGCCACTTTCGTCGCTCGGAGAGCAAGGTTAGTGGCGGCGCGCAGCTCAGTGAAGAGCCCTGGGTCAGTCCCGCCCTCGTGGAGGTCCATGAGCATCTGGGTCAGGTAGACCAGCAGAATGACCATGGCACGCAGTGAGGCGGCCGCCAGTCCCGTGGCGCTATAGGATCTCGCCACAAGCGTAGACGAAAAACTACAGGCCACGGACGGGTGCTTAGGATTGCGCCGAGAAGAAGCACTCTGAGGACACATAGCATCGCAACAGAGCGTTCAGCCGGGGGAACCCCAGTGTACCCACGGGCAGCGGCCCCATCGAGGGGAGGAAAGGCGGATGAGATCAGCGAATGGCCCCTGATCTCATCATGCACGTCCGGGAAGAACGGTATTGGGGTTTGCCGTGGACGAGGGTCGGCGGCCTCACCCAAAAAACAATCGTCCCGGGAAAGCATGGCCGTCATCTCCGGATCAGACTCGACGAGTCGTCACTTCCAGGAAAATCAAACCCACCTAGTGAAGCTGCTACAAACATAATAGCATCCTCTGTAGCTTTAAATGAAACACACGGGCCACCAGAGGGTAGACCCGTGGGAATCACCTGTTCACTAGCGGGCACCGTCATTGAAGAGGGGGGCTGGGGTCGCGGACACATAGTCGCCGCCTTGTTCCAGACCGAAACCCTCAGGTCACCCTGGCCACCAGCCGAAGATCGGGGGGTGGATGAGGGAACTCTCACTCATGTGAGTTCACCGAGTCTCGACCTTAATGACGCGATGATCATGTTTCCATGGAGAAAACATGAGTCATCCACGAGCGCTGCTCTAGCATGATCAAGCCCAAACATACTAGACAACGCTCGTGCCCATCAGAGTCCGATACCAAGCTGCCGCACCATTCATTTTTTTTTTTTTTTTTTTTTTTTTAAATGCACGGGCGAGCAGTCTTTAAAAAGACGTGCCGCGTGCAAGCTCTTTTAGTGAGAGAAAACTCAAGTGTTGAAGCACCCGGGGAGACACGCACCGACTGGCAGACCACTGCAACAGATCAGCAGGAAGCACGCGCTCGCCGTAGATCGCCGTCACACCAACACTCGAGGTACTCGTTTGTAAAGCTGACAATTCAGAGATGGCTTGTGGAGAGAAGAATACACTTGGCTCCGAAGCGAAAATATACCCACGAGGTGGGGCGGAGTTACGTCATGCAAATTCTGCAGACCCATGGCATTTCTTTGCCATAGGCTCGTTTTGTAATACTCGAAGCTGATAGGCTTTCTAAGCGAAACCCCATTTGTCGTCATCCGACGTAACTCGGAGTGACAACGAAAGGGAACAAATCTTGCTCCATCCTTTATCTTTACTCAAAGTAGTAAGAACAACATACAATCTGCACTAATAGACACAGTTTTAGGTAATAGTAGCTCACAGCTGATTCACAGAACTATTTCAGTAAGACAGTAATAACATTAGCCGGTTAGTTGTTTAGCCGGAAACGTACACAATATAAAACACAAAATGACATAAACAAAACACTCGGTAGAAAATACAGGTCCTTCTCAAAAAATTAGCATATTGTGATAAAGTTCATTATTTTCCATAATGTAATGATAAAAATTAAACTTTCACATATTTTAGATCCATTGCACACCAACTGAAATATTTCAGGTCTTTTATTGTTTCAATACTGATGATTTTGGCATACAGCTCATGAAAACCCAAAATTCCTATCTCAAAAAATTAGCATATCATGAAAAGGTTCTCTAAACGAGCTATTAACCTAATCATCCGAATCAACTAATTAACTCTAAACAGCTGCAAAAGATTCCTGAGGCTTTTAAAAACTCCCAGCCTGTTTCATTACTCAAAACCGCAATCATGGGTAAGACTGCCGACCTGACTGCTGTCCAGAAGGCCATCATTGACACCCTCAAGCAAGAGGGTAAGACACAGAAAGAAATTTCTGAACAAATAGGCTGTTCCCAGAGTGCTGTATCAAGGCACCTCAGTGGGAAGTCTGTGGGAAGGAAAAAGTGTGGCAAAGAACGCTGCACAACGAGAAGAGGTGACCGGACCCTGAGGAAGATTGTGGAGAAGGACCGATTCCAGACCTTGGGGGACCTGCGGAAGCAGTGGACTGAGTCTGGAGTAGAAACATCCAGAGCCACCGTGCACAGGCGTGTGCAGGAAATGGGCTACAGGTGCCGCATTCCCCAGGTCAAGCCACTTTTGAACCAGAAACAGCGGCAGAAGCGCCTGACCTGGGCTACAGAGAAGCAACACTGGACTGTTGCTCAGTTTTGCATGTCATTCGGAAATCAAGGTGCCAGAGTCTGGAGGAAGACTTGGGAGAAGGAAATGCCAAAATGCCTGAAGTCCAGTGTCAAGTACCCACAGTCAGTGATGGTCTGGGGTGCCATGTCAGCTGCTGGTGTTGGTCCACTGTGTTTTATCAAGGGCAGGGTCAATGCAGCTAGCTATCAGGAGATTTTGGAGCACTTCATGCTTCCATCTGCTAAAAAGCTTTATGGAGATGAAGATTTCATTTTTCAGCACGACCTGGCACCTGCTCACAGTGCCAAAACCACTGGTAAATGGTTTACTGACCATGGTATTACTGTGCTCAATTGGCCTGCCAACTCTCCTGACCTGAACCCCATAGAGAATCAGTGGGATATTGTGAAGAGAAAGTTGAGAGACGCAAGACCCAACACTCTGGATGAGCTTAAGGCCGCTATCGAAGCATCCTGGGCCTCCATAACACCTCAGCAGTGCCACACGCTGATTGCCTCCATGCCACGCCGCATTGAAGCAGTCATTTCTGCAAAAAGATTCCCGACCAAGTATTGACTATTGAGTGCATAACTGAACATAATTATTTGAAGATTGACTTTTTTTTTTTGTATTAAAAACACTTCTTTTATTGGTCGGATGAAATATGCTAATTTTTTGAGACAGGAATTTTGGGTTTTCATGAGCTGTATGCCAAAATCATCAGTATTAAAACAATAAAAGACCTGAAATATTTCAGTTGGTGTGCAATGAATCTAAAATATATGAAAGTTTAATTTTTATCATTACATTATGGAAAATAATGAAATTTTATCACAATATGCTAATTGTTTTAGAAGGACCTGTATATACATCATACAGGTTGTGATTCTGAGGATCAAGCTGGTCCAAATAAACTGGGTACTGACCAATCTTTCCAGAGCAAGTGTTCTGTGAATCCCCCATTGAACTCTGAGATTTGAAAACTAGTGATCAATAAAATTACGTGTTTGAAGGCGTGATTGTTTGAACTTTTACATTCACAAACTGTTATATTACACACTGCATGAAAGGGAATATTCGAAAAACCGTAATGGGGCACTTTAACTTTTATTAATAATAATAATAATAATAATAATAGTCTTTTGTATTTATTCAAAGTTGCGGTCTGTTTTTTTTTTTTTTTTTTACTTCTTTGATTTGTGTTATGTTTACATATTTCTCACTTGAGAATGATTGACTCTTATATAAAAAAAAATTAGTAATTATCTGTACTTTTGTTGTGAATTCAAAGTACAAGTTCATTATTATGTGAGTTTCCTGGAAATCAGACTCGTGTCCTTGGTGTTGCTAGCAGCAGAGCTTAATAAAACACTGGATTCAGACCTATTAGTTCACCCAAAAATGAAAATTCTGTCAGTATTTACTCACCCTCGTGTTGTTCCAATCCCGTAAGACCTTCGTTCATCGTGGAACACGAATTAAGATATTTTTGATTAAATCTGAGAGCTGGATCACTCCTCCATAGGCTTTTTAAGGGATTGACACTTGTTCCCCGAAAAGTTATTAAAGACATCGATAAAATAGTACAAGTGACTACAGTGGCTCAATCCTGAGTTTATCAAACGACGAGAATACTTTTTGTGCGCAAAAAAAAAAAAAAAATAACAACTTTATTTCAACTATTCATTTCCTTCTCTGTGGGCCTCGAGTCAGTTCACTAGTGTGATAGCGCAGTGCTTCTGTGTTGTACGTCACATGCATCACACACATGACCAGCGTCGGCCAATAGTGAGCCTACGTGTGACGTAGATCTACGCAATCACACTACGTTAACTGACTAGAGGCCCACAGAGAAGGAAATGAATAGTTGAAATAAAGTCGTTATTTTTGTCTGTTTTTGCGCACAAAAAGTATTCTCATCGCTTGATAAACTTAGGATTGAGCCACTGTAGTCACTTGGACTATTTTAACGATGTCTTTAATGACTTTTCGGGGCTGGCAAGTTTCAATCCCTTAAGAAGCCTATGGAAGAGTGATCCAGCTCTCAGATTTAATCAAAAATATCTTAATTCGTGTTCTGAAGATGAACGAAGGTCTTATGGGGTCGGAACAACATGAGGGTGAGTAAATACTGACAGAATTTTCATTTTTGGGTGAACTATCCCTTTAAATGGTTTGCATGTAGTATAGGACAGTCATGTTGGGAAATGGTTTGTCATTTGAGAGACCATCAGAGCGTCCCATAAAATCCAGTGAATTATTAAGCCATTTTATGGCATTTATGAGCACATTTCCACATTGGACTGTTGAATCAGAAGGTCGCCTTTTAATAGAGAAATATTTATGTTTTTTCCCTACATTAGTTCCTACATGCTGTTTTATGAATAAACGACAATGTGTTGTGTCAAGAATCTCATTCATTTTTGATTAAAAAGTCATCAGCTGCATTTTCACTCTGTTTCAAAAACAGGCAGAAACCACTGCAGGCCTCATTTGCATTGCCATTTTTAAGGCAAATGATATTTTAATGACTTAATTATGTTTAGTAACAAGAGTAATGCAATTCTGTATTCAGTCGGTGACTAACCCCAATCTGTTGGCATAGAAAAGTGGCACTTTTTTCCTTGTAAGCACTGCATTTTTGTTTAGAGTGGATGTGCGTTGATTTATTGTTTAATTGTCATTTACACAGTGCTTGTGGGTGTTTGTATGAGTGAATGTAAGTGTTACTGTGGACATGTGTATGTGAGAGGAGGTGAAAGGGAGAGTGAGAGAAGGAGTGGGTGAATGTGTGTATTTGCATGTGCATGACGTGGTCACATATAAAATTGAGTGTAACCGAGACAATCATTGTCTTTAATGTCACTGGGAGAAATGGTTAATCAACCCCTTGATTTCTGTTACAGAGGCATAAATGTTCCACTTGCCTTATCACAGAACTGCTGCAGTCTGTTCAAATAGCATGCAGTCGCTCTAAGTCTGTCATCTAATGGCCTCAACTGTGTAAAATGCAACACAGGGAAGGTAAATTTCAAATGGCAGGCATGAAGAGCAGGGAAAAGAAATAGACGATGCCGATTTAGTTTGTATAATCTATCCATTGCTCTCAAAATGGCGTTGAGTGTATCGCTAGTGGTGTGGCAAAAATTTATTTTTGCTGAGTGAGAGGCCAAATCTGTCAAAATTAACTTTGAGGTTCATTAGAATACTGAATTTAGATGAAAATCTTGAGAAAAATAGGGACGTAATTATCACAATTACACTGTAAACTTGCAATAGTTGCCTTAAAAAGTTGTTTCTACCTGATTTATCCAATAAACATAGTTTTGTTGGTATGAATTCACATACTTAGATTGGTTCAGCGATATTACATTATATTTCTGACTTGAACAAAACCAGTTTATTTTTAGTGCAACTAAAAAAAAAATTATCTAAAGAAATTCATTCATTCTTGTAGTTCGAAGATGAAGAGCCATTCAACGAGGTTAAAATGTGTCTATATTCCATCTTTGAATTGGTCAGTCTGGTCTGTGTGCTGGTTTTAGAGGGGTTTTGGGCACTTTTCAGCTGGTCAGTCTGAGAGACTGGTGGGCCGACTAGCTAAACCAGTCAGCTAGGCTGGGAGACCATCTTCTTGGACTGTTTTAAGCTGTTTTTACATGTAGCGGAAGTATGATGTTGCTTTCTCACAGTATTTCTCTATAAGAAACTCATATCAACATGTTAACTTTTCTGTCTGCTATACAAAACCAGAAAGACCAGAACTGCAACATCTTTCTCTATTCAACTTTTGCATTTCGACTTTCACTCCAACGCCATTTATTCTGATGCTAGAGATCCTTTAGAGATTAAATAAGTCTTCACCGGTAAACATTACTGTATCCCATTAGGTCTGTCTCCATGGCTCATTTCCATCATCATTCCTGTGGTACTACTGCATTAATTCTGGTGGAATGTGCTGTCATTATCTGCATTTGAAGAATGAACTAAGAACCCAAATATGCTGCTAATGAATGGAGGAATTGTGAGTATTTTAATGGATGTCAAAGCTCGTGGAGTCCAAGTATGAGACGGAGGTTAGGAAAAGGTAATGGGGCCAAGGGCACTTTAGCTCATACTGAACAAGTAGTCCTTTGGATATTGAGGAATACGAAGCTGAAGTTTGATGTCACCTTTATACAACATTTTTGTAAACATGAAAATAAATGTCCATCCTAAACATTGAGCTTTTTGTCATTGTCATAAAAAGTAAATTCATTTGTATACTTCCTTTACTTGTATTCCTCCAGTCTTGGCTTTAAAACATTCCCAGTGTTTTCAGTTCACCTTACAATGTGTGTGATTGAATACAGACCCAGTTTAATGAAATGGCATGCCTCGGTTATAGTCCCAGAACCAGGTTGGTTCAGCAGACTCCTGTATTTCTTAGTGTTGTAGCTGAGAAGACTGGAGTTTTCTACTTATCTCCCTGTTTCACTCTTTTTTTTCCGCAGTCTCCCTTTTTTCCACAGTCTGAGCTAGAGAGGCTTAATAATATCCCAGAGGCACGGATGAAACGCTCTCTCTCCACAGTGTCTGTTTACCAAAGAGAGTGTTTGAAGTTGAGCTCAAGATGTCTTCATTTCTCCACCAGAGGAATGTTCCAACAGGGAAGATTCGTTATTCAAATGGGGGGATACGACGAGGAGAAAGGGAAAGAAAAAAAATAATCAGCCAGTGTTTCCTAAATGTGCTATAAATATCGCTCAACCAGAGGATTTCGTGGTCGGAAGCATCCTTGTTTATATATATTAGAGAAAGCGTGTTTAGGAACTAGCTTCTCGCGGCATGATGGTTTAGCATTAGTGTCGTATCAGCCTGAGTCTCCCACAGCTGCATTAGTCTGGCCATCATCATCACCAATTCATCGCACATTTCACTCTCTCAGGACCTTCATTCAAACATCTCCTTCATTTTAAATCTGAATACAAAGGTCAAATGTCAGATTTGCTCAACTTTTTGATAAAGTGATGTGCACATTAAATAAAATAAATGGAGGACAACATTGAGCTGAAAAGTAATAAGTATGCATGAAATGTGAAGTGAACACATTTCTAAAATTAAAATTAGCACACTTGCAGTTCATTTCAATTAGGGTGACTATCAGAAAGTTACATTTATTTAAGTACAATCAAAGGTTTCTCACTCCGAAAACTCTGGAAATGGCTGTTCATGCATTTATAACGTCTCGGCTACTGCAATTCCTTATATTGCGGTATATCAAGTTCTCAAATTGCTCATCTTCAGTTAGTCCAAAATGCAGCGACCAGCCTTATTCATAAGTGTCGCGAACATCTCTCCGATTCTCAAATCCCTACACTGGCTTCCAGTTCGACAGAGAATAGATTTTAAAATTCTACTCTTTGTTTTTAAATCTCTACATAACTTAGCTCCTGCCTATCTCTCTGAACTTGTTCATCCTTACACTCCGTCCAGAAGCCTAAGATCCTACAATCAGGCTCTGCTGGTAGTCCCTCGCGTTAGACTCAAGCGTAGAGGGGAACGTGCATTTGTGGTGGCAGGGCCACAACTCTGGAACGCCCTGTGAGATTAGAACGACCCCTACCCTGTCTGTCTTCAAGTCTCTGTTAAAAACCTACCTGTTTTCTTTAGCATACTGATCTCTTTTCTTAGGTTGGTTTTACTATTTTATATTTGAGTCTGATACTGTTTTGCCACTCCTGTTTTTCCATTCTATATTTGAGTCTGATACTGCTTTGCCACCTCTGTTTTACTATTTTATATTTGAGTCTGATACTGTTTTGCTACTCCTATTTTAAGGTTGCTCTTAGCTTTGCTGCTTTTATTTGTGTTTTATGTGTTGTTATGCAGGTATTATTTTCTTATTATTTTTCTGGTTGTTCTGTAAAGCACTTTGGTCAGCCTAGTGGCTGTTGTAAATGTGCTATATAAATACAGTGAACTTGAACTTGAACTATTTATACAACAACAAAGCCTTAATTTTCACAATCAAGTCAAAAACAGAACAGTGCATGCAGGGACTCAAATTGGTGAATCATTTTTGAATCTGTTTATTTACATGAACCATACGAATGAACCACTAGAATGAATCAGACTTTTAAAGTCTACATATGAGTGAGAACCATTTAGAATGAACTGATTCACTAGAATGAATTGGACTTTGAATGCTGCTTGTGTGAGAGAGAACAGTTTAGAATGAACTGATTCACTCGAATGAATTGGACTTTCAGTGCTATAATGTAAGAGAGAACAGTTTGATTAACTGAATCACTAGAAAGAATTGAAACGTTTTAATGCTACATCCACTACAGAGAGAGGACTGTCTGAATGAACTGACTGTGTAGAATAAATTTATCGTATTTTCCAGCTCTGCATTTGAGAGATAGAGCTGTTTAGATGAGCGCACTAGCGTTTGGTCACGCTACATGGCTATTTGTTGGAAAAGTAGCTTGTTACCCATTTAAAATAACTCACACTACTGAAAATGTAGTTAGCAACATTAGTTAATTCTGTCTGGTTCTGCCTTTATGCTTGAGATTGACAGATGGCTAAGCCTCAATGAACTTAGACAGAGATAAAGTTGTCTTGTTTTCAGTTGTCTTCTGTTCACTAATTTTCTTATTCTTTTTTCTAACACTAAAATAGAATATGACATTTAAATTGATACTATTTTAACAGTTTTTAGCAGTTTTTATATATTATTTCCCTTTGGTTTTGAATGCACAGTAAAAAAGGAGGTCTGGACTCCCTAATGAAATATGTAAAATAATTCTACTGCACAAGACCATCCCCATTATTAAGGACCACAGTGAGAACCATTATACCTATATTTTGTCCAGAAAACATGTACAACCTTTTACAAAAAGACACATCCCACTCAGGGTAAGCTGTAGCATAATGATTTTGTTATTTGTGCTGTCTATGTATTCAGCATTGAGGAAGAGAGAGAACAACTGAGACTAAGTCATCGAGCGCCACAGTATTGGCCTTCTGTCCTGCGGCTGAACAGCTACTTATCAGGTCACATAAGCCACCCATTGATTCCCATTACTGAATCTTGTTATTGTTGGTTTGTATGGCTCAAGGGAGAGTTTACCGCTTGCCACTTAAATCAGTTGACTTACAGTGTTCCATTTGTGCTCATTAAGGCACGGGTCATTGAAGGGCAACATGCCTTCGTCACAGTTTGAGGAAAATAGATAATTTCACACTCAATTTAAAGCACAATAGAGTAGGATTAATGTTCTTGTAAACATTTACGTTTCTATTACTCAAAAATATATCTCTTGCATTTGGGAGTGTGGGCTTTGTTTGATGTACATGCCGGTTAGCCAGTTAATATTACTTTTGGATGAATGGAAACTCTGGCCACAAAGTCTAGATCCATTTCCAAAAATGTCGTAGAAGAAGCTGTAACATGTAGCAGACCTTGTACTGTTAGCTAAAGGTCTAGTTTGTGAAACTATGTGAGACAGCTTTACATAAGGCAGGTCCATGACATCTTATTTGAAATGTTGCAGGTTTCACTGATACTATATGTGATGTTTCTTCTTCTTTCAAGCAAATTTGAAAGATGGAGCCCAGAAAGATAATGCATTCACCAGAGTCTATTACACTGTACTTCTGACGGTTTGAACATCCTGTGACCTCGCAGTAAAGCGATCTCCGCTTCTGACGGCAGAGATGAGTCTAGATCTGGATGCCGGCTCTGTGCTGTCTGGCCTTGGAGGAGAAAAGAGGGTGGAGGCCGGGGTCATCATCATCATCTGTTGGGCCTTCTGAACGACACGATCACAGGCCTGGCAGCTCCTCTGACAGTACTGAGAAGCCTCTGATTGAAGATGCTCTGGAAGAGAGCGAGCCAGAGAGGGAGAGGCAGACAGAGAGAGAGAAGGTGGAATATGGTCGGAGGGAATGAAATAAGCAGTCAAACTGTCAAGTGAGTCGTAAAATAGCTCCCACTTTGCCGAAGGACACTGCTCATCCTTTCCTGACAGCTCTCTTTCTCTTCCACCCCTCCCCTTCTGTTTTTTTCCCTCTCTCTTTGCTCTCTCTCTCGTTGTCTTTTAACACTCATCCAAAAACTATTTATCTTTAAAAAATTTAAAAACACACACACACACACACACACATACATATATATATATATATATATATATATATATACCAGCACAAACTATGAACATAAGTACCCACACCTAAATATACTCTACTGTATATACAGGGGGTATGGGAGCTTGCTGTCATATATATTTTTTTTTTTCTCAATATGCTGTAGGTTTATTTTTTGAAAGACAGTTTCTATAAAGACATATACCTTAATGTCTGGGCACCAAAAAAAAAAAAATATTGAACATTTCTACTGTTATTGCACAGGGAGAGAAAAAATATTACATTGGGCTTCAAAAGTTTGGAATAATTGGAATGGTATGGCATATTATAATTATTTCTGAAGGATCATGTGACACTGAAGACTAAAATAAAGATTAAATAAATGCAGCCTTGGTGAGCATGAGACTTCAAAAAGTGTTAAAAACCTTAATTGTTCCAAACTTTTGATCTAGATATACTGACCAATAGCAGGGCATGTTGTAGCACAATAAGTTGTCACAAGAACCTGCCAGTTAACAGCCTATTATAGAATTTTGACTAAATACAAACATTAAGACAATTTTGAAATCCTTAACATTTCATGAAACATCAAAAATATCCAACCATTGCTTTAATCAACAAATATAATTAAAAGTGGCATTGGCAAAAAAAATATGCTTAGGCCTTAGAAAACGTCTCAGGTTACGTATGTAACCCTGGTTCCCTGATAGGGAACGAGACGCTGCGTTTGAGACGCGGTGGGAACGCTCTGCGTGATTACGTCGTGAAGCGCGTGTAAAATCAGTCCAATGGAAGCCCACTACGACATAGGAACGTCATAGACCAGGAAACTATAAAGCAGCCCTGAATTCAGACCGCGACAGCTTCTGAAAAACCTGAAGCAAGTCGATCAGGGCATGCAGGAAGTATGGCAAGCAAACGCAGCGTCTCGTTCCCTATCAGGGAACCAGGGTTACATACGTAACCTGAGACGTTCCCTTTCAAGGGAACTCGAGCTGCGTTTGAGACGCGGTGGGAACCCTATACCCACTACGCCATAGTGACAAATGCCTGTTCTGTGTGAAGTCCTTGCGCACACTAAGAAGCAAGCAACCTCGCCCCAGGAGTGGAGAGGTCAAGGTCATAAAACCTGACACATGTATGCGGAGAGGACCATCCTGCCGCACTACACACATCAAGAAGGGAAACTCCCGAAATTAAGGCCATAGAGGCCGCCATACTCCGAGTAGAATGGGCCCGCACAGCCATAGGTGAAGGCTGTCCGGCCGCTTCATAAGCCAATGAAATAGCCTCGACTATCCATTTACTCATCACCTGTTTAGATGCAGGGCATCCTCTCTTGAGTGACCCAAAACAAACAAATAATTGCTCAGATTTACGCCACAGAGCAGCTCTGTGAACGTAGGCATCTAAAGCCCGGACTGGACATAACAGGTTAAGCTGTTCCTGATCTGGGGTATTAAAGGGTGGAGGATACAAGGCCTGCCGCCCTATTGGGCCCCCAAACATTTAGTGGGATCTTAGGAATATAACCCGGTCTAGGGTAGAGGAATGCTTTCACCATACCAGGTGCAAATTCCAGACATGAAGGAGCAACCGACAGAGCATGTAAATCACCAATTCTCTTGATAGACGAAATAGCAAGGAGAAATATAGTCTTTAGAGTGAGGAATTTTTCTGAAACCTCCTCGATGGGCTCGAAGGGAGCCAAGGCCAGACCCTCAAGTACAATGGCCAAATCCCAAGCCGGTGCTCTAGATTGCAGTGCAGGCCTGAGCCTCAATATACCACGGAGAAAACAAATAATAAGAGGATCTCTCCCAAGAGAAGAAGCCCCGAGAGGGGTGATAAGCAGATATAGCCGCTACATACACCTTTAAGGTGGAGGGAGATAATCCAGCAGAGAAACGGTCTTGTAGGAAATCGAGAACTGTACCAACCGGGCAGTTAACAAGATTTAAAAAACGTTCTCCACGCCATGTAGAGAACAGTTTCCATTTCAATGTACATAGTTTTCTCGTGGAAGGAGCTCTGGATTGAAGGACGGTCTCAACGACCTCAGTCGAGAGACCGGATTCTATGAGCTGGGCCCCCTCAGAGGCGAAGCCCACCGTTTCCACAACTCCGTTTAACCCTTTTCTATTATGTGCAGGACCCATAGAGAAATATTTGGCAGAAGTTTCCACGCTGCCAGAAATTCCGATAAGGGAACCAGTCTCTCGAGACTGGCCTCTGGATTTGATTGAACAATCATTTCAGTGCCCTGAAGCGGCGAACCGGCAGGGAACAACCGAACTGACTGTTCTACAACCCTCCTCAGAGGATTGCACGGGGACGCTGACACCTCGGCGCCCTGAAGCGGCGAACCGGCAGGGAACAACCGAACTGGCAGCGCTGCGACCCTCCTCAGAGAGTCGCACCCCAGCAGAACTCCCGGGAGCATTGATATCGGGGGGGGGGGGGGGGGGGGGTGTGTACAGGTGCAGCCTCGGCCACACCTGCACCATAGCGTCCAGTCCGAGAGGAGCTGGATATGTGAGGGAAACCATAGCGGACAATGGGTTGTATCGTATGATGTTTTCCTTTCGAAAAGATCGACCTGAGCTTGACCAAAGATCTCCCATAGGAGCTCCACCACCTCGGGGTGAAGTCTCCATTCCCCGGGCCTCAGCCCCTGCCTCAACAGGATATCTGCTCTGATATACGAGATCGTCAGTGTGTTGTCCAGACCCCCCGCCGAGCGACCACTCATGATCACTCCCGACTTGTGAGGGAAGCATCCGTCGATAGCATTATGCGTCGACAAGAAACCCCCAACACTGGGCCTGGGCGAGGAACCAAGGTTCTTCCACATGACCGAGGCACAAAGGCATAGCCGCGTGACCTTGATCATGCGAAAACGGATTTCCCCTCGGAGAAAACCCCTTGGTCCTGAGCCACCACTGCAGGGGTCTCATGTACAGAAGGCCAAAAGTAATTACGTTGGACGCAGCTGCCATGAGACCCATAGTCTGAAACTGTTTCACAGTGAGTGACTGGCCTAAATAAACCCATATTACACCTAGAAAAGTGGTCCTCCGAGCTGGGAGGATCACACACTTCTTGGCGTTGAGTGGCAACCCCAACATCTTTAAATGAGACAGAACGACATCTCGATGCCGAACTGCCATATGCTCAAATTGAGCTAGGATCAACCAATCGTCGATATAATATAATACGCGAATGCCCTGGAGACTCAAAGGAGCCAGAGCTGCATCCACGCATTTTGTAAAGGTGCGGGGTGATAAACCTAGGCCGAATGGAAGATCCCGATACTGGTATGCTTCGCCCCCATTTTTAAAGCGAACCTCAGGAACTTCCTGTGATGAGGATGGATAGATACTTTCTTTTTCTTTATATCAGAAAAACGTATACATATAAACATATATACATATATATATATATATATTCTCAAATATATTCTCGAATAGAGTCAATGCTGACATCCTCACATTCATCTATGTCCTTAAATACTTTACCCATCAGTACTGCCTAATAAAATTTATTTATTATTAAAGATGGCTGGTGGGTAACGTCGGGGTTAAAAATGATGACGCCGACTCGGGAGAGAGAAAGCTCGCAAGCGTCTCTATAATCCAAGGCACTGTCATACCATGATACTTAATACCCATAACATTACTCTAGTTAGACGTTTGGGTATTAAGTTACACATAAAATAAAAACCGGTTTATTCCACGATCTCGACACCTCAGTGTGGAGATAGGGAAAAACCAGTAGTCCCCGACGAGGAGGCTGAGATACAGAGTTTTTCCTGTTTTTTTAGATATATTTCATCTAATAAACTCTTTTTATTTTCACTCTCATAATGTTCAGCTGTCCAGTAAATATTTAACTAGCAACAGCATTAGAAAAACCTCATTTTAAAAGCTCCTCTTTATTCAACAGAGTTATGAGCTGCCTATTTATTGAAAAATCAAACATCTGCCTTTTTCTTCATATTTTTATTTGTTTTGTTCACTTTTTCTTAACAAAACACTAACGATACCAATTCCTCGGAACTGGAAATCGCAGCACACTGGATCTGCAGGTGAAAGCTGAGATAGGGCGGGGCCCGTCCCAACCCACGCTATCAGATCCGTTTTCGAACCCCAAAATGCGTGTCGCCGCCGTGTCTAGGCAACAGCGGGACCCGCGCGGGGAGCGCGAACCGAACCGTCCTCCTCAAAGAACGATCGGCGAGAGCGGAGCGTCTTTATAGATAGACTCATACAATGCTCACAATCAGCCCCCTCGAGGAATGACTGGGCATGCTCCACTCCCAAACAAGCAACACAAAGCTGATGTGTGTCCCCACCCGTAATATAACGAGGGCAGGGAACGACACACCGTCTATAATCTTGCTTGCTCGCTATAATAATGATAGATATATTGGGCTTGACAGACAACAATAAATAGACAAGGACAGATATACAGAGAGCGCTTGCTGAAGGTACAGAAGCTGTCGCGGTCTGATTTCAGGGCTGCTTTATAGTTTCCTGGTCTATGACGTCACCTATGTCGTAGTGGGCTTCCATTGGACTGATTTTACACGCGCTTCACGACGTAATCACACAGAGCGTTCCCACCGCGTCTCAAGCGCAGCTCGAGTTCCCTTTCAGTTAAAATCTATAACCTAACAGCTATAGCAAAAATATGATAATATTGACATTTCTGTTTGGAGGGCAGAATTCATAAATTTTTTACTCCAAACCTTATAGTTATTTGGATATAGCCACAGTGACAGCTTCCTAGAGTGACAACTAGCTTATGTCTCGCCATCATGACCTTTTGACCCAGGAAACTTGCTATGCTGCCTTTCCTCCTCTTCATTTACTTTCCCACACACGGTCTCTCTTAAATCCCAGAGCTATTCTATTTCTTCTCACTAAAAGAATCAGTGTGACGTGTGAAATCCCAACATGATGCAATAATAATATGATGAAACATCCCTGTAAATCTCTTACTTATTATTTCCCTTATCTACAGCACTTAAAAAAACACGCATAATAACAGTGTGTTGCTTATATTGGCAATATAAAAGTGATATAAGTATGAACAGATTTGTCTTTGTTTTTTCTTATTAAAATATGATTTAATGTTTTTTCTGTAACGCAGACATGCAAGTTTTTTTGTTTATATATATGTAAACAATGGTAACGGTCAAAAATCAGCTCATTATTAAATCCTGACAACTTAGCATGAGGTTGTTTTTTGTTGCCTGTTTTGACATCAAAATGTAAACAGACATTCTTATCATCAATTAAAAATATAACTATTACAAATCATTTTTGCTAACTGAAATAAAGCTGAAATAAAAGGCAATTAAAGCATTACAATTATTAAGTAGTAAAATTATTAAAATTAAAACCTAAATTAATTAAATTAAAGCAATATATGTATATATATATATATATATATATATATATATATATATATATATATATATATATATATATATATATATATATATATATGTATATATATATATATATATATTAATAATTTTACTACTTAAAAGCAAATTAGAAATGTGGACTGAAATAAACTCTTTAACTTATAATTTTAGACCTGATATTTGTATTTTATTTTATTTTATTTTATTTTATTTTATTTTTATTTCAGTTACCAAAAATTATTTTTAATAGTTATATTTTTAATTGATGATAAGAATGTCTATTTACATTTTGATGTCAAAACAGGTAAAAAAAAATTAAAACTCACGCTAAGTTGTCAGGATTTAATAATGAGCTGATTTTTTATCGTTACCATTGTTTAACAATGTAAACAGTTAATTTCAAAACCATAACTTAATTCCTCTGCCATACATGCTGAAACACCTTATGCCTTAAGTAAGGAATAAGTCTTCATTATAAAATAGTGATTCAGCAGAGATGCTTTACACGATTCAGCAGATACAGCTAAAACAGCTAGAGGGGGGTATAAAGAGTTTCAATTCAGCTGGGAAACTCTCTCTTCAAAACACCTCATGCATCATTACTTATTCAGAGCTCTTGTGATACATTGTGAAAGTCAACAGTGCACAGTGTTGGAGGCCTGTTACCAGCTGATTAGATCTGGAGAACAGTTTGAGCTTTCCTCAAATAGTAGGGCCACATAAAGTTTTGGCCGCTGGAACCTTTGTCAAAGTGATAGATGTGGGTAAAAGGCAAAGTTCAAAAGAAAACTGATAAAAGATCTTACATAAATCATGGATCAAAAATTTATTATTTTTACATGACTGTATTCCCATCGCCTCTACTTTATTCTTCTGTACTTTAGTGCAATTACATCATTATAAACCTGTGTGATGTTAATTTTTCCATGGAACACAATAAGAGAATTTTTCACATTTTCAACTCAGTGACCCTTTCTGTTAAGCTTTGAAAATAACAAACACCATAGAAGTGGCCCAACTCCATTGCAGTATATTAAAGACTTCTGAAGCCATATGATAGTTCTAAGAAACAGACCAATTAACGTTGTAAATCTGAAGTAAATTGTACATTTCACATTATCGACCACATTTCGTGTGATCTTTTTAAATTCTCCGAATAAAAAAGCAAAAGAACAAGCTCTGCAATTGGAGTTTCCAAACAATGATAAACCTTGTCATCTCTCCATCATCCTCTGCTGTCCTTCAGCAAACACTTTGCCAAAACCAAGAAGAAGAAAAAATTGTCAGAGAGAACAGAAAATCACCAACGTCAAAATCATCTCTCAGCAACTCAATTTTGATCCAAAACAGTGAATGTCAATCCATCTTTGGAGATTTATTGACATCGCCGCTCCTTTGTTCTTTTAACAGGATTTTTTCAATACATGCACTCAAAGGCCTATGAAAGCAAGCGGCCTCTGAGACTGAGACGCCGTGGGATGAGCTGATTGATGGATGTGGGCATGCAGGGGGAATATAAATGCTAGCCTCTGATTCCTGCTTCCCCAGGGAGACAAAGGACTTTCCCTTTTATGACCGGGAGCTTGCAGTGATTCTTCTGCTGCCTGGAGAGACTCCTAACTGAGCCTCACAGATTAAGCTGAGGAACAGGACACTAGGCAGATGAGATGTTCTTTGTTATGTGCTAAAACGATGCAGGTGGGTGATGGCTACAATATACAAATGTATATATTTACAGTAAGCAAATATATAATTATACTGTAGAAATTTGTGTGGTAGTCTATAATTAAAACGAGTTTAAATGGTTGAGTGCAAATCATCTTGTATCAATTTTCTCTCTATTGTCATATAATACATTTCTATCTATCTATCTATCTATCTATCTATCTATCTATCTATCTATCTATCTATCTATCTATCTATCTATCTATCTATCTATCTATCTATCTATCTATCTATCTATCTATCTATCTATCTATCTATCTATCTATCTATCTATCTATCTATCTATCTATCTATGTTACCATCCATCAATGTTGGATTTTTTAACTTAGACTGCAGCTCTCCTGATAATGTCAAACTGTCTCTGTTCAGACAGTTCAAAGAGCTTCTACAGAGCCACAGGATTATTATAACTTCACATTTTCCTAGACAATTTAATAAAAGACAGTTTATATCCACCGTCATATTCATGTGAAGGGGATTTATTTCTGAAATGAAATACTGTTGATGTGTAGAGCAGCTTACTCAAGAGGCTGAACGGGGACTTGAAATAGTGGTATCTCAATGAAAATAAACTGCATAACCATTAAAGTTGCTTTTTACAAGCCCCCTGGGTACGTACGTGTATGTTTGTGTAAAGGTACAATATATAAGCGGTCCCAAAGGCTGTCAACAAGCTATATATTCACTCGCTCACTTGCTTGCCGTTTGAAGCAGTGATAACACCATACAATGTTAATATTACAAAACAGTTCAGACTGTAAATTCCGATTGGGAGTCACATTTGAAATCGTAAAATTACTATACTGACTTAAAAAGTAGAATAAAATAGTATAAAGTTAGTATAGTGAAATACAAACTTTATACTACAATACAGTACAGTATGATATTATTTGATGGTAGTATTATTGCTGTTACCAAAGTTTTATAAAAGTAAAAGCCCAAGACTGTGTGTAAAAAACTGTGTAAAAACACTGTTAAAAGCATCCTTTCATCAATTATTGCTTAATTTACAACAGCCAAATTACGCAGTGATTCACCTGGACCCGGCTGCTCTGCAGCCACAGGGAGTGCAAGTGATATGATACCTTCATCATCTCTTTCATTTTTGCTTTTTTTTCCCTTCTCCGATTTCAATTTGTTTTTCTGTTTCATTCAGTATCTCTCCCTCTCACTCAGCTCTCTCGCGGAGGTTGGTGCGGGGCTGGTCAATATACTGTCAGAGCTCCATTTAGCGGTGACGGGGATGGGGAGGCCCAGAGATGTGCCTGGATGACAGAGATGGATGCTACGGGCCGCCGCCGGCTGCAAGGACAAAGGGACACACAGGCAGGCAGACCAGCAAGAAGGGGAAGTTGCTGCAGTCCTGCATTACTGCTCTTTACAACAGCCATCATCATCTGCAGGGAGTTAAATTGCAGTAATGGGGGGCGGGGAAGGGGAGGTGTGCCGAAGAAGAGGGACTCGTTTTTCTGACACCTCTAGTTTTGTCAGCTCCGCGCGCATTATTCACTGCTGTAGGGTGAGAACAGGGCAGTCAATTACACTGATATCACCCCGCAACGAGAGAGATGCACTTGTCAAGCAACGCAGTGCTGAACTGACAGCGCATTTGAGTGACTCAATGATCAGATCAGTAGACGTAGATATGAAGCTGCCAATAAATATGCAGCCATTGCCTTTGAAGAATTCGATACGAATTCGGTATTAGTTCATTAAGTGTATTATAATGTAATGCAATAGTGGACAAATGGCAGTGATGTTAAGAGTTTTCATAATCTAAAGACACACGTTGTTGACAAATCATGAAAATAACAGTAAGAGGAGCAGATCTGCATAATAATTGAAAGCAAGAGCCACTCTGTCTTTATCAGAAGTTGATGAATATATAAAAGCAAATATAAATATAAATACATATATATCATTTTTTTTTTGTAATCTGGCTGTAATCAACTGACCTTTGTATTAAACCCAGAATAGTCTTTTTTTATATTTAAAGTTTTGCGATTTAGTCTTCCGATAACCAATGCGGTTTTGCTCATTGTGTGCATTGATAGTGGATAGACTTCCCACTAATGAAACTATTTAGACTGTGTGAAAGATATTTATTTTTGTCTCACATTAGCATTAGATAACCACATTCTCACTTATGTCATCCAGAAAAACATGTGAAGAAAATGTGGTGAGCAAAAAAAGAACATAAATAAATAAAATGAAAAAGAATCCTCTCCAAGAACTTGCTCACAAATACCAGAACAAAGTTTTTGAGCAGTCACACTTCGGGATGAAGTGTGACATTTTTGTTTGCTCTTACTCAGATGAGGCACCTGGCACTGCGGATGTGTGAAAATGAGTCGATATTGCTCTTTACATGACAGTGAGCTCATGTAGTAGTCAGGACGATTAAGTTATCTCATTACTGTATGTATAGGCCTTGGATCCATCCCATCAACGCCTCCTACTGCCGAACAAATAACTCACCACACTAACACATCACACACAACGAGCGAGTGAGAAACAGACGGAAAGAGAGAAAGCCAAGGGGTCTAAACTCACAAACTAAATTATCATTACTACATTATAAAAAATATAAAATAAATTAAATTAGGTGACCAGTATGCATCGGCTAGAACCTTAGTCGCTTTGAATAAATGTTTTGCTTTTCTGAATACATTGAAATTTAAAGTAATTACAGATTAACAATTTAAAAAGTTATATATTCTCAAAGAATAGGTTTTTTGTTTTGTTTTTTGCAGTGTATGGAAGTGGAATAAATTGTTTTGAACCATTTTGTTATTCTAAATAATTGTATTAGTAGCCTACAATTTTTGTGAAGACTTTCAAATAAATTAATAAAATGAGATTACATCAAACAGTCACAAGTGAATTATAAGTACTCATATACAATAAGTTGTAGTTACTTAATTTTTTCAAGGCAACAGGTTTCCTCAATTTAACTATGTAGACATAACTCAGAAAAACTTGTTAGTTTTAAGTTAAGTATATTAACATTTTTAAGTAATTGCCATTTGATTCAATTTAGTTAGTTCAACTTAAAACAAAAAGTTATCACAACACATTTATTTTGTTTCAATAACTTTTTCTAGCCAAAGTAACTTGGATTTGTCAAGTTTACTTAATTTTTTCAATTACGTATAATGTTTATTTACTTAATAATTTTAAGGCTTTTTTAAGTAAAGTCAACTGATCACTTTTTGCAGCCTATGAACTTATATCTGTGGATGGAAGTTGTTTAGGTTGCCTCCACTTGGAATATCTCCTCTAGATACTCCAACGTTGCTTTTTCCGTTATTACTGGTTGATTTGGCACAGATTCAAAGGTCAAGATATGCAAGATGTATTGATGGTATTCAACACTCGCCTCTGTTGAAGAACCCCTGAGCACCCTCAAGCAGCACTTGACCAGTTGCGTGACCACTAACAGGCTGTTAGGCCTGCACTGACAACATGTGTTCTTCCTGTGATTGAGAGGTTATATTTCTCCAACCTGTTTCCACAGATGCAGGTTATTAGGCAAACTGTACATCCTTGAAGAAAACACAGCTTACGTGCAGTGTATTTTAACTAAATCCTTCCTGTACTACTATAAAAGGACAGTCTCATGACTGACTGTTAGAATGCATGTAGATGTGTGAATTAATTCAGGATTTTGTCAGACATTTAGAGATTGTGCTGTTATGTTATATAATCATATTCTGTAATTATAAAACAAAAAAGTGTGTGTACATATATTATAAATTAAACTTTCACAAACACATTTTATTTGTCATTGTTATATAAGATTATTCTGTACTTACAAAACATTTAAACAATATATATATATATATATATATAAAACAGGATTGGATATATATATATATATATATATATATAGTTTAATTGTTTTAGATATAGTTATAAAAAAATATATCAATCATTTTAACTAAAAATAAAATGTTGTGTCTATTGTTTTAAGAGCCTTTCCCTGAGAAGGTATTAAAGCTTCACAAGTTCACTGTCTGTTCAGGTTGTTTAAATATCTGTTATCTACATTTCCTCCCTATCGGTTTAGGACACAGAGCTTAGATCCTGATACACAGATGTTGATTCTTTGGAGAACGAGGTCTTTAAGGCAGCCAGCCATTCTGTTCTTTGAGTAAACAGAGAAAGGGACTGTTTAACTCACCCTTTATCTAACAAGATATGGACTTCTATCCAATCCTGTTTAGTCCAGATAAAGCTATGCTTACATTTCTGCTAGCTTAATCATGCTGAAACAAGACAGACTTTCTTTTTTTCCCCTCTTTTTTTTGCCCAACTGATATTTTATGACATTTTTATTATGTTAAGTTTGTATACATGTCCCAGAGTCTTTTTTGTGTTTTTTTTTTAACTATGCCTATAATTTAGTAACATCATATCGATAAAAGAGTGAATAATGCAGGCTGTGATTAAATCTTTTTTATGTGTGACATTTTGTGGAACAGGACCTGTTAAAGGCTTTGTAAAAAGCGGTCCAAGTGTTGCATTATGTGTTACTGTAGTCACCCACAGGAACTTCTCCACCTACACTAGTGTGATTTGTCACATACTGTAGCTTCTGACGATGAACTGGATCAATATCACACACAACCAGTGGTTAAAGTGGGATTTGGTAGGTGGGGGAACCGTCAAATTTTGTGTAGGTGCAACAGGGAAAAATTACTCACCGTGGGACAACATACTGAGTATCGTGGTATAGCAATATTTTTTGGGACAAGAGTGTCATTGTAACACCAAGTATCACAATACTTATTTACTTGATATTTTAATGGTTTTATTTTGGTCCATCAACACTGATATGATGACGATACTATGTTAAAATTGCTGAACACTGGGACAAAAATTGAGCCCGGGCATTGTAGCCACATCAGCCCACATTACCCCCCACAGCCATGTGCATTTAAATGTGAGGTAGTTAGGTGGGTTTGGGGGCATGCTCCCCCGAGAAAATTTTGATTTCTCTGACCTACATATGTGCAATTTAAGACTTTTGAAGGCCAAAAAAAATGGATAATAAATAGCTTTAAAACCATGACAGTGGGCATTAGAATATTTGTCAATACCTGCTCTCTCATCTTAATCTTTCTTTTTCTCTCAGTCTTTTCATTTTCATCTGTCAGTGAAGAAAGTAAACATAGGCTCAACTGATGAGTTTTATGAATCATTTTCTTAGATAAATTAATTTACTCAAGGCTACCAGATCAGCATTGCCAATAGGAACCTTCTACAAGCTTTGGAATTTGAAAAGTAATTTTAAATAATACAAATTATAGGCTACGTTTAACACAGTTAGTGGAATTGGCAGACGTTCCCTTAGGCATGCGTTGTGGAAACGCGTCAAAGCATTCTCAGGTATAAATATGCAGCATTAATGCACGTAGGTGATTTTGGACGAATATTTAATGTTGATAATGGTTACGTTAAAACTAATCCTGCTATTGATATCTTTGTAAGACTGACGACCCTATAGAACGTCTCAGGTTACTATTGTAACCATAGTTCCCTGAGAACAGGGAACGAGACGATGCGTCGATCGACGCCATGGGAACGCCCCCAGCGTGACTGCGTCTGAAGCATCTATGTCAACTAGTCCAATGGAAAGAATGAGCGTCACGGGCGGGTGACGTCATGACCAGGAAATGATAAAAGCACATCCGGTGCAAACCGGCATTAGCTTCGAAAATTGCCGAAGCAAGCCGATCACAGGGATGCAGGAAGTATGGCAGGGTGACGCATCGTCTCGTTCCCTGTTCTCAGGGAACTATGGTTACAATAGTAACCTGAGACGTTCCCTTACGAAGGGAACTCAACGATGCGTCGATCGACGCCATGGGAACGAGAATACCCAAAGCGCCAGAATTCCAAGTACCTGAGTGTTAGTCTGTTGTAACTAAGCCAAAGGACACGGCTGGTCAGAGTACTCGTATGCAAATGAAATAGCCTCAACTATCCACTTACTAACCGTCTGTTTAGAAGCAGGAAGACCCTTCTCAGGTGATCTAAGCAAATAAATAACCGGTCGGACTTCCTCATTGAAGATGTCCGATAAACATAAGTATCCAGTGCTCGCACTGGACACAAGAGGTTCAGCCTTTCCTGGTCCGCAGTGTGCCACGAAGGAAACGTGAAATCAGGGGGTCTCGACCCAACGATGTACCCCCCACAGGGCGTGGTAAGCCGCAATGGCCGCCACGTAGACCTAAAGCGTGGAAGGACATAGACCTGACGTAAAGCGCTCCTGCAGGAACTCGAGTACTGTGTTCACAGAACAGTTAACCGGATCCCACTGATGTCGGTGACACCATACAGAAAAAACTTTCCATTTAAGCGTTTCCTAGTAGCTGGAGCTCTGGAGCTTAGAATGGTCTCAACAACCTCAGTTGAGAGACCACTCTCTATGAGTTGGGCCCCCTCAGAGGCCAAACCCACAGGTTCCAAATCTCCGGTCGGGGGTTTTGAAATATTGTGCCCCCGGCCTGAGACAGAAGGTCTCTCCTGATCGGGATTTCTCCAAGGGAGGACCGTCTAAGAGATGGATCAGGTCCGCAAACCAGATCCGACTCGGCCAGCGTGGTGCTACTAGCAGTAGGCTTATTCCGTACTGGCGAACTCGCTCAAGAACTCCTGGGTGCAGAGCAACAGGGGGAAATGCGTACAGACGTAGCCTCGGCCACGTCTGCACCATAGCATCCAGCCCAGGGGGCTGGGTGAGTAAGGGAGAACCAAAGTGGACAGTGCGTCGTATGCTGAGACGCAAACAGATCCACCTCTGCTTGGCCGTAAAACTCCCAAATAATCCCCTGGCCTCAGCTCCTGCCTCGACAGGATGTCTGCTCCAATATTTTGGTCCCCAGGAATATACACTGCCCTTAGGGAGAGTACCTTCCCCAGAGACCACAGGAGGATCCTCAGACCCCCCTGACGGTTCAGATAAGAGACCACCGATGTGTTGTCTGTACGGACGAGCACATGATGCCCCCTCAGGTCTGGGAGGAATTGCTTCAACGCATTGAAGACAGCCATCATCTCCAGGCAATTTATGTGCCACGAGAGATGATGACTCTTCCACAGACCCTGAACCGAGCGGCCTTCCATTACCGCTCCCCAGCCGGTGAGGGAAGCATCTGTCGAGATAGTAACTCAATGGCAAAGAGCTCCAAACACCGGACCCTGGGTTAAGAACCAGTGCTTCCTCCATATAACTAAGGCACGAAGGCAACGCCGCGTGACCTTGATCATACGAAGTGGGTTTCCCCTCGGGGAGAACCCTCTGGTCCTGAGCCACCACTGTAAAGGCCTCATGTACAGCAGGCCAAAAGGTATCCCGTTGGACGCTGCTGCCAAAAGACCCAACAGTCTCCCGAACTGTTTTACAGTGTGTGACTGGCCTAGCTTCAGCTCTTTTGTGGCTGACAGGATAGCAGCTACACGAACGGGCGATAGGGTGGCCCGCATCGTCACTGAATCCCATACCACACCAAGGAAAGTGGTTCTCTGTACTGGAGAAAGCACACTCTTCTTGGTATTGAGCCTCAACCCCAACATCTGCATATGAGCGAGAACGACACCTCGGTGCTGAACCGCCAACTGCTCTGATTCCGCTAGAATCAGCCAGTCGTCGATGTAGTTCAGAATACGTATGCCCTGCAGCCTGAGCGGGGCTAGAGCTGCATCTACGCATTTCGTGAACGTGCGGGGTGATAGAGCTAGACCGAAAGGAAGTACCCAATACTGGTATTCTTTGCCCCCGAAAGAAAACCTTAGGAACCTCCTGTGCTGAGGGAGGATGGAGACATGGAAGTAAGCGTCCTTCAGATCTATCGTGACAAACCAGTCCTCGGATCTGATTTGAGTCACGATCTGTTTGAGTGTCAGCATCTAGAACTTGAGTTCCTGTACTGAACGATTTAACAGACGAAGATCTAAAATGGGACGCAACTCTCCATCCTTTTTTGGAACAATGAAATAACGGCTGTAAAAACCCGACCTCGGTCGGGTGAGTACACCTGTTCTATAGCTTCTTTCGCTAACAGGGCCTTTACCTCTTGCTCCATTACCAGAGCCTGCTCGGGATGCACCACTGTGGGCAACACCCCGCTGTAACGAGGAGGACGTGAACCAAACAGGATTCTGTATCCTTTCTCTACAATCTGCAGGACCCAACGAGAAATATTCGGCAGAAGCTTCCACGCTGCCAGAAAATTTACTAAGGGAACCAGCCTCTCGAGGCTGGTCTCTGGTGTTAACGAGACAGCCAGTCCCGGAGCCTGAAACATAATGGCAGGAACTACCTGAACTGGCTGCTCTAAAACCCCCCTCAGAGGGCGCGAAACCGATGCAGTGCCGCAGCATAGCATCAGCGACTCGCTGGAGACCGCTGCGCCCCGAAGCACCAAGGGTGACGGGGTTGGCAGAACGGTCCCGTGAGGACCCCGAAGTGGAACGGGCACCGTATTCTGAGGTGTACACCGCTCCACTTCGGTCGGGGCTGTCCTCACAGGTCTGACGCCAGTGACGTCAGGACCTCTTTTTTTTGAGCCGAAGTCTTCTTCGCCTGAAGAACGGTCCTCAGATCCGGCTTCGACTTACAAGACTTCGACTGAGAGTGTTGCGCCTGTTTCCATTGTTTATGTGGAGGTGCACGAGACGAAACACTCTCTTTCTGTTGCACATGATATGATGAGCTCGACGGCTGGGGCTGCTCACGCCCAGCAGCCCTAGGGGGCTGGACACGGCGAGGGATAAACTTTTTAAAAGCATCAGCTTGCTTCTTAGACTCCTGAAATCGCTCGACGACCGCGTGGACTGCGTCGCCAAAGAGACCAGAAGGTTCAAGCGGAGCATCTAATAAAAAAGCTCGATCTTTTTCTTTAATCTCTGACAGATTTAACCATAAGTGTCTCTCAGTAGCTACCAAGGCTGCCATAGACCGCCCAATTGCTCTGGCGGTCTCCTTAGTAGCCCTGAGAGAAAGATCGGTAGCACGACGAAGTTCTCGAATATCGTCATGAGTAATTCCCTCACTACTATCCAGATCCCCCAGCAGGTCAGCTTGATACGCCTGTAGCACTGCCATTGTATGCAGACATGCTCCAGCTTGACCTGCTGCCGTATAAGCTTTGCCCACTAAAACCGAGGTGGCTTTAAGCGGTCTAGTGGGCAAAGCCGAGGCTTTCAGGGACGATGTGGGACCAGGCGAAAGATAGCTGGCTAAATTCTGTTCAGCCTGGGGCATCGCCTCATAACCATACTCTTTTATCCCTCTTATTCTCGAATAAGTGTTAACTTGAGGGCTAAAAAGTCGTGAAGAGTAAGGTTTATTCCACGATTTCGATATTTCATTGTGAAGATCGGGAAAAAAGGGAAGCTCTCGTGGTGGAGATAATGTAGTGGATGATAAAAAGCGCTCATCTAATTTACTTTTAGGATGAGCGCCTTTATTCTCAGATGGCCATACAATATTTAATTTTTCTACAGCCCGTGACATTACATCCACCAGCTCATCATATGCTGGGGAAATAAATTGTGAATCTTTTTCCCCCCTGTGTGTGCTTTCACTCTCCATACTCATAACATCGACCTCCTCGGAGGAAGAGCATTGAAGTAATGGAGGGCTCTCTCCCCGGGCGGAAGAAACCGCAGAGCGTGCTTCCGACACCGGGAGGAGAGCGCTGGATCTTCCGGGTAAAGAAGGAGAAAAGGCCAAGGGACCCGTCTCCAACCCCTCCGAAAGATCCTTCTGCGATCCCCAGGAATGCATTCTCCGCGCCGCCTAGGCAGACGCGGGTCCTGATCCCTGAGGATCGCGAGCCTGCCCACTCTTTACATCAAAGAGTGACAGGCGAGAGCGGAGCATGCGGAGCGGTAGCATTTCACAGTGTTGACACTCAGCCTCCTCGAAGGCTGAGACCGCATGCTCCACTCCCAAACAAATGACACAAAGCTCGTGTGTGTCCCCACCCGTTAAATAACGCGGGCAGGGAGGAACACACTGCTTGTACACTTGTTTCGCCATAACGTTTACGAATAAATTGCAACAGACAACAATAAATAGACAGAGACAGTATAACACAGATCGCTTGCTGAGGCAACAGAAGCTAATGCCGGTTTGCACCGGATGTGCTTTTATCATTTCCTGGTCATGACGTCAC
The DNA here is from genome assembly GCA_026230005.1 of Gila orcuttii. NCBI lineage: Eukaryota > Metazoa > Chordata > Actinopteri > Cypriniformes > Leuciscidae > Gila > Gila orcuttii. The sequence goes on along the minus strand of JAPDVR010000012.1, from coordinate 33,897,767 downwards.
CCGCCCGTGACGCTCATTCTTTCCATTGGACTAGTTGACATAGATGCTTCAGACGCAGTCACGCTGGGGGCGTTCCCATGGCGTCGATCGGCGCATCGTTGAGTTCCCTTCGTAAGGGAACAGTGGCAAGGGAAAACAATGTCCGGCGAAATATCGAATCTAAAACTAACTTTACTGCGCTCAACCACCGTGAGTGCATTTCACGCTTTTATAATCACTCGCGTTCAGCGGGGAGGAAGGGAGGTTGATCTCGGGACCAGCGAGATTCGTTGAGATCACTGATCTATATAGAATGACATTCTATATAGATCAGTGGTTGAGATTAATTAATCTATTTATTTATTAATTTATCTGAGGTGCCGGAACGCAGTTCCGGACCGTTCCTGCCCACTTTAACCCCTGCACACAACTAAGGTGTTTCAAGCTTTTCTAGGTTATTGTGAATGCGTTGCATTGAGAGGTGGGCATAAATCTTTTAATAATCCCTTGATGTTACAGCAATCTGCATCAACATGAATGACAGCAACTTTCAGGGGGTGACATGAACGCGTGCTGTGATACAATGAAGTTGAGAAAAAGTTTAACTTTATACAAATAAACAGTGATGCACTGCAATGAGTCAGTGAAGATATGAACTGCGTGTCTGCAAAATGTGAAAATGAACTTTACTGTGAGCGATTTTACTGATATATTTCAATTATTTGTTTCTTCCCACCTAAAGTGAGTTTGATATTCATTTATTTTGCTCATGATATATTATGCCCTACTGCAATTTGCAGAAATGCAGGATGTTTATTTTTGTAACCCTGCAGAATGTTCATTTTTAGCATCAAGAAAACTGATTGGTTGTCATTAGAACGATATCTTAGTTTTACCTCTAATCAAAATAGGATGTTTTCCAAGGTTATGGACAGTTTCAAGGCCCACCGATGTTGTTAGGGCATCCAGCCTTCTAGCGACCTATTGACCTCCAGCGATAAAATCGCTGCCAGTGATGCAAGCCATCAATGTACTTATGTAGAAGGGAAAGAGAGAGAGAGGATATGGAGAACAGAAGCAACAGGTGGGCACCAGACCAGTGGATAAAAGGAGGCTTTGTGTGGAAAACAAGATGAACACATGCAAGGAAGCTCCAGGGAAGAAAAAGGAGAGTCAGAGAGAATGTCAAAAAGTGTTATAAAGAGGGAAGAATGATTTGAAGGTCTCGAGGGAAGCTTTGAAATAAAAGAAAACCCTCAGAGCTGAGGAAAACACTAAACCTGAATCAATCAGCAACAGGTGCTATATACACTCAAATTCTCAATTATATACCATCACTAAGGGCTGTAGAGAAGTTAATTGAGTGATATTCACATTAGTCTTCAGTCCTACCCTGGCTTTGGTTTCAGTGGAAGAAGCAATCACAAAAGTGAATCTATATGGTCAGGATTTATCATGCATTTCTGCTCAGTGTTTTTCTTGTGGGTGTCAGGTGCAGAGTTTGGTGTATTCCTTTGAAAAAAAGTAGCCCTTGAGCAATGCGTTGGGTGAATACAGAGACCCAAAAGACATTTGCCATTGCTTGGAAGTCATCGAAATGTTTCATGATGAGGTGCATGCAGGCCCTATCTGCAATAGGAAAATTTGATAAATAAGGTTGCAAGTTGCCCACATTAATCTTTTGTTTTGTACCATGTTTAAAGAATTGATGTAACTATTTTCCCATGAGATCCATACTGTTTTTCAGAGCAGGGTTTACAGGCTAGAGTAATGAAGTAAAAGAAGCAGAACTCACTTATTAAAACAACATTTGAAATAAATCAGTCTGAAAAGAAGAAAAGAAAGAAAAAAGAAAACAGGATGACATAGCAGGTCTGTGGAGGTCACAGAACATATGGTCCCATTATTCATTCTAAGCTAGATAATCTGCTCTTTTCACATATTACTCAGCCTCGGGAAGGGAGTTTGCCATAATTCATACAATTTTTAGCAGGGATTTTACCATGATCATCATGCAAAAAATGCCACAAGTTTGCATTATTGCATTTCATCTACACTATTTTCTTGTATACATTGATGTAGCAATTTTTGTAACATATCTGACTATGGCTGTCATTAAATGTTGAAGATGGATCTTGAAGAAGTCTCAGAACATCCAACTGGCATGATTCCTCTTACAGTTTTTTAAATTGCTTACACACTCAGGCCTACTCAGATTCACTCATATACCTAATCTTCAGACCAAGTCTGCAAAACTGCAAGCACAGTATATGCTTTACACTCAATTTGCAATTTTTTTTTGCATTTGCAATGCTAAACACAGTTCCCTACATTAGACACATTATTCAAAACTAACAGCTCTTTTGTTTCATTTGGGAAACACTGCCATTCAAATGCCACACTCATTACCTACACCCAGTGATCATATGTGGATTTTTGAACAAATTGGTTGGGGGACTGATTCAATGACTCACTCCAAAAGACAGTAAAGGACGCCACACACTACAAAATATTCGGGGCGATTTAAGACAGATTTCTCCCCTTCCGATAACCCTAGGTAAAGTCCAGATTATCTTGATGGTTCTCCAGATTATTTTTATCAGATTTTCCTGTGGTGTGAGGTGTGTTAAGGGTGACTAAATCTGCTTGATAGAACATCGGAGCCGCCCCGATCTCGAATCGTAAATATTCAACATGGACAAACGCACACACGCTCTGGAGATTATCACGTGAAACGAAACAATACCCAAACAGAAAGCAAGCTGACGGAAGATCCACCTCCAGCTTGCGCTGCAACATGTAACATGTTCACACCGTCTCCACAGAATATTTTTCACACCCAACTCCCAACCCCAAACATCCAACCCCACTCAGCACATCAGTGTAACAGCTACCACCATCTCAATATATTCAATATTTTAATTTTGTTACAACCCTACTTGCTAGCTCAGAGAGGGTTGCAGCAAGTGATGTTACGGGCAAGTAATAATTTTCCAATTTTAGAAGCCATTTGTTGTGTTTTCTCATAGGGCAACACATGACTTTAGCCTAGAGACTTGAGACAAGAGGCCAGTTCCTTCACAATGCACTGAAAATAAATCAGATTCTTTCTTCCTGCAGTGGGATGATGGGACGGTATTCTGCACAGCTCCTAACATGTTTGGCCATGTAAATTTAAAGCTGACGGCAGCAGTGGAGAGGGGAGAAAAGGTTATTTCAACCGTTGATTAATGGCCCATATCTGAGGAATCAATAAATGTAAATCAAAAGGAGAAAACTCTTTCTTCAGGACATCACTCAGTTCCCTTGTGAGAATGAGCACATGCAGCCGGCTTCCACCCTGGACAGATACCTGTTCAAATTCTGTCAATTCTCATTGGAGGATGAAAGGAGATTGATAGGCAGGAATGCCCATGAGATAGCAGTGAAGCGGGGTCTTGGAAGGAAAGGAATAATTTAACACACGGTTCTCTGGAATACTTGATTCTGATTGGTCAATCACAGTATTTAGAGGTCTGATATTTTCTAACATTCGCCATTGTCGTGGCAAAGATGTACATAATCTAACTGAAACCAGTGCTACTTTCTTGTCAGGTGTTACACAGTGGACTCGTTCTCTCTTTTTTGCATGCAAACACAACTGGTTCATTCTGTGTCTCAGTGACTGATTGTAATCAAATTACATCAGAGTACTTCAGTATTAATAACCGATTCGTCTTATTGTTAGGCTGATTGTTTTGTTGAAATTGCTATTTTTCTTAGCAAAAGCTTTAAGATAATTTACTATCAATTTTTATACATTTAAGATTTATTTATTTGGTGAGTAGCCATGAATTAAGTAAGATGAAATACAGTAATTCTCACAAAATAAACCCCAACAGTGATCAGGACCTCTGATCAAGTGTTGCTTGAAAAAAGAAAACATCTCAATCATAAATCTGAAATCAAATAAAATACAAAAATTAGAAGAAAAAATTAAATGTACATTAGAAATGTTGTTTTTTGCAACTAACTGAAAATAAGTTGAAAATAAAGTAATGATGAAAAAATGATGAAAGCACATAAAGGACCAAACCGTTTAAGCTAAAGTATACAAATAAATGCTAATTCAAAGTATTAATAAATACTGTTATAATATAATACTAAAATAACACTGCTCTGATCGTACTGTACCCAATAATAGTACATATCTACATTTCCAGGAAAATTATGACAAAATTACCTGTAATATAGATTTTGTAACATTTAAGGCACCCATCTTGTTTTATTAATTAAAATAACAGCAATAACTAGACCAACAACAAAGTTAACTGACCTTTATACAGAACCCTTCTGCATGTAAATGGTTGTTTTCAGAGCCAGCACACCATGCATTAACTCACATCCAATGAGTTTCAACTTCCATTGCCCACACAGTAGCACTTAATAATAACATCAGCTGTATTTTTGTAATGGAGGTCACTGTCAGTCTCTTTCAGGTGATGGCTGGGTCAGGTTCAAGGATGAGGAGGATGAAGCTCGTTTGAAGAGCATGATTAATGGTTAGTGTGATGTCTGTGACAGCACCCCCTACAGCTGTCTCTGGGTACTCTACACATCTGTTCCTGCTCAGAGATGCCAGGGTCATGTTTTCAGATGAGATATCATCAAGCAGACTGGCTCAGGAAGGATTTGATGAATAGTTGTGTAGCTGTATGTGACAGCGCCCCTGCTGGCCAGGGCCTGGTGTTTATGGGTGGTGAAGAGACCTCAAACTGTGTAACCATGGGGACATAGAGACACTAGGTCATGATAAATGTGTGCAGGGACTGTGCGTGTATTTGTGTGTGTAGGCTGATGTCTGTTTCTGTGTGTGTTTTATGTGTCTGAGAGAGCAAATGGATGGGATTGTGTGTGCTGGGATGTACTGTAACTTCCCTACAGGCCTTGTTTTCCATCATCATAATCTAGGCTTAAATACCCACACAAGCACACACAGACTACAACAGCATACAGTAGGGCTTTGTCCTAACCAAGGGGTCAACTAGCCAAGGTTTGGATGGTTAGCATGGTCCTATTGCCACTGCTGGTATGGCATAGCTACAGAATTATTGGGAAAAAAACATATTGTTACAGTAACATTTCAAGCAACAATTTTGTATTGTATTCAAATTTAATTTGAATATAGTATACATTGTGCATATATTCAAGAGGACATGTATGTAATATTAACCACTGTTCAAAAGTTTGGTGTAAGAGTTTTTTTTTATGTTTTTGAAAAAAATTCCCACCAATGCAGGATTTATTTGATCAAAAATACACTAAAAACAGTAATATAACTGTTTTTATATTAAAATGTCCCTATTATGCTTTTTATATTACTTCTCATGCAGTGTGTAATACAGTAGCTGTTTGTAAATTTAAAAGGTCTCCAAAGTTTTAAAGATCAAAGTGGATGACAAAGTTATTGTCTCCTGAAGTAAAGAATTAAATCAGGAATTCCATTCTCACTTTCTGTTACATACCTACGTAACACATTTGCATAATGCCAGATCCATTGGCTGCACGCCAACAACGTCTACATTGACCCGCCCTCAAACACTGTAGTTGTAGCTAAGGCCTGGAAGAGTTTGGTTTGTGTTATAGCCGAATAACAAAGCTGAATATTAAACAGCCAGTACTCCAGTCATAAGTGTCACATGATCATTCAGAAATCTAATATGCTTATTTGGTGCTCAAGAAACATTTCTTATTATTATCACCACGGGCGTAGCACAAGATCCTGGGCCCTATGCATAGGCAGTCCTGATGGGCCCCCATGTTCCTCAAACTGAGGGTCATGTGTTCCACAATGTTACGATCTGCTTCTACTAAATCTGACATAAATATTTATGTTGACATGATGATATATAGCTACCGATGAGCTACCAAGCTACCTATGACACTGATTAGCCTATTATTGCTAATTTTAGATATAGCCTACACATTTAAAATTAAACATGTTTCAAATTAGGCTATTGTAATGCTGTGTTGTATGCAAACAGCATTGTTAGTGTACAGTTTATTTATTTAGCCTTTACCTCAGATTACATGTATAAGCAAATTATCATCTGAAAGTGTATGTTCTGCTCTTTCAATGGGTTGTCTCAGTTCTTTTTTTAGCACTAGCGATCGTGGAGATATTCAAGCAGTTTAGCACTATAGATTTCGTGTTCTAGTTAGTGCTCACCTTTCTTTGAAAAGAAGTCAGTTACCAATTGTTTCCCCTCATTTTGTTTTCATTCCTTCTCCTGTCTTTCCTTTCTTTTTTGGTGGCCTGATTTGGCTTTCTTTGAGAAAGACATTTCTAAAGCAGGAGTTTGCGCTCCACCAGATGCTCAACTAACTAACATAATCAAAATGCGTGCAGATGGACTAAACCATTTGGTACATTAGCAAGGGATGGGACCGTGACACCTTAGATAGTCTTTACTTTTTCGTATACAAAATGTAGTCAGTCAATCAACCAGTTAATCAGCCAATACACTAACTTTACATTTCATCTGACATTCATTAGGAAATTTAATTAGGAAATGAAAATATTCAGGTAAAATAAATGATATTCCAGACGTTTGCCTTTATATATATATATATATATATAAAATATATATATAAATTATATATATATATATATATATACACTTTTTGTTTTCTTTTTGCGGAGTCTCTCAGAAGGTTATAGGCCTCTTTGGTTCTTTCAATGCATGAAGCTGGAGTGGCGAAGGACACAATCTTCTACAAATGTTTGGACATACAGAACAGAAATACAGAAGGGACATTTTTAATCTTTCTTCAGTAAACATATGAAAGAGTGTGTGTTTGCGTACATGTGCCAGAGTTATGACTTTTCAACTGGGGGCCGCTGACAAGCTTTGCTGATTTCCACATAAATACTTCATAATAGTTGGAGTGGTTTACCATATTCATGAAGCATGCATTACTTTAGTGGATCTCTGCGCCTTATTTCTCCAGAGGGTCTCATTAGAGTAAACAGATATGAGTAAAAGGTTTATGTGAATGCTGTACAAGCATACACTTACATCCCACTTTACATAGCAAAAGCTAAACACACAGCATCCAGGTATAAATGCAGGTGAAATCAAGCTATGATTTCATGATTGCAAATTAAAGACCTGTTTTACTGTAACTGTACAGTAATGGCTTAAGACATGTGTGGCTAATCAAAACAGCTAACAGTTAACTTTTCAATAAATACTTATTTTCTCTTCTATATTTTTTCATATTCTGTGCAACAACAGGGAAACATTTTTTTTATAAGGCTTCATAAAAACGTAATTTATCTACCTATGAAACAACATTTTTTTTTTCCTGATGGCAATAGCGAGGCCACACAGGCTTTAAAATAATATTAACCACTAAAATCATAGCCTAGTTTTCATGATCTAATCATATTCTTATCAACAAAATCAAGCCCTACATTATATACGGCTGAAAATTGTTTTACCAGAGTTATTTTAGTATTATTTATATAGCCTATTATTTATATACTATTTATCATTATTTTGAATTAGCTTTATTTTATTATATTTTACATTTTCAGTTTTCTTTTTAATTTTAGTTTAGGTTTTATTTTAGCCATTTTTTATAGCCTACATCTATTTAGCTTTAATTTTTTATTATTTAATTAATTTTCAGTAATTTTAGTACATTAACTTAGTATATCAACTATATATTTAGTATATTTAGTATATCAACCACATATATATATATATATATATATATATATATATATATATATATATATATATATATATATAGTTTTAGTTGAGCAAAACAACACTGCTTTCCTCAAAAATATGTCACATTATGGATGCTAAATGCATTTTGAATGTCGTTTCCTATTTTAGAGGTTTGTAAGTATAACTTCACACTATACTCCTGTAAACAAAATGATTGCTGTCATTTTGGTCTGAAGCATTCCCTCCTTTTAACAGAAGTCTAAAGATGAAAAACACACAAAGAAAGCCAAATTACATAACTGATCAATAACGTCATGTTAAGAGATACTCAAAACGAGCTGATCCGAACTGAAAGTGAAATTGGCTTGGGTCAAAAGTGGTGGGTCATTTGATATTTGCTTATCCGCTCTCAAACATCTTAGCATGTTCTCTCAGGACCACCGCGTATGTGTACATGAGTGTGTGTGTTGGGTAATTAACCTCCTTTCAGTCATTTGGGTTTAATTCTGCACTGTTTGTTGTCTCCTTGGCAACAATGACTGTACGAAACTTAATAAATATGTTTTAAAAGATGTGGGGAGTGTAAGAGAGAGAACGTTTAAACATGAAATCAATATTCTGCTTGGCAGAGGAGTTTACCCACACCACTGTTTGTAGCGGCGGAGGGGTCACAAGGACACCCACTCACACATCTATCATGGAGGAGCTGGAGCCAGATGAGGAGAGAAGGGAAGAGAGATAGAGAGTGTTCAGAGGAGGTGAACAAGTTCAGAAGTGGGTGAGGATGAGGAGGATTGTGTTAAACAGGAGCTCATATACTCCCTGTGCAGCTGCTCTTGTCAATGTTAGCAGGAGCTGTCTCCGACTGGATGAGCTGAACTAAATTGGGATTTTTATGATGACATGATAATACTGAAATGAGAACATTACCACTATGGCCTAAGGGGGTCTATAATACCTGGGACCTATCTGTTAACATGCCCATTCATCTCAATGCCAGCTGGTCAGCTGACGCTGGACCCCCAGGAAGTGCCTGATTTCAAATCTGACATTTTTGTTCATGGGAAGTTTTTATAGCCATTCACCTAAATCTTCAATAGGCTGTGACTAATTCTGGAGTTGTGGGAAAATGACATCATGACAGTAATACAAAAATTGAAAAAAAATTATTATTATAAAAAATTATGACGAAATTAAGTCGAAATCATATATTATTTTATTATGTCATATTGATGTCTTTATGTTATCATTTGGACCTTTTAAATATGATTTACCAAAGCTTTTTCCCTATGTAGGAAATTGGGTTCCATAAAAGTCACTGAAATGTGTAAACACTTTCCTGTATATTTGAGAATAAGACATTGGATCAATCAATGACATGAGTTTGGGGCGGGACTATTTGTTTGGCTGACCAATGGCAGATGGGGGATATTTTTTTGTTACATTTTATTTAGGCAAACCTTTTATCATTATTCTTGCAATTCTGTCTGGTGACACTAGCAGCACAAAAATTACACACTTCACCTTTGGAGCAAATAAAGATAAATCTTATAAATATTGTTTAAATAAATAGCTTAACACCTAATGTTCCTCCCTGGTGTGGATTATTCCTCAGTCCTCATGGTCATTGTCGGCTGCTCTCTATTTTAAAGCCAGATCATACAGTGCTGGGCAATGTCAAGCAGACGTCGGAGGGGTGGGAGGTTGACGTTAATCATTTTGAGATTGCTGGGTAGATAGCGTAGTGACTAATTTCTGTCTTTGCTGGGAGAGTGATTAATGTTGGGTGCTCAGGTTGCAGGAGATAAGCTTCAGCCTTCTGTGAGGCTGCTAGGGAGGATAAAACAGACCACACTTATCAAGGGCATGATGGGAAAGTTAGGGGGGCTCTAGAGAGTTTTGATGCATATGGTCATCAGCAGATATGATCAGCCAGTCAGTGGAGTAATCCATTAAGCCTAACTCAAACTGTAGACGCCCTGCCACTGGAATATGAGGAACAATAGAGTGTCATGATGAATGATTCACAGGAAATTCAATTGTATAAAGCACAGGCTCTATAGTTTCATGTTTACACATTTGCTCAGTGTCTGATAGTGTTGAGACTGACATGAGCTTTTTTGTACTTTTGCAAATGTTAACCCAGCGTAATTGTAAACCCTGGGTTAACGTAATCCTGGGTTATCTTGTACCATGTTTCACACTGTTTAATCTTTATCCAAGGCTAGTAATGAATGGTCAGGTTTCGAGTTTACCACTGTATATTTGTTAATGATGAGTTAACATTCTTAATTGCATATCTGAGGTCAGCAACACAATTTCATGGCAATTTGTAACATTTATGTTTTAGAGAATTGGTGACTAATTCATATGAATTCCCACCCCAGTGACAGGTCTACCTTCATGCTTATAGTTTGCCTGCATGTAATGCTTACAAATGTAAAATCACATTCTAGTAGTCTTTTTATTCTGTTCAGCTGGATGTGTCTCTCTTTAGATCAAAACATGTCACCATTAAAGTGGCTTCATTAGGTGTGGCTTGTAAAACCATGTTCTCATGTTCTCTTTAATCAGCTCTCATTCAATAAGGACCATCCCTTTAAGTTGTTCTTTTTGTCTCTCATCATATAATTACTTTAAACCGATGCCACACAACGCTTCACTTAGAAAGCTCCGCGCCAGCTACATACTGACATCTGATGGTTAAATAGGGTAAATTAATTTGTTTTGCTCTTACTTTTGTCTCTCTCTCTCTCTTTCCCTCAGACACATTCACTATTTTTTGCTCCCGCCATGTTTGGACAGAAGCTGAGCTGTCCAGAAGGAGGGGCAGCATCAGATTCCACCGCTGAATGTGTCTCAGAATGATGGGAAAAGGAAGGCACATGTGGTTTTGTGATGAGACTGTGGTGAGATTCTTCCTTTCCCATGTCATGAGGCTGAACAGTGAGCCAGTTTTGACAGATCTCCTGCTGCAACGGTAAACAGTTTTACCCAACCGCAGCTCTCAGCTCAAGATGGGCCAGCACAAGAAGCTCATCACAGCCATCTGTACTGCATTCAAAAAGACAAGTGTTGCAAAACTAATTGTTTTGCAGACAGTAAACATGGGAGAAGTTTAAGTTAGCATGGTGCGTTGTCCTCTGATTGCGGTTTATCTAGTCATGTCTGTGTACCCCAGATTTTTGGTTTGAATAAATCACTGCAATTGCATATACATATATCAGTTGCACATGCACAAATCACATGCAGAAGCTGTGCAATGTTTTGGCATAATTTAATTTTACTGTAAGGGACGACACACTGTCAACAAGGCAATAGCAACATCACCAAAAGTTTTGTGTTCCCGAGCTTCAGACACAGACGATAAAGTCCCATCCTCACCTGCGCCACACGTCGTTATTGGCTAGGGCGACACACCCACTGGCCAAAGGTATATATAAAGAAACATTTTAAAAAGTCCATATGACTTGTGCCTTATATTCGCCCTCTGAAGTCATTTGATTGCTTTGTGTGAAGACCAGAACAAAGGTTGACTCAAAATCTTTTTCTCCTCCAACTTTGGCTGGTTCTGGGCACATGTCAGTATGTTTGTTTATTTTGTTAATTTGTAAAGAGGTAAAACACCAGACAGGAACTTTGGGACTTAAAGGTCCCATATTATGCCCCTTTTCACAAGACGTAAAATAAGTCTCTGATGTCCCCAGAGTGTGTATGTGAAGTTTTAGCTCAAAATACCCAACAGATCATTTTTTACAGCATGTTTAAATTGTCATTTTTTGGTGCTCTGTTTTAGTCTGTGCCCTTTAAATGCAAATGAGCACGGCACAGGGGGCGGAGCTTCAAGAGGTCGCGCTCAGTCTCAGGACAATTTCATCTCACAGAATGATGATAATAATATCAGAAACTCTCAGTAACGGTGTTCATTTCGACCCGGAGTCGGACAATAATGCCTACAGAGTCAGAGTGCTGTATAGAGATGGAACAGGTATAGTTTAGTAGTTTAATTACGGTTATAACGTATTTGTCATCTGCTTGTATGTATCCACTATTAATAGCCTACAAGTCTGCTGTTTCAGACCAGGTCCGAATGATGATCAAACATATACTGATGAGTTTAATAGTTTATTCTACATAACACAAAAGATGAAGCGTCAGTTTTACTAAAGAAACTCACCGTAAGAGCTGAGTAAACAGTAAGATATAACTGTACGTTCACACCGCCGCCGACTTGAGCTTCCAAAGCTACCGGAAGTCATTCATTTTCAATGGAAGCTGGCTTCTCTCAGCTGCAAGGAGCGTCAAATCCATCGGCGTCGCGTTTTGGGCGTTTTGAGCGTCTTGAGCGTCAATCAGAAAGTTGAAAGTAGCTCAACTTTATGGTAATGAGCTATGACGCGGTTCAGCGGCAAGCAGCGGCAAAAGCCAGCAACCAATCGGAATATAGACGTCCTCCGCGCTGGCTGATTCCGGAGAAACACACGATGTAAATTTTCGTTCCTACCAAAACATTAGTTCAGATAAAATGGAGGAGAAGCTAAAAATCGCCGTTGCTGGGTTTCCTATCATTTATGATATGACGTTGTTTGCTTATAGGGACCAGTTACAAAAGAACGAGGCATGGGATAAAATAGCTGGGATAGTTTACATTTTTGTTCTTAAAGTTGAACTTTTTTTAACTTGAATGACGCGTTTTTTAAAACGCTGTGACATGCGCGAGACGCGGCAAAAGACACAGAGCTCGAGCACACAGTCTAGCGCGTGTTTACATAGTTAAATAGAAAAGCAGTGAAGTGGAATGCAAAAACACCAATCTCATGTGACATTTCATGTTGTGACACTTCTCTTCTCCCTGCTACGTCAGAGCGACCAAAGCGTCAACAAGCTTCCCCGTACTTTTTGACAAGCGTCCTTGACAGGGCGTCCAGAGCTTCTTTGCCGCTCAAGTCGGCGGCGGTGTGAACGTACGGTTAGAAGTGCGCAAGTACATAAACAAATTTCGGTAGAGTTGAGGGAGCATTTTCTTTAAAAACAAAATAATTCCACCTCGTCTTCAGCGGCTGCCTCAGATTTCGGGAGTAAATAGAGAGAGCTATGTGGATTAATACATCCAGCCACACAACACCTACAACGCTGGGAGACATTCTCGTCAGTGCAGCAGCTGTGAACTCGATCAGGGCGGGTCTATGTTAGAACGGCAGTGTCTGTCAACACTCGTGGGCGGGGCCTGTACTTAGTGACGTCACTAAAACAGCATTCTGAAAACAGGTCGTTGGGAGACACTGCTGATGATTTATGGGGATTAATAAAAAAGGAGTGAGTGGATTTTTATCACTATTGGGTGGTTGTGTACACACACTGCCAACACACATTTATGTCCAAATATGCAAAAGTGAATTTTGCATAACATGGGACCTTTAAGTTGCCAGACAAACATCAAATTAATGACAATTAAGTAGGCTCAAGCTGTCTGTCTTGTGTGTCTGTCAAACTCTGAATCTTCTAATTAGACCCAGCATGTTCCCATCACTCGCATGGAAGACTGTAACTATGCTACTGACTGCACACCCAATTATTTTAATCCTCGGCCCACTCCTCCTGAGCGACTGCTCTCAGGGTCTATGAGAACAGATAACACAGCTAAAGACACCCGCAGAAGCCAGCTCAGCAGCCACGTGGCCCAGCCTCTGCCTCACTGCCCCGGGGCATCTGTTATGCTGGCCCGACTCCTCCAGGCTCTGGGAGAGGTGCCTAAAATAAGATGTCAAGGGATTGTACAGGCGGTTGTCAGTATTCTCAGAGACTGTATACCAGTGGGGAAGACTTGGTGGATTAGATGAGGCTATCTTTTATTTATCAAACTAAACATAATGGACAGTTGTCAGTGACACTGGGTGTAGTTTGTAGAAACATGAGGGAATGTGACACCTTGGGGAACTTCCTTCAGGCAGAGTGAGGAACATTCACTTTTACAGTTTTGTTGACGTGTTGACAATTGATGTCAATCAGGAATGACATTAATGAAAGTAGCCAGTCTAATGATTTACTCACTGAGAAATACTGTAGTATTCAGTATGCTCAGTATGTCATCAGTCATCCACAGAGTTTTTGTTGCCACAACTTTCAATTCTTATGTAATACGACACACCTTATATCACTGTATCACTCATAGAGAGTCTTATCCACAGTGCACATCTCTATAGACCCAAGTCAAACAAACCCTATAAAACCCAGCTCTAGCCTCATGCTGAATGAAGCCCTGAGGCAGTGGAATAAGATACTGCACAGCTTCATTAACAGCTCAAACACTTTTACTTCGCTACTACTTCTTATATGTGAGGTGCTATTGCAGTCAGAGTTGGGGAAAATTCAGAATTCAATTCAATTACATATAATTCATGAGTTGGAATTTGAATTTAATTGGTCACAAGGATACAAGAATGCATTAAATTGATCACAAGTGACAGTAAATACATGTATAATGTTACAAAAGATTTCTATTTAAAATAAATGGTCTTTTGAACTTTCTATTCATCATAGTATCTTGGAAAAATCTATCACAGTAGTTTAGTCTTACTGCATGTCAATAATTGTCTGTTTTTATTTCACCTAAGGAATTTTAGGATTAACATATGAAACAAAGCTACTTAAATGAGGCCTAAATGAGAAATTCCATGAAGTCTCCTGAGCAATGAAACAATATATGTTCCACTGGGACAGTATGTGCTTTGTTTAATTCTGCTGAGACAAGATAATCAGTGTCTGGTGGGTCAGTTCCCGCAAAATATGTGGAGGTTGACCAAGATGAACCTAGTCCAAGGTGAAGACTAGCTCTTAGGTGAGCTTTTTAGAGCAGGTAAATCAACAACAACATAGATTGAATAGGTTCATAGTGAAGAACGCAAAACCGTTTTTTATTACACACTTATTACACACTACAACTCCCCCGAGCAAGACTAAACTCTCACACTGTTGTCACATACATCTTGTTTTATTGAGACAGTTATTTTCAAAACACCAGCTTCTGACGTATACCTCAAGGATGCAGGCAATTATGTGAAGTGAAATGAGAGATCATGAGCAATAAATTGCAACTCCCGCTCTCAGCGCCTCAACTCTCAGAGCAGAGTGTGTTTTAGAGTCCTACAACCGTATGCTTTCTGAGTGGAATTAAACATTAAAGAACGAATGAGATTAACAGACTCGCATTTCATTATCCAGCTCTGAGTGTGAACAAAAGAAAAGTGAGACCGGAGAAACCAAACTATTTCAAGTTAGTGCTTCCAAGGGAGGGAGCGAGAGAGAAAGTACTAACCCGACAGCAGTGGATACGGGAAACATTAGCGAACTCTTTTTGCCAACACACAAAGCTCACACTTAATTGATTACCTAATATTCTGTAATTGATTGTGAGTCTTGGAAATCAAATGGCTATTAAGCAGAACGTGTATAGACGGGGGATTCAGATTAAGGAGAGGCAGGACAGGCATCTGCCCTACATAAGGATGACTCTATCTTGATTGCTTTTGAGGTCGCAAATTATATTTGAGGAATCTGGAAATTCTCACAGCATTGTTGCGATGAGATTACCTCTGTCCATGGATACACTGTTAGATGCAGATATGATAGAAATTATACCAATATAAAGCTGACGAGGGAGTCCAAGTGGGAGGGTTCCTCAATCAATTCGTCATTTAAAGTAAGAGGTCCATTAATCAGGCATTTCTCTATGTGTGTTCACACCAAGAGTTACTTTCCCATGGGGAGGTGAGATGGAGGAGACACAGAGAAAAAGGATGGGGAAAAACATCGGCAAAGAGCCTAAATCATCCGGTCCCCAACAAAATCCAACTACTTGATGTTACAGATGAGGGATAAAAAAGGATTATGCGCTCGCTGATTAGATCTCAGTCACTTTGTTCTTTCCGATAACACATTATTATTATTATCAGAGACATCTTTTCATTGCTGATGGAATAAAAGTGAAAAAGGAGACAGAAAGACAAAAAAACCGGGTGACATTGAAAGCTGTGACGTGCTCTTAAATCGTGCCCCACCCATCCCCCTTCATTCTGACTATGACGGCTTGTTGTAAATATTTTAGCGTGCTAAAGTTATCACAGCAGAATAAGCCATTAATCACATACAGGCTTGTTTGCTTGGAGACCCTTTCTTTGTGGCCTATAATCCACAGTCTGAATGAGTTCTCAAAGGAGCTTCTGTGAAGTTGTTTTCAATTACAAAGCCATTTAAGTGGCTGAAAATGAAGAGGACCAAGCTGAATCTTCCCCTGTTTTCTTTACAAATTAAACATGCTCTAATCCTCTCAGCTATTTGCCTTTGCCCTTGGATTTAATTTGTAGAAATTTCAAATCACTAATTCCAAAAAAGAAAACTTTAATACTTTCCTGTCATTCTCAAAGCAGAAGAAAGTTGTTCGCTTGGCACGTCCTCTCCGTCTGCTGCCCTATTTTCCACCGTCGCACCTTTTTAACTTGTTTTTTTTTTTTTTTTTTTTCAAAGGAGCAGTCACAGCCAAAAGGTGGAGGGCTCTGGGTATAATGATATCAAAGCTAGCACAGAAAATGACTCCATTGAAGTGAAGCCTGATTTGGGTGAATCTGAGGTCAGGCCCTGGGCCATGTCAAATGCAGACGGCACTTGATGCTGTCAGTGTCACTCAATAATTCAGAGTCCATCCTGAGGGAGGGCTGACCCTATATATCTTCTCCCACACTGTCTCAGCCTGATTTTCACCTCTCATCGGACCCCTAACAGCCAGGCAGGACACACGCCTTGCGGTGAAATCTTTGAATTATCTAGAGGTGACCAGTGGTCAAACTGCAAAAAGTGAAAAGCAAGATGAGGACATTCTCACTGCTACTACTACTACTAGGAGACAATTGCAACAAGGTAGTTAAAGTGATGACACATATTCAGCAGATGCTCACTAAAGTTGTATATCTGCTGGAGAAAAGGAGTATGACAATTTCAAATGAATGATAAACGTTAAAAGTTAAATTTATTTTTCCATTTAAAAAATACTTGGAAATGTATCATACAATTGAAATGTGTAATCTTACATACAGATAAAAGAATTAGTACCATATAAAGGTGATACCTATTCAGTAATATTATTACTCTGAAGTTATTCTTATTTGAGATTCAGTGGATTGATGTAATTAACTACTGTATTAAAATTAACCACTGTTACATGTGCAAATGTAACACTCTTATTTATTTTATAAAATTCTATTTAACGGTCTAGTCTTACTTATTAAAAGTCTATTATGGTATTACGTTACACTTACATATAAATGTTCAAAAGATGGCAGCTAGAAAGCATAAAAAATATAAAAAATTTTCCCTTATTGTGCAAAGATGTGTTTTGGAGAGAGATACTGTATGTTGCATGTAATTTTGTTTGTGCAAATATGTAAACCTACATGCTTCAGTGCTCTTGTTGATAGTGTATTTGAAATGGAGCAGAGAAAATAATACAGATGCAAACAATATGAATGGCTCATTACATTTGAGTATATTTTAAAGACATTTTTAGACCCTTGCAGTTATTTTACACTGTAACACCTATTACTGTAACTACTTTTTTGCCTACACATAAAAACCTTGCTGTTTGTGGACACCAAACACAAGAACTTTCCTTAAAACTTGATCCAGAAAGCCAAAAGAGCTGCTTTCACAATACTAGTACATATAATTACACCTGGTGATAAGGTTGTGTAAAATCAGAATAGTTGTCATGGGGAGCATAAATATTCTGACCTGTGGATTTAAGGTGACCTTTTTCTGAAGGAGCATCTTCTAACCTTCTGTCTCACATTCCTCTGGGTTGCTGTAAAGCTCACACTAACTGCATAGCTATTATTTCAGCTCTCAAAGGGAAAATATAGCCACTGGCTGTATGGATGCCATTTTGAGGCTCATTTTAACGCTTGATTAAAAGCTTTTTAAAGCACACACTCCTTCACAAAATCTCAACCAGCGGTGAACGCAAAAGAACAAGACGTGAATGCCATTACCTGTGATTTATTTGTGTGAATTGTACACTCTGGGTTGACGCAGGCAGCAAATTTCTGTTCTGTTCAGGGAGAAAATATATTGCCGTGTGAACAGCTTTTCCAGTATGCTCAGTATATCTCAACACAATGCAATTCATGAGCTTAAACATAAACTTGCTCTTCATTTCATTTATGGTTTCTTTACAAACCCTGTCATGACCTCCCTTCTGAACTCTCCAGGAAGAAAACCACGTCCTCTTTGACTTCCAATACCCTCAGTCATGGACTCAGAGCTTCTTTATCCCTCTTCAGAGGGGGCTGAACATATATTTACTGTGAGGAGGTGAGAATAGAGGGTTTGTTGTAGACAGAGGAGCTGAGAGAGCAGCAAGAGTTGATGGCTTTTTTCCCCTCTCTATCCCATCTGCCCAGCAGGCTCCCGGCTGCCGTGATCTCAGCTCCATTCCCCGCCAACATTCCTCCCCAGGCCACAGCCGACATAATCAGATCCACCGCACCCATCTCCCATCTTTACATGTTAATATGTATCCTGACCAGAGGGTCTGTGTCAAATGGGAGGAAATGATGGCTTGCGAGGGGGCAGGAGGAGATACAATACAGTACACCTGCAATAGATTCCACACCTGGTGGACACGTGGAGGGGTTTTCACTGCCTGCTTAAAACAAACATTTATTGAGCACATTAAATCAATGTCCATGTGGCCATATGGATGGAGTTTGTGAAGGGAGTTTCAACCTTTATTGGTCTATAAGACAAATTAAGTGCCAAAATCTTGCTATACCCACATATCCAACCTAATGTCACGGGTGGCTGCAGGAAGGCAGATGGTGACGAGAATATAATTAAACAGGTCAGTAGAACAGGTAGCAACACACACTAAATATAACTGAGATCTGACCAAGGCTGACTGATCGGACCAAGGCTGACTGAACAGACGGAACTTAAATACAAACACAGATGACATTGATTAACAGAACACTCGTGATACAGATGATGATGATGATGAACTAAACACAGGTGATACAGATTAACTGATAATGACAGAGGACGACACGTGACGTGATGACAGGCAGACAAGTCCAATGAAAACAAACTAAACAGAACACAACTGTGACATAACGCCCCTCCCCGCAAGGCGCGTCCTCGCGCCGTAACGAGAGATGAAGATGGGAAGTTGGAGAGGTGGGGGTTTGGGAGGAGGAAGAGGAACAGGCGAAGGGCTGGCAACAGGAATGGGCGAAGGGCTGGAGAAGGCAGGCAGAGTATCTGGAGAAGAAGGGCTAGGTTGAGAGGTGGGAGTCCAGAGGGACGGATGAAGATCCATGGTGGAGCCGATGGAGGGAGGAGCCATGGAGGCTGAAAGGCAGGAGGTTTTTGGGGCGATGACAGACAGAGGCGGAACCGATGGGGGAGGATGGCTCGGGCGACTGAGATGTAGACGGGGACACAGAAGGGCGCGATGGAGACAGAGGAACTGAGGACCAAGGAGGAGCAGAAGGGAGTGAGGAGTCCAATGGAGCAGGGGGTAGGCAAGGGACGGGGCGTAGCCACCCAAAGGTGAGGGTAGGTCGACGAGCGACCAAGGCGGATCCGGGGGGACGAGGGAGCCTGGTGGAACTGTTGACCTCATGGACCACGGCGGAGATGGAGGTAGGAGCCAAGGGTGAGCCAGTGGACTAATGGGCCGATGTGGAATCCTGGACGCGGTGGCTGAAGTTGGATCCAAGGGATCCACTGTTCAAGATTGTGCTGAGGACTGGAAGCCCCTCAGCGAGCCCACCATTCCACTGGCGTGTAGAGGGTGAGTGATGGGGCTGACAGGAGCAGAGGATATGAGGATGACGGCTGGATGACGAGAGGCGGCGGGAGAGGGAGATTGGGTGATAATTAAGGAACAGACTCAGGAACAGACTCAGGGACAGGTCTTGGAATAGGAACAGATCGATTAACAGTTCTTGGAGCAGGAACAGGTTGAGGAACAGGAACAGGTCTTGGGACAGGCTCTGATGTGGCGGCGACCATGGCTGGCTAAAGGCTCAGGCAGTCTTTTGTGGCTGTTCGAACACATTCGACCACATACGAGTTCATACTACGAAAGTGATGTGTTAAATGTGTTTTCGACTACCTCTGGAAGTGGTTGAATGTGAACAAGCTAAAAATGTTTTACACCCCGTTTCACTTGTATTTAGTGTCATCCACTTGTGATCTGATCGACCAAAACACATCTAAATACCTGGTGAAAACAGGGCCAAAGATACAGTTGATATAAATCCCATCTACATCATGCCGACCCCATCCATGTAAGGTCTGAGATGCTCTGAGTTAGAGAGATGTGGCTTATATTAACAGTAATGCACAGGGATATGACCTTCAGGTATACCTTCAGGACAGACTAATATTTCACCTAATTAGTCAAATTGTCATTCTCATCATCAAGTGGAAATGCAGGATCCTTTTAGCGAAGGAGAGGCTTGATATTATGAATTGTGATTTTGTCTTGAGTCTTTATGGTGAATTTAGATATAGACACTTCCTTCTGCCTTTCACTCCTTAAAGAACCATTACACAGCAAGAAGCTTCCTTTCATTTAGGAAACGGTAGCCATTATCTTGTATTTTAACTTAATCAATCCTTCACCCTCCTCACTCGTCAGAGAATCATTTAAATTCCTATTAGCTTTTACTGCCATTTGAAAGATATGAGCTTGTCAGAAACTAGAACAACGAGCACATTTTATGAGCTCTTAATCTGGCTAAATGAACCCCAGAAATGAAAGATTTCAGTAGAGTTTGCAGATGGGTACTTGATGAATTTTTCATTCCTTTGTATGGAGACACATCATCCCCGATATAAAGTGCAGTCAGGAAGATGGCACCAGGTGGAACAGGAATAAACGAAAATCTCATACTTGACTTCATGAAAGCTTTTTAAGAAGCACTACAAAGGTGACCTTTTACCAGAGGTCAAAAACTACTTGTACTCCATTCCACTCACAAAAAAAAAAAAAAATCCTCCATTCTAGCTTAGTCGGTTACATTACAGAAAAAAAAAAAACCCTTTCACTATCAGTGCTAGTCATTTCTGAAAGACACTCAACACTGTTGCAGAGACTCTCAGTCTGATAATGGTCTGTTAATGGAGTGTCTTATCTAAAATTTGTGTAGCTCTGAGGCATCTACGAGGGGCCTATATGGTTTTCCTGGAGTCATTTTACACTGAAAATGCCTCCACACATTTTGTGGTGGATGAAGCACACATATAGTATCACGTGTACAGATGGCCTAATTAAATATTACTCCACTAAAAGTATTATAACTGTTTTTAAATTTTAAAATGTAAAAGTACAAAAGTAGTTATTTTTTATGTAGTTAAGCATCAAAAGCAAAACTACTTATCAATGGATCATGTTTATTTTTTATTTTATTTTTTGCCTCAGTCTTGCTGCTCAAAATATTCATTTAATGAGAAAGAGGTCTAATACACATTTTTATGAAATAAAGAAAGATTATTAGATGTTAATGTTTGCAAATAAGAAAATATTTAATTAATTAACAAAAGTTCCTATACTGTATTAAAAGTTAAAACCTTTAATATCAATTTAAAGGGATATATCACACAAAAATGTGGAAAAAATGGTTTTCTTTCTGTTGATCTTTTGAAGAATTTTTGGAAACCAAAACTTTTTGATTAATAACATTCTTCAACATATGTTATTTTATGTTCCACAGAGGAAAGAAAGTCATACAGGTTTGAAATGACTTGAGGTTGAGTGAACAATGACAAAATGTTATTTTTTTGTGTAGACTATCCCTTAAAGTTATTGATAATTTAAGTGTGAGTGCAAACATGTGAACATGACAACAACAAAATATGCCATGATATTGTATTTACATTTTTTTAAATGTTTTTGAGTATTAGTCAAATACTCTGGACACTCAAGCTCTGAGGATTATATATATATTATATATAATAGTTTTGCTTCATTTTAGTCAAACATGGCCAGCTCAGAGAGTTGTTTTGGAGACGCACTCCGACTGAATTATTCAGTCAGTTGATGACTCGAGAACAGCTGCAAATGGATCAGTCCAATTTTAGAATGAAGAATTGCATTTTGAAAACAAGGTGTTGAAATCTTCTGTTCAAAAATAATAAGGAATGTGGATGTGGATGGTCCTCGGGGAAGCTTCGAAGAGTATGTGGAGTGGGTGCTGTTGCAGTGTGGCTCACCTTTCACTGTCTACCCCAGAGGTCTTCATCCCTGTTCCTGTGGACCCACTGTCCTGCAGAGTTTAGCTCCAACCATAACCAAACATATCTGATGCAGCTAATCAAGCTCTTCAGGATCACTTGAAAATACATTGGCAAGTGTACAATATGTAACCCGGTTAAAAAAAGCATGAGGTGATAAGTGATGCTTGTAGTAGGCCTATCATTTAATAATCATAATATATAAATAGTGTGATTAAAAAGGTTGAAATTCATTTAAAAAGTTATGATAAAAATGTTAAAAGCAGTTTAAAAAGTATTATATGTTTATTGTTTAAGGTAAGAGATAATGTATTTCTGAAAACTGTCTAAACCAGCATTTATGGGGTTAATAACGGAGAGTCAGGGCTCGGGATTTGATGATTGATGGTAGCACGGACGAGGAAGGAGAGTGAAGCAAAAGAGTGAGCGTGACAGAGATTTTCTGAGTTAATTTGTGAATTAGTAGTGCACAATCCAGTGTGTAACTTGTTGTGTCTTATGATTGTTTCCACGACAACCAGTGAGAAGAGTGACAAGCTGCATATTGAAAAACGGGAGGAATTTCTACACAAAGTTCAGAGACTGTTTACTTTTGTGTTTCTGCTAACGTTAATGCTAAAGCTTAGTCACTTTGAAGTATAGGCTGGAGGGCGTTCATTACACGTGAACGACATTTTCTAATTAAAGTTTGACTCCCTCAGTTGAACTGTTCGAGGGGTTTATCTGCTGTTTTCGACCTGAAGACGGAAGAGACTCAGACAGAGCTTGGAGCAACCAGGACTTCTCTCGTGAGTTTTACTGGAAACGTGAAGGAAAAAGAAACCAACGGAGTTCGTGTTGAAATGCTAATCGAATGCTGAGCCTGCTACTGTGGTTATTGGGGTAAGGACTGGACAGAAACTTTAACTCAAGATATCCTTCATTTTGTTTGCTCGCTGACGAGTGAAACGGCCATTAAGTTTTGGGCCACAACGGACACAAGCACCGCATCAGACCTGCTACGGTATTTTAGTTTTATAATATTTTTGTTTGCCGGCTTTAGATTGCATTAAGGTGTGTGGGCCCACAAAAGTATGTTATTTTAAGTGACTTTGAAGTGGTACATTGAGGTTTTCTGAATTAATCCCTTTGCAGGTTATTATGGTTTAAATTGTTGTCTGTGCATTTATACAGGTCCTTTTCAAAAAATTTGCATATTGTGATAAAGTTCATTATTTTCCATAATGTAATGATAAAAATTAAACTTTCATATATTTTAGATTCATTGCACACCAACTGAAATATTTCAGGTCTTTTATTGTTTTAATACTGATGATTTTGGCATACAGCTCATGAAAACCCCAAATTCCTGTCTCCAAAAATTAGCATATCATGAAAAGGTTCGCTAAACAAGCTATTAACCTAATCATCTGAATCAACTAATTAACTCTAAACACCTGCAAAAGATTCCTGAGGCTTTTAAAAACTCCCAGCCTGTTTCATTACTCAAAACCGCAATCATGGGTAAGACCACCGACCTGACTGCTGTCCAGAAGGCCATCATTGACACCCTCAAGCAAGAGGGTAAGACACAGAAAGAAATTGCGGCGTGGCATGGAGGCAATCAGCCTGTGGCACTGCTGAGGTGTTATGGAGGCCCAGGATGCTTCGATAGCGACCTTAAGCTCATCCAGAGTGTTGGGTCTTGCGTCTCTCAACTTTCTCTTCACAATATCCCACAGATTCTCTATGGGGTTCAGGTCAGGAGAGTTGGCAGGCCAATTGAGCACAGTAGGCCAGAAGGCCATCATTGACACCCTCAAGCAAGAGGGTAAATTTCTGAACAAATAGGCTGTTCCTATAGTGCTGTATCAAGGCACCTCTGTGGGAAGGAAAAAGTGTGGCAAAAAACGCTGCACAACGAGAAGAGGTGACCGGACCCTGAGGAAGATTGTGGAGAAGGACCGATTCCAGACCTTGGGGGACCTGCGGAAGCAGTGGACTGAGTCTGGAGTAGAAACATCCAGAGCCACAGTGCACAGGCGTGTGCAGGAAATGGGCTACAGGTGCCGCATTCCCCAGGTCAAGCCACTTTTGAACCAGAAACAGTGGCAGAAGCGCCTGACCTGGGCTACAGATAAGCAGCACTGGAGTACCCACAGTCAGTGATGGTCTGGGGTGCCATGTCAGCTGCTGGTGTTGGTCCACTGTGTTTTATCAAGGGCAGGGTCAATGCAGCTAGCTATCAGGAGATTTTGGAGCACTTCATGCTTCCATCTGCTGAAAAGCTTTATGGAGATGAAGATTTCATTTTTCAGCACGACCTGGCACCTGCTCACAGTGCCAAAACCACTGGTAAGTGGTTTACTGACCATGGTATTACTGTGCTCAATTGGCCTGCCAACTCTCCAGGTGTTTAGAGTTAATTAGTTGATTAAGATGAATAGGTTAATAGCTCGTTTAGAGAACCATTTCATGATATGCTAATTTTTTTAGATAGGAATTTTGGGTTTTCATGAGCTGTATGCCAAAATCATCAGTATTAAAACAATAAAAGACCTGAAATATTTCAGTTGGTGTGCAATGAATCTAAAATATATGAAAGTTTAATTTTTATCATTACTTTATGGAAAATATTGAACTTTTTCACAATATGCTAATTTTTTGAGAAGGACCTGTATATGGTACAGTATTGATAATATATTTCTTTAAAAAAGAGGGACATTTTAAGTTGAAGGTTTAAAAAAGAACAATCATATCCTTATTTAATTTTCTTATTTCATTGGAGATAATAATTTCTTTGAGTAAATAATTGAGATATATTTTTCTAAAACCTTGTGTTGTGTTACTTTAATACTTACATGGAAAGAGGTTATCATTTTATTCTGAGAGATACATACACTTATGGTTAAAAATCTTTATTAAAACGATAACGTAAGAAAGGTGAATTCATAATTAGGTTAGAAAAACATTTCATCTGGGTAGTTTAAAAGAGATATCCAAGATAACATTTAAAACTGAGTTAATCAGGGTTAAAACACATTTGATAAATATATTAAAAAGAACCCAAAGGCCCTGACCTCATCAATATACATGAGGGAAGCGCTACATAAAATGGAGGCACCGCTGGGATTTTCTTGGATTTTTCAGTAAAAGAAAAAAATAGTCAAAAAGGTAAAGTGACTAACTAAAGTTACTACGCTAATTTACAAACAGTATTAACATGGAAAAAACTGAACTAGTGTCAGGGTTAAAACGCTGGTGCCGTGGTGAGGGTTTGGATGAGACGCATGCACTTATGACCATCGTCCCAGAATATGTAGAGATCAGTGAAGTGGAAGAAACACTGGAAACTATTAAGTCTTTAGAACGGGTGCGTGTCCGTGGGAGAAATTTCAGTGCAAGGAGAGTGTTCCTACTGAAGTTGTGCCTATTGATGGTGGAGAGGCGTGGCCTGTTATCATTCTAGGAGGGGCACAGGCAGCTGCTGAAGAGTTTAATAGTAAACTAAAAGGGTTGCTGCAGGCTGAAGGAAACATGGAGGACCTCAAATCATTATTCCCCAGTACACCCCCGCCCACTAGCTCCACTGAATCCATCCTTCGTGCTGTTGGAGATTTGTTGGAAAAGACAACCAAACCAGCTGATGGTGGGAGTTATGGTTGACTACGCATATACTCGGGAGCCCTACCAATGCCGCCAGGTGAGGAACCATTTGATCATTGGCTAGAGAAAGCATTGCTTATGGTGGAGGAGACTGAATGCTATGATAGAGAAAAAAGACGCAGAATTATTGGAAGTTTAAAGGGGCCCGCACTAGAAATTGTAAAAGCAGTGCGGCACGCCAATCCTGACGCCAGCCCAAAAGAGTGCTTGGAAGCCCTTGAAAGTGCTTTTGGAAGTGCTGAGTCCGGTGATGATCTCTACTTTGCTTTCCGATTGATGCAACAGCGAAAAGGAGAGAAACTATCAGATTTCCTTCAACGTCTAGAGAGGTCTCTAGCTAAGGTGATTCAAAGAGGTGGCCTCCCTGCTAGCGGCAAGGATCAAGCCCGACTGGAGCAACTGCTGAGGGGTGCTATCGCCTCAGATCTGATGCTGATCCAGCTGCGCTTGAGATAAAGGAAAGCTGCACCCCCAAACTTTCTACAGCTGTTGACTGATATTCGTGCTGAGGAAGAGTACGAAACTTCTAGAAAGAAGCTCAGTGCCTCAGTACATCAAGTGCATGCTAATACAGAAGTGGATACAAGGCAAGCTGAGATCCAGAACTTAAAGGCTGAAATAAAAGTCAATGGTTGCATCAGTAGTGACCAAATCCAGTCATGTCAAAGATGATTACATGGAGGTTAAAACCCTTAGTGGACCACCTGGCTCTGAGAACCGGCAAGATGCCGAGCTGGCTGCCTTGAAAAAACAACTGAAACGACTAAAACAGAAAACTAGCAACAAGATGCCTGAGCAAGATGCTGCAGTTGCTGTCTCAACCATGGAGGCTTCTAAACAGGTCCCCAACTCCCCCAAGGGAGCACCGAAAAGGTCAGAAGATAATTTCTGCTATAGGTGTGGTGAGAGTGGACATTTTGCCACAAAGTGCCGAAACCCTGAGAATCAAGCCAAGGTTATCAGAAAGCTAATTCATGCTTTGAAGGTGACAAAAGATAGACAGCAGTCCGGGGATGCCACCACTAATGAAGTTAACTGTGGGGTCAAGAAAAGTGCTCTTACCTCATCAGAGCCGGCTGACATCCCTGAAGGCTTGATTGGTCCACCCAGCATAGTACCAGTAAAAGTAAATGGACATTGCTGTGATGCCTTGCCGGACAGTGACTCTCAGGTCACCATTATCTTTGAGTCTTGGTATCAAACGTACCTGTCTGATGTCCGAATACGCCCCGTGTCTATTTTAGCACTGTGGGGACTAAGTGAATCTGAGATCAGTTATCCATACCGTGGGTATGTAGTGGTCAACATTGAATATCCAGTAAAGGTTGCAGGTGCCGATCAGACGGTGACAGTTCTCACTCTTATCTGCCCCCAGCCCCGAACTGCAGACCAGACTCCTATCATTGTGGGGACCAATGCCAGTCACATCCGACGTCTTGTACAGCAGTGTAAGGACAATGGCATTGACATCACCCAGACTCTGGGTATACGAGCCTGTTACAATGACAACAAGCTAACAGCGCCTGGCACGGCCACAGTCTTAGAGGAGGAAGGTGATATTGGCTGTGTGTTATGGCAAGGCCCTGGCCCACTGACTCTGCCCCTTGGAGGTGACTGTACTGCAGTCTGCAAAGTCGAGTACATGCTCCAGGTTTACAAAGAAATCCTAATGGTTGACTCGTCGCCTATAGCTCCACTCCCAGCGGGTGTGCTATTTCAGCCCACGGTGGTGCCCAGCGAAGAGGTAAACGTCAACCATTTCAGAATCTTGGTCCAAAATGCGTCCTTGACAGAGACAGTCATACCAGTGAGAACAGTTATCGGGCATATGTATCTGACGGATGCAGTCACTCCTCTCTCTCCGCCTGTCTTGGCCTTTGCGGATCCCAACAAGACATACGTCCTGCATGTGGACGCCAGCTTGAGGGGGCTGGGCGCCGTCTTAAATCAGGAACACCCTGAAGGTCTGCGACCAGTCGCCTTTGCCAGCAGGAAGCTAAAGACATCTGAGAGGAATTACCCCGTTCACCAGCTGGAGTTTCTGGCCCTTAAGTGGACAGTTGTGGATAAATTCCATGATTATTTGTATGGGGTCAGATTTACTGTACATACGGACAATAACCCGCTTACGTACGTGTTATCGACCGCCAAGCTCAGTGCTGTGGGGCACAGATGGCTCTCTGCCTTATCCACCTATGACTTCGATGTCAAGTACAGACCAGGCAGACACAACATAGACGCTGACCTGCTCTCAAGGAATATGCCTGATGAGAGTTCAGAGGAATGGGAGACGTCATCCAGCCCTAAGTCTCCATCACAGATGGTCCCACCCAGCCTCCCTCTCCCTCCTCCTATGCCAAAGCCTCAGTCTCCCTCCAGTGGCTCCGCTCTGCTGTACGGATCCCTTTGCTCCATCTCAAGCCTTCAAGCCCCGGACCCCACCTCGGCCCTCTGACCCATCAGCTCCACCTTGGCTCAACACTCCCTCTGCTCCACCAAGGACTGTCATCCCACAGCTGGGCTCCCTTATCCCTCTGGCATTGTCGCTCTGGCTCTGCCTTGGACTTCTGAGTCAGCAGGTGCACCTCGACCCTCCACCCATCTGGCTTAGCCAGGCCATTCTTTCTCTCCGGTTCCTCCATTGTCCTCACTCACAACGTCTCCACCCCGTTCTGTCAAACCCACGCCTCCACCTCGGTCACGTTTGACAGCAGCTTCACCGTGGCCCTCCATGCCACGATGAAGCAGTCAGTCAAGTTTACATGATTTACAAGATGGATTTCCACTATAATCAAAAATTATATAAGAAACATGACAAATGCTAACATATAAAAGAAACACCGTTATATCTTTCGCGGCAAGGGCGCCGCCATTGTGCAGTATTATAACCGGTGACGTCACGGGGTGGGTTTGCTCTGTGCTGAGTTCAGTAAAATACAGTGAAAGATGCATGTAAGCTGGTCGAACCAGCGAACAACTAACGTTAGGTACAGTCATTGTTAGCTAACAGCTGTAAACATGAACTAGCTAACGCTAACTTAGTGTTTAGCTAGTGAACTTTATTAGTACCAGACAAAAAGACGACGTCTAACGTTAACAAACTGCACATGGCAACATTGTTTGCGATGTCTGCCATCATATTCCTGTCTCTTGTCAACACCATGGTTGCAATACATGGTCAAGATCAGCGTCTTGACAGCAGATGGATTGTGCTATCGTGGCGTAATAATCTGTTTGGTTGTAATGTATTACTTACCTGAATGAAATGAAATCGAATGTATCGTCCTGTGGAATCATTCATTCACAGACAGCATACGAAGATGTTCAACTAATAAAGATCTTCATCGCTGGCAAACAATATAGATTTGGAGATTTGCTTTCACTAGACTGTACTGTAGGTAGGTCCACGGCCACTTCATCCAACGCTCTTGATGTTCTTAAATCTTCCTGTTACGACTCCGAGTCGAGTGTGAATTGAAAGCGCTCCAGTGATTCAGTGCGTGCAGGAAACCGAACAGATCATTCAAACTGATTCGCGAACCGATTTAGACAGATCTCCCAAATCTCGTTATATGCAGGGCCATACAAATTATGGTGTTATGGTGTAGGTGTAGCTCATTCCTGTCAACACTACCGTTTTCCCTGGGAGTCTCCCGTATTTCACATCCATCTCCCGCCCCCTTCCCGTTTTGTTATTTCTCCCGTGAAACTCCCGTATTTTATGGCCCAAATCTCGTTATATGCAAACGGCGCACCGATTTTAATGCAAACATGTTGTTAAATGCTGTATTTTTTTATGGGCATGATGAGCGATGCTCAATTTACAAATGAATCGCTCTTTTTTCTTCAGTCGATTCTGTTCAAAGACTTCATCAAACATGTTGGCAGATCTGTCTAAATCGGTTCGCGAATCAGTTTGAATGATCTGTTCAGTTTCCTGCACGCACTGAATCACTTTCAATTCACACTCGACTCGGAGTCGTAACAGGAAGATTCGTAGGCTATGCTGTCTGTAAATTAATGATTCCACAGGACGATACATTCGATTTCATTTCATTCAGGTAATAAATTTTACAACCAAACAGATTATTACGCCACGATAGCACGATCCATCTGCTGTCAAGACGCTGATCTTGACCATGTATTGCAACCATGGTGTTGACAAGAGACAGGAATATGATGGCAGACATCGCAAACAATGTTTCCATGTTCAGTTTGTTAACGTTAGACGTCGTCTTTTTGTCTGGTACTAATAAAGTTCACTAGCTAAACACTAAGTTAGCGTTAGCTAGTTCATGCTTACAGCTGTTAGCAAACAATGACTGTAACTAACGTTAGTTGTTCGCTGGTTCGACCAGCTTACATGCATCTTTCACTGTATTTTACTGAACTCAGCACAGAGCAAACCAACCCCGTGACGTCACCGGTTATAATACTGCATAATGGCGGCGCCCTTGCCGCGAAAGATATAACGGTGTTTCTTTTATATGTTAACATTTGTCATGTTTCTTATATAATTTTTGATTATAGTGGAAATCCATCTTGTAAATCATGTAAACTTGACTGACTGCTTCATTTCCCCTTTAAGTGTGACACTGGGTCTTCGGCTATGCCTGGGTCTGGTTGCGCAGGCCTCTCCACCAAGGCTCCACCATGGCACCTCTCTCCATCGGCTAGATTGTGGACCTTCATGTCTCTGCTCTGGGTCATCCTCCTGCTTCTCCCATCTCTGCTCTGGTTCCACCTGTCTCCACCTTAGCTCATTCCACCTTTATCTCCTCCCTGGTCATCATCCTTAGTGTCTTCCACTGCTTGCTCATCGTCCTCTATGATTTGCAGTACGAGGACGGGTGGGGTTCTTTTTTAGTTTCTAGTCTTAGTTATCATTGTCTATATTTGCCTGTGTTCGAGTCATTCATTAGTTGCCATGGTCTTTTAATAAGTTCTGTTCCCTGTTCTGTTGATGATCATCCTCCTGTGTATATTACCCCTCTGCTTCTTTAGTTCAAGGTCTTGTGTTCATGTTACATTCATGTGTGAACTGCTCTTTCATTTCTAGTGTTTATTAAAAGTTTTATAATCATTCATTATGCATCATGCATCATCCTTGGATTTAACTATACACGCAACCCATGACAATAACAGTAAAAGTTTTCCAAAATAAAATACATATATTTTTTAAATTAGAGATACTTACTGTTTTTTATATGACTGATAAAGTTTTGCAGGAAAACACATCTGACAACAAGAACATGGAGGGCTGTTAAAAATGCTGAGACTAAGAGACCATTTCTTTCCCCCCGGATAATAAATGAATTATCATATCTGCAGATCCAGACAGGTGACAACCAGACCTTGTTTGATCATTGGAAAAATTCCCAGAAAACTGTCATTCACATCCTGAGTTATAATGGAGTCTTATTTTTATGACATCTTCATCATTCCCATAGTAAAACAGTGTCAGTAAAAATTTAATGTGCTGTGCTGATTTGCAGCTAAACCTTTAGGCCTCTCAGGCCCTGAGGTTTTTTCAGGTATGAGAGAGTCAGAGCCTGAGGGGCACCTGCTCTGAGTTAGACACTCATAAATAATATTGGCCTGCTTGTTTAAGCCTCGTGTACGCTTCCAAAGCTCAAAACCGTGGCCGCACACGCATGTTATAAGAACACAATCAACACCCCGAGCTGCTTGTAACCTTCTCACTTCTCATCAGACACAAGATTAATGGCATTAAAAGCACCATGTTTATGAAGTAAAGAAAGCATTTATTTACACATCTGGATGAAATAAAAGCAATGAAGCATGTTTCTGAGTTTCTAAACATAGCTATGTCTTGATACACGATCTTTGCATATGCATTCTCTGTTTATCTTGACACTGTATGTCAGTGGACTGCTATGAACAGATGGACATTAACCTTACATGTGATTTATATTAGAAGCTCATATTCATGTGCACGCATATGAACGCAACACTTATACAAATTCAATGAATTCCTTTGAAGTGCAATTTTATCTAAATACCACTGTATTATAGCAAATGCCCTTTTTTGTTAACTAGCTAAGGTTGTCAGACCGCAATATATGGCTAGAATTTGAACTAAATAAAACTTTCAATCCTATATGCCCTGTTTAGCTGTAAGAAATGGAAAGAGAAAAGGGAATTAGTCCCTGTCTTTAAATGAGGAGTGGAGAGAGAAGGAAGTGAGTTTGATTTAATGTTCTTCTCTCCTCTCAGTCCTATGAGGAGGGGAGTGACTTTATTGTGTGTGTTTTTTTCTCTAAAACAGGGCTTTATTACTTTTTGATACACCAGCTGTTTTACCCAGATTATTTGCTAAATAAGTGAGAAAAAAAAAATGAGTATGCACATTTTGACAAAATGCTGTCACATGATTATGTATGCGGCTTTACATTCAAGCAAACAAACATAAAATAATAAAGCCATCACAATATAATTCTAGCACCCGATTAATTTAGCAAATCGACTAATTTGGATAAAAATATTAAAAACATGAGTCTCTGATTAACGAGCCCCGTCACAGCAAGTATTCACATAAACACAGTTGGCTATGTTTTAAGTGTAAATAAACAGTTGAGAAAAAAAAAACAACTCATGTTTCATTATCTTCAGTCTATCATCATATTGGATTATATTGGATCCATGCATTAGGACATAAAGTGATATCAGCCTATAAATACCTGCTGCAGTCTATGTCAGTAATGTTAATTAAACAACAGAACACAGGTTTAACAAAGATTCATCTATATTTATTTTATAAAGCGAACACTATGCAGTGTTATTTTAATTATTACATTTCTGTACC
This sequence comes from Gila orcuttii, assembly GCA_026230005.1. Lineage (NCBI taxonomy): Eukaryota > Metazoa > Chordata > Actinopteri > Cypriniformes > Leuciscidae > Gila > Gila orcuttii. The sequence continues at coordinate 33,865,310 of JAPDVR010000012.1, read as the reverse complement.
TGAATACTACTTTTAGGGCCAGTTCACACAGAACGTGTTTTTGCTGTTAAAAAAGCGAGACGCAGGCCAGTGGAACAAAAAAGCGCAAGGTTCAGAGACGCATTATTTAAAAGTATAACTACTTTTAACTTGAGCATCGCATTTTTATGCCACATCATGCACGAGAAAAGCGCAGTGGTTAAGTGGTTGTGTCTGAGATCTTCGATACTACGAGACGATTGACTCTTCAGTGTGTTGGTGCAACGGCGCATTCCGGCGAGATCACATTGCCTGCTGCTGGTCTGTGCAGTGATCTGCCAACAGTGTGTGTGCTTCTCCCTGGGTGCTTCATCACTCTGCTGAGCTTTCCTCCTCTCACAAAAGAGCTTGCGCGTGGCACGTGACCTGAGGGTTATGGTGTGCAACAAAGCCCAGACGATTCCTCCTCGGGCCACACCCCCCTCTTGTGCACTGAAACCTGCGAGCGTGCAGGATGAGATTGCCGGCCGGTCTTTGGACCCGCCCCGTGTCTCATTCGGCGCTCTAGATGATGAGACGATGTTGATCGCCGCATCACAAGGTGGGCTGGAGTCTTCCAGAGATTAAGACTCGGCCGTGTTGCCACCTTCGGGTGTGCCAGCATTGCCCGAGTCTGATCCGGAATTGACAGCCATGCTTTCCCGGGCAGCCGCGAACATCGGGCTGGAATGGAATTCTCCACCCTGTCCCGAGCGCTCGCGGCTGGATGATTGGTTTTTGGCGGTGGCGTGTGCTGACACCCGTCAGCGCCCGCCCCCAATTCCTTTCTTCCCGGAAGTGCATGAAGAGGTCATGAGTTCGTGGAAGTCTCCTTTGACTTAGAGAGGCTTTCTAAGGGAATGATGAATCAGAACTCTCCCGTGATCCTGAGACCCCGGCCTGGATACGTGCCCAAGGTTCCCACCACTCCTTTCAGGGATCAGGTGGTGAACCTGCAAGCGCTGCCCACGGAGGCGACAGACCCAGCCTTGGCACTGCTTTGTCCAGTACGTGCCCTTCATGCTTACGTAGATAGAACGCAGTGTTTCAGGACCTCAGACCAGCTCTTTGTCATGGTGGGAAGCTGAAGGGAAAGGCTCTCTCCAAGCAAAGGTTGTCTCACTGGATAGTGCACACCATTGTCTTGGCTTACCAGACGCAGGGTCGACCCCCCACGTGTATTTCCACGGTAAGTCTCCTTCGAGCACGTGTCTTTCTGCGGGCTGGATACCTCCAGTTCTCCATATGCCATCCTGGCCTTAGGTCATATGTGTATTCTAAGTCCTCCCTACGGGTAGGCGCTCTCTAATATCACAGCCTTATGTCCGCTTCAACGCAACCTCTGTGACAAAAAAAAAACTCTCCGTGAAATGAGCTGATGGCGCAATACGTCTGTGTGCATTGTCCTATTTGCCAAGTTCAAGGGTCCATAAAAAAAGACTGATACAGTAAAAAGTGCTCAAAATTTGGCTTTCGTTAGGGCAGTGAGTGGATCATATTTCAAGGCCTTACGTCAACTTTGATGAATTTAACTCTGTGGCCGCGCCGTAAAACGGGCTCAGTGTGCAAGTTATATGGTTCATGAAAAAACTTTGAGACCGTAAAAATTATTTTAAAAAATGGGATTTCGTTAAGGTAGTTGGCTATTTAATCCCATATAAAAATGTTATAAAATTTCGTATTTCACAAGATCAAGACCCCCTTTAACGCATCCTTACAGGTGGCAGATAAATGCTAATTAGCTTCATTAAATTCTAACAGGGCTTATTGCGAGCAGAACCATAAACATAAAAGATTTTAGATATAAAGGAGAGGATCACGCTTCAAAAAAACGACAAACGAATAAAGCTCTATTCATCCTTGTACGAGACGAACTGCTCTGGCCAAATCCCAAATTTTAGCACTTTTTATCAGCCCAATGCACACAGCCATATTGTGCCATCAGATCAGCCCATTCCACAGCCTGTAGTGATGTTTCACGGCCACCACAGAGGATGCGTTAAAGCGAGCATAATGCCGTGATATTAGAGATAGCCTATACTGCCCCTACGAAAGGCAAATTTTGAACAAATACAGCTTTATTAATTCATGTGCATCTATACTCTCGTTTTCCTAATAGTAAAATGGCAGTGATTCTCAAATGAAATTTATATATAGTATACATAAACCGGAAATTGTAACGCTTGACCACGCAAAAGAATTCTCATGCATGCGCATAAAAAAAGTTTCTCATGAAAGTCTTTTTTTTACATTTTTTTTTTTTTACATTTTTTGCAAAGGTCCCTTTAGGGGCTCTGTACACCCCCACCCCCTCCCCGTTTTTTCTGATCTGAAAAATGATCCGATCTGTGACTCAAAAACCGTAATGTGATTTTGAAACGTGAGTTTTATGATCCCTGCACCCCTAATATATAATATGAGCTTGTAATTTGGGAGGCTATAGTTTTAGAGCTTTCCCAACACTACTTAGATAAGTTCAGCATGCTGAAAGATCAGCAGGTTTACAGTGTCTTTGTGTCTCAGGGGAAACATACGGTCGGTGTTGTTGCTTCAACATATAGCTCTGCTTTACAGATGTGATAGCAGAATGTGAGATCACTTGGCTTTCAAAAATGATGAAAAAAATCAATGCTGTGTCAGCCTGCTACAGTAAGTGAAGCTCGGGGTTATATCTGACATGCGGATGGCCTTTAAGATACAAACTACTAGTTTTTGTCTTATTGTTAGACATATAAATGCACTCCTTTTTAAACATATTATTTTCTATTTAAATAGCAAGCTAAACTAAACAAATCTTAAGGGTGCATTGTTGTGTTAAATTTGAAATCTATGTACTGTAGGTCAAAAGTTTAGGCTATATGATATCATAGCACGCTCTTCAGAATTTCCCCATTATCCCAAATAATGGTTCTTCTGACAGCTATTGTAAAAGGACAATGCATAATTACTGCAGTGAAGAGTGGCACAGCACAGCTTAAAAGCATAAAAAAAAGTCTTACATAAAGTGCATTTGGCAACATTTACTGAATGTTTTCCATTTGGCCTTTATGGCCTGTACCTGCTTTCCCTGCATCACAGACTGTGTTATTACAGACAAGCCATGAAAGACCCTGCACTACTATGAGCCATGCTAAAATACAGTCATAACCAGGGCCTAAAATTAACACTTGTTAAGTGCCAAATACGAGTAAAAATCGCTGTGGCAAGTATATATAACTGTAATAAGAATTAATTCATAAGGATGTTTAATTTATACAGTGCAGACTATGCAGTGTTATTTTACACTTGCCTACTTTATTACATTTCGGTACCTGAAAACTACTGCTTGACCTACCTGGAAAAGCACTGTTTATTTAATTTGTCTCTTTGCTATATTTGATTTATTTGAGCTTTTGCTCGTAATTCGATTATATGATTTATTTTACTAAATTGAAATAAAGAATTGTGAATTTTCACTGGTATCTAAAATTGTGGTGTCATTACTGCCCATTTTTGCAAAGATAGATTCATGGCCTGTAAAAAATATTTATGGCCGGTAAATTTTCTGAAGTCACTGGCCATTGGCAGGTGTGGCAAAAAAAAGGTTAACTTTAGGTCTTGGTCATAACCATTACTTTTTAACAAGGCAATCATAAACAACACCAATCCTGCCACAGAATGGCAAATAAGATTCTATCTGGGGCTGGTGCCACTGAGAATTGCTTCTATAAATGCATGATTCCATTCTTTCAGGATATATGCTGCATGATTCATAGCCTTACCTGTCACAAGAGAAGCATTTTTAATCTTCTAGCATCTTCCTGCAGCGCTCTTTCCTTCAAAAATAGATAGCTAAATGTCCAGCATAATGAGTAATTTTGTCATGGAATAAACGGTTGTTATTTTAAATTTAACTAAAAATTCACATCAAAATCAGTTTTATTATTGCCTTGGGCATTTTTGGAGGAAGTGCTCAAATTGCTTTTTGATGTTGTGGTTGACATTTATATAATGGAACGAGACATTATTTAAATGTACCGTGACCCTGAAATGCAGGGAGGCCATGCAGAGGCCGATGTACAGATATTTCAAATGGAGGAGGTCTATTAAGCTCCAGGGCCTCCATCTTTAACATATACATTTAACAATTTTACACACCACCATTTTAAATATTTTTAATTAATACTTTTATTTAGCAAGAAAGTGATCACAGTGATGACAGTAAAGACATTTAAATATGATATAATATATAATGTTTAAATAAATGCTTTTCTTTTGAACTTTCTATTTATCAAAGAATCCTAAAAAAAAATATCATGGTTTCCATAAAAATATTAAGCAGCACAACTGTTTTCAACATTGCTAAAAAAAATATCACCCGATGCACCAAATCAGCGCATTAGAATGATTTCTGGAGGATCATGTGATACTGAAGATTGGAGTTATGGCTGCTGAAAAAGCTTTGCCATCATATTTTAAAATATATTAAAATAGAAAACAGTTATTTTAGATTTGATAATATTGTACCATAATTGTCAAGTCAAGTCAAGTCAAATACATTTATATAGCGCTTTTCACAATACAGATTGTATCAAAGCTTCTTCACAGTATCAATCAAAACAACTTAACAATTTTTGTTTATTACTGGAAAAAAAGACATCCAAGTTTGGTGGAGCTGATCAATGGTATGATTGGTTAATTAAAGGAGAACTCCGGGCAATTTTTAAGTTAATCTTGATCGTTACACCTTTGTGAGTAATGTCTATAGAAAAAAAAAACGAACCGGATTGGTGCTTGCAACACGGAGCGGTTCCCGCAAATGCCCAGAGCTCCCACTCAGCTAAAACGGCAGTTATGGGGGCATATACATAAAGAGTGTCTTTGTGACTCATAACAGACACGAAATGCAATTAAAATGTCTGTCCAACATGAACAGGCCCCTTACATGTGAAAAAGATGCATTTAGCAACTTAGCCATTGTTTAAATTCACCCAAATAGTGTTTTAGACGGCTAACGTTAGCTGTAGTCTCGCGCTGAAGTCCCGTGGGAACTCAGTTGTAGCCGGAAAAAGGTAAATACCAGTGTGCAGGTGGGAGTATATATAAATATAATTGAAGACATAGAAGCTAGTGAAATAATTAAAGTTTTGCAAATAAGACTACAAAAACATATTACTGCACATCTCTCCTCAAGCCGTGTGTGCCCAAATGGAAGGTGTAGCGACTGACCGAATCCTGATTGTTCTCTTTTCACTACTGAACAAATATGAACACATATATCGTCGCTGCCCGATGAAACTCACGTATGTCCAAAACGGTTACTTTTCAGGAAGTGAAAAAAACACCGTAATTCAAAAGCAGTTGAACATAGCGGTGTCATACTTTGTATGGCATCTTTAAATGTAACCATAGTCTTGCCAGTGTAATGATATAATCCACATTTGACCAAAATCGAGTTTAAATGGACATACGTGCATATTTTACAGTAACGGTGGTCGATACGCGTTCTTCCGATTATTAATTAGAATGGCCAAGTCGCGTTTCATATTGACAGATGATCAGACTACGCTCAGTTTATTAAATAGCCTACGTCTCAGTTTATTAAATACGCTCAGTTTATTAAATGTCTCTTGCAAACTATGAAGGGACAATGAATCAATATACTCATTGCTGAACCCAGGGCAGGCACGTGCTATGTAGCCTACAAAAAGTACAGCCATGTCTGTTTTTTTCTTTTAAACAAAAAAACAAGCTGCACCCTTTTTTTTACATTTCATCTTTCATTCCGAAATGAACGAAAAAGTACACCGACCCAACATGTATTAGCCTTTCTACCCGTAACGTTATCAATCTAAATTAATCTCGTTTTTCTTTATTTAAATTTCGGGGTTTTTTTTCTTTATTTAATTTTCGTTTTTTCTTAATTTAAAATTCGTTATTCTATATTTAAATCTACCCTTTACTGTGTCAGTAATGTATTAGTCAGAAAAATATTAGACTACCTTAAAAGTAGACTATTAAATTAACAGACCCGTGCGTTAACATCTCCACAATAAACAGTGACAATTACTTTGTCTAGACCATTTACCGGTAAATAACAGTTGTGAATATATTGCGAATATATAATAAACTTGAACAGTTGTCAAAAACAAACATTTGCTGATACTTTACCTCACAGTGTTATTCGGCTATCCAATGCTGAGCTTCCAGAGACGCTTAAGATGAAACTTCACGAGACCTGCGAGATGCCTCAGGGCGGGAGATACGCGGCGTGATTGACACCTTTGACACCAAATGGATATACGTGAAAATCAGATGACATGATTTCACAACTTTTCATTGGTCATTTAGACATGTGAAGCATACTGTATACGGAAATGAACCTGGACATTCTATCCATCGAAAAATCTCAAAATCGGCAAAATGGACATACGCGGTTTTCATCGGACAGCGACGATATGTTTAATTCACAAAACCTTGAATCATGTGATATGGTGCCCCAATGTCTGCCACCAGGTCATTGATTAACTTCATTTATGACGCATTGCGCAATCAAGAAACAGGTCCCCATTGTTATCGAATCCTTAAACTGCTTGCAATTTGTGTTCAGTCACAAAGAATAAGAACGGATCCATTCAGGGTCTCGAGCTAGTTTTTACCCCCCTCATCAATTATTATGTCTCCGTAGACTGATAAGTGGATTTACATACACTACCCTTTTGTCTTGAAGACAACCATTTGCGAACTAACCCGCACGTGGTTCACACCCAGAATTCCCCGGAGGAAACGCTGACTGAACTCTGATACACACACACACACACACACACACGCCACACATACCCGCACACAAACGTCCTTTGTGTGCAACTTAGGATAGAAATGTCCTTAATGTATATAACACAGAATTGTATCTGACCTTCCAGTATGCATGCATATCTAATTAGTTTTTTCTTATTCTATAGATGAAATTTGAGACTGTTCTGTAACTTCGAATCTTAAGTATACTTCCAAAGAAAGATTCCCTAACAGGATCACCTTCGGTAACTCTCCTTCTTGCTAGGTCATAAACTTTATGACCCCCAAAAGGAATTCCATGGGAGTCACAGCTCTCACTTGAATTTCTTTAAAGAAAGAGGAATAGACTCTGCAATCTTATATTTTCTATAAGTATAACCACTTAAGAAATGTATAAACCTGAGTTTGGTCTTTCCTAGCTCATGGTGGCCGTGAGTGAACATTAAATGTGTGTAATTCTGCATATGAATGTAACTTTGTTTCTTCTACTCTTTCCGGCCATTCTTGGTACCTGTTTGACCGTCTTGTTTTGACTAAACAAGTCATACATAGGATATTACAGTAAAATGTATTGTTCTGTTTGTACAGTCTTTCTGGGTAGAAATGACAAAATTTCATACCATCACAAATTATACTGACAGGACAAAGAAGAACTTTTCCCGCTCAAGATACTCTAAGATAATTGGTTCACGTACACGAAGCAGGCGTGAACCCCTCCTCTCCATAAAAGACTGACACAGAAGTTTCTCACCGGAGCACCGGAGCACCAGAGCACAAGTGAGCACTTACGTTTCCAGAGAGAAGACCCATGACTCCCGTAAGGGAGTTTTCCTCCGTTTCTATTTTCTTTTCTTCAAGTCTTTTCTTTATTTTCGTCTTCGGACCTTTCCTACGTTCAGTGAAATGAACAGCCTGCAACTTCAACTTTAAAAGCTGTAAGAAGATGGGAGTGTGAGCTCTCATCTCCGTTTTTCCTTTCTTTACTAAGTTTTATTTTCATATTCCCCTCTCCTTCCACGAGGGAGATGAACTCTGAATTATTTCCTTGGTAACTTCACGTTCGGTGAACCTTTAAAACTTCCCGCGAGTCTGCTCTCCCCGGAAGACACGAGAGAACAAGCCTATAGCGCCGAAAGACAAAGACGCACACGGCTCTGCGTTCCTCAGCAACACAAAGAGAACCATACGCAAGTATAGGTTATTGATTTGATTTGATTGATGTGATTTCTTGTTGTCTATCTAAGGGTTACGTTGTCTGTGATTTTTGCCATGCTGCGATCACCCCGGTGATCTCTCTTATCCTGACCGTTGGTTTCACTTTCTCATCCTCTCTCTCTCTCTCTCTCTCTCTCTCTCTCTCTCTCTCTCTCTCTCTCTCTGTCCCAATCTCTCTCTCTCACTCCCGTTCGTTATTCGTCTGTCTCATTAGTTTTACTGTTTACTGTACATACATGTATCCCGTGTTTAAATGTAGAATTCTGTATCCGTAGTTTCATTTTATTAAAACCATTATATTCTTGATTTCTAACTGTCTAAAAATGCTCATTTTTACAAAGTCAATGAAATGTTTGATCTAGCTACAAAGCTTTACAATTCTTTACTATTTCAGTAACCTAATTTTTATTATAAGAAGAAGGTGAATTTTCATGGCCAGAAAATAGCTTTTTTGGAATTATAAGGAAGGGATAACCTTGTTGAGAAGTTGATAAGTTAATCTTACGGCCGTTTGCTGGACAAACAGATTGTTCGATAGCTAAATTAATTCCATTTAAGGTTATCTCATATAATCGATCTGGAAAGGGACCATTGATATATGAATGAGGAATTATAATTCGTTGTGATTGATCATTCATATATACAATCGATCTATTTTCAACTTCGATAATTTAACTGTAATATGAAATATTAATCATATTCATGATTAATTATTAAAATTCCCTATATATCATTTGAGCTAATGTTAATGCATTTAATGTAAGACTCATTGTCGTTACATGTTTTGGTGGAGAATGCAGGCATTTAAAACTTTGTTTTATGAGCAAATTCAGTTTCAATCTATGAGTATATTGTGTATTAATTTTTTCTTATGCGCGCTCCAATGAAAGTCGCGCAACGCGAACCCACTGAAGAACTGATCGGCACGAAGCCGATCTCAGTTAAGCAAATTGACTCTGTGAAATATGTTTAACATGTGAACACTGTTAATTGCTAAATTAAACTGCAGTTCATAATATTATACCTGTCCCTGTAAAGACGAAGCAAACTCTTTGCAGCTGGTACATGCTAATATTATTTAAACGCCTGATTAAGACGATAATCTCTTTATCAGAGCAAGACGTAAATCTGATCGAGAGCGAGTTTCCTCTCTTCAGTGGTAAAAGGCCTTACATAATGTCGTTATTGAATTCGTGGTTAACCCAGTGATATTCAACAAAAACGGTAAACTCCTGGTCAAAATTGGTTTAGCTACCCAATTAAAGATCTGATACATTTAAATGTAAATCTAATACATAAAAATGTTTATGTGAGTAACAACAGACGAAAATTCCTGTTGTTTCACATCCGCGTGTTTTCACAGTGAAGAAATCCTGTTTCACGCTCTTGTGCACTATAGCACCGAAAAGATCCACCGAGATCGGTTTGTTTATTTGTGATTTATTGCAGGAAATCAGCGCACGACGCAAGCTGAAAGCTCATAGTTTGAATCACATTAAAGTCGGTTGTAATTCCGCTTGCTAAACAGCAGAGGGCGTCCTTTAGGTATTTAGAAGTCTCAAATTACGCCCCGCTTTCTGACTTCAGCATGCATGAGCACAATTACGCCATCTCGTGGCCGTTTCAGATAATGCTCTCTTTACTGCTGAATTCATTTCCCTGTGAATTAGCCTGTCTAAATTCTCAATAATTATTTGCATTTATAGCTTTGCTTGTGCGAATATTATTTTGTGGTAGACAAATTTTTCTGCTTTTGACTGGTACATTTACTTTGAGTTTGGTTCAAAACAAGATTTGAATTAAAACTTAAACTAAATCCCAGCACAGCCAGAGAGAGCCCACTTAGAAGTCCCCCACCCAGTGGCCGCCGCCTCACGTCCGCTCACTCAACTCTCCTTGTCTCTCTTTTCAATTCTGTTTTGAATTGCCTATTTCTACTTTTCTCTTTTGACTGTTTTATAGTTATTGATGATACTTTACTGTTATCGTTAATTATTATAAAATTTTATCCTGATTTCTCAATCTCCTTTCACGCTTATTTTAATTTGGTTTTAAACCAGTGTAAATTTACGTCGTGTTTGCCTGTCAGCCCCTGATATCCACGTGGAGGAAACAGCGCCACCCTGTGGCCTTCCTCACTAAGTCGGTATCACACTTTTCCTCCTTTCACTCTGTTTTGAATTGGGCATCGATCTCATCTTCCCCTTTTGATTATTTTATAGGTATTAATGATACTTTACGGTGTTATTAGCTATTATAGGATATCATTCTGATTTCCCTTTTAATTCTTTCCTGCTTGTTTTAAATTTTAAATTTAAACAAGTTTTGAATTTTGAATTTGAATCAAGTGTTCTGTTTACCCAGGAAAAGCACGAAGAAGGAGTACGCCCCCTTGTGGTGAAAACCCACTACTGCGGCCTGCTTCTTCTACCGTGTTTCAATCCTGTCTCTTCATATTTAGATTTTTATTATTTTTCCTCTCTTTTGGGTTAGGTTATTTTGATAATTACCAAACATTATCATAATTCCCTCTTTTTATTATTATTTAGTAAAACCTTCGACTCTTATTGCTACATAAATAATTACTCAATTTGGTTTAAACAAACAAGCCTTAATTCACTTTATGCTTCCCTTGTTCATCCTTTTGTGTATCTATTGTAGTAACTCCCTTGGTGATTTGAAGTCATCTCTGGTGGTGTTCCGGCCAGCAGGGTTGTCCGACCAGCATTACCAACACTGGCTGTGCATGAATCTCGGTTTCTTTTATCTCTGTCCGTCGTTGCGGCCCGCAGTGCTTACATCAGCAATTTGGCACTCCAAAGGTAGTCAACCAGTCCAGCCGACACAAAAAGGCAATTTCTGGGACCAGTACCTAAACCGGGGCCTAAAAAGAGGCCACTCCTCCGGGAGGGTTCTTGGGAACAGCCCAATTTTGTAGTGTTGTCTGGCGGTTGACATCTTGGCGTTGCCGAGTTGTGTTTAAAGTCAAAAAGGCTGTTTGGGAGGGCGCAACGTGACACAGAGTAACGGAGGGCCGAGGACACCGCGGTTGAGTGTTTGCGAAGAGCCAGGGAGGTTGACCATGCCACTGGTTCTCACCGGAGTGGACTCAATTCACCGCAGGTAAACTAAATTTAATAAAAACCCATTTCACCTACTATGAGCCACAAAATACTAGATATCTCCCGGATATTTTAAGTGTTTGGCCCATCTCTTCTCCACACCTTCTTAGGTTGCTATCCCGACAACCCCACTCACCCGTAGGCCCTATCTTAAACCCTATCAGCGGTAGTAGGCTTAGGCCTCCTTATTCTCCCTAACACTTCCAGTGTTAGTATTTATTCCAGTTCATTTCAGACCTATTCATTTTCATTGTTTCCTTTCACTCTGATCTCTTCTATCTTTGTGTTCTGTTGTGATTTGTTTCTTTCATTTCACTTAGAGACAGTAACCTGTGAGAGCCACCAAGGAAGCTAAATAATAGAATAGAGTGACAATTACGCACCCGGTGTCATCACGTGACCCGCTAGGCTACTGCCTGTCAAAAGCCGGCATCGGAACCCCTCTCAACATGCCACTGGTAAGCCCAAGTCTGAGCCCACATCAGATCAAAACAGTGCAGCCACGTCAGAGAGGGCAGAGATCCTGAAGGTGCTGAAAGAGCTTATTTACAGAAAACTCGCAAGAAAGACAAACCACACATCTTATGTCTAAGCATAAGAACTGAAACCAACGCCCTGTCTGACTACCAACTGACTGAGCCAAGCACCCCGAACACTGCTCGTCAGCCAAAGACCACAGAGCTAACTGTCACATCACAAGGTGTCAGCATCACCCAAGCTCCACAGCTGACAGTTGCACACCCTGAATGAGACAGCACACTTCCTCATATCAGGTACCACTATCCCAAGGTACCAGAAAATGCTGTTTTGGCTATCTGCACCCGCAGAGAGCCACACAAAACCGGTCCTAACCACCCATTGATCGTCACACCTGCCCCAATGACAACATTCCTGGGCAAACTGGTCGAAAAGGGGGTGGGCCGGTAACTCCTCCTAAACATCACGTTGGAAAAGGAAGTGAGCAGGGAACACACAGCATCACATCTTACGTGATCTCAACTCAACTTTTCAAAAAGACTCAAATTTCAAGCTAAGAGACAAGATCAAACTCTTACACCTCAAACTTGTGAACTGAACGTGCAGTCATACAGCCAAAATGACATCAGGCTTGAACAGTTAGCTCACATTCACCTGGCAATTGGTCCTTTGAGTCTAGTCCATCCAGTGTTCATCTCAAAAATGAACACTTACCCGTTCCTCAGCGGCAAAGACCTTCTAGATCGCTTTGAACCGTCACTGGACTTGAAACAGCTCAAAGTCTGGGCTCAAGTACGAGAACTTGACCCCCTCCAGTCACAACCAGACTTTCAAGTCACAGAGTTCACGGAAACTCCCAAAGCCAGCCATGAAGACACAGACTCAGCACCAACTGTAGGTTCGAATCCGCTAACATGCACCTTACAGCTCACTAAAGACATTGACACCTGCTGCCCAAAGGTCATGACTGACCTGCAGCTACATGACCAAACCCATACCCTCGCCAAGCCTGGCGCACTAAACGACTAGCTGTGGTCACTTCAAACCCGCCCCCCACCCACCCTGAAGTTTAAAGTGATTACACACAGCATAAGAACTTTACAAACTAAACTGTCTACCTCAGAGCAGTTTACGCTAGCTCCGCCGTTTACAAAGACAAACATAACGAACATGCAGGCTTCTGATACAATAAAGACTTTGCTTGACCACCTCTCAGACCCCTTCAACCAACCCTTGAATGCCGTCTACACTCACTGACAACCAGTTACTCAGAACACTGCATGACACCAAGCACATGCTGCGTGCACAGAGCAACATTCTATGTGTGCACCGTCTGACACCACAACGCAAAGACGTGTAATGCAACGGCGCAAAGGGGGGATAAGGCCAATGTACGTCCATGACGCATCATCCGCTGCAAACCACAGCACCAGAGCCACTGACAATACACTGAAGCAAGCGACATGCCAGCAGCAAGATGTGGCAAAACATGGGCCAAGGCAAGCTAAACCTAGTTGCCCCCCATGAAATAAAAAGACTGCCCTGTCCAACCAAAGACAACCCTCGCTGGCTTTTTCCCCCCTTTCTTTCTCTCTCTCCCTGTTGTCTGTACCAGGTTGCTTCTGTGGTTCGCCATGCTGTGCTGTCAGCCATCCAGAGGACAGCTGCCACCGAGAGAACAACTGAGACTCCTGATCACCGACTGCAGGACCTACACCCATCAAGCGCATGTTCGACTCATCCAGCCCCACAAGGCCTAAAGAGCACACTACCCCAGCACCGTAGCCCAATACGGCTGGGCAAGTGCCCGATGGACAGAGGACTCCCTCTCTCACGCCAAGGCCAAGGTCGAACACATGTCCAACCAACTTGGGAAAGTGACTGTTACACAAGCAGGACTCCTAAGCACCAACTAACACTCCAAACGGTTCCTGGGAGCGTTGCTCGGAGCCGTAGCTGCCGCCAGAACTCTGTTCGACACTGGTATGCCAAGTGTCCACACAGCAAACATAGCCACTGCGAAACTTTCGCAGCTAAAAGAGCAACTCACCATGCAGAGTGCATCTTTCCAAACCATCGGCAAGACATTGAGAAGAACATGGTCATTCTCAACATTCACAGCGTCCTGCTGAATCAGACCATGAACTGCATGAAACCGCTGTTTACTGTCTTCCAGAATGACTTTGCCCAAACTCAGCTGGTTACAGCCCTGATAACAGACATGCTGTGGGAGGTTAACTCCTCAAATGACAGCCCCGCCATGGGTAGAATCCCACCGTACATGATACCCTTAAGCCTTGTGCTAACTGTGCTGGTTTCCGCTACAACCATGCCAACTGATATTTTTTTTTTTTTTTTTCAAACTCACCTCGCTTACTCTCTGGGTAGCGCCATCCTACTCTACGTTGATCACGAGCAGAGGGAAGTGGATGTGCTCTTGAACCAATCCATCAGCGAGTCAAACCAAGTCTACAGACTTAAAGAGATTGCCAATGTCGGGTTTTTGAAAAGCAACACCCACATCAAGACACACATTCCAGATGTGGTGGCCTACCACGACAGCGTCACACAGCTGCACCTGGCCCCAAACCTGCACGTGTGCACATTGACCAAAAACATTCACTATCTCTGCCCTAACAAACCCTTCCTCAGAGACAACACTGACGGAATCTGCGGGCTGCAGATCAGCGACACGCACTGCCCTGCCGAAGCTAAGCCTCGCACTCAAGTCATCGAGACCCAAGCAGAGATTGTAAGTGACAGGTGGCTCGTTAACACTCCTGGGCGCACAGCTGCAGGACCAGAATCACTTACGACCAGAATGACACTGACACCTGTGTCACCTCGCTCAACCAGAGTATGTGGATTCAAGCCCCGAAAGGTGCCATATTCCACCTGAATGATCTGGCATTGTACCATCTTCCGAGCAAAGCATACCAGACAGCACCGGAACTCCCGTCCTTCAAGAACTACAACTTCACCTTAGATCCAGAACTGGAACTCTGGATCGAGGAAAGGGGGTCCCAATTCATTTACATTGCTCCGGTCAACACAGCCATCCAAGCACTGTCTCGACTGCCCGTTCTGAACCCTTCATCTGCGATCCTAGCCTGGACCTCAGCCGACATTGCGCTGTGCATCTCTAAAGGTAATCAGCCACCCCCTGACACTATGTTTGGCCTTCATTCTGTACAGAAGACTCAACCAGATGCGACACAGCCGAGCTCACGAAAGCCGTGCCTGAAGGTCTCAGACAGAATCCCCGGAAAGGGGTGCCAAGTCAGAGACTACGCCGAACCTCATCGAGCTGAATCCTCAACTTCAGGATCCACCTGCTATCCTACCATCAGGTTCCACCTGCTATCCTACTATCATGGTCCACCTGCTACATGACCATCAGGATTCACCTGCCAGTCGGCCATTGCGATGATTGTCGTCCGATGATGTCCACACAGGGACTTCATCCGACGAAAAGGGGGGAGCTGTAGCGACTGACCGAATCCTGATTGTTCTCTTTTCACTACTGAACAAATATGAACACATATATGTTTAATTCACAAAACCTTGAATCATGTGATATGGTGCCCCAATGTCTGCTAGCAGGTCATTGATTAACTTCATTTATGACGCATTGCACAATCAAGAAACAGGTCCCCGTTGTTCTCGAATCCTTAAACTGCTTGCAATTTGTGTTCAGTCACAAAGAATAAGAACGGATCCATTCAGGGTCTCGAGCTAGTTTTTACCCCCCTCATCAATTATTATGTCTCCGTAGACTGATAAGTGGATTTACATACACTACCCTTTTGTCTTGAAGACAACCATTTGCGAACTAACCCGCACGTGGTTCACACCCAGAATTCCCCGGAGGAAAACCTTGAATCATGTGATATGGTGCCCCAATGTCTGCTAGCAGGTCATTGATTAACTTCATTTATGACGCATTGCACAATCAAGAAACAGGTCCCCTTTGTTCTCGAATCCTTAAACTGCTTGCAATTTGTGTTCAGTCACAAAGAATAAGAACGGATCCATTCAGGGTCTCGAGCTAGTTTTTACCCCCCTCATCAATTATTATGTCTCCGTAGACTGATAAGTGGATTTACATACACTACCCTTTTGTCTTGAAGACAACCATTTGCGAACTAACCCGCACGTGGTTCACACCCAGAATTCCCCGGAGGAAACGCTGACTGAACTCTGATACACACACACACACACACACACGCCACACATACCCGCACACAAACGTCCTTTGTTGCAACTTAGGATAGAAATGTCCTTAATGTATATAACACAGAATTGTATCTGACCTTCCTGTATGCATGCATATCTAATTAGTTTTGTCTTATTCTATAGATGAAATTTGAGTCTGTTCTGTAACTTCGAATCTTAAGTATACTTCCAAAGAAAGATTCCCTAACAGGATCACCTTCGGTAACTCTCCTTCTTGCTAGGTCATAAACTTTATGACCCCCAAAATGAATTCCATGGGAGTCACAGCTCCCACTTGAATTCCTTTAAAGAAAGAGGAATAGACTCTGCAATCTTATATTTTCTATAAGTATAACCACTTAAGAAATGTATAAACCAGAGTTTGGTCTTTCCTAGGTCATGGTGACCGGTATTATGGCTTTATAGTCGTGTGAGTGAACATTAAATGTGTGTAATTCTGCATATGAATGTAACTTTATGTTTCTTCTACTCTTTCCGGCCATTCTTGGTACCTGTTTGACCGTCTTGTTTTGACTAAACAAGTCATACATAGGATATTACAGTAAAATGTATTGTTCTGTGTGTACAATCTTTCTGGGTAGAAATGACAAAATTTCATACCATCACAAATTATCCTGACAGGACAAAGAAGAACTTTTCCCGCTCGAGATACTCTAAGATAATTGGTTCACATACGCGAAGCAGGCGTGAATCCCTCCTCTCCATAAAAGACTGACACAGAAGTTTCTCACCGGAGCACCGGAGCACCAGAGCACAAGTGAGCACTTACGTTTCCAGAGAGAAGACCCATGACTCCCGTTAGAGAGTTTTCCTCCGTTTCTATTTTCTTTTCTTTAAGTCTTTTCTTTATTTTCGTCTTCGGACCTTTCCTACGTTCAGTGAAATGAACAGCCTGCAACTTCAACTTTAAAAGCTGTAAGAAGATGGGAGTTTGAGCTCTCATCTCCGTTTTTCCTTTCTTTACTAAGTTTTATTTTCATATTCCCCTCTCCTTCCACGAGGGAGATGAACTCTGAATTATTTCCTTGGTAACTTCATGTTCGGTGAACCTTTAAAACTTCCCGCGAGTCTGCTCGCCCCGGAAGACACGAGAGAACAAGCCTATAGCTCCGAAGGACAAAGACGCACACGGCTCTGCGTTCCTCAGCAACACAAAGAGAACCATACGCAAGTATAGGTTATTGATTTGATTTGATTGATGTGATTTCTTGTTGCCTCTCTAAGGGTTACGTTGTCTGTGATTTTTGCCATGCTGCGATCACCCCGGTGATCTCTCTCATCCTGACCGTTGGTTTCACTTTCTCATCCTCTCTCTCTCTCTCTCTCTCTCCCAATCTCTCTCTCTCACTCCCGTTCGTTATTCGTCTGTCTCATTAGTTTTACTGTTTACTGTACATACATGTATCCCGTGTTTAAATGTAGAATTCTGTATCCGTAGTTTCATTTTATTAAAACCATTATATTCTTGATTGCTAACTGTCTAAAAATGCTCATTTTTACAAAGTCAATGAAATGTTTGATCTAGCTACAAAGCTTTACAATTCGTTACTATTTGAGTAACCTAAATTTTATTATAACAAGAAGGTGAATTTTCATGGCCAGAAAATAGCTTTTTTGGAATTATAAGGAAGTGATAACCTTGTTGAGAAGTTGATAAGTTAATCTTACGGCCGTTTGCTGGACAAACAGATTGTTCGATAGCTAAATTAATTCCATTAAAGGTTATCTCATATAATCGATCTGGAAAGGGACCATTGATATATGAATGAGGAATTATAATTCGTTGTGATTGATCATTCATATATACAATCAATCTATTTTCAACTTTGATAATTTAACTGTAATATGCAATATTAATCATATTCATGATTAATTATTAAAATTCCCTATATATCATTTGAGCTAATGTTAATGCATTTAATGTAAGACTCATTGTCGTTACAAAGGATAAATAAAGTTTACATTACCTCCACGGTGGTTGCACCCGTCTTCGTCCATGGAATGGCTTTTTTCTTCAACCGGCCCCTCTGTGTTGTGTCTGTGTAGTCATCCTTGCAACTTAGCAAATGTTTAAATTCACCTAAATAGTGTTTTAGACGGCTAGCTGTATTCTCGCGCTGAAGTCCCGTGGGAACTCAGTTGTAGCCGGAAAAAAGTAAACAGTGTGCACGTGGGAAGAGCGTAGTGTGTGAAGAGTGATGATCGGAGTTGCTCACAAGTGAAGAAAAAATGGTTTGCGTTTGTGTCTTTCCGAATTGTGGCAACAGAATGCGAAAATACAAGAACTTACATTTTCATCGTCTACCTTTCCATGACCTCGAGATTCTGCAGTTGTGGCTAGTTGTACTTCAACTTGATGTGCAAACTCCCATACAAGTACTACGCGCTAAAGATTACGCATTTGCAGCGAACACTTTGACAAGGATGACTACACAGACACAACACAGCGGGGCCGGTTGAAGAAAAAATCCATTCCGTGGACGAAGACGGTTGCAACCTTCCATTTGGGCACACACGGCTTGAGATGTGCAGTAATATGTTTTTGTAGTCTTATTTGCAAAACTTTATTTCACTAGCTTCTATGTCTTCAATTATATTTATATATAATATAATATACTCCCACCTGCACACTGGTATTTACCTTTTTCCGGCTACAACTGAGTTCCCACGGGACTTCAGCGCGAGACTACAGCTAGCCGTCTAAAACACTATTTGGGTGAATTTAAACAATGGCTAAGTTGCTAAACGCATCTTGTTCACATGTAAGGGGCCTGTTCATGTTGGACAGACATTTTAATTGCATTTTGTGTCTGTTATGAGGCACAAAGACACTCTTTATGTATATGCCCCCATAACTGCCGTTTTAGCTGAGTGGGAGCTCTGGGCATTTGCGGGAACAGCTCCGTGTTGCAAGCACCAATCCGGTTGGGTTTTTTTTTCTATAGCCATTACTCACAAAGGTATAACGATCAAGATTAACTTAAAAATTGCCCGGAGTTCTCCTTTAATTTGAATATCGCCAACTGAGCAAGCCAAAGGCAACAGTGGCAAGGAACCGAAAAACTCCATCCAGTGACCTAATGGTGTCCTAACACCCCATCAGATGACCCAATGGAAAAAAAAAACCTTGGGAGAACCCAGGCTCAGTCGGGGGCCAGTTCTCCTCTGGCGTTTATGAACTAGAGGCCGAATTTACAGTAACTGTAAGATAAAAAATGTATATGGATGCCTGGCTAAATAGATGAGTCTTCAGTCTAGTTTTAAACTGGGAGAGCGAGTCTGAGCTACAAACAATATCAGGAAGGCTATTCCAGAGCTTCGGAGCTAAATGTGAAAATGCTCTGCCTTCTTTGGTGGATCTGGATATCCTAGAAATGACCAGAATTTAGTGATCTTAAAGAGCGCGATGGATTGTAAGGCGATAGAAGATCCGTTAAATAGACTGGAGCTAAACCATTTAGAGCTTTATAAGTCAAAAGCAATACCTTGTATTTAATACGGAACTTTATAGGTAACCAATGAAGTGATGACAAAATCGGTGTTATATGATCATATTTTCTTGATCTAGTAAGAACTCTAGCGGCTGCATTTTGGACTAACTGTAGCTTGTTTATTGAAGATGCAGGACAACCAGCTAATAAAGCATTACAGTAATCTAGTCTTGAGGTCATGAATGCATTAACTAACTTTTCTGCATCAGAGACTGATAGCATATTACGTAGCTTAGCAATGTTTCTAAGGTGGAAAAAGGCAGTTTTTGTAACATATGAAATATGCTTTTCAAAAGACAGGTTGCAGTCACAGGGCATCCTACTATGTTAAAGTCGTGCTGTGAAAGGTTTAGTGGACGGTTTTTAGAACCGATAAGTATTACCTCTGTCTTGTCTGGATTTAATAAAAGAAAATTACGCGTCATCCGATCTTTTATATCTTTAATAAAATCTGTCAATTTGGATAATTTAGCATATTCATCTGGCCGTGATGAAATATATATTTGAGTGTCATCAGCATAACAATGGAAACTAATTCCATGTTTCCTTAGAATATTACCAAGTGGCAGCATATATATTGAGAATAATAAAGGGCCTAACACAGATCCCTGCGGCACTCCATAGTTTGCCGAAGTTATAGTCGATTTTTCTCCATTTAAGTAGACGAAATGGTAGCGGTCAGATAAGTATGACCTGAACCAGCTTAATGCTTGTCCTTGAACACCAGTGTAATTTTGTAGTCGATCAACAGATGTAATGTAGTAGGCTACAACAGATCACTTTCCCATAACGCAACTCTGACTACGGAAGCCTGTTAACTCAAAGGCGCAGTGCTTTCTTGCAATTGGGTCGGTTCATGTTCACACAGTAAACAAACCGTACCAGAGTTCGTTTGGAACCGTACCGAGACCACCTCTTCAGCTGGGTCTCGGTTCGGTTGTTTGGTCCGCACCCGAGTTCGATTGCTGTATTCACACCTGCCCAAAAGGTCAGCACCAAGGGGGGAAACGAACTAGAGTTCGATTCAATCGAACCAAACAAGGCAGGTGTGAATACACCCTAAATCATTTGTGATTCTAACAAGTGCAGTTTCAGTGCTATGATGTGGCCTGAATCTAGACTGAAACTTTTCATAGATGTCGTTTTCTTGCAAGAAAGAGCCGAGTTGAGCGGACACAACTTTTTCTAATATTTTTTACATAAATGGAAGATTTGAAATGGGTCTGTAATTTGCTAGGTTATTAGGATCTAATTGTGGTTTCTTAATAAGAGGTTTTATAACTGCCAGCTTGAATGTTCTTGGATTGAATGTCCACGCGATTCTAAAGACCTCTAAATTCGTTTTTTTCCATTTACGCTCTAAATTACGGGTTTCTCTCTTTAAAACATACGTAGTATTATTGTACCATGGTGCTATACTTTTTTCTCTGACCTTTTTTAATCTAATGGGTGCAACAATATCCAATGTTCTAGAGAGAATGGTGCTCATAGTGCTAGTTAGGTCGTCTAATTCATCTGTTTGTTTGGGTTCAGGCAGCAGCTGAGACAGATCAGATAAGCTATTTGAGAAATGATCTATGGTGGATGGACGAATTGTTCTACCTGGTCGATAACGTGGCGCAGCATGACATATTACAGCAGTGCGTAATATGCAAATAACCAAGTAGTGGTCAGTGACATCATCACTTTGTGGAAAGATATCTATATCGGTTGGATCGGTTCCATATGATTTAATTAAATCGAGTGTGTGATTAAGACGATGAGTTGGTCCGGTGACGTTTTGCTTGACCCCGAAGGAGTTTAATAAATCTGTAAACGCAGCCCCTAACGCATCATTTAAATTATCTGTAATTTGCTAGGTTATTAGGATCTAATTGTGGTTTCTTAATAAGAGGTTTTATAACTGCCAGCTTGAATGTTCTTGGAACATGACCTAAAGATAAAGATGAGTTAATAATATTGAGAAGAGGCTCTTCCACTATAGGTAACACTTCTTTCAGTAGTTCAGTTGGTATAGGATCTAATAAACATGTTGTTGTTTTAGATGAAGTGATGAGTTTATTTAACTCTTTTTGTTCGATGGTTGTAAAGCATTGTAATTGTTCTTGCGGGGTGATAATTGCGGCCGAATTATAAGGCGCGAGCAAAGATCGAACGTTTACGATTTTGATTCTGATGCTTTCAATTTTCTCGGTGAAGAAGTTCATGAAATCATTACTACTAAACTGTAACGAGGTATTTTGTTCAGACGACGTCTGTTTATTTGTTAGTCTAGCCACGGTATTAAATAAAAACCTTGGATTATTTCGGTTGTTTTCTATTAATTTGCTGAGGTGCTCAGCCCTGGCCGTTTTAAGTGGCTTTTTATAAAGTGACGTACTGTCTTTCCACGCGATTCTAAAGACCTCTAATGCCAGCTTGAATGTTCTTGGAACATGACCTATGTTAAAATCTCCAACAATTAATGCTTTATCGATGTTGACCAAAAGATCTGATAGAAAGTCAGCAAACTATTTTAGGAAATTGGCGTAAGGCCCTGGAGGTCTATATACGGTAGCCGATGCTAGAGATAATAGGGATTTTTTTTCTCACATCTAAGAGCGTAACATTTAGCACAAGCACTTCAAACGAATTAAACCTATGACGAGTTTTCTGAGTAACATTAAGGATATCTCTGTAGATTGTTGCAACACCGCTGCCACGACCGATCAGACGGGGCTCATGCTTATAACAGTATCCTGGCGGAGTAGACTCATTTAGACCGAAATAATCATTTGGTTTAAGCCAGGTTTCAGTAAGGCACAGAACATCAAAATTATTATCTGTGACCATTTCATTTACAATAACCGCCTTAGGTGTGAGCGATCTAATGTTTAGAAGACCTAGCTTTAGAAATTGTTTTTGTTCACTAATAGCGAGATTTTTTGTTTTAATAACAATTAGATTTTTTCTAGATCCCGCAGTAGATTTATTATTTGATCTTAGTAAACGAGGAATAGACACAGTTTCTATGCAATGTTCTACACTAGTATTAATATCAATTAAATTGGTGCAGTAGAGACTGTGATTTGGATTTTTGGTTACTAGTCAAATGGTATTTAACATCTTGGAGATGTTATCCGACAGAATAATACTGTTTTATTGAATTTTTGATTTTAAAAATGCAGTTTTGGTGAGTATAAGAGGCTAAAAAAAATAAATAATAATAATCTTTTAAAAACATTCTCATGTGAATAACCAGCTATATGTGTGAGTTTGATTCTCTAAAGAATCGACTCAGAGTCAATAGTTCCAACTACTCTGGGGTGCGTAACCCAAAAGCATCGTTAGTCAACTATGGTCGCAAGTTCCGTCGTTATCAGCATAGATCAACCAGTTGGTGTTTCCCGAAACCATTCGCCAACAGCATTGCAAAGTTGAGTGGTTGGAGCGACAGCTCTAGATCTGTGATTAGAATGTCTCGGTTACGTATGTAACCCTCAACGTAGTTGACGTGTCGAATGATTGGGATCACGCCAGGGAGCCAGTCATCTTCGAGTACTATTGAATCGAATCAATGGAATTGGTGTGCGTGAAATGCATCACACACTCCGCCCCGCGGCGCGGGTATAAATACGGAAGTGGATGCATGCACTAGTTGCTTTTCGCTGAGGAGCCGAGCGTAAGTCGGAGTCAGCGGTGGTCCAGCAATAGTGGCGATGGAACTACGTCTCCGTTCCCTCCTTCAGGGAACGAGGGTTACATATGTAACTGAGAAGTTCCGTTTCAGTTGCTCATGTTCGACGTAGTTGACGTGTTGACTGATTGGGATCCCAATTAAAATGCCACTAGTGCTGTCACTTTCCAATGCCTAGACAAAAGTCTTCTGATCCCCCTGCATTATTTGAGGCCAGGGACAGGGCTTAGGCCAGGGAAGTCACTGCTGTTCCACAAGACCACTGGGAAAGCGTTCTCTTTCGTTGGAAAGTAATATGCTGCAGAAGCCACATCCTGTCCAAAGGGAGGTAACATGTGGAGAATACACATATGGACGGGGCGGATGACCAGGCAGTACAACATATCTAATGTCACTGGGGTGGCTCTAGCCAATGACAGGGGGGGAGACTCAACCGGAAGACACGGGATCGCCGCAGGGAGCCGTACTGTGGAAGAATACACATATGGGATCGCCGTAGGGATCACAACATATGGACCCAGCCTAACACAGGTTCCACCAGTGCATACGAGTGATCGGCCTGGCTTTAGACATTCCGCCACATCCGTTGCCTGGCTTCGGACGTTCTGCCACGTCCGTTGCCGATGGTTATGGAGGAACTCGACAGGGTACGGCTAATAAGGGGAACTCACTGGAGCAAGAATTGCGCACGTGTCCAGTCCATAGGAGGGGAATGGAGCAGCAAGCCGACACTTTGAACGGGGCTTACAGTGAAACTGGCTTCATGTGAAAGGAGCCCTCGGGAAGCAGCGGTTAAACACATAGGCTAGTTCTCTACTGAACGTGATAGGTGTCGCCCAGCCCCCAACTCGATTAACATCTGTTCAGCGAGGCACTCTGTGTTAACACCTAGGAGGGAGCAATACTCTCACTTACGAGGAGCTCACCACCCAGGTGGGCACGTGCATCTTGGGAAATCATCAGAGATCAAGGCAACCACATGTAGTGGGCCAACCTCTGCTTGGAAACAGCCTTCCCTTCTGCTGGTCACCGTAACAGACAAGAGCTGGTCTGAGGTCCAGGCTTTGCATTCTGAGCACGTATAACCGCAATGGAGCGGACGGACAGAGAAAAGCCAGGGCTGGGTCTGCCTCCTCCGGGGCAGCGCTTGCAGGCTCACCACCTTTAGCACAGTTGTGTGCAAGAAGGCTCACTGAGGACACATTTCTGCGGGGGCCCCGGGACCAGCTGTGGCCAGTGTTTTTTTTTTTTTTTTTTTTTCTGTGTCGAGGGATGTCCACTCAGACAGGAGAAAAGAACAACTGGCGGAGGGACAAGTCCAGAGGGGCAACAGATGTAACTATACGGTCCCGAAGTGGTCCCAAACAACTGGACCGTCTAGGGACGGAGACTCCACTCTCCCTGGTCATAGGCTGTCGTGAGGCTCATCAGTGGCACAATTGAGCAGACCAGAAAAAATAAGTGAAATGAAGCTTCTCTCTCCCAGGAGGAGGTGGCAGACGAGTTGTGACATGGGAGGGAAGTGTAGCGCAGCAGTTGCAATGTTGCAACTCGAGGCCATGGATGCCAATGCAGTTCGAGGGCCGCCCAGACCTCCGTTACTGCATACACTTTGTACGTGGCCCCTCAGCCGGTATTGATGAACACTCATTCTAGGGACCGTTGGTCCGGGGAAACAAAAGGTCTGTTACGGACTGGGGTTTGGCGGCAAGCCAGGGTGCTTTCACACGGAGCGTGCCGCTCTGCCACGACCATCTCGGGACTCGGCCGTAAAGTCAGTGCTGAAGCGGTCTTCATATGGAGGAAGCCAAGCGGCTGTGTCTACCATATGCCCAGTGGGACCCTTCTATACAGCACTAACCATCCACACACTCTTTTTCAGAGATGCAGTGGACCGAATCCATCTCCAAACTAGATAAAGGGATCCTCAGCCCGTGGACGAGTCTTTCCCAGTTGATCTGAGGACCCAACTGGCTATGAGCACTTGAAGGGTAGGACTTTGTACTTCATACCCTTCGAACGCACAAACACAGGATGGCCTGAGGTGCGGATGGATACAGATCTGAAGTACATGTCTCTCAGGTCGAACGACCAATCTTGGGGACGGAGCATTTGGAAATGCATCTCTGTGTAACAAATTGAACGGAGGCTTTCAAAAAAGAGCCCTTCTCAATTAACACAGTACCAAGATGGTAGTGACCATCTTGTTAACACTCACAAACACTCTAGGGTACAATGAAGTACAGGCTTATAAAAGCCGGGCGGGGGCGGGGCGCCCCTTTCTGCGGCCGGCTCCACGCTGAGACCTGGGTGGAGGCTGCTGCGACCGTCCAGCGAGAGTGGAGGCGGCTGCAGACGGGCGCCCTCGGCGACGAGCAGGCGGAGGATCTACCCCTGGTGGATGGGTGGAGGCAGCAGCAGGCCGCTGGGGCAGGATGTGCCGGATGCCCTCCGTCTGCTAGTTCTCCACCGCGTCGCCGAATAGTCCAACCTGCGAAATGGGAGAGTCCAGGAACCGAACCTTGACCGCTTCTCTCATGTCAACCAGGTTGAGCCAGAGATGGCGCTCCTGGACCACAAGGGTGAACATCGCCAGACCGATCGCATTAGCTGCAACCTTCGTGCCCCGGAGGCTGAGGTTGGTTGCAGTGTGGAGCTAACCCATGAGCTCACAGTCTGGGCTACCCTCGTGCATGTTCAAGAGTGTCTGGGCCTGATGGTCCTGAAGCAACGCCATAGCATGCAGTGAGGAAGCGGCTTGCCCACAGGCTTTGTAAGCCTTGCCCGTCAGAACGGACGAAAACTTACAGGCCTTAGAGGGGAGACGAGGATCCCCCTTCCATGAGGTAGCGGTCGCTGGACACAGTTGTATTGCAACAGACCGCCCCACTGGAGGGATAGCCTCGAAACCCCTCACCGCTCCCCCATCAAGGGTAGTGAGGGGGTAGGAGCTACTCAGGCAATTTCTGGCTGAGAAAGGTGCCGTCCATGCCCTGTCAACTCCTCATGCACTTCAGGAAAGAAAGGTACCGGGGCAGCGGGCCGAGAACCAGACCGACCCACTCCGAGAAACCAATCATCCAACCGAGATGGTTCGGAACATGGTGGAGGGTTACACTCGAGCCCTACCGAGCATAGCCTTTTTGAGCATAGCTGCCATCTCTGGATCCAGCTCGGGCAACACTGCTCTCCCAGGGGGAGGCAGCGCAGCCGAGTCGTCATCTCCAGAGCCTAGCTCCCCGTCCGATGCTGCGATGTACATCCTGTCCTCTGGATGGGGTCCCGAATGGAATGGCTGGTCGGTCCATCACAGAGGGACCAGCTTGTCATCGGGGAGCTCCACCGGCTGCGGTGTGAGAGAGGAGTGAGGGATCCACGGGGCTTTGCCGGGCGGATTACCCCTCACTGTAATCCTCAGGTCACCCAGCCCAGACGGCACTCCAGGCTTCTTCTGGGAAGGTAGCCCAGAAGAAACACCAGAGTGGGGCCTAGGGATGGGGACTCCACCTTAGCAAACGAAGGAGAGTCTCGACCTCAACACCGAGAAGGTCATATTCCCGCAATGGGAACATGACTCATCCACAAGAGCTGCCTCAGTATGCGTTAAGCGTGCGTTATGTGTTACAACTCTCGTGACTGTCAGAGGGGAACAGAGCCCTACTGCACCCAGAAACGCACGGATGGAATGGCATCTTGAAAAAGACGCAAACGCACCCGTGTTGCTCTTTTAGAAAATGGGACCTGTCACCAGTGCCGGAGCACACAGGGAATGACCATGGCAACACTGAATTCAGCGAACTGAAACAGTGAAGCACTCACTTTTTCCGCCCTCAACCGGACGTCAACACACAAAAAGAAATTTGTTTGCTGTTAAAATAGCAGTTGAGAGCTTCAAAAGCTCGCGATCACCACTGCACTGTAGAACCACCAGCACTGGGAGAGTCTTTCCAGAAGAACAGACACCCTCACTCGTTGTATACAACAGCACTCTTCAGAGACATCAAACACGATCGGCTCCGAAGCGAAAGGCAACTAGTGCGTGCATCCACTTCTGTATTTATACCCACGCCGCGGGGGCGAAATGTGTGATGCATTTCACGCACGCCAATTCCATTGGCTTGTTTAAATAGTACTCGAAGATGATTGGCTCACTGGCGTGATCCCAATCAGTCGACACATCGACTACGTCGAACGTGAGCGACTGAAAGGGAAGCGTAGTTTCTTGTTTGCATGACATGTGGACTCATTAAATCCTTATCTTGAGCAAAATAAGCAAGCTGACATTCAGTACAACCTGTGTTTTTTATTTAGAATACATACAAATGTCGTTAACCTCTTTTAAGTTGTCAAGAGATTTAAAGAACCGTTTATGAATAGTGTGCATGTGCGAACGTGCTCTACTACGTGAGAACGAGCCTATGATTGAATCTGGAAATAAAGCAAATAACTGAGAAAAATATTAGATAGTCCTCAGACACCATGTCCGTAATTTATAGCAAAACATATAGCATTAATTCAATCTCAAACAGATTCATTAAAATAAGTTATTACTCCACCACCTGCATGACATCATTAACCAACGTGGTTGAACTACCAATTTGCGACAATACGGTTTCGGGAAACAGTCGTGACTAGCTAATTGATTTCTTCAACGATGCATCATACTATGGTAGTTAAGCAGCGAGTTACGTTGTTGTTAGGGAAACGCACCCCATGCTGTATGGTTTTGCTTCACTTAACGAATTGATTCATAACAGTCATTCATAGAATCATAGACTGCTTGCGCTCTTTCAGGGCTGTAGACTAGCAGTGGTGTCGTGGCGTCATCGAATAAGTGCAGGAAACTCAAAGTCACAACATCAGAAAAAGAATAAATGTGCGAGATCTGCTTATGGAAGAGAACGTCATTCTGAACAGTTCTGGCACCATTTTTTTTTTTTTATCTAACAACTTTATCAGTGGGGATATAAAATATCTTGCCGCCTAGGCTAATTACTTCTTATTGTAATCCTTGTAAGGGCTTGAATGTGTAATGTTCCTCGTTTTGGCAAAGGTCTCTCTGCTGATGCTTCATTTTAGTAAATATGCTGATTGCTCTCCCATAGTCCTGCCATGAACCCTACCTTTGCTCCTCATTTGAATATATTAAAAATGGTTTATGAATGTTACATATAGTGTGCTACTTTCAAAGCTAGAGAATAAAGACAGGTTAAAGATGTTCCTGCAAATCTCAGCTGTTCTATTGCTCAAATTCCCTTATGCAACTTATACAACACCAAATTCTGATTTATAATTTATTTATTTTATGGGCTCTTTTAACTCTGCCTATGTCCTATGTTCATACTTTAAGATTTACAGCAAAAATTTGAGCACATTGGTTGTCATGTTTGTACTGCTCATAAAAAAAATGTCTTTAATATCATCGGAGCTGCAATGTTAGCACGTACGCTAATTGGTCACAGATCACGGTTGACCTGATTTGTGCTACGCTCTCTGTTTTTCCTTATTGTGTCACTCCCTGTCATGTATTGAGCATATAAAAATATGAAGAAAGTAGCACAGATGGTGTTTTATGGGAGAGGATTTCTCAGCAGACGTTTTTTGAATGCTTATTTAATGTTAAATGCAATATGTGTTAGGGGGTTGAGAGGTTCAACAGCCTTTGTTTCAGAGGCTAGTGCTCAGCATATCAATCAATGAGGGAAAGCGAATGGTTTCATAAATACCAATGAACACAGACACACACTTGCTCACAGTCTTAGTACATACCAGACTGTTGGGAATTAGCAAGCACAGACAAACACACACAACCAAAATTACTATGATAACATGTAAACACTATCAGATGGAATATGGCCAGGGTAATTTTGTTCATTGTTTGGTGAATGTGTGTGGACGTCTGCGTCGTGTCTGTCAGAAAGTATTTATCATTCTGTTTCCCAGAAGACACTGCTGTGTTGTGTAGTACCTTTTGTCCGGGCTCTTCAGAGGGACTCTAATTTAGATTGTAAAAAAACTATAATTTATATAATTTTGCAGGACTATTTGGATATTTCTTGGCAGAGAGGACGTTAGATTGCATCTGCCTGAATGATAAGCATACTTAAACCAATGTAAACCTGTTTACACACACTGAAATCTGAGGGATGTTGAAGGTTTTCCTAGATACATTATGTTCTCAGAAATACACTGGGAATGACCTGGACTAAATTTAATATTAGTATGTTGTCACATCGGCTCTAAGGTTTTTATTCAGACATTCAATTACACACATTGTGTGTTTTCTTTAGCAGTTATTTGGAATTTTTCAAATTCCCAAACCTGTCATACATTTGAAATGATAATTGAGTTCTGTTCTCCACACCAAAATGTCAACATTGTCATATTTTGGTTATAGCTGTTGAGTAAACAAGTGAACCTAATATCCACTGACAAATTTTCAGACATGAATTATCAATAATAAAGTTACTGTATCTCACAAAAGTGAGTACACCCCTCACATTTTAGCAAACATTTTAGTATATCTACTCAAGGGACAATACTATAGAAATGAAACTTGGATATATTTTATATAGTCAATTTTATATGTATTTTATATGTGCTGCTTGTATAGCAGTATATATTTTCTGTCCTCTGAAAATAACTCAACGTACAGCCATTATTGTCAAAATAGCTGGCAACAAAAGTGAGTACACCCTAAGTGATAATAGGTGTACATCGTTTAACCATGCAAAGCCACATGTCCTATTCATCATGTTCATGTTTTTGCCTGCTTGACAGGACCATACAAACTGTTGTATCTTGTATTAGTGCAGTTCAAATTGGTGCTTTGAGTACAATTCTCTCATACTGACCACTGGATGTTCAACATGGCACCTCATGGCAAAGAGCTCTAAGGATTTGAGAATTAGAATTGTTGCTCTCCACAAAGATGGCCTAGGCTATAAGAAGATTGGTAACACCCTGAAACTGAGTTACAGTACATGCCAGGGTCATACAGAGTATTTCCAAGACGGGTTCCACTCGTAACTGGCCTCGCAAGGGTCATTCAAAGAAATTGATTCCTCATCCTGTGCGTCAGATGCAGAAGCTGGCTTAAAAAAACAGACGTATGAGTGCTGCCAGCATTGCTTTAGATGTTGCAGAAGTGGAAGGTCAGCTTGTCAGTGCTCAGACCATGTACCGTATACTGCAACAAGTCAGTTTGCATGGCTGTCATCCCAGAAGGAAGCCTCTTCTGAAGCTGGCTCACAAGAAAGCCTGCAAACAGTTTGCTGAAAGCAACCTGTCCAAGAACATGAATTACTGGAACCATGTCCTGTGGTCTGATGAGACTAAGATAAACTTTTTTGGCTCAGATGGTGTCCAGCATGTGTGGCGACGCACTGGTGAGGAGTACCAAGAAAATGTTGTCTTGCCCACAGTCGAGCATGGTGGTGGTAGCATAATGCTTTGGGGCTGCATGAGTGCTGCTGGTACTGGGGAGCTGCCCTAGCTAGCAAAAAGTCGTTTATTAGACGTTGAATAGACGTAAATCTTTAACATCTATTACAACTTTTCAACTTTGAAAACAGGTCGATCTTCAACATCTAAATTTACATTTACATTTTTACATTTATTCATTTAGCTGACGCTTTTATCCAAAGCGACTTACAATTGCTATATATGTCAGAGGTCGCACACCTCTGGAGCAACTAAGGGTTAAGTGTCTTGCTCAGGGACACATAGGTGTCTCACAGTGGATTCGAACCCGGGTCTCTCACACCACAGGCATGTGTCTTATCCACTGCGCCATCACCACCAAATGGAATTTGAAATATGTAATATGTAAAATGTAAAAATATGTAATATGCGCCATCACCACCAAATGGAATATGTAAAACTCTTTCAAATTATTTGAGGTAATAATGAACATGGTTTGGTCATTTGTTTTTCTCTGTTATTTTAGCACATATAACAGACTTATCCTGTCTTAGATATTCATTTGAAAACATGTGGTCTTAGATGATCAGTTGAAATCACGTTGTAAACTAGTCCAAGGTGGACCGACTTATTTTCAACCAAATTTCAACGTTGAAAGACGGTAATTGTTTACTGGGGCGCTTCATTGAGGGAAACATGGATTCCAACATGTACTAGGACATTCTGAAGCAGAACATGATGCCACCTCCCTTCAGAAACTGGGCTGAACGGCATGATAACGACCCCAAACACACTGGCAAAATATTGACACTTTGGACACAATTTTGACATGTTCACTTAGGGTGTACTTACTTTTGTTGCCAGCTATTTTTACAATGGCTGTATGTTGAGTTATTTTTAGAGGACAGTTAATATATACTGCTATACAGTACAAGCAGCACAATGGCTACTCTAAAATATATCCAAGTTTAATTTCTATAGTATTGTCCCTTTAGAAGATATACTAAAATGTTTGCTGAGATGTGAGGGGTCACTTTTGTGATTTTAACTGAAAGGTTGAACTGTGTTCTCAGGACAACAGCATTTTTCATCAATATCAGGCTGGGGCAAACAAATCATACAGTTTATTAATTACAATATTATTAATCAAAACTATGATATTTTACATGGTATTAATGTTGTTGTTGTTTTTTTTCAATGACTGTTTTGTTTCATAACTGTACTGCTGTAAAAATACTAGATAGCCTAAATATTTGCTATAAGCCTACAGTATAATAGGCTGTTTAATGCCAGAATACATTGTGGCAACATGTCCCTTTGGTAAAGCAATTTTACCAAACAGATAAGAGTCCATGTGTGATTGATTGATTTAAATAAATTAATTAATCTCACTAAAGAAAGAAACTCCAAACATTTGGCCAACTTTCAAGCTAGTCAACTAAAGTCTGTCTAACTGTTTTAAGCTTGATGATCTCATATAATCACAACAGGGACATTCCAGTCCCCAAGTCCATTTACCCTAATACTGTCACTAAAATATGCACAGAATATAAGATCACTTCATACTAATTCCAGCAATAGTTAAGAATGATAACTGGCTAATTTCATGATGCTGAATGCATCATTGCTCTGCAATTTCAGTCCCATAGGTGAGTCCAGATAATATCTCTGTTGAAGTCTTTTCAATGGCCATCTTTCCTTATTAACCCCGATCATAGATATGCATTATACCAACTCTGCTATTGCCCCCAGCAGAAATCACATTTTAATTGTGTCAGCTCAGATTTACAGCTTTCGTGTAATGCGTTATGAAAAGCATATAAACTGATTACCACACCACAGCACCCTGATCGCCCTTCTATTAGAGTAACTGCTATGAAATTATGAAAATACCTGACAACACCAAAGATTTTCTGTCCTCCTGCTGTCAGACCTGTAATATCTCTTCTTAAATTAGATAATATGTCAGTCTATGCAAATAATAATAATAAAAAATATCACAGAAGCTAAAAGTTAACAAGGGCTGTAAGTTTATAACATCAAGTAATCAGTTGAGAGATCTCCCCTGTGAAAACAAAAGCAATTAACTTTCATCCTTGAAATGACACTACAAAACTACATAGTCACAAAACCGCAGACATATTGGGAGGAAGCACAAAATAATGAACACATCTGAGTGTAATGAAGCATTTTGGGGGAAAAGCTCAAAGCCATTCCATGTTTTCATGTGGAAAGAGCAAAAAGGCATTTGGCCTTTCCACAGAAAGTGCTGGAACCCATCGGGAAGTAAATAGATTAACAACAGGGAGCTTCTGAATGATCGTAGTGGTCAATCAGAGAAATGAATTGTAATTGTCTCTTAAATGAGGCAGTGTGGGCTGTACTGCTGCTTTAGCCCGATGGATTCTTAAAATGCGAAACCACCCCAGCTACCCATGATTCAAATCAGCTGGGGCCTGTGTCCTGGTGATATATTGAATTATTTTTAGTGGTGAAAGTTTCTGTGCCATTTTCATTGCTCCGGCATGCCTGAGATCAAGGAGAAAGGCTTGATATATGACTATGTTAAACCAAACACAGACGAAATCAGGTCTGATAATGTCTATGGGCAGAACTTTCCAACTTACTCGATCTCAGGCATAAAGTCATGGTTTAAGACTCTTTATTGCCCATCAATGCAGCTTAAATACTGAGTGATTAAAATTAAGTGGTGGCCAGACGCTGTTGTTGATTTCTATCAAATGGTATATCAGCTAAATAAACAGTCACTCAAGAAAATCAAGAAAAAGGGATGATGAGGCAATGTATACAGTATATGAGTGTGTGGTCCTGATAAACCCTACATTAGGGGGACCAAATGTCCCCACAAGGTCAAAGATTTCTGGTATTGCCACCCTTGCACACACACACACACACACACACACATTTTTTTGTCCCCATGAGGAAAACAGCTTATAGATGGACTCTCTCTCTCTCTCTCTCTCTCTCTCTCTCTCTCACTCTCTCTCTCTCTCTCTCTCTCTCTCTCTCTCTCTCTCTCTCTCTCTCTCTGTGCGTGCGTGCAGGTTTCGTACTGCTATAGTATACATAGTATATTTATTATGACATCACACCACATCGTGTTTTCCCCTTCTAATCACCACTGATCAGAACCAATTGCGTTACTGTTCCCATTCCCCTCACAAAAACAGAGAGAGCCATGTCCTCTCCGCTCATGAATATTTAGAAGATAAGCAAAGCAGTCGACATTCCTATCCCTCCCAGGAAAGTCGATTTCTTCATCAACATGCATTTGCTAGGACTTCCGGAAAAGGCACTTCAAAGTTGATCAAGAATTTTTTTTGTCTTTTCTGTGAATCCTGCACAGCCAACCATGCAAACTCTCTCTCTCTCTCTCTCTCTCTCTCTCTCTCTCTCTCTCTCTCTCTCTCTCTCTCTCTCTCTCTCTTTCTCTCTCTCTCTCTCTCTCAAATTTCAAATTTTCAAATTTCAAATGAGCTTTATTGGCATGACTTGTACAGTATTGCCAAAGCATTGGCCATTACACATGCAATGAACAAATAATCACAAACAATAAATATAATAAAATAGAAATCAATAAATCAGTCAGTGTAAAAAAAAAAAATGCATGAATACATTTTTAACATTTAAAACACACATTTTTGTACGTTTGTACCAACATTCAAACAAGACAAGAACAATTCTGACTTTAGTTTTGTCCACTGGCTGACTCTCGTAGTTTGTGGCAGGCTGTTACATACTTAGCTGCTGTTGTGATTGAGCTAGATTTTTCTCCCAAAATATGATTTAATTTTTCTGAATTTGGTAATGCCATAAAATTTGGTTCTAACTGTTGGAATCTAGTGAAATAGTCCGATCTAATGCTGTGATAGTGATCACAGTGTATCAGGAAGTGTTCTTCTGTCTCCACCTCTCTCTGAGAGCACAGAGAACACAGTCTCTGCTCTCTCGGCTGCCATCTCTGCCTGTGCGGTCCTCTCTCTACAGCCAGACTGTGGTCACTCAGCCTGTATCTGGTTAGGGTCTTTCTCACTTTATGCTCTTTCACACAGCTCAGGTATTCTGCTGGTTTATAATCTCTTTTCAGGAGTAAATAGAGTTTTTTTGTAATTTAGTAGCATCTTTCCAATAGGTGATGTAATTTTGTTTTTGTAATTGTATAATTTGGTTGGGCCAGATAGTGCTGTGCTGGTCTGGCTGTAGTTTCAGCATCAGCTGTGAGAGTGCGCTCCGGTGCCGGTTCTGCTCCTGACACCGCAGGGCTTCAGCCTGATATGAGCTCGGCTCACTGCACTTCAGGTGCTGGTAGAACTTCACAGCTCTTTTTTGGATAGTGATCAGTAAGGGATATTGTCCTAATTCAGCTCTGCACGAGTTGTTTGGTGTCGCTCTGTTTACTTTTAGGATGCTTTTACAAATTTGGGTATGCAGAGTTTCAATTTCCTCTTTTTCCCATTTTGAAAAATCTTGGGTTTTTAGAGGCCCCCATACCTCACTGCCGTACAGAGCAATTGGTTCAATTATTGCTTTTAGGATTTTTAGCCAGGTTTGAATTGGAATTTCATGTCGAATAGTATTTTTAATCATGTAGAAGACTCTCATCGCTTTTGCTTTCAGTTCATTCACAGCCAGATTAAAGTTCCCTGTTGAACTCAGTTTTAGACCGAGATACGTGTATTCGTGGGTGTGTTGGAGGACTTGGTTTCCTGCTCTGAAGATGTATTTATTTTTCCTACACCTGGATCTATTTTCTCTCTCTCTCTCTCTCTCTCTCTCTCTCTCTCTCTCTCTCTCTCTCTCTCTCTCTCTCTCTCTCTCTCTCTCCCTCTTCCTCTTCCTCTTCCTCCTGATGTCTATCAATAAATTATGACTGAAAGCTTGATGTCTCACTCAAAAGATCTCAGTGTGGGAGAAATGTGAGTCCAGAGACTCTAGTTCCTCAGCTGTGAATCACACGGCTCAGCTGCGGCACACAATTAGG
The DNA here is from genome assembly GCA_026230005.1 of Gila orcuttii. NCBI lineage: Eukaryota > Metazoa > Chordata > Actinopteri > Cypriniformes > Leuciscidae > Gila > Gila orcuttii. The sequence continues at coordinate 33,829,898 of JAPDVR010000012.1, read as the reverse complement.
AAGAAACAGTGGCCTATATTTTTTTAGAAATAACTCACAATAAAAATGCTAATCTGGAATCAATTTTTGCATCTTGTGTCCTCATTAATATGATAATGTGGACAGAAGGAAACTGATCTGAGACCATGATCGTCACCGTTATTAAGTCAAACTGAATATGTAAGTGACAGAATAAAACGAAAATGGCTAGAGATTTTCTACTGAAGACAGAAAGAGACGCAAGGTGAGGGAGGAAGGTTTTCATTTGGTATTGGAGTATTGCATGGCCCAGTATATGTTAATAAAACAAGACGCTGGAAAGTTTTCAACAGAAAGGAGAAACCCATCTCCTTCAAGCTAGCAGCGATTAGTCATGTGTGACATGAGTGCTTGGGGATATTAAGCCACTCAATAGGCTGTTGTAAAAATGTTAACAGTTTTACAAAAATATGCAAATTATGTGGACAACCTATAGCTCCACTTTTTGGGGGGCAACAGAAAAGTTAACTGTGTACAGTGTACAAGTAATCCTAAGAAGTGAAGAGTCTTTTGGCATATACAAAAGGTCTAAGAGTTTGCTGACTCTATTGGCTGTAAAAGAGTACATAGACTCAGAAACAAGCAGAAGGTATGATGAATCGAAGGTCACTTTGCTTTATTAGGACCTTGGAAGTTAATAATGCATCATGGCCAGAGCGTCTGATTGATTGCATTGAGAGTCAGGGAAATAATTCCAACCGGGGTCTCTTGCTCCCTCTTTGGGCCTCGCCCGGGGGAGGCCTTCTCCGCACAACACCTGCAACTCTGCCCTACTGCTGCTCCGGATGCATAATATACCCATCATTCTCACTCGAGTGAGAAGAGAGCATTGCTGGACTTCATCCAGGAGCCGGTGAAGGACACGAGGAGTATGTGTGTGTGTGTGTGTGTGTGTGTGTGTCTTGTGGCAGCATACTATAAGGCTAAACTCAAAGTAAAAATGTACTTTGTACTAACACATTCCAGTAGGTACACATTTTTTGTAAGTTTTCATATTTTAAAGTTTTTTTTTTTTTTTGCTTCTTCTATTTAAGCTTTTTGAACAGAAAAAAAGTTAACAATTTTGATAGCGATTAAAGTAAGACAGTTTTTTTTATGAACTGGCAGTTTTGAGATTTTGGGCTTTTTATTATGTGTTGTTCCATACTAGTGGAATACACTTTTAACCCTGGAGAACCCAAGAACCCTTTTCTTCTTTGGAAAATTATGAACTATGCATTAAATTACTGCTATTAGTTCACTGAACACCAAAATATACACTTTTTTCAATTTTAACCCTTTATTCCCAAATTTAGGATTAGGGCCAAATTTGACCCATTGGGCTTTAGGCGTATCATTTCAAAGAAACCCAATAACAAACACTGTCAATGCAAACTATCTTAAATTTAGGAAAATAATCAGTCAACCACACAGCTACATTTAACCATGTTTTTTTGTTTTTTGTTTTACTTTATTTGTTGCATGTTTGATCTGGATTTCAAATGTACATACACTTTGGCCAATGGAAACAAGAACACAAGGCCAAAATCACTACCTGAAAAAAACTAACACCATGGGTCTTTGCTTATCCGGTTGAAACAATACATTAGAATCGCTATCGCTGTCCAATTCAGGGCCAAAGTCACTATCATCAGCTTCAAGTTGCTCCACTTGTATGACAGTGATCTTTCTCTGTTGCTTTCCCTGTCCTGAAAAGGGAGTGGCCATACTCCCTGAAAAGGTATAGGCCTTTATATTGACCCTGTGGGTTCTCCAGGGTTAAATGTTTATTTTATACACTAACTATTTGCATCTACACATTTCAATTACAATACATATTTTAAAGGCTGTTTTCTCAAAATGATTTTTTTTTTTATGCACTGAACCACAAATCTCCATTTTCACCAAACTTGATCTATATTCAGAAGGTTTTTCAGAGGGTTTTGTTCATTTATCATTTGCCTTTATACAAAACTTTATTCTCTAAACTTTAAACTCTATATGTTATATACATAGCAAGCAGTAAAGACGTAGAACCGACCAGGAAGAACTGAAACTAGAGAGACTATATACACAGACAAATGAGGAGACTAAGTGACAACAGGTGCACACGGTGAGTGATGAGGATGGCAGGTAACAGGTGAAACTGATTAAGAAAATACATGGTGCGCAAAGACAGAAGGCAAAACAAAGTTCAAGACAGGTGTCACAGTGACAGTACGCCCCCTTCTGGAAGGTGTGGCCTCGCGCCATAACGAAAGAGATGAAGGGAGAAAAATTGGGAGGAGGACGAGGAGCAGACGGAGGGCTTGCAACAGGAGTGGGTGAAGGGCTGGAGAAGGTCGGTGGATTACCGGGAGAAGAAGAGGGTCTAGGCAGAAGGGAGGTGTATCCAACGGGAAGACTCGTGACCCATGGTGGAGCCGATGGAGGGAGGAGCCATGGAGGTTGAAGGGCAGAGGGTTCTAGGGCGATGACGGACTGAGGCGGAACTGATGGGGGAGGATGACAAGGAGACAGAAGTTTGACGGGCCATGGTGGAACAGAGGGTTCAGAGGGACACAGGGAAGCCACTGGCTTGGGCAACTGAGGTGTAGACGGGGACACAGAAGGGCGTGGTGGAGACAGAGGAACTGAGGACCAAGGAAGAGCAGAAGGGAGTGAGGAGTCCAATAGTGCCGGGGGAATGAAGGGACGAGGCGAAGCCAGAGGAGTGCAGTTCAGAGGTGATGGAAGGTGGACGAGCGACCAAGGCGGATCCGGGGGGACAAGGGAGCCTGGTGGAACTGGTGAATTGATGGGCCACGGTGGAGATGAAGGAGGTAGAAGTCAAGGGTGAGCTCATGGATTGATGGGCCGATGTGAAGTCCTGGTCCTGGAAGTCCAGGCATCCACAGTCCAAGATGGTGCTGAGGACTGGAAACCCCTCAGCGAGCCCACCATTCCACTAGCGTGAAGAGGGCGAGTGATGGGGCTGACAGGAGGCAGATAAGATGAGGATGACAGTTCAGGCTCAGGAACTGACTCGTGGCGGCGGCCATCTTGGCCGGAGACAAGGGCTCAGGCGTGGCAGCGGCCATCTTGGCCGAAGACGAAGGCTCAGGTGTGACAGACATGACTCGAAGAAGCTCAGGCTTGACTCGAAGAGGCTCAGCCTTGATTGGCATGACACGAAGAAGCTCAGGCTTGACGCGAAGAAGCTCAGGCTTGACTGGCATGACGCGAAGAAGCTCAGGCTTGACGTGAAGAAGCTCAGGCTTGACTGGCATGGCGGGAGGAGACTCTGGAAGGGTGGTCTCGGCGGGACGAGACTCTGGACAAAGATAGGAGATGTGGCGATGAAGATGGCTGGTGACGGTGGCTTCATGATCCACAGGACATGATCCAGGTATTGTTCGAACGTGCCTGGGATCGCTGCTGGAGCTTGCTGGTCCAGATGATCCTCCAGTCAGTACCAGAATACAGTCTTTAGGACGTCATCTGCACAGTCCAAGTGGTGAGAAATTTTGAGGAACCTCCCGACATATTTCTCGATCCGTTGGCCGTCCTGGAAACAGGTTACAAGCCGATCTGAAGGATTCAGCAGGATATGGAGAATGCCCATGTTCTCTTTAATACAGTCAGTCAAATAATTACCAACTTTTTAGGTCCTGGTTGGTTCTTCTGTCACGCTTTGGCTGCGTGAGGCAAGTTCAGGAAGACGAAGAAGACAGATAACGATCAAACTCTATATATTATTTATGAACAAGACACGTACCAAACATAGCAAGCAGTAAAGATGTAGAACCGACCAGGAAGAAGTGAAACTAGGGAGACTGTGGGTGTTTCTGAAAAACCAAGAATGCAAAGAACGGACTTGTGTTCTTGGGGAGAATGCTCTTGCTAGTTGTTCTCGGAAGAATGAACTTACATGGTGACGAGCACACAGAATGCTGCTGACAGTTTGAGACGATGAGTCTGTGGGCCGGTTGGCTCACTAGCTAACGTTACACCCGCAGGCATTTATGGAGATTATAACTTCCGAAAACGTTTGAGCACTTCGATTCGCCATAAATTTTCGTAAAAATGGCAATATTTGAAATCTACACAGTTGATTTCTCGCATCAAATGTTCTCAGAAGTGAATTTAGTGATAAAATAGCGTACGAAATTGTAGAAAAAAACGACTTACTGACTTGCCTCTCTCTGATGCCGAAATGCCGGCATTTCTTGCTCCTTCCTCGAATGCCGAAATGAATGCTGGGATATTTCTGCTGTCAAGTTCACACAAGTTACCAACCGATGCATCCTCGGTAAAATGGGCGTGTCATGAACACTTCCGGGATTTTTAACCGTTCTTGCCAAAATGCAAACTTGTGTATTGGGACAGTACTTGGGCCACCAAAGATGACGTTTCACAAGAACACAAGTACAGACAAAAACACAGATTGAGAAAGGGCCAGTATACACAGACAAATGAGAAGACTAAGGGGGCTTTCACACTGGCAGTTTAGTTCGGAACGGGGCACGGTTTGCATGAAAAATCACTAATGTGAACGCTGTCATGTGGACCCGGGTGCGCACTGGGGTACCGAACCCGAGACTACCTGGAGGAGGTGGTCTGAGTTGGGTTGCTCCCGAACCGTGCCGCAGTTCGCGTGTATGTGAAAGCAACACGGACTCGGGTGCGCACTTGTTCAGGAAGTAAAGTATCCTGCGCATGCGTTTTAGCCGATGATGATGTATTTAGTTAAATAAAACACACCTAAGGGATGATAGTGTTGATGATTTACCTTGGATACGAGCAAGAGTGAGTCTGCAGTGTATTCGCGCATAGTGCGTGCAATCAGGGCAACAAATTAATGGAAATCCACTGTCTCCTCAAAAGAGTCCATTTGCAAGCAGCGGAAATACACCTTATGTGACACACACACACACACACACACACACACACAGTAAACCTGTGTTGTTTACTCAGCTATGAATAATAGCACCAAATGAATAAAAAACACAATATATTGACCCGCGTCATGTTTTCTATCGTGCCGTGCACGTTTGCGATGACGTAAGATGCACGCAAACGCACAAGAGTTCGATAGAATCAAGTTGAGTGTGAAACCAGACCAACGCTGCGGGGGGCGCCGGGAACAATCGCGCCCAGGCTCGGAGCGCAGCAAACGAGCCCAGTGTAAAACCCCCCTCAGTGACAACAGGTGCACACGGTGAGTGATGATGACTGATGAGGATGATGACAGGTAACAGGTGAAACTGATTAACAAGAAAACACATGGTGCACAAACACAGAAGGCAAAACAAAGTCCAAGACAGGTGTCACAGTGACACTGTTGACAGTATTTTCAGATATCCAAAATCCTCCCTGTATAAAACTTTGACGCTAATGTCAAGAAAATGAAAGAAGAATATTGAACCTGGCTTTATTCAATGTTCAGATATCTGTTCTGGAAAGTTTTGCAAATGGGTGCATATTAAATTAGATAATGCATCATTTTGATATTTAAACAAATTTCAGAAAACTTGTAATACAACAAATGTTGGCAATTCTTAATGTAATCAATCAACTGGAGAAGTATGTGATATACAGTATATGTTTCCTCCAAGGAGGTAAAGGAGGCAGTGTCTCAAAAACAAAAACAAAAAAACCTGGATGAGAAAATAATCGTTATTACAAAAAAAAAAAAAAAAAAAAAAAAACACATATTACAAAATGTGACATTAAAAAGTGTAAAAGTCATATGGATATGATCGGTTATGAATGGATATGATTGGTTTGTGTGATAAATCGCGTCTCTTGTTTTTGTGCGAATTCTTATTGGCCTGAATGAAGACAATCGGAAGACTAATTCAAAAGTAAACAACCTAGCCATTTAGATATCACCGCTTTATGTCACGTCAAAATCTAAATTGAAATGGCCTGAAAAGATGATGTCTGTGGGGTTTTTTAGTGAGCAATCAGCTTGGGGAAATTAAAGGTACATCTTCGTATCTGTGTCTGTGACCAGCATTATGTAGAACAGGGGTTGGCAAGTAAGTTTGGCATCGGGCCAAAAAAAAACATTTTAGCCACTAGATGGCGGGCCAGAACATAGTCAAATAATAATTTAACAAATTAATTGATTAAAAAAATGCAACTAGAATTGCCTGTGACAGATTGTCACAGTGTCTTTTGTAACTGGTAGTGAGCTGTTACTCTGTGTTAAATCCTGTAGTAGGACATTCATTAACAAAAAGCCACATTTGTGTGGCGGTGTCCGGGTTTTACACTGGATAAATTAATTAAGCAGTAGTGACACGTAACCTGACAAGTATCTTTATTCACCAACTTGCAACACAGACCGCCTTGCTAAAAACACACATATGTGGGAGATGCGGAATGGATAAAAATTACAAAAAAAATAAATAAAAGAGAACTTGAATAAGCCCATTAATGGCATGTTTGAGCCATGCTCTTAACAAACTATATATGTTTTATTTCCTCTTTCCATATTGTGAATAATAAATGTGTATCATTTTATTTTGCTTGTTACACAATGGAGCCTAACTTATTGTAATAATTATTTGACGTAGCCTACTTTTACACATAATTATTCCTTGGCATCCTCAACTGCCTTTTTTTAATTGTTTGCGTGCTGGAGGTACGCTATTACGTCGTGTGCAGTGGGATGTTAAAGGTGGGGTAGGTGATTCTTGGGGTATGTGGGGTATGTGATTTTTTGTCCATTTTTTCAAAATAACTTGAAATCCTATTCCTAACCCACTTACAGCCACTGAGTTAGAAGCACTGAAATGAAAATTAAGCAATTTAATCATCTGTGGAACGGGCAGGACTCGAAAAACTCCAGCCAATCATTTCCAAGACCACCTAGAATCATTGGACAGTAAGTTCGTCAATCAAACGGTTCGTGACGCATGCGCATCTCGTCAGTAAAGCCGGTCCCATGATTAGTAGTAAATCGTCATTACAATCTATCGCGCATCTGAGTTTTCGCTCATGCATGATTGCGCGTCCATGTTCTTCGAGTGGGTGGAGTCAGGGCCAGCGTTGGAGGAAAGAAGGTAGGACCATTTGAATTGTGTATTTTCAAAATCTGCCGGTTGTTTTCCAAATCACATACCCTACCTTTAACATAAGCTAGCTGGTGAGAGAAAATGGCACTACAACCAGATATTATTGCTGGCGGGCCAGTTTTGGTCGCCTGTTGCCAACCCCTGATGTAGAAGCTTGATTACTGCTGAAAATAAGTTGACTATTACAAAGAAAAGCTGAATATTAGTTCACAAATAATATATATTGTTTAAATTGTTACTGCCTTCATAAATTTATACTTGGTTTTAATAAATATAACTTTAAATAGTTAATAGAATTGTATTTGTTCTCTTTTTTGTGTTATGTTTATTTAACCAGGAAAATTAAGTGTAACAGGGACATGTTACATATGACAGGGCTCGAAATTAACTTTTTTACTTGGTAGCACTGGTGCTCCCAACTTCAAAAAGTTAGGAGCACCCACCAAAAATTAAGGAGCCCCACAACTACAACTTATGAGTTGTATATATTAACAGATTTATTTTATTTAAAAACAACACCGATCATCACCAACAATCACTGGGGCTTTACACATCCTGTGGCCAGGACTTGAAATTTGGTTTTTGAAATTTTGCATACGTCATGTTAATCGCAACTCTGTTCTTTTTCATGAGCTGCAACATAGGTTTAAATTTATTGAAGGCAAGCTTTTCTTTGGCGATGGTGAATGCGGTGTTAAACTTGACGTTTAGCTCTGCCAGTAGAGCGGAATGACCGGCAGCATCCTGGTGATTAAAAGCCTTAAATCGAACCTGATGAACCTGATTTGTTTGCCACACACTCGTCCCTGCATTTTTTATTTATTTATTTATTTATTTTGTTTGGCACTCTCTCCGTGTTTAACCAAGCTCTCGCGCTTAAAATGTATCAATTCAGTTGCGTACGCTGTGTTACCTGCAAACGCTGTCCGACAGGCTTTACAGAATGCAATGCATTAACCACATCACCAACTCAAGGATTATTTGTGACTTTAGGTGACGGTTTACAAAAGAAATCTGTCAGCGTTCGTTTTGTCTTCTCTCTTATTCAGCCTTTTAAATTCCGCGCGGCAGTCAGCTCCCTGTCACGTGACAACGGAGTGCCATGAAAGGGAGTGGGAGTGATTGACAGCTAATATTAACCAATCTAAATATATATATATATATATATTTACACAATGTATAATGTAATGTTATTTAAATATTTAAAAAATAGGTTCGTTTTTTTCCCCTCATAAAGTCAGTAAACGGAATTGAGAACAAATACAAATTGGAATCTGTGCCAATTCTTGAAGATTCTGAGGACTGGGTGTTGAAAACCAATTGTGATTGCATGCAAGATTATACATGCGATTACAAAAGGCTGTTGATGTAGTGCTTGTAGAAGTACTGAGTAAATCAAAAAGTAATCAACTCAAACTCCTTGCACAGGAAGTGGCCATGGCTGACCACATCGTCTGCATTCATAAACACCCTCTTAATGTCAAACACTCTCAAAGGGAGGGTCAGTGTGTTAAGGGCTTTTGTGTATGTAGGTGACCTGGTCTATTATTCAGACCACATATGGATGATGAAGACAGATGAAATACATTTTATACAAAGAAAAAATGCATCCTGTTATATACTTAAAAGGTAATTACCTCAGATTTACCTCAGATCTTCCAGTTAAGAGGAATACCACATAATCAGCTTTTCCACTATGATTATATTAAAAAAAATTGTCACTACATTCAGCACGCAGAAGGGAGTACATGGATCAGTAGAGCTGTTGTACTAATATTCTGCAGCATTGTGTGTACGGTCGAATATTCAGTACTCCAGACAGGAAGTTAATATTGAGTAACTGACATTCAAACTAAATCTGGTTAGTTAATCTGTGTATTTTCTTCCAAAAGAAGATTGGTTTTAATGCAATTAACCATCTTATTTGAAACTGTAAATGTCTAGTTTTGAAAATGTCTGGTTTTTGTGAAGTTGAGGGTGAAAGATTTGCCCATGCAGATTTCACATCGGGTTCAAGTTGGTTGCACCAACAGAAAGCACACAACAGTGTCTTCTCTGTCATCTGTTAATTATATATTACTACACTATTAACAATGGACATTTTTGTCTGTCATCCATATGTGAACACAGTGTAGCATCTGGACCAATCTGACACAAAATTATTCATTATAGTTAATGAATAATCCAGCAAACCCCCTTCGCCCCAAAGTAACACCCTGACATGAAAGCCATTTACCACCAAAAGGAATGTGAAGAGTAACTCTCTCTCAATTTCCCCATAGGAAAGGCACATAAAGCCGATAAAGCTTTTCCATAAAACCAAAAAGACTTTTCTTCATTAATTTATAGACAAACTGTTCTATAAATTAACATGCATTTCCCCAAGACATTGTGTGTATGATCATTATTGTCTTGTGTAGTGTCTTTTGTACTGTGTACCGTTTAATGCATGCTTTATGACAAAACCACTAGATAAAGTAAACTAATTGGTGTCATGCTTCCTATCAAATTAATCCTTATGTGACGCCCTGCACATTGGTGTATATCACTTCCTTATAGCATGCATTGAATGCTTGTTATATTAATCAAAACATAAAGGGGCACAAACTGCCAGCTTACTCAAATCATGCAAACGAGTCAGCTTCCAAACAAAGGAACTTTTCCCGCTGGAAAATTGCACCTTTCTCATTGGTCAAGCCAAACTTGAGAGGAGTGACCTCCCTCGAGAGTTAACGGGCACTGTCGGAATGACCTCCCTCGCTCTTCCTTCTTCTCCTGGTTGCTGTTCGTGTGGGACCAGAAAAACTCGGTCTGACGGCGAGGTCGCGAGCCGACAGGCCTCAATGTCAAGCCGTGTGTAACTTCCTTAACCATAACAGAGTCAAACTAACACCACAAGTTCATCATCATTTGTTTTCATTCAACAAGGAAGAAATTGAATCCATCAGACCGAACCATCAAGACTTTCTCCTTAGACTGCATATCCGGACACGCACTCCACGGCTAAGGCAATGCAAGTATATTACAATGAACTAACTAAACAGCAGTTCAGTATAAGTTGTGAACACCTTTGTTTAAAAAGGTGCTTTGAAGTAAGAAACAAATGGTTTTCAGATTCATTAAATTACTCTTTCAATAGCTTCATTCCCTGTTTCTGTTCGGTTTCATTCACTTTCACTTTTCCATTACCCATGTATGCATGATTTGTGTGAAGGCCAATGTGTATTTTTAGATTAGTTATGTGTTTGTAGATTTAGTTAAAGCTTTTGTGCACATTCTTGAGAGTTGATTCTGGTCTGCTTATAAATCAACGTCAATTTAATTATTGTGAATGCTAATCTTAGCTACATGCTAAGAAAGAGTTATTTTTCTGTGGCCATGAAAAACATCCTTTCTGAGAGTTGATAGACCATCAATACTGAGTGTTCGCAGGACGAACAGATTAATTGACTGTAATATTAATTCAGCTACAACAAGTTAATTCGATTAATTGATCCAAATATTTATAATGAATTATTCATATTTCCCTTTTGAGCTAATTTGCTACAACACAGAGCTAGATACTGCGATTGTATAGCTTGGCTTTGTCAACCTGATCTAATGTGAAAATTAAACTATTTTATGAGGTGACAATTTCGTAGGAATACGTACAATGTGATTCGTAGAAAAACATACGATTTTTAGAAAAAGGTAAGTATGAAGGTCCACCCCAAAACATTAAGCAGATCATATAAAAATATAAAAGACTGTCAGATTTCGGATAAATTAGCCACTAATTCGCTAAAACATTAAATAGTTACAAATGTTCATGTTTGCTTTGTCCAGCAGAATGTATAAATGTTAATCGCACTATAAATGTCCTCAGGATTGTGCCCTAGCTTGGAAAGACAGAGGTGAAGCATGTATTTAATTATTCTAATAATCGATTATTAAGCACTGTGCCAAGTTTACAGGAACAGACAGATAAAGCTCAACTACACACACACACACACACACACACACACACACAATAACACCCAGTAGCTTGATTATAATGCAAACATATTGACTGATGACAGAAATGCCATGTGATCCTGTAGCAATAGGGGGGGGAAACATACATGGCTTTCACAAAACCGGCGGGGGTTGCGACAGATTCTTCTGTCGACAAGGCGGAGGAGGCCACACTGGAGACGGATTTAAAATCACTGTGTGCGCAAGGATCCAGAGGCGCTCCTAACCGTAAGACTGACTATACTAAGGGTAAAGTCAATACAACTCATAAAGTCAAGTATAAGCGAACGAACAGAGACACTATTGACAATATAAAAACTTTGCAGTCACAAGCAATAATAAAGCAGAGACAAAATTTATTTTTCCAGACAGTAAATCACGCGAAAATAATCTGGGATCCTAGAGTAAAGCCTAAGGGTATTTTGGGAGGGCATTTAAATATTAGAAGCCTGTATCCAAAATGTGTTTTAATTGGTTCCAATCTTGATTATTTATGCATAGGTGAAACATGGATGCATGATAAAATCCCCACCTCAATGATAGATGTGCCTGGATATAAGTGCTATAGAAAGGACAGGGTTACTGGTAGAGGAGGTGGAGTTCTGGTTTATATTAAAGACTCCTTTAAGACTAAGGAAGTCCAATTAGATGAATCTTTATCAATTGAAAGTCTGTGTGTAAATGTGGCTCTATCCTCACGCATGATGTTTAACATCCTTGTGGTGTATAATCCACCATCTAGTTGCCTACAAACTTTTTATCAAAATCTAGAAAAAATTCTCAAATCTTTTAAACTGAACAGTGAGTTGCTTATTTATGGAGATACTAATGTTAATTGGTTAAATAAATCCAGAAGGAAGCAACTCAAAGAACTAGCATCAAAATATGACTTTCATCAATTTGTAAAGGGACCCACTCGCCTGACAAAAACATCACAGACAGCAATAGATTTAGCTTTCTCGAATAAGCCTGAAAGAGTTTTAAAAACATACAATCTGGTGTGTGGCTTATCAGATCATAACATGATATTAAAGGTAACAAAGTTAATAATCCCCCGTAACGATCTTATAAAAGTTGAGAATGAGTTAGCAAACACTAATTGGGATGAAGTCTCACAACATAATCAAGTGAACGAGTGTTGCAATATATTTACTTCCACAATGAGTAACATTTTAAATAAGTTCTTAAAACAATGTAAAAAGCCACAAAGAAAAGTACAGCTTACATGGGTAAGTGATGCAGTACGACAGTTAATTAAAAAAAGAGATTTTGCTCTAAAAACCTATCTTAGAACCAGATATGACACAGATCTGATGTTATTTAAAGGTTTACGAAATCAAGTAGTAAAAGAATTGCGCAACTTAAAAGCAAACTATTAATGAAAATTCTAACTGAAGCTAAAGGAAATTGTAAAGCATTATGGAAACAAATAAACAGCCTAATTAAACCTAATGCAAATATAAATAATTCATATGAACTAAACTGTGAAGGAAAAAACATATCAGACCCTGTCCAAGTTGCTAATGTTTTTAATCAATTTTTCATCAAATCTGTTGAAGATCTTGCTTCTAATTTTTTAGATGAGGAGTCCAATAGTAGCAACTTAAATATATTGTCATCAGCAAATGAGAATTCTTTTAAAATTAGAGAAGTGGATCAGGCAGTGGTATTGAAAGCCATTTCAGACCTGAATACCAACTTTTCCAAAGACAACTATACTACATAGACGCAACTTTCCTCAAACAATATGCTCAAATTATCATTCAACCTTTGACTCACATTATAAATGTCTCTATTAAAACGGGGATATTTCCAGATGCTTGGAAAAAGGCACTGGTTAAACCCATCTTTAAGTCCGGGAATACCACAGACGTTAGTAACTATCGACCAATAAGTCTAGTTCCGGTAATGTCAAAAATACTAGAAAAAATAGTTTCAGAACAGCTAACTCAATATTTAGAAACACATCAGTATATACACCCTCAACAGTATGGTTTCAGACAGAACCATTGCTCTGAATCAGCTATCTGCGCATTACTGGAAAATATTGTGCAGCCGCTTGATAAAGAAAACATCGTGGGTGCAGTATTCCTGGACTTAAAGAGGGCATTTGATACAGTAAACCATAGCCGTCTTATATCAAAACTGTCATCCTATAATACGTCACACCAGGCATTATCATGGTTCGAGTCATACTTACAGGGACGAGAACAATGTGTAGTAATTGATCATGTAAAATCTGCCCCATGTAAAATTAAGACCGGAATCCCTCAGGGAACCATACTGGGGCCTATCCTCTTCAGCCTGTATGTGAACGAGCTGCCTGAAGTGTGTCCTGAAGTTGGTCTTCAGATGTATGCCGATGACACTGTGGTTTATGTGTCCGGCAAAAGCCCTGCTGTTGTCAGCAGTACACTGACCAAAAGTCTTGAGAAAGTGTATAATTGGCTAAACAAATCATGTTTAACACTTAATTTGAAGAAAACTGAGTCTATGTGTTTCTCGTTAAGAGCTCGGACAATAAATGACCTTAACATTAAAATGAATGGCGAACTAATCGATCAGGTAGAGCAAGAAAAATATTTAGGAGTGATTTTAGATTCTCAGCTAAACTTTAAAAGTCATATAAAAAACATTTCAAGAAAAATGAAGGCCACTATGAACTGTTTCAGAATGATCAGGAGCTGTCTTACATTTGAATGTGCACATGTATTTCTGAACACTATGATCCTGTCCCACCTGTCGTACTGCACCACTGTTTGGTCCCAGACGAGCCAAACTACCCTGACGCCTATTGAGAGGCTTTATAACCGGGCCCTAAAAATTTTAGATGAAAAGCCCATTCGATTTCATCACTGTTATATTTTAAGTAAATATAAAATCTTAAATTTTGTCAATTTTGTTAATCTCAGACACATTAAGTTATTTTTTAAATGTTTAACTGGACTTGCACCTGAGCCACTTTGTAAATTTGTGAACAGGCTGGAACCCTCCAGATCAACAAGAGCTGCTACTCGTGGAGACTGTAAAGTTCCATTTTTTAAAACTTCTTTTGCCCAAAATGTTTTTTCAGTGAAAGGGGCCAATCTGTGGAACTGGCTTCCTACAAATATAAAGATTTTAACTAAACTGTCCACCATTAAAAAACGTACTCGGTTACTAACGTAACCTCGGTTCTCTCTAGAGAGGGAACGAGTACTGCGTAATATCTTACGCTATGGGGAAAACCTCTTTTCCACGAGATATTGAAGCCAAAAATTATCCTTAATTTTGAATTAATGCAAAACGTGTGCAGCAGCATGCAGACATAGGCAAGACGGCTTGCGTGCCTATTGGCTGCCCTGCGGCAACAGCAGCAGCCTATCGAGAGTGGCCCTGCGTGACACATACCCAATGGGGGCACTTTGCGCCCATTTCGTCACGTCCCGCCAGAAAGGGCGTGGTCCCGCCCTTATAAATACGGCTCGATTAGGCTGGTATACTGGTTTTCATCGCCGAAGCGAACCAGAGCTGTGTATGCACGGCAAGATACGCAGTACTCGTTCCCTCTCTAGAGAGAACCGAGGTTACGTTAGTAACCGAGTACGTTCTCTTACGAGAGTATCTCTCGTACTGCGTAATATCTTACGCTATGGGGAACACAATGCAAAACGCCGTGCGTACTGGGATCCGACACCAAAGTCCCAAGGGCAGTAGCCCGGGGCTCATATAGTGCATAATCACCATAGACTCACAGAGAGTCGGAGAAGAGAGGCTGCAAGCATCATTCCCCATAAAATAGCATCCTACAGGAGCTAGTTATGTTAACAGTGTTTCACGCAGACAGGGTGAACGTGTTCAGCCTGAACTGGGTAATAGTACGGGTTATTCAACACCCAAGGGGCAGTTTCTATCGCTTAGTGAGCGATGCACAGGCAAACTCAGCATCTGGGCCGCACTGCGGGGCAGATAGCACTGAATTCTAAACCGACAGAAGCTTGGCTTGTAAGGCGGGAACCTCTAGGTTATAAAACCTTATAAATGTAGACGGCGAGGCCCAGCCCGCGGCCGTACAGATATCTTGCAAGGTAACCCCACTATACCACGCCCACGATGAGGCCACGCCTCTTGTGGAGTGCGCTCTGACACCCAAAGGACACTGCAGGCCCTTAGAAGTGTAAGCCAGTGCTATGGCGTCGACTACCCATCTGGATAGGCTCTGTTTTGATGCGGCCAGGCCCTTGGAGCGTCCGCCAAACAAAACAAAGAGCTGCTCGGTCTGTCTGAAGACAGACGAGCGGGACACATAAGCTCTCAGTGCCCTGACAGGGCAAAGGAGACTAGCATCTTTCTCCTCATCATGAACCGAGAGAGCGCACAGGGAAATGACCTGGGCCCTGAACGGTGTGTTGAGGGATTTGGGCACGTACCCGTGCCTTGGTTTGAGTATGACCTTAGAGTCATTAGGCCCAAACTCCATACATGACGCGCTTACCGAAAGCGCTTGTAAGTCCCCTATGCGCTTCACTGAAGCGAGAGCCAAAAGGAACACCGTTTTGAAAGACAGATGCTTCATGTCTGACAAATGGAGTGGCTCGAACGGGGCACCTTTCATGGCTTCCAAAACCGTAGAAAGGTCCCACACCGGGACTGAAGGAGGTCTGGGAGGGTTCAGCCTCCGAGCTCCCTTGAGGAATCGCACGACTAGGTCGTTCTTCCCCAGTGACTGGCCAGACACAGGTTTTATAAACGCTGCTATGGCCGCCACGTACACTTTGAGCGTGGATGGGGACCTGCCCTTATCCAGCAGCTCTTGAAGGAAGGAGAGTACTTCCGTGACCCCGCAGTCTACAGGTGAAAAGCGCTGAGCTTGACACCAAGCAGAGAACACAGACCATTTCGAGGAATAGAGCCGTCTAGTAGACAGGGCCCTTGCCTGCGTGATCGTGTTTAGCACTCCCTCCGGGAGGCTAGCGGGTACCCGTTGATGGCCCATGCATGTAGGGACCATAGTTCCGGGCGAGGATGCCAAATCGAGCCCTCGGCCTGAGAGAGGAGGTCTTTCCTCAACGGTACTGGCCACGGGGCAGTGCTGGTCAGCCGCATCAGGACTGGGAACCAAGTCTGGTTTGTCCAGAGCGGAGCCACAAGCAGCACTGGGCATCCATTTTCCCTGATTCGTTCCAGCACTTGAGGCAGGAGCGAGACGGGGGGAAAAGCATAGAGGGGACAGCGGGGCCAGACGTGGGCCAGCGCGTCCTTGCTCTTGGAGAAATATTTCGGACAGTGAGCGTTCTCGTGGGACGCGAACAGGTCCACTTGCGCTCTGCCGAATGTCTCCCACAGCAGTTGGATCGTCTGCGGGTGCAGCGACCATTCCCCTGCTGGGACATTGTTTCTGGACAGTCTGTCTGGTCCCAGATTCAGGTGACCAGGCACGTGCGCCGCTCTCAGTGAAAGCAGGTTGTGCTGAGCCCAGACCAGGAGGCGTTCCGTTAGCCTGTAAAGGTTTCGGGACTTGGTGCCGCCCTGGCGATTTATGTATGCCACCACTGACATGTTGTCCGACCGGACCAAGACGTGGTGGCCCATTATCTGGGGACAGAAGCGCCGTAGCGCGTTGTCGACTGCCAACATTTCCAGACAGTTTATGTGTAGGAGCTTTTCCTGTTCTGACCACTGGCCAAAGAACGGTCTGCCCTCGAGCAGCGCTCCCCATCCCGAGGTGGAGGCGTCCGTGGACACCACCTTCACACTCGAGGGAGTCCCCAGACTCACACCTGACTGATACCAGTCGGTTATCTTCCAAGGTTCCAGAGCTGAAACGCATTTCAGATCGACCCGGAGGCGAAACCGACCAGCGGTCCATGCCCTGGGAGGAACTCGCGCTTTCAGCCACAGCTGCAGTGGGCGCATGCGAAGCAGACCCAGCTGGAGCACTGAAGCTGCTGAGGCCATGAGGCCCAGCATTTTCTGAAACCATTTGAGCTGGACAACCGAGCCGCGGCGGAAGGATTTCGCGGCGCTCTGAATGTCCCGTTCGCGCTCTGGCGTCAGACGCGCTGTCATGGATAGCGAGTCCAGCACTGTTCCCAGAAAAGAAATTTTCTGGCTGGGAAACAGCGAGCTCTTCGCCCAATTGACTGTGAGACCCAGATTCTCGAGATGCTCGAGTAATGTGGCCCTGTGTTCTATGAGCTCTGATCGTGATCGAGCTAGAATCAGCCAATCGTCCAAGTAGTTCAAAATTCGCATGCCCTGGAGTCTCAGGGGTGCGAGAGCCGCGTCCATGCACTTCGTAAATGTACGGGGTGCCAGGGACAGGCCGAACGGCAGGACTTTGTATTGGTATGCCTGGCCCTCGAAGGCGAATCTCAAGAATTGCCTGTGACGTGACGCTATTTGTATTTGAAAATAGGCGTCTTTCAGATCTATTGACATAAACCAGTCTTCCCGGCGAACTTGCGCGAGGATTTTCCTGGTTGTAATCATTCTGAACTGGCGCTTCGCGAGCGCTCTGTTCAGCTGTCGCAGATCTAGAATGGGTCTGAGACCCCCGTCTTTTTTGGGTACCAGAAAATACCTGCTGTATAAACCCCCTTCGCTCTGAGCCTGAGATAAAGGTTCTATCGCCCCTTTGCTCAGTAGTTTCGCTATCTCGGCTCGAAGTAGATGAGATACTTCGTTTTTTACCTTCGTTTCGACTCGCGCCGCACAACGGCGGGGGCGTCGAGCGAACTGCAGCGAATAGCCTCTTTTTATAGTGTTCAGCACCCATTCTGATACCCCGGGAAGCTTTGCCCACGCATGTGCATGAATAGCTAGAGGTAGAATGAAATCTGGGCTCTGGCCGCGGCATAGCGGCGGCCGGAGAGCTCCGGTGTGCTGAGAAACAAACACTGTGTTTGCAATGCGCGAGGCGGGGGGTGCGCTGATCACAGCGGGCAGCCCGACCGCGCTCGGCTTCTCTCTGACAGATTGTGGAGAGAAGGCGAGCGGGACGAACCCCGTGGGCTTCGGCATGTCTGTGAGGGAATGTGGGCGCGGGATAGCGGGCACACTCACTGCACTGAGAACACTGTCGGCTCGCGCCGACTGAAAATGTGTTGGTTTCGTTTTTACAGAAACCGTGGGACATGCTTCGTGTAGTGTTTGTGGGCACTGTGTCGTGGGCACGTACACTACATTCATTGCACAATCGACATGAGTCGATTTTATTCGTGCTAGCCCTGTATTGTGGTGGGCTGTGTCTGCGTGTGGGAATGGGCACTGAGATGTGGGCATTCTTACAACACTCATAACACCATCGGCCGTGGCCGGAACACCAGAAAATACACTCTTTATTGGATTTATCTGGGTAGCCGTAAAAACGGCTTTTGTGTGCAGGCAAGCGGGCAAATGGACCGGCTTGTTGACTGCTAAGTGCACTGGAACAGTCACATTGCATGGGACTGGACGAGCGAAACGTTTCGGTGAAAATCCGGCCGCAGCGGGATTTGAACACCGTCGCTTTCCTAGCACGGCTAGGAAGGCTTTGAGACCTCGGGCTTGATCTCGATCCTCGGCCGGGGCCCGCGCTGAGGGGGGCGGCGTCCAGCAGAGCGAGAGCGCGGTCTCTGTTCTCGGGCCTGGCGGCGTTGAGAAGCAGCGGCGGCGGGTGGTGTATGCTGCGGCTGGGAGCTTCGAGCAGGCGGCTGTTTAGAGCGACCTGCTGCGGAACTCGAGCGCTTCGGGAGGAAGTGCTTCATCGCCTGCGATGTCTTTTGAACCTCTTGAAATCTGTCCGCGAAATCCTTGACGGCAGATCCGAAGAGGCCAGCTGACGAAATGGGCGCGTCCAGGAATACAGAGCGCTCCGCCTCAGTCATTTCAGACAGCGTTAACCACAGGTGTCTCTCAGCCACGGTGAGAGAGGCCATGTTCCGCCCAATGGCCTGTGCAGCGGACTTTGTAGCGCGTAGAGCCAGGTCCGTAGCGCTCCTTAAATCCGCGACGCTGATCGATTCCGCGCCTTCCTCGTCCATTTTTCGGAGAAGGTCGGCCTGGAAGATCTGCAGAATGGCCATAGTGTGTAAGGCTGACGCGGCTTGCCCGGCGGCGGTGTATGCACGACCGTGCATGGCTGACGTCACTCGGCAGGCTTTAGATGGTAGCGTTGTCTGCGCTCGCCGTCCAGCAGAGGGCGGGCAGAGATGAGAAGCTACCGCTGCTTCCACTGGGGGAAGAGAAAGGTACCCTTTGTCTTTCGCACCGTCCACAGTGGAGAATGCAGCTGAGACAGAAGTACGCACCCTGGCCGAGAGGGGGGCGCCCCAGGACCTCGCGACTTCTTCGTGAAGCTCAGGAAGAAAAGGCGCGGGCCTGGATTGTGACGGCGCGTGGTCCTTCTTGAGGAAGCATCCGTCCATTCGGTTGCGCGCGGGCTGCGCGGGCGCCTCCCAGTCGAGGCCGAGGTTGTCGACGGCTTGAGAGAGCAGACGCATCAGCTCTGATTCAATGCCTGCTCGTTTTCCTGAAGGCTCGCGGATAGCAGAGGGGAGGTCCACAGAGCTCGCCCAATCCTCACTATCTGATGCCAGGAGAGAACAGGCCTCGGCTGTTTCGTCGACCTCTATGGCGGAAGCGGCGGCGAGCGGCGGCCGCTGTCCGTCGGGGAGGGACTCGAGCGACGCCGGCGAAGCTGGCGGGCGAACCGGCGAGCTTTCGTGGGCAGGAGAAGGCTCGGGGCCGCGCTGGGCACGGCGCTTCTTGCGGCGCGGCGCTACAGCGGGCTGAAGTGCAGGCTCTGAGAAGGATGCCAGGCGAGTCCTCAGAGTCACCATAGGCAGTAGCTCACAGTGATGGCATCCGCCGTCGACGAGAGCGAGAGCCGCATGATCCTCACCCAGGCAGGAAACGCAGATGACATGGCGATCCTCCTCACTGAGTGTGGCTCGACACGAGCCGCAGGACCTATGCATCTTGAAAAAGACGCAGCTCTTTTAGGAGGGAGAGAGAGACAGTGGAAAAATGTGTGTCGCAGCGGCGAACACACACACACACTTGCAATAAAGGATATGACGCCGGAAAGCGTAGCAGGTACGGCGGCTAAAGGCGGCGATGCCAGCGACTTCAGACTCAAAGGCTCATCCCGCTGTGTGCTTATCTCAACGGCGCGGCTTCTCACTCCGGATCCAGCGATGCGTGATGCTTCGCTGAAGAGATGAAAATCAGTATACCAGCCTAATCGAGCCGTATTTATAAGGGCGGGACCACGCCCTTTCTGGCGGGACGTGACGAAATGGGCGCAAAGTGCCCCCATTGGGTATGTGTCACGCAGGGCCACTCTCGATAGGCTGCTGCTGTTGCCGCAGGGCAGCCAATAGGCACGCAAGCCGTCTTGCCTATGTCTGCATGCTGCTGCACAGCGTTTTGCATTAATTCAAAATTAAGGATAATTTTTGGCTTCAATATCTCGTGGAAAAGAGGTTTTCCCCATAGCGTAAGATATTACGCAGTACGAGAGATACTCTCGTAAGAGAACTAACAAAAGCCTGGTTCATACAGCAGCAGCAGTGTGATCATGCCATATGAAATGTATATCCGTGTGTATGTGAGGTGTGCATCTGTGTGAGTTCGAGTGAATGTGTTTATTTACAAATTTTTATTGGTGCTAACTGGTTTCTGGACATTTTATTGTATTTACTGTATTTTTTTTTTTTTTCATTTTTTTTTTTCTTTATTATCTTAACTGTTAAAAGCCCTTCTAGGGACAGGTGTTGCAAATTTGCCTTGGCTATAAACACTGTGATACAGGCATCGGATTGTTCTTTATGTAATAATCTATGTTTTTTTGTATCTGTCCCTATTCAAATAAACAAAATAAAAAAAAATCTGGAAAAATCTGATTATTCTGCTCAATGCTGCTAAACACTTTCACATTCACATTACTGTGTAAGTCTTAATTATTATTTTATTTTCCAGAACGACTTTTTTTATTCAAAGAAAAGGTGTGGCCATGGGGAGTGCATTTGCACCCTCTATTTGCAAATCTTTGTATGGCCTTTTTTGAAGAAAAATGTGTATTCAAATCATGTTATTTCCCTTAAAATACTGATTTGGAAGAGATATCTGGATGATTGCTTTTGTCTTTTCAAGGGTGACATGTTTCAACTTAACTCTTTTTACCAATATTCAAATAATTGCTCTGATTTTTTACTTTTACCATGGACTTTGATCCAAACAAAATTAGTTTCCTAGACATGTGGATAATTCGGGATGAAAATTATCTATATACAGACCTTGTTAAAAAACCTACCGCTCACAGTACGCTTCTGAGAGCTGACTCTTATCATCCGTTACCCTTAAAGAACAATCTTCCTCAGAGCCAAATGTGTCGTTTAAAAAGAATTTGTAGTAGATTAGATAATTTTAATAAGAATCTGGCTGTTATAAAGAAATATTTCCATTGTAGAGGATACAATCCTAAACAAATACAAAGAGCAGAACAAAAAATGAGCATCAGTCTAGCTCAGATCTATTAAAGCGAAAAGTCAAAAAAGACTTTCTGCTATTTTTACTACTAAATATACTAAACCTGCAGAACAATTCAAAACGATAATTAACCAACACTAGTCTTACATCGGATTGCCAGATTGCGAGGAATATGCCAGAGTTTTTTCTAGGATCCCCCTCTCACTATGTTTAAACGTGGTCGTAACTTGAGAGATTATTTAGTGAGATCAGACCTGTCTCCTCCACCTGTAACAACACAAAGTACATTAGAACCATTTTTTGGGGGCAAAAATAATAGCATAACTAAGACTTTTGCAAAGTGTGTGTGTGTGTGTGTGTGTGGGGGGGGGGGTAATAGAGTAATAGGGGTAATAAAGTAATAAAGGGGACCTGTTGCCACAACTTAAATAAATGCATGGTTGCAAGTTAAGAATTCAAATTTATTAATTTAATTAAACCTTTTAAGTTGCAAACATTATTTTGTTGAGTTATTTTGACATAATGTTGATCATTACATCAACTTAATATTGTGTGTAATTTAAACTCAATTTTAGTTGATTTTTTTTTTTTTTTTAAATAAGTTGTAACTTGTAGTAACTTAATGATATTGTCATGATAACTTTGGAAATCGGCAGTGGATTTCTAGTTTCCAACATGTTTTGCATTGGACTGGATAAGTTGAATAAATGTAGAAATTAGGTTTTAGTTGATTTGTTTTTTGGTGAAGGAAAAGACCTGTTATTGTTTAATGCTGTTATGTGTGACATTTTATGGTCACCATTGTGCTGAAGAGTAGACTACATGAAAGTAAACACTACAGTGACCCTTTAGGAAATGTCTGTGCTAATGCCAGTGACAAGTAATATCTTACTTGTTCATTAATTTTACATGCTAACACATTTAGCATGTGCTATGATAGCTGTGGATTTTAACCGAAATAGATAAGACTATTTGGTTCCAGGGCTACAACTCAAGTATTTGGATCGACTTAGTTCCCTTTCGTTGTCACTCCGAGTTACGTCGGATGACGACGAATGGGGTTTCGCTTAGAAAGCCTATCAACTTCGAGTATTACAAAACGAGCCAATGGCAAAGAAATGCCATGGGTCTGCGAAATTTGCATGACTTAACTCCGCCCCACCTCGTGGGTATAAAAGGAGGAAGTCCGCAACAGCAGTTTATGTTTTCGCTTCGGAGCCAAGTTTATTCTTCTCTCCACAAGCCATCTCTGAATTGTCAGCTTCACAAACGAGTACCTCGAGTGTTGGTGTGACGGCGATCTACGGCGAGCGCGTGCTTCCTGCTGATCTGTTGCAGTGGTCTGCTAGTCGGTGCGTGTCTCCCCGGGTGCTTCAACACTTGAGTTTTCTCTCACTAAAAGAGCTCGCACGCGGCACGTCTTTTTAAAGACGGCTCACCCGTGCATTTAAAAAAAAAAAAAAATGAATGGTGCGGCAGCTTGGTATCAGACTCTGATGGGCACGAGCGTTGTCTAGTATGTTTGGGCTTGATCATGCTAGAGCAGCGCTCGTGGATGACTCATGTTTTCTC
Organism: Gila orcuttii; assembly: GCA_026230005.1. Taxonomy (NCBI): domain Eukaryota; kingdom Metazoa; phylum Chordata; class Actinopteri; order Cypriniformes; family Leuciscidae; genus Gila; species Gila orcuttii. The sequence goes on along the minus strand of JAPDVR010000012.1, from coordinate 33,806,820 downwards.
CGTGGAAACATGATCATCGCGTCATTAAGGTCGAGACTCGGTGAACTCACATGAGTGAGAGTACCCTCATGCACCCCCCGATCTTCGGCTGGTGGCCAGGGTGACCTGAGGGTTAGGGTCTGGAACAAGGCGCCGACTATGTGTCCGCGACCCCAACCCCCCTCTTTAATGACGGTGCCCGCTAGTGTACAGGTGATTCCCACAGGTCTACCCTCTGGTGGCCCGTGTGTTTCATTTGAAGCTACAGAGGATGATACTATGTTTGTAGCAGCTTCACTAGGTGGGTTTGATTTTCCTGGAAGTGACGACTCGTCGAGTCTGATCCGGAGATGACGGCCATGCTTTCCTGGGACGATTGGTTTTTGGGTAAGGCCGCCGACCCTCGTCCACGGCAACCCCAATACCATTCTTCCCGGACGTGCATGATGAGATCAGGGACCGCTCGCTGATCTCATTCGCCTTTCCTCCCCTCGATGGGGGCGCTGCCCATGGGTACACTGGGGTTCTGTTGCGATGCTATGTGTCCTCAGAGTGCTTCTTCTCGGCGCAATCCTAAGCACCCGTCCGTGGCCTGTAGTTTTTCGTCTACGCTTGTGGCGAGATCCTATAGCGCCACGGGACTGGCAGCCGCCTCACTGCATGCCATGGTCATTCTGCTGGTCTACCTGACCCAGATGCTCATGGACCTGCCCGAGGGCGGGACTGACCCAGGGCTCTTCACTGAGCTGCGCGCCGCCACTAACCTTGCTCTCCGAGCGACGAAGGTGGCCGTACGCTCCCTGGGTCAGGTGATGCTCACCATTCTGTGGCTGAACCTGTCTGATGTGCTAGATGTCGCGCGGACCCGTCTGTCCGACATTCCCATATCCCAGGTCGGCCCCTTCGGCGGTGCGGTTGAGGGCTTGCCCAACAGCTCTCAGCCGCCCATGAGCAGACTGACATTGGTTCTGTCCCGACGGCCCCGCCGTCCGCTCAGATCTCTCGGTCTGCCCACCGCCGAAGGCGCCCTCCCGCGGCTCCCACCCCACCCGTTCACCCGGGCCGGCTTCGGAGGCCGCGGTCGGACGCCACAGCCCTCTCCAGCCCCGTCCCCCGCTACACGCCGGGTTAGGCGGCGCTCTTAAGAGCGGCTCCTCAGAGATGGGACTCAGTTCTTTCCAGGAGTTGGTAGCAGGACCACTCCTTTCCCCGGTGGAGGGCCGGGGAAGAATCCTTATTCTCCAAAGAACTGACTCTCCCATCTCTGAGCACACAGAGTTCTCGGACGACACAGAGCGCCGCCCACTAGCCATGCTCTCCTCGTCCCCCTCTGTCCCAGAGGTGGATGACACGGCGTGCCGTCCACGGACCGCTTCGCCCCTGTCCCCCTCTGTCGCCAGACCCCTGGCAGAGCAGGCCCCCGCGGGACGACCAGCCTGGTCCTCCCCTGGCCCCCTCTGCCAGGGCGCGGTTGCTAACTGTGCCCCCACACCGGGCCGCTATGCCGTCCACGTCTGGGCTAGTTACTCCGCTTCGCTGCCCCTCCGGGGGGACGCCTGTCGTTCTCATGATCCCGCTGGTTCAGTTCCTGGGAGCCTGGTTAGAGCTTCCCCGCCTGTCCCGCTGGATCGCGCGGACCGTCAGGCTCGGCTAAGCGATTCAGTTCGCACGGTCTCCTCCCCGCTTCAGGGGAGTCCGCTCCACTTTGGTCGGTGGCAATGCCCCCATCATGAGAGCAGAGATTGCCACCCTGCTGGCGAAGGGTGCAATCGAGACTGTCCCTCCAGCCGAGATGAGGTTCGGCTTCTACAGCCCCTACTTCATTGTCCCCAAGAAAACCGGTGGGTTACGGCCTTTCCTGGACTTGCGCGTGCTGAACCGCTCCCTTCACAGGCTGCCGTTCAAGATGCTCACCGCCAGACGCGTTTTCGAATGCATTCGGCCCCAGGATTGGTTTGCAGCGATCGACCTGAAGGACGCCTACTTTCATGTCTCCATTCTTCCTCGACACAGACCGTTCCTACGGTTTGCTTTCGAGGGGCAGGCATACCAGTACGCGGTCCTCCCTTTCGGGCTAGCCCCGTCTCCTCGCATCTTCACGAAGGTCGTCGAGGCTGCCCTTGTTCCCCTTCGGGAACACGGGGTTCGCATCCTGAGTTATATCGACGACTGGCTGATCCTAGCTCACTCTCGAGATCAGGTTTGCGAACACAGGGACCTAGTGCTCCGGCACCTAGCTCGTCTGGGCCTTCGGGTCAACTGGGAGAAGAGCAAACTCTGCCCCGTGCAGAGGATCTCTTTTCTCGGTATGGACATCGACTCGGTCGCCATGTCCGCGCAGCTTACGAGCGAGCGCGCGCAGTCACTGCTGACTTGCCTGAGACAACTCGAGGGCAAGAGTGCGGTTCCACTGAAACACTTTCAGAGGCTCCTAGGGCACATGGCATCTGCAGCCGAGGTCACGCCGCTCGGATTGCTTCATATGAGACCGCTTCAGCTTTGGCTTCGCGACTGAGTCCCGAGGTGGGCATGGCAACAAGGCACGCTCCGAGTACCAGTTACTCCGACCTGCCGTCAGTTCTTCACCCCGTGGTCGAACCTCAGTTTTCTCAGGGCGGGTGTCCCCCTGGAACGAGCTTCCCGGCATGTTGTTGTCTCGACAGATGCCTCCTCCACGGGCTGGGGCGCCATGTGCAATGGACATGCTGCTGCGGGCTCCTGGATAGGACCCCAGCGGCTATGGCATGTCAATTGCCTCGAGTTGTTGGCAGTACGCCTTGCCCTGCACCGCTTCCGGGCGTTGCTCAGGGGTCAACGCGTACTAGTCCGTTCAGACAATACCGCTACTGTAGCATACATCAACCATCAAGGTGGTCTACGCTCCCGCCGTATGTCACAACTCGCCCGCCACCTCCTCCTATGGAGTCAGAAGCATCTGAGGTCGCTTCGAGCCATTTTCATTCCCAGAGCTCTGAACTGTGCAGCCGACGAGCTCTCACGGCTTCAGCCCCTCCCTGGAGAATGGCGACTCCATCCCCAGTCGGTTCAGCTGATTTGGGACCAGTTAGGGGACGCACAGATAGATCTGTTTGCCTCTCACGACTCGACCCATTGCGCCCTGTATTTTTCCCTGTCCGAGGGCACGCTCGGCACGGATGCACTGGCGCCCAGCTGGCCGCCGGGCTGCAAATATGCGTTTCCCCCAGTGAGCCTTCTTGCGCAGACTTGCAGCACAGGTCAGGGAGGACGAGGAGCAGGTCATTCTGGTCGCGCCATATTGGCCCAACCGGACCTGGTTCCCCGAACTTGTACTCCTCGCGACAGCACCTCCCTGGCCCATTTCTCTGAGGAAGGACCTTCTTTCTCAGGGATGGGGCACCCTGTGGCACCCTTGCCCCGATCTTTGGAGCCTCCATGTGTGGCTCCTGGACGGCTCGAGGTAGGTTTGAGTATCCTTCCACCAGCGGTGGCGGCTACCATCACTTCCGCTAGAGCGTCGTCCATGAGACACGCCTATGCGCTGAAGTGGAACCTCTTCGTCGACTGGTGCTCTTCTCACCGAGAAGACCCCCGGAGATGCTCGATCAGCGTTGTGCTTTCCTTCCTTCAGCAGGGGTTGGAGCGAAGGCTGTCTCCCTCCACCCTTAAAGTCTATGTTGCCGCTATTGCCGCACACCATGACTTGGTCGAAGGTAAGTCGGTAGGGAAGCACGACCTGGTCATCAGGTTCCTGAGAGGAGCGAGGAGACTGAATCCTCCTTGTCCTCCTCTCGTTCCCTCTTGGGACCTCTCAGTGGTTCTAACTGCCCTGAAGAGTGCTCCCTTTGAGCCCCTGCAATCAGTTGAGCTTAAGTTCCTGTCTATGAAGACAGCGCTCCTGGTTGCACTGGCCTCCATCTAGAGGGTAGGGGACCTGCACGCATTCTCCGTCGACGAAGCCAGGACCTCTGACCAGCTCTTTGTCTGTTATGGTGGGAAGCTGAAGGGAAAGGCTCTCTCCAAGCAAGGTTGTCTCACTGGATAGTGGACGCCATTGCTTGGCTTACCAGCAGCAAGGTCGACCGTGCCCCCTTGGTGTGACTGCCCACTCCAACCGGAGTGTGGCATCCTCTTGGGCTCTAGCGCATGGCGCCTCGCTAACAGACATCTGCAGAGCTGCAGGCTGGGCGACACCTAACACATTCGCCAGATTCTATAATCTCCGAGTGGACCCTGTGTCCTCTCATGTACTCGCTCAACCAGCTAGTACCGGACCCGCTCAGGTGTCTTCGCTTGCTCGTCATTCCACTCCACGGACTGGATACGTGCGATATTCTCCTCAGGTGAGCTTCCCCGTAAGCCCTGAGCTCCTCCAGCACTCCTGACGTCGGCGCCAGTGTCTGTTGCCTGCGCATCGGCTAGGTGCCTCCCATGTGCATGGTCCCTCCCCTGAGCGATCCCCACATGTGTATTTCCACTGTAAGCCTCTCTGAGCATGTGTCTTTCCCTTGGCAAGCCACCTTGCCACCCCTGGGGTTGAAATATTCCACCTGCGGCTGGACACCCCAGTGTTCCCCATATGCATACTTCGGGTCATATGTGTATTCTCTAAGTCCCCCCCTCTCTGGGTTGGCATTAATTGCATACTTCCCCTAGCTTGCTTCCCAGTGTACCTTGGTATTCCTGTGTTAAATGGAGTCTTTCGTCCAGTCTATGACAGGGATCTCGATTTACGCAGGGCACTGGAAGACAGCTGAGAAGGTGGCGTGATTAGACTGGTAACCCCATTCGTCGTCATCCGACGTAACTCGGAGTGACAACGAAAGGGAACGTCTACGGTTACGTATGTAACCCTCGTTCCCTGAGTAGGGAACGGAGACGTTACGTCTGCCTGCCACTTTCCGCTGTACCGCGGGGATCGCCTGAGCTCAGTCTTGGCTCCTCAGCGAAGAAACATAAACTGCTGTTGCGGACTTCCTCCTTTTATACCCACGAGGTGGGGCGGAGTTAAGTCATGCAAATTCCGCAGACCCATGGCATTTCTTTGCCATTGGCTCGTTTTGTAATACTCGAAGTTGATAGGCTTTCTAAGCGAAACCCCATTCGTCGTCATCCGACGTAACGTCTCCGTTCCCTACTCAGGGAACGAGGGTTACATACGTAACCGTAGACGTTCCTCAGTGTAGTTTGTTGGTTGGACATAATTTCATTCAAAGTTGTCATAACTAAAAAAAAATAGATGCAAACTGATGCGTTAATTTTTTGTTGTTTAGCCAACACATTATTTTTTATAGTAACACAAATATTAATTCCCCTACAATGTGTGCTGGAGACCTGAAATGGTAAAACTGTAGTTGAAAATGTAAGGCTTTTCCCTGATTGAGTGACATGAGAAGTATTGCAAAGACTGTTTAAAAGTACCCACAACATGGTGTAAGAGCAGGGAGGGAGTAAGACAGATAAATTAAGAAAGGAAAAGAAACTGAGAGAGTGAAAGTCATTGGGACGACATGTCCAGATGTCCATGATGGTGTGATGCAGGGAGCCAATATAAAAAGCAAACATCAATGTTCACATCACTGCAGCATCTCATCTAGAATATTCCCTCTGTCTCACTCCCACTCTCCATGCTAGCCAATCCACTAGCACAGGAAGCTTTTAAGAGCCCTTGAGTTCAAGTAGCAGTGGATTTCCAAACTAGTTTGAACTGAGTATGTGACTTTTAGGTGGCATGTAAATGAGATTTGCATACATGCGAGGAATCTGCTAAACCACTCAATGACGTAAACAATAATTTTGTTAAAAAACACTTTTTCAAAATTGCATGTGTTGGATTCTGGAGGTGGTAAACAAGGTAAAACATTACATACTCAACAACTAATGCCCAAAGTAGTTGCCCTGTATTTCATCCATTTGCCAGACTCATTTTCAAGTAATATTGCTCAAATAGTTACTCTGGGTATAATCTCCTTTGAATCTATTGCGTTCAATAAGCCACTTCACCACTCAGGCTCCATCTTAAGTGGGAAGGCATCACAAATATGAATTACATAAGGTTACTTGTGAGCTGAAAGCTCTGCCTTGTAATATTCTCAATAATGTTTCAATAGCTCCACTGTGAATCCAGTCATTGCTGTAGATCTGCTGAATGACACAAGAGTACTAGTCAAAGCAGTCTGTTATCAAAATGATAAATCCCCTATGAGCTTATGTATTAAACATAATGTGCATATGCCACATTACAAAATATTACATTATACATTACATTATATTATATCAAAAACCCTGATTCATTCAAGAATGGTGCAAGTGACTGTCTTTATGAGCAAGTCATTTGATTCATTTACTCAACTTATTTGGGTAAAAATGCTTATTGATTCAGGAATGAAACAAGTGATTGTCTTTATGAGTCATCTTAATAATTCACTCAACCTACTCATTAAAAAATGCTGATTCATTCAGGAAAGTAACTTTATAAATCAGTTGTTTGGAAGTTTCTTTGCAGTATTGTGTCAAAAATGTAAGTTAGTCAATATTACCTGTTGTATAAAAGCAATTTTACCTAAAACTGTTTCCCACAGTTACCATTTCTGCTGACAAACTATTTCACCTGTAAATTCACTATATTGTAATCATAACCATAGCTGACCTGTCTCCTTCCATAAAAAAATAATATCTGTCTTACCTGTTTTGACTTGCAGAACATTGGCCAAAAATCTTTCATTCAAAACTAATTTGTGTAAAACCGCAAAATACAGACTTGCCAACCCAGCATGTGGTCAACTCGTCACAGGTACAGTACAGTAAATGAATGTTAGAATAGAAACAGACATGCATGCGTCAATTTAGAGTGTCAGTGAAAATATATAGATGAAGTAAATATATATAAGGAAGATATATTAAATTCTCCTATTACTGCGAAATAATAATAATAATAATAAAATAATACATTTAGTTAATTAAACAATGTATTATTGTGCAAAATGTAACATTTCAAGGTTAAAACTTACACAGGAAACTGAAACACATACCATTAGTCACTGACATGATCAACAGAGACCTTCAATTTGAAGCTTGTTCCAGATACCTCTCACATCTTAATCAAAGGAGTCTAATTTACAGAAGCTGACAAATACGCAGCATTGTGTAATTCTCACAGCTGCTGTAGGACCTTTTAATTGGCATTTCGACATTTTCGGTTTATACCCCTTACAGGTAATTCACTGGGAAGTTTTCATCCCAGCTGTGTTTAAGTGTTCAAATTGGTCTCAGCTCTGTTGCTTCTTTTGTGTACCCATAATGAATCATCCTTTCAAAATGCGGTGTCGATGACCGTAGTCAGAGACTCTCTGAAAAGGCCCAGACTGCACACGGGGCGCCATCAGCAGCGAATGTCATTCACAGTGTGTAAGGGATAGGTCAAATCAATAGTGTGTTTCCCCTATTTTCCTGTCAACCTCCATTGTTTTCGCCGCTCTGAAAGCTTGCAAACACACTCACAAAAAGGCTGCCAGCCCTAAGGCTGTAAATATAGCAGGTGACCTGTGCAGCTAGTGGAGGATGGGAGAATATTTGGAGAAATGGCAGGGAAAGTGACGCCAAGATCAGGCGATTAACACAGCGCAGAGGGCGTAGCGATGTGAGAGGGGGGCTGGCAGGGGAGGAAAGCGCCACACCTGCTCAAACTCAATCTCCAGTCAGAGAGAAAATTATAGAAAAGAGGAGAAGAGGGACTATGAAATTGATTGAGAGAGAAGGAGAAAGAAATCAAGAGAAGAAGGGTAATGGAGGTGTAGATAAGAAGTTTGGGATCTCTTCCTCTTTAATGTGTACTTATTACACACTTTCACCAACATCAATACACTTGCAATCCTGGCAAGTGGATCTGTGGGATTTTTAACCATGTCCAATTGGCGAACGAATTGTTCATCAGAGTCAGATCTTCTCATTGAATCGTTTCAAATGGTTCAGAAAGGAATTTGTTCATGAATCAGGCTGAATCTGTCCGAGTCGACTCACTGAACCATGAACCATATCTTTTCTGACATGCAGGTTTAACGATTCACGATATTTCTTAACCAAAAACTGTATTTCTGACATGTTAACCTGGTTCATTACAAGTTTGAAATCTCACTGACTCCTTAAACGAGAACAGACTCTTTCAGACATGTGTGAGTTATAAATAGCTAGTTCTGTTTCATTCCTACTGACCGCCAGAGGCAGTGTAAACACTATTGGATTATCGCAGCACCAGCCAGATAGGTTGAGAGAATATATCAACAAAGTCACGTAGTGATGTATGCTGAGCCCTGTGGGGTTATAAGCCAAAGTATCTCAGTACTCTGCCTCTTTTGCTTTCTCGTCTGGTTGAGATAGGTTGTTTTTGGATGAGTGATATATTTGCGGTATATTTTTGCTATGTCTTCCTGGCAGAAGGAAGTAGTTATTTTAGATGATAAAGTTATAAATATGTGTATTTTTCTTACAAAAACCCATGGCTTCTCTTCAGAAGGCCTTTATTAACTCCCCGGAGCCGTGTGGAGTATATTTACAATGGATGGATGCACTTTTTTTGGGCTTCAAATTTTCACCAGCCATTCACTCCCATTATAAAGCTTGGATTAGCCAGGACATTTTTTAATATAACTCAGATTTTTGTATAATTACATATGAAGAGCTGCTTTTCACCAAATTTACCTCTCAGATATTACTAATGAAGAAGGGTGTGTGCAAGACATACAACAACGTTTATAGGATGCATTAGGAGGCGGCCAAACTATACTCATTGGCCAAGTGATGCTGACATTATTATGGTCTGTGACACTGGCTCAGATTCTGTGTAAAGAACAATTCTTTGGGACTGTACAGTATGTAGTTCTCAAGTTGGAAAAGCAATTCAGTTCCTACTTTAAGTGAATCTTAGTTCCCAAGATGGATGAAAATGCTGATGCTGTAAAAGGAGGGCAGACGTGACAACACATGACAAAATTAAAACACGTTTATTCTTTTGTGGCACTTAAAAAAAATTTGATGCCTATTTTTTCCTTTATAGGAGCCAATGCAGTCTGTCTGGGTCAAAACAACACAAACATACACTGTGCATAACTTTCAACCATCTAATTATATTCTAGTGTTATTTCAGCCAAGTTTAAAGTGTGACTGAATCGCTGGCTTCAGAAATTGAATTAGGCAGTAAACAATATTAAAAAAGGGCAGTTGGATCCCCATGGGCCTCCCTTAAAACATTGAGTCAGTCAAAACTTTAATTACACTTTCAATAGTTTAGCTTTTCATAATTTCATAATACAAATTCCAACTGAAAGGTTGTGTTAATATTAAAGCAGGTAATTGTGAGTCTACTTTATGTGCAAAGTTAAATATCACAGAATATTTGTCTGATTTGGTTCATTTTAAGACAAATTCAGTGAGGAAATAATGAAATTCAAGCTATTAAAAGAGTTTTATCAGAAATTATACTGGATTTTCCAACTGACATTTCTTTAAAAATTAACATATTAATACAGGACGGCTAAAATCTGATATACATAAATAATAATGTATTTTGTATTTGATGTAAATGTTTGTTGGGATGCAGACAAAAAGAAACAAGAGTAACATCACATTACATCACCCATCCATGTTATTACAGGATTAAAACATTTTTAAAAGTCAACCTGAAAACCTCACAGACTATATTACTCAATATTTAGAGGAGTATCTCATCATTTATGCATCAAAGCGTGGCATGGTGCGAAATGCTACCTGATTGGACTTTCACCATGCAGCAAGAGGTAAAAACTTCTGTCTGTCTGCTTCTCAGATCTTTCTGTTCCCCTACTGAGTGCTGGAGGGGGCAACCAGGAATGTGGCAATTCTTTTCACACTCTTTACGAATATGTTCGTGTCTGCAGACATAGCAGGGCTCCTGAGGTGAGACAGAGAGTGCGAGTGGGTGAGAGTATAAATGAGTGAGAGGTGTGAACAGCAGTAGCGGTAGAAGCTCATCAATAAAATGTCGAACAACACTGGGTTTTGTACATACACAAATAAAGTATAACTTAAGTGTACCACAGAGCTTACTTAAAGATGAAGTGTGTAAAGTCTGTGCCTCCGGTGGCACCAAGCAAAATTGAAAATTTTTAAAAATAGTGACTGTTTTCAAAAAGGTTTCTCTCCTTTTCTTTCAGTGGTTGAACAGATTGTACTCTAGCGTTTCTCAACGTTGGCGTTTGGACAGTGTTGGGGGGGCGATGTGAACGAGGCAGCAGAGAGGTGGGCATAATTAGAAACATAATGAAATGCATCCTGCACCTAAACAGGGGAGGGGCCACAAATCCGTGAGTATAGTTTACAAACCCGTGGGAACGTATTGCGAAAGTGTGGGCAGGGTTTATGAATTTGTGGGTACAGATTGCAAAAACTGAAGGCACGGTTTACAAATCTGAGGGCACGGATTAGGGACTTGTGGGTATGGTTTATTAATCCGTGAGCTTCCCGATGTAATTTGTTAAACCGAAGGAACAGTTTCAGAATTCGTGAGTATAGTTTATAAACTGAGGGGACGGACTGCAAAACCGTAGCCACGGATTGTTTTTTTTTTTTTCCCCACAGGTGACTCCCCCGGGATGAGTCACAATGGTCATACTCGACTCGTCCTACAATGAGGTTAACTGATTTATCTAGAATTTTTTTTTTTAGCTTTAATAATTTTAGCAGTGTCATTTTAAGAAATTTAAATGTTATACTGGGTTTTTAAATCTACCATTATTTTTTTTTATATACCAAGTTAGACGGTTGGTTGAGAGAAAAATTCTTTCATATGTAAGCAAAATAGGCAATAGCTAAAATATTTCCAAATGAATCAGGATTAAATTAAATCAAGAGGTTGAAAATCTGTATTGATATCCAGCCCTAGTTTTCAGACACCATCAAGTCAAAAATTGTCTTTTAAAACATGTCTCAAGACCTCTGCATTCAATTCCAGTCTGTTGTGCTTTTGTAGACAAATTTATATATATATATATATATATATATTATTAGCACAACATATTTTCATAGTAAATATTCTCAATCTGTGGCACTGAATTGTTTGTTTGAACATCCTAGCAACACTGGCATGAATTTGGAGCTGGGATGAGCAAAACATATCTCAGATTTTCAAAATCAAGCCCAGCGACTAGTCTGTTTTGAAAATATGGGTTTTTCACATCACTACTCCAAACTCACACCAGTGCTCAATGTTACTATTAGGGTTGGGTACCGAAACGCGGTGCCAATAGGGAACCGGTTCCGACGTTAACGGTAGTAACCAGACCGAATAATAACGAAAATTTCGGTGCCTGATTTCGGTGCCTGACTCTCTGTGTCATGTGGCACACACACGCAAGGTCTCTCGCTCTCTCTCTCTCCACCGTGCGCGCACTATACGGTTTGGAGCACAGTCTGTTCTGTCTCGCATGCGCCGTCTTGCTCCCTCTAGATTGCGGGAGATTTTAAGTAATTTGCGGGCATCAGGGAGCCGTTATCAATATGCGGGAGACTCCCGGAACGTCTGCTGATAGCGAGGGGATTAATGAAGATGCCGAAGACAAAACGCTCCAAGGTTTAGCTGCATTTCACGTGTAAAATTACCCGTCAGAACGCCCTCTGTGTGTGCCGATTGTCTGAAGCCATATATAATCACGCCAATCCATTATCTGAAGGCGCGGGCGCCGCCTCGACGCTCTACGTTGTCATATTATATTAGCGCGCGCGCCATGTGCTCCTCAGATTTCTTTGCTGAAAAAGGAAGCTTGTCGGCAGCGCGAGGAGCTTGGCAGCGAACGCAGCGTCTCGTTCCCTATTCAGAGAACATAGGTTACACCAGTAACCAGAGACGTTCTCTTTCATAGGTTCACTCAACGCTGCGTAGCTAAGACGCAGTGGGAACGAAACACCAAACTCGCCAAGCTAAGCGCTGCCGTAACTAGTAGCCTACAATGACCAGATAACTTACATGACTGGTTCAAGCAGACAAAACATGGGAACCTGGAGCCATGTCGAGATTAGATTACCCTGGTAGTAATCTCTATTAATCTCCAGTATTATTACATTGTTTGATACAATATTGTTTTATTTGATATTATGTAAATGTGAATTTTTATTTTATATTGGTTTATTATTACCATATGTTACTTGTATTTATATTGTTTAAAGATTTAAGTTAATATTGTGTCCAGTTTGGCCCTGTAAATAAAAGGGTATTATTTTTTTGACAAAGTGTGTGCGGTTTCTTTTTCTTAAGTACCGTTTCAAGAACCGTTTAAGCACCGGAACCGTTTAAAAAATACAGAGTAGGTACTGGTATCGGATAAAACCCAACCGATACCCAACCCTAGTTACTATAGTGTTACAAAGCGAGTGTGTACACACTTTTGGAAGTTGTCTATACATAACATACCCAAAATTACACCCTTCACCTTTAATACATTTTAATTTAAGATGTGACTGATCCAAGTAACTGCAGTAGTGTTGACCGGTTTTACAGAGTCTGACCTACAGCAAGAACATGATGCGGTACATGGGTGATCCGGTTGAGTGTGTGAGGTGCTGTGATGGAGCGGCCCACCCAAGCACGCAGAGGTGAATATGTGGGTGAGCGGACTGTGTAACGGTCAGTGATACAGATGGAGAAAGCAGTATGTGTCCTGGCAGCAGACAAACGAATCTATGAGCAGTACAACCTACATGTCACAGGTACACACGTGGGTGTACTGTAACTACGCCCACTTTTACATATTAGGTGTTGTATTTTATTTCCATTTCCTGAAAAGCGACGATACAGTTTAATATTTAAGCTACTGAAATGTCGGGGGCCGAGGGTGAGGGGTTTTGAGGGGGCCCAAAAATTTCAGTAACACTATTTTAAGGTGACGTAGTTACAAATTACTACTTACTATAGTAATAACAGTAAATTATGCATTATTACAAGTAACTAACCCAAAACAAAACCCTAACTCTATAGTAAGTACATGTAATTAATATTACTCAGTACTTATTTGAGTAAGTGCAATGTAACTACGTCACCTTAAAATAAAGTGCAACAAAATTTCTTTTGCCTGTCACAATAGGACAGGCAATAGAAAAAAAAGTTAGTGTACATGGTTACAAACTAGTAAATAGGCCTATTATTTATGCAAATATTACTTGATTTACTGTATATAATATGCCATTTATTTATTGTTATTTTTTAACCATAAATGTGTTTATTTAAAAGACATTTGATAAGATTATAAGATATTTTTTATTTTTTGTCTGAGTATGTGTTACTTGTTCTAAACAGTACAAGGCCTTCGGTCTAATGTTTGCTTGCGGTCTATTCAATTTCTCTTTCTTTCTCTCTCTACAAATGTCTATTGCCAAAGAAAAGCTCTTTGTTTGCATCTCATTTGCCCCGGTTTGTTTTGAATTGAAGCTTTTGAGTTAATAATTTAAGAGCAATGACTCTCATACATGAATCATTGTCAGGTTAGCATGCATGAGCTATAGGTGAGTGCTTGGAAAACTCAATTTAACATCAAATATCCATATTACCATCACCAAAATCAGATCATGCAGCATGGAAGCAGGGTAGTGCCCTCTAAAAGTTGATCTCAAAACAGCAGCGTGCGCATCTCACATTAGTATGCCTTCTTCACAGCTCACCTTTCTGCATTCTGAATCATTGTTTGTTGTAATCTTAAAACATATGCCAGGAAAATGAACAAATCAAGTCTTTGAGCTATCATAATCATCTCTCCAATAAAGGGAAAGCAACAGTCACGGGGGCCCGACTGTGTGCTAAATTGTTACATTACATCTGATCAGAGCCTCCTGTGATTCCCCTCGCACGTGAAAATGTGTGTTTCTGCCGCCGTCTTGCTTTCTTTTCGTTCTGCATGGCTAATGGAAGACGCAGATGAGGCTTTGAAAAGGTTTCACGGAAAAAGGCTCTCTCCTCTGCTCCCCAGAGAGACAGGACGGGAGAAGACTCTCTCATCTGCGGTTCCACTTCATTTGAGTCCGTGAATGCAGTGAATGGATATGTAATTGTTCAGAGGCTGCAAAATAATGGGATCACTTTGAAATAAAACACAAAGTTAGACAATGGTAATTTAATACACTGTGTGTGTGTGTGTGTGTGTGTGTGTGTGTGTGTGTGTGTGTGTGTGTGTGTGTGTGTGTGTGTGTGTGTGTGTGTGTGTGTGTGTGTGTGTGTGCGTGTGTGTGTGTGTCTGTGTGTCTGTGTGTGTGTGTGTGTGTGTGTGTGTGTGTGTGTGTGTGTGTGTTCTAAAAGGTCCTGGTTTCTCTAAAATCTTTATTGATTGTATTTTAACTCCTTCCCCTGTGTCCTCATCCTGGAAAAGTGCAGCACAGTCGGGATGGGAGTTTGCTTGTTGTGCTGCACTGCTGTAATACTACAACTCCCTACAGATTGTTCTGGGACTGTAAGATGACTATTAAACATGTTTTAAACTTCATTAAATCATTTGGCCCATGCAAAATTATGTCTCGTCCAGGAAAAACCAGCAGGAATTGTGGTTGAAACCATCTTTTGTTTAGAACAGATGGAGAGAGATTTGTTCCCATGCATTCACAATAAATTGATGCAACAAATATGCATACTGCTGGGAAAACAACCTAAGATTGGTTAGCTGTACTCCAAACTTGTTAGGCTGTTCTGTTTTAAATGAGCTTTGGTAACTTTTCAGGTCAGCGAGACCAGCTTAATGCAGTTTAGCATAGTTTTTTTTTAGCATAGTATCCTCTTAATTTTTATTCGATGCGTTCACATTTACCATTGTTCAGTGAATTTTCGTGCACGTAATTCGGTCATTGCAATAGGAATCCATGTTATCGGAAACTTCACATGAGGCTGAAAGATTTCCCCAAGCAGATTAGGCAACAATTTTCAAGTTGGTCACACAAATTACGTATAATTAAGCTGCTTGGTTTGAAACTCTGTGTGAGCTGTGCTTCATACATTGCTGCACTATATGCTTATTTCACGCAGCCGTTATTTTAAATTCGAAAGCGAGGCTCCGGTGGGAAGAACCCCGGAAGTACAGATAAACAACAATGCCTTGGACTACCAACCTGAAGCTGCTGCCGCGATTTACACTATTGGATGTTAATATCCAATATAGGATATGTAGATATAGTTCGTTCCTGCTTCTTTTTTTACTTTCTGAAAAAAAAAATTATAAATGAATTTCACTGTATATAGTCTAAAGTATGAAAGAAATGTATGTAAATTTTTAGAATAACAAATTTCTACATTAAACACAACAATACGCCATCGCATTCGCGACTCTCCTATGCTTAAAGGCGACACTTCCGGTTTTCTTCCCACCGCAGCCTCGCTTTCGATTTCAAAATAACGGCTGCGTGAAATAATCGTATTGACAATAGACAATGAACCCTTGAAAATTTCGCCAAAGTTTTGCTAATGTGATTTTTAGTTATAAAATAGTATTGATCTATATCCATGACTGATAAGCAACATGAATGATAAACTTTTATTTTAGAAATTACATTAAATTAAATTTTAAAACATTTTAATTTTACATTATTGTGCATTATTTACTGAATATTGCTTATCTGTATATCAAAAGTACTACACAACAATCTGCCAAGCAACCAGACAAGCACTGCAATCATTTTACGGCAGTATTAATGAGCATGGGTTTATTTTTACTACAGTCAATAAATGAGAGAGAAACAAAAAAAACATGATGTGGTACAAAAGAAATGCGAAAGTAGCATTAGTTTCAGTTTCCTACATAAGCATTCTCATTCTCATATTTAACACATGTTTGACAATGGCATCTCTGCAAGCGATTAGCATTTTAGCAGCAATAGGAAACGTTAAAAGCCCAATGAAGTGCTCGAGTGTCAGCTTGTTAATTGTGGGTGCTGTGTGTAATTTGTTGCTGGAAGGTGTGTTCTCTCACCGCCAGCAGGCATGTTAATAATTCAGTTCCTGCAGATTAAGAGATAGACATTTCAGCTCAGAAGGATGGATGAAGAAGAGCATTTGTTCTAGTACTGGAATGCCTTTTGTCGACATTGCTCTGGTTGAATGTAATGTATCAAAAGACAAGACATTTAAAATCATTTGTGTCTATTTTACAAAATACTATAGTAAATATGTCATCGCAACATATTCTGTCTAACCTGTTGACTGTATTGTGTACATGGACATAAAATGAATACCTTGAAATGAAATATTGATTTGAGTTGAAATTATTTTATAATCGTACTTGTATTTTATCCCTAAAAAATGAATCAAGTATTCAAGAGTGCTGTATATTGTATATTTTGCACACTTTATATTTAGTAGGAATTCAACATCAATTAAGTAGATCAGTCATTTGTGAATTGTGAAATTGTGAATTGTCAAATGTTCACTCTAAAACATACATTCATATGGGACCCATACGTAACGTAAGTTATCATTTATAATCACTAATGCTTGATAAACCATCAACAACACTGAAATGCCAGTGATATGCAGCATTAAACTGTAGCAACGTTGCTGAAGATCAATGAAAACCAGGGCACATTTATAAAACACTGTTATCTAACCACCGATCGAGCAGCCTTTCTGCACCATGAACAAGTGATCAGTTCTGACAGTCTGTTCGTTTACTTCCTTTCTATGAAATCGATTCAAATATATTCCTCCTGCAGCAACATTCTTGCACCTCAGTTGAATCACAGAGTTTGCTTAATTAATGAAAATTTCCCCTATCTGAGAAAGTGCTAGAAGAGAGTTGGGGAAGTCAAGTAAACTGTGATACCATCCACAAGCAGCTTAAGGTTATATGTGAAGCTATAATGAGCAGTAAAAAAAAAAAAAAAAAAACCTAGAGAAACCAGTTTTGGAGTTTATCGGTGCTCTGTGGTGTTTTACTTTTAACTAATTCCATCTGTGCATTCTGTCTCAGAGAACAAACATCAAGTGCATGCAGTTAATTAATATTACTCGGTACTTAAATTAATATCAACACTGTAACAAGGACACCTTAAAATAAAAAAAGTATAACCGGCTGTTTGCAACTCAATGTTATAATAGAAAATTTCAACAATGGAAAGAAACTGAAATGTAAAATTATACATTTTATAATTATTTCGAATCAAATCTTGATGTTGACATTTCGGTTTGACCATCTCTGAGATGTGATTTTCAAATAATTAATATTAAAAGGTAATTTAAAAATATCTGAGCACAACGCAAGCACATCTGTAACTAACCCCTCCATAGTGTCCACTTGCATCCAGACAGATAGCACAACAATTACAAAGTTGAAGTAACTTTGAGCATGTGATCAATATACTGTGTGTGAGAAAGGTTTTCTATATTATAATAAGAATAACAACAACATGCTGTAATATCATGTTCTTCCAGTGAGCTAAATAGGCTCAGAGAAACAGTGTACACTTAGACTGAAGGATCAAATCGATCTTGTGGATCGTGGGTGTGTTTGCTCCCAGTCCCAACTCTTGACCTTTCAAAAGGTCTACAATACTTTTAGCTCTCAGGAAATGAACTCTCTGAATGGCAAGGTTTTTAAGTCTATTAAAACCTCAATGAAGGCTCTAAATTCCCTACGAAACATTTATAAGGTGCCTTACCCTGTATGGTACAAAAAGCAAGCAACATAAAGAACACAATAAAACAAAAAATAAAAACATTTTCTGTCATGAAATAAAATAAACATAATAATTCAGTCCCATCCCATGTGTGTAATACTTTTTATGTAGTTGTCCCTGCATTAAACTGTGATAGAAGAAAGTATTTTAAGATCGGAAAATTACACATTTCAGCGTTAAAGTGTGCCACAATCACAGTTATTTCCTTAGATAGCATGAACGAGAGCAGAGTGCCTAGGAAATACTGTTTCTGCCAAGAAAAAAGTGGTAAACAAGCCCTAAACACGCATCATTATCTCAGGTTTACAGCATGGCGACAGGGAAGAACATTTAGAGCAGAATAGTGAGCCGTCCATCCGACGGAATAGAGAGCTTGTACGTAGGTGTACAGGAGAAGAAAAACAACTCTTTACAAGCATTTCACACATGAGAATCAGACAGCTGTGCAACCTGAAATAAAGCATTTGGTCTTCAACAGTTGCGAGTTTGAGTCCACTAACCCATTTCCTAATGATAGGCTGGTGATAGAGTCCCTCTCCCTCTCATGCATCAGTGAATTCAGACATATTCATGTACAAAACTGTCATGTGACATTTGTCAGCCTTCATTCACTCAGATGTCAAGGGTGTGTGTTTAATTGAGCAGTAGTTACAGGTTTACCGTGCTGCTGAGCATGGCTTCATCTGCTATAGTGTGCTGAATATTGTTTGGCACAGTGAAACAAAGATAAAGTTTTGTGCAACGGTGCAAAGTTGCTGCAGGCATCTTTGGTTCACAGCTGTCATGATGTCAAAACAATGTTTACTGCACAAGAATACTGAATTCCCTCAAGCTTGGCCATGCTCTGAATAATAATCTCTAGTGAACTCTGAAGTGTTAAAAGCAATCATAAACAGACATGACATAAGATTGCATGTAAAGCATGTGCTAAAGTGTGTGTAAAGTTATTTTTCAAATACTAATTAGTTCAAAATCAGTTGCCTGTTCCTATAAAGATATTATAAATTTCAGATCTTAAACAGGAGACAGAAATTATTAGATTTCAAATACAGTGTTAAGGGAACTATTTACAGATTAAGTGATTAACTGAAAAACAATGTTAAGGACTAAGTTCCATGAACAATGACAACAACTGCCATTGAGATGAATAGGAACATGTTATTTGTTAATTTATTCAATTGATTTACTGATAAATACAACTGAAAACCTTCCCTCAGTGGTAGAAAAAGGAGGCATATTTAGGTGCACAATCAGTATGCACCATGCACTGTATATAACGTAAAGAAAAATAACAATGTACAAAAAAAAGTGCTCTAATAGAACGAGCCTATGATTGGATCTGGATGTAATGCAAAATGAGAATTAGTCCTCAGATGCCATGTCCGTAATTTATAGCAAACAGCATTAATTAGATCTTAAACGGATTACTTAAAAGTCATTACTCCACCACCTGCGTGACATCATTAACCAACGTGGTTGAACGACAAATTTGCGACAATACGGTTTCTGGAAACAGTCGTGACTAGCTAGTTGATTTCTTCAATGATGCATCGTACTATGGTAGTTAAGCAGCGAGTTACATCATTGTGCGGGGTAACACAGTCTCAGAAGAGAGCGAGTCTCAGTCAGCTGATGATAAGAAAAAGTAACATAAAAAATAACTTGATGCTTTACTTAACATTAAAAAAATCATGAGAATTACACTGTTTCTTTTAAAACAACACTGATTAAATGTACTCAAATGACAATGCTTTTCTGGTCAAATGATTGATCATGTGATTTAGCTTATGCATGTACATTTGTCCATGTACTTTAGTACCATTCCCAGCTTCCTCACATCTCTAGTTGTTCCTGTGTACTCTGTAGTGTCAAGGTTTTCCTCTCTATAAAACATCTGGCATTGCTAGCAACTTCCAAGAGAGGCTGTTTTACCTGGTCTCAAGAGGGAGGGCAAGGAAAACAATGGAGAATCCAGATTGTGAGGTAATAAATCTGTTAAACCCGTTTCATTGTTCTTCCCTGAAGTCCTAGTTGCCATGAATTATGTTGACATAATTGCCAACATGCCTCAGAGTAAGTCTAAGCTGCTTTAGGAAGCAAGGTCGTGTCTCATCATGTAATAACTCACCAACAGCATACACGTACATATGCAATCCAAAATATTACACATACCATCTCGAACATGTATAGCAGCATTGATCATGAAGCGATTCAGTATTCTTGAGGGAGTTGTAAAGCGTTTTGAAAAATGTTTTTGAAAAATGCTATATGAAGGGCCGTTTTAACAAGATTAGGTTTATTGCAGCGCAGCCCGTACACCTGATCATAACCCACAGGGACATGCCATTTCATTTTTTATTATTTACACACAAACACATTTTATTTTTCAGTTCCGCAAGGCCTCCTATTATATGTTGAAATGTATGGGGCTCTAACAATCCATGCCTTGCACATTTAACTGCTTAAGACAGTTTGAATGTATTGAAGTATTGGAATGTGCCATCCATTAAATACACACATTTCATTTGTGAAGTGTTAAATAAAAATGGCAATCAATGGAACTAAGTGCAGTTCAGGTAGAAAAAAATAAAACTGATTCAACATATGAGTGCCATACCCATGCTCTTTTGCACATTTTCAAAGACAAACAAGACTCTAATGAAACTGCAAGTTTTGAAAGCTTTTCACAAGTTTCACTCTCAGGTCTGGCCCTCCTAACTGGCTTTCAATTTCAGGTTGGCCTCCACTAAACTGATGTGAATCAGAGACGTAAACACACCACACAAAAGCATCGCAGGAACACTTCTTATGTTAACTAGCACTCATGCAATACTCTCAATTCTCTATAGAACACGACATTAAGGCCAAACCTGTCAGGATGGTTCCCTACCGGCATTAACTCATAGGGGAGATCCCTGATGGATGAGGGTGAGGTAAGCTCTGCTGGTGTCCGCTGGGAACATCTTCATTCACCCTTTCTTCTCTTCGCTTCCCATCTCTCCTGGGAAAAGAACTGTACTGGTAGCATCCTCGGCTGCTTCCAGCGCATTAGCTCTGATCAAACGGCGCCATGCTTCTCCTGTGCCCCTCTCAGCTCCTGCTCCCCAAAACAGAATATGTGCATTAGAGCTTGTGCATTATAAATGGAAGAAGACATGTGTTTTCAAATATTGTTACCGAAGCAGAGGATGAAACTAATACACGATCATTTATCCATTATGGCTTATATAATACATAAAATTATGGCTGCGCAGTGAGAAGGAAATGGAAAACCTAGAGTAGAGCTGGAACGGATCACTTTAAGTGGTGAGCAGAAATTAGGGGCAAAAAGTAGAAAAATAACTAGCCAAAGTTTGTTGTATAAATATAGATTTTAAATATGAATAAATAAATAAGTAATACTATGTGATATGCTGATTTGATGCTCAGGAAACATTTCTTATTATTATCAATGTTGAAAAAAGTTGTGCTTTGATGACTTTACTGAATGAACATTCACAATGAGGGTGGAAAAAGTGTGTAAATAATCTAATTACCCTCCATAAGTAGCAATGACCTCCACATGTAACTGTGAACCAGACATGTTCAACAGTCAGGAGGAATTAGGCACCGTTCTTCTTTACAAAACAGCTTCTAATCATTTCTTTTGTCTAAAGTGAATCCCTCTTTTGAGAACATGGCAAAGCACCTCAGTCAGGTTAAGGTCAGGAAGCTGACCGACTCAGTCAGTAAAAACAGATTTTCTTCTGTTGAAGACGTTCTGTTGTTGATTTACTCTCGTTTGGGTCGTTGTTCTGTTGGTTCACCCGACATTTGTTGAGCTTCAATTCGGACGGAATGAATTTATCTCTGATAAACTTGGAAATAATATTTTCCATCAATGATAGCTCTGAGGATTGAGGAAGCAGCTTCAAACCATGATGATCTTTTGATGTTGGTCTTCTGTGGTTTTTCCCCCCACACAACATTGCTTTCAGTCCACAGAACATTTTTCCAATAGCGCTGTGGTGCATCCAAAGGCCACAGTGAGTCCTCCCATGTGCACCGTTCTTGATTAGTGTTTTACATGCCATCGACAACTCAACAGAGATGTTCCAGAATGGAACTCGAAAACTTTTTCCACCATGCATTGTGAATGTTTACACAATGTGTTCATTAAAGACACGAAAAGCATATCACAGTCTTTCTGTTATTTGTTTAGGCAGACTATGTTTTTCTGTTGTTGTTACTTGTTAGTTTATCTGGGGCCATGTTCACAAAACTAAGGCTAAAAGTAGCTCCTAACTTTCCGATTTAAGAGAAACTCTTAAAAATAACGGGAGTGTCAGTCTTAAATTTAGGACTCCTAAAGAGTATTTCACAAAGTATTTTAGTGTTAAAACTATCTCCTAAACCTTTGAAACGTTAGGAGTAGTCAAGAGGACTCTAAGTCACAAAGACCAAATCACAAACAATCCTAAAATGGTTGTTGCCGGCAATCCGTCTCAGCATTCCTAAACACACTTTACACCATTGAGGCAATATAGATGTTTTTGAAGTCTCTTACACTCAAAAAATTAAGTAAAACAGTAATGTTATGAAATATTATTACAATTTAAAATAACTTTTTTCTATTCTAATATATTTTAAAATGTAATTTATTACTGTGATGGCAAAGCTGAATTTTCAGCATAATTTCTCCAGTCACATGATCCTTTTAGAAATCATTCTAATATGCTGATTTGCTGCTCAAGAAACATTTCTTATTTATATCAAACAGTTGTGATGCATAATATTTTTTCTTATTTTTAGGATTCTTTGATTAATTCAAAGTTTAAAAGAACAGCATTAATTTGAAATTGAAATCTTTTTTAACATGTATTCTCTGTCACTTTTGACCAATTTAATCTGTCCTTCATAAAAGCATTAATTTCTTTTAAAAAACTGTCCCAACACTTTTAAACTGTAGTGTAAAGCCACAGTAACATTTTACATTATTTCAATTTGTGAATATTATAGTCAATGCATTAGGTATCTTTTAATACTTTAAGCTTTTAAAAAATCTGTAAATGTTAATTTCAACATTAATACATATACAACTTTTCAAGTTGTATAAATTAACATGAGTTAATGTATTATGAATGAACATGAATTAACAATGAACAAATGTATATTTATAAATTAACATGAACCTAGATTTATAATTGCAGTAAAAAAAAGTTGTTAGTTCAATAAATCTAATGCATTATCTAATGTTAACGAATAAAACTTTATTGTAAAGTGTTACAAAAACAACAGTTTCAGTCTGTTTATAACAAAGTCAGACATATATGCATCATATGCTTTTGGCTTAGAACCCTGTTTTCCCCATTTTTAGGATCATCATTTCAAGCTCATATCTTCATTAAACAGGTAGCGTTTAATTAGGAAGAAACATAACCTTGATTCACAAGGACAGGCAGAAGAGAAAAAAACGCACCTCTGATTTCTGTTCGCATCATTAATATTTATTAGAAGGCAGCAAGTGCAAAAGTATAGGCAGCAGCAAAAAAGTTTATCAAAGTACAAGCTGTTTATCAGGGTGGTAATGTAATTAATCCAGGGTGAATATAGTCTCCTTTACATTACCTTAACCCGCTCTGGGCAGAGGTCAGGGTCCAGGAACAGGGTCCTGCCAACACTTCCTCATAAATAATGCTCCTCTGCTGATCAAACGCTCTGAGACAAAGTAGGAGTAAATTATGGGGACATAATTCTAGTGTTTGTGAGAGCTTCAGCACTGCAGGGAAGAACTTGGGAGATGCTGAATAAACATAAATGTAGCTATGCTTATAAAGTCATGCAATTCTGCTGAGTCCAGAGAATAATTTTATGATCAAGTATGATTTTTTTAACATATCCCTTACGTATACCACATAAATGCCACAACGGTAGGTCTTTATGTAACTTTAATGGGACATTTTGAGCTAATTTGTATGTATTTTTATAACAAAATACGAGAAACTACAGTCAATGAGGGATCGAAGCTAATCAGGATACAAGCTGGATTCGAACCAAAATCCCCCAAAACACAACACAATATGTCTGTATTAGTACGCTTGAAAAACTTCCTGATTTACAATGCATGTCACTCATTGTTTAGATAAATAAATGGGTTTGGAATGACATAGGGGTGAGTAAATGACAGAATTTTCTTATTACAGGAAGATTTTACAAAATTGTAGGGGAGGCTGCAAAAGTTATGACAAAGTTAAAATAAATATTTATCAACCCATGTAATCTATATATATGTTAACAAGTCACCATGAGTGATCCATGGCAAATGTTATAGGAGAAATTTTATTGTTTGTTTGTTTTATTCTTTTCATTTACTTTTTTCTCCTATATGGTGAGAAAGTTGTTCAAGAAGGGATATTTCCTGTCGTAACATCAAGCCACAAAGATATTTTCATTTAAAAGGCAATCTTCTGTGTCAGTGATTGCAAATGCTCATGCATATCCGTGTGTTAATTGTTCAGTTTTTAGCAGGTGTCAATGGCAATTTCCTTTTCTGCTATACCTAATTAGACATTGGAAAAGAAACAGACTTGGCCCCTGCTGTGCATAATCATATTATTTCTCTTGTGCTGTTTGTCACCCCCATTTTGATATGGGTTGATTTTATGCTAGGATTTATATAGAGGGATTTCAGATCTTTCTATGCAGCCTGTTTCATGCTTCTTATGCAACTAAATTTAAAATTTTAGCCAACTTCTGCTGTGCCCCCTGTTTGACAGTACAGCACAAACTGCATGATATCTATTATTTATGGTCCTTTTGATTTACTTCAAAATGGTTTAGTTCAGATTCTCAAATTCTTTACCGTTTCCCAGAAATCATTGGCTTGTTGCTGTGCACTCATAAAAAATGTTGGGTTATTTCAACCCATGTTTAGGTCAGATTGAACAGTTGGGTTTGTCCATATTTGACCCAAACATGGGTTGAAACAAGCCAGTATTTTTTTAGAGTGTGAGTTTACACTGGAGGGACTGCACATATGGGATACATGGATTCACATTCTCACGTAAGAACCAAAGGAATGTGTGAATTAACAATGTATGTCAATACACAAGAGCACTAGCCCTAGGTATGCCTCCATTACTCACAATGTGCAATGTATTCTTAGACATTTCTGTAGCATTCAGCGCAGTCTTTGTTCACATGCACTGCAACTGTATATGTCCCTCGTGTAATCAGTCTATGTATAATGCTGGTGTTTCACCTGAAGCATTGTAGCAGGTAAAGAATGAGGGTCAGAGGGAGGCAGTAAGAGAGAACGGCAATACAAAAATATTCAATAATACAAAACCACCATATTTTGCCATGTCAATAAAGCACATCGAAATGGCAGAAAGCAAAAGACTGTGGAAGAAAAAGAGAACTGGAGAAGAGGAAACCTTAAGATGAGTCAAGATAAGACCGAGAGTAAGAGAAAAAGGTTTAAAGGACAGAAGATCCGAGTTGAGTGGGGTGCTGTGATGCTCTCAGCTCTTTATAATCCCAGATCACAGTGTTCTGATAGCATCTGCCCCTCTCACTCAGGATTAACAATAAAGCAGCGCAATCCAACGGTCCCGCTCACACATCCGTCAAACATGTGGTTCCTTCTCTAGTGGGTGGCCAACCAGAACACAACCATGGGTCGGTGCACTCATTACGTGATACACGCTGAGAGTAATTGATGCCAATCTCTGCTTTAATGGCAATTAAACTACAGTTATTTGTTCTTCGAAGCATGTCGCAGAGGTATCTCTTTAATGGAGGAATGAACACCATTTTACAATTGAACATGAGCAAATTAGACAACCTTGTTAGTGTAATAGCAATATACATTAATGAATTTACAGTAAAACAACTAGCTGTGGTTGCCAGAATTTTAGAATGTACTTGAAGTAAATAAATACAGTTGCGATGTTACAGGATGGCATTTTAGTGACTGTATAGTTCAGTTTTGCCCACAAAATGTCATCAAGGTAACACACAACTCTAAAATGGTCTAATAAACTAAACTCTGTAATACATACATAAAACACTCCAATGTACCGAAATTTTAATTTTTTCAATAAAATCTAAAAACAAATGTAATGGTTCACACCTTTTCCAATTAAGTTTTTACTTGTAATAATATGTACATAATGCCTTGATTTCTGTGTAAATAATAAAGAAATGCATACATTTAAAACATTTAGAGTAAAAAAAAAGGTTTTACTGAATATGGTGTTTTTTTTAAGTATATTTTTTCTGTAGCATTTTTACAATCTTCTGTTTGCTAACATTTTTACAGTCATATATTGTTTGATGTAATCAATGATACTTTATAAAGTGGGATGCAAATATATTTCAAAAATATTTATATCTGAACACTCAGAGAACAAAAATAAGCTATGCACATATTTGGCCACATTTATCATTAAAACCCTCCTCCTATTTATTATCAATTTCCGAGCTGGTTTTATTTGCTATATGGAAAAGCTTACCAAGAAACTGCAATGATGGCCCAAAGTTTTTGTGTGACTGATGAGCGCTTTATGTTGATTAAAATTTGAATGAATGCGTAATTTCGCCTGCAATTTAGAATCGGCATCTCAAAAGTACCACTCAGTATAGACTACAGCGTTGCTTTACGCGGCTCTCACAGCTGTGGGCAATTATGATCTGGAGCACCGGGGCCGCCATGTTCTCATCTAACTGTTTTCATCAACTCGCTGAAGTTTTCAAAGTAAAGCTGCTGATGCAAAGCAGTGTGTAAACAAGGTTTCTCCTTATGTTCACACTGAAGAGTAAGTCATACAGCGTGTGTGTGTGTGTGTGTGTGTGTGTGTGTGTGTGTGTGTGTGTGTGTGTGTGTGTGTGTGTGTGTGTGTGTGTGTGTGTGTGTGTGTGTGTGTGTGTGTGTGTGTGTGTGTGTGTGGATAGGGGAGCGGGCGGTTCTAATTGAATGTGTTGAATCTGTTTGTGTGGTTTATATCGTAAAAACTTTTTCAGCATTTTAATGTCTGAGCAGACTGTCCCCATCCCTGTGAAATTCACCGACCTATTGAGTGTACCACTCTGAATTTTTAATACACAAACAATTCAAAAACAAGCAGGCCACACCACACAGGTAATACTGACTCCATGCTGAGTTTTGAGTAACTGCCACCCTTGCAAAGTAGCCATCAGAGAACTCCCTCCAAAAAAGGTCCCTCTGCTCTTGTTAAAACAGACCCCTGAAGACTAGCAAAATAGTTTCCCCTCAGCATTAGTGAGTAAATCGACACTGGAAACTCTAACAACCACCAGTCTCAACGCATATGAGGATGGCTGTCAACTCAATGCCACATGCAAAAGCGAGGGGAACAAATTTGATTTATGCATTTTAGAGTTTCTCATTATGCATGTGCAAAGTGGGCTGAGCTGGAACACTTATGCAAAGCAGAAGCCAATTTGAGCCAAGTAGATGCGAAAGCATAGAAATGTTCTTAAACTGCCTGGTTTGACAGCTATTTCAGCTGAGGGGTTCTGACAAATACATTAAGGATATTAGCTCACACTCAGTGTTTACTTAACATGGTTTTTAAAGGTGTGCCCAGTCAGTTTTCCCACATTAAAAAGTTTTTCCCACACAAAAAAATTGTCAGTTTTGAAAAATAAAAATTATATCACACATACTTTTATTGAAAGGAATTTATACTGTTATCCAGCAAGGATGCATTAAATTGATCAAAAGTGACAGTAAAGACCTGAATACTGTAACAAAAGATTTCTACTTTAAATAAGTACTGTTCTTTTGAACTTTTTATTCATAAGACAACTGTTTTCAACACTGATAAGAAATCACTAAATCAATATATTGGAATGATTTCTGAAGATAATGTGACACTAAAGATTAATGGCTGCTGAAAATTCAGCCTTGCCATCACAGGAATAAATTCATTCTAACAATTTTACTGTTTTTACGGTGTTTTTTTTTTATTTATTTTTTTTTTTTATAAATGCAGCCTTGGTGAGCATAATAAACTTCTTTCAAAAACATTTTAAAAACCTTACTGACCCAAAAAACATTGAATTTTAGCATATATGAGAGAAAGATTCTAGTTATATCAGTAACCTAATAGTTCTATTCCCATGATGCCAATATCAATTAGCAGTATAGTATTCAAAAGTAGTCTTCAGCTGGTCATGTCGCAACCTTATTAGAGGATTCCCTTCATGTAAAACAAATCAGCTCTTAAAAGGCTCCTGATATGACTGCAGTCTTCTTCTCAAGTGAGTGACGAGTCCATCATTTTAAAGACATTTTTCAAAAGTACTAATCATTTCTTCAACTTTAAAACTTTTTAATGAGGACAAAAATGACTGAGCACACCTTTAAGTGCTCTGACCTTTCAAAATCCATAAAATATGAGTATTATATATTATCTCCCTCAATATTCGGTCTCTGTCAGGGACCTCGGTTGTTCATAAGTTGCTGTGGTTCTTTTTGGCTGTAAGTATTTATCAAAATTACATATAAAAGAAAACACCTTTTATACAACTGTTATTTTTCTACTACATGTTCTACTCCTCACCCAGAATCATCTGATTGTAATGACTGTTGTAAATACATTTGACATTTTTGTCAGCCAAAGCTTGAGGACAGCTGAGGAAGAAGTGAGCGGCTGACATTTATGGTAATAAACATGGTAGTGGACTAGTGCCATTGATCCCCATTTCTAGCCCCCCGCGTGTTGACTATGCAATGCTTTGAAGTGGGATGGTACATAAAAAAAGTCAAAGCTGAGTTAATAAGAGATACAGAAGAGACGGAACCTGTCAGGAATGCTGTTCCACATACAAGAAGAAAACAAAATAACACTATTCTTTCATCAAAAGATAAAGAAGAGGGGGGAGGGGTGTTGTCTGCACATAGCATGAAGAACATAAAGGTGGTGTGATGCATTCTTGATTTGCATGCCTCAGCTTGCTACGTTTTTCATACAGATATATTTGAAAGAAGAAAGAATCATTGCTCAATGACTATTTTGATATTTCACAACAAAGACTGTATTCTCTCATTACTTGAATGAAATGATTAGCATTGTTAGGGGGCGTTCAACACAGAATGCAACGAGGGCACAGCCATCTTTAGAATATTGTCTTTGAACTTCCGTTTTTGCGGTCGCTCCGTATATTTCTATGGCATTGATGTCCAGGAGTAATTAGCTTTTGAAGTGGATTTACTTAATGTAAAGTTAACGAAAGTTATCATGAGGATTGTATTGTTTAAAGCAGATGTCTTAACTGATGTCAATAGACCGGGAAGATTTTAAAAACGAGCCGTTCATTCATAAATACGCAAGATCGCTGTGAAAATACAGACCAGAAGACAAAAGACAACGAGGGCGGAGCTGAAAAGGGGCGGGGCTACATAATGTCTATAGAGCAATGGTTTGGTTAGTTAGCATGGCACCATTAACTGCAGCTGGTTGGTGCTGTAACTACACCATCTAGACTAGACCTAAAAATCTACTGACAATGTATCAGTTTCCACAAAAATATTAAACACCGGATATTAGAATGATTTCTTAAGGATCATGTGACATTGAAGTAATGGCTGCTGAAAATTCAGATCACAGGAATAAATTACATTTTGAAATATATTCAAATAGAAATAAAATTAATTCTAATAATATTCACATTTACTGTATTTTTGATTAAAAAAAAATAGATGCAGCCTTTGTAAGCATAAGATACCTCTTTAAAAAACATTTAAAAATCCGAATTTTTGAATGTGTGTGTGTGTGTGTGTGTGTGTGTGTGTGTGTGTGTGTGTGTGTGTGTGTGTGTGTGTGCGTGTGTGTGTGTGTGTGTGTGTGTGTGTGTGTGTGTGTGTGTGTGTGTGTGTGTGTGTGTGTGTGTGTGAAAAGCAGTCTCAGGTCAGCATCTGCTCCTCTGTGTTTAAATTTGATGATGAATACCACATAAGTATGTCTTGCAAAAAAAAAATATTTTTTAATTGAAAAGCAACTTCCAACTGCCTGCAGCTATGCTCCCTGACACTGTCCATGATAAAACATTATAACTGGCTGACAGAATCAATTTAGCTCTATTTATTTAATCAGAAATACTGCTAAATGATAGAGCGGCTGAGAGCGAAGCTGTTTGCAGAGAATTAAGTCAAACTTACCAGAAAAAAAAAAGAAAAGCAGTAATTTAAGGTAGAGCTGGAACATTTTTTTTTTCTATAGCATACAAGAATTGACTAGAATGTGAATTAACACATTTATGAATGTTTTTGATTAATATTTTATGCTTTCAGAATAGTGTTAATTTCGTCAGACGAGACGAGACTAAATATGTTCGTCAACAACCTTTTTTTCCATGACTAAGACGAGACGATGACGAGACTGCACCAATGTCCAAAAACGCTCACTAAGACTAAATTAACGTGCATTATTGTTGACGAAAAAAGACGAGACTAAAATGTTTTGCATAAAATAAAAACTAAGATAAAATGTCTCTTCATTTTCGTCTACAATCGTCTCTTATTCATCATGAGGTAGAATATTCAGCGCTACTAGGGATGAGTCACGATTTCCGAATATTCCAGTAGTTGATTTTATTATAGTATATCGAATAGGTTGTGCAATTGTTGTCTATAAAAAATCCCCATGTTTTCCGTTCTGATGCGGTGACACGTTCATGTAACCAGAGGGTGGCGATGCCAATAATGCATCTAAAAGCTGTCAATCATCTCAGACAACAGAAGAAGATACACATTGTCTCACACCAGAGCATGTGCGAGGAGTGGTAATATTTATAGAGCGGAGAGCGTATTTCTGAAGATTACGCGCCGCTCGCTCAGAACGCCCGCAGTGACGTGCTGGTTAGAACATGTGAAATAAGTAGGGCTGCCCGTGCACGACTAAAGGTTTTTTTTTCTAGTCAACTAGTAGTAGTTAATTTAAGCCATTAGTCTAATCATATACTTATATTGATTTAATTACTTAAATATATATATGGGAGAGACCATAATGAGCGTTTTCGTTAGGCTATATTGCCTATTCCGCATCTCAACGCACGCATAAAGCTTGCCACAAAAAAACAGCAAAAGTAATGATTATGCATTAAACATTTGATTTGTTTATTAATAAACTAGTGTTTAATGTTGGCTGCAAAGATAACGTTGACGATGCTGACTCGCCATCTTTGCAGTAGCTAGTGAACGCGCCTAGAGAGAAATGCACCCTTCATACCAATTAGCCTACATAAGCAGAGCAGCCCATTTCATTTAGTTTTGAATTGTTTTGTTTAAAAGTAGACATTTCAGGCTTCAGAATATCATTTTTCTATAGATATTCTTCTCAGGTCTGTGAGGCACGCTCACGAATACGCGGAGTTTCGGTTCATTTATGAGACGCGCTCCAGTTCACACGCCGGCGCCTTCGTGTCCAGATTATATTGTGTACTATATTTGCTTCTCGTTTATTATTCCAGGCAATTTGTTGATGAAACATTGATTAAAATGAAGATACAATTTATACAAAACGAAATTCACTTTAAAGAAATGCTTTCTACAAAACAAAACTTAATAAGTGGTCAAACTCATGTGTCATTATAACTGACGGGAAGCACTGCGGACAAAAAATATCGGGGAAAAACATCTACGCTGTAAATCAACCAGTTACCTAGCAGAAATATTAATTGTTAAGCCTTGTAAAATCTAATTTTGTTTGTTATTTCTCAAGACCAACCTAGAATGTATATAGGTTGTATTTTAGGCCTACAGTAGGCTATAGGCCTATTCTTTTCAGTTTTTCTGGGTACATACTTATTTTATTTCTTATTTTATATGTTGCATTCAACAAAAATCATTCAACAAGTGTATTTTGTCAGGTAATTATGACATTTAACCAATATTTGAGAAGCGTGAAACACTATTTGACTGAAATGGTTATCAGAAATAATCTCAGAAATAATTCGTTATTTAAAAAAAAGACTAAAATGTTTTGACTAAAACTTGACTAAAATATATTGAGTTTTCTTTTGACTAAAACTAGACTAAAATGACGAGACTTTTAGTCGACCAAAACCTGACTAACAAAAAAAGATATGTGAATGACTAAATATAACTAAAACTAACAAGGACATTTGGCTCAAGACTATAAGACTAAGACTAAATTAAAAATAGGTGACAAAATTAACACTATTTCAGAAGTGAAGTGACCTTACAGCATTTTATAAAGAACTTTCAAGTTGCTGTCGGCAGGGTTTTTCAAATATCTATATTTTCTCGTCTGTGTAGTTTTTTTCAGGGACAAACATTTTATACTTTCCAAAAGGAAACAGTCGATAAGGGTTAACCTCAGTTACTTTATTGCAAAGTGAATAGGTGAACTCTGCCAACTTCAAAAACAAACTTCAAACACTTAAAAGAGCCCCTTCATATCAAACAAGAACTGTCAGTCGAGAGCTTCCTCAGTATAGCTCTACCAACACAAGCAGCCACCACCACCCTACCTGTCCTCCACCGGCACACTCAAGGTCTTCCAAGAAAGGAAACTTCTTTAACTGATCACGTGCTGGATACATCTCCAAACCGTCTGTTCTGCTTCATAAGCGATTCCTCGGCTTGTCCAGCCATCACTGTTATAATCAGAGGCTGTCAGGCTGCGAGCCGAGGAGCCTGATCTCTAAGAACATTCTGTGTTGAAGTGTCATTAGCCTCTGCTCGACCTTCACCTTCCTCCTGAGCATGCTGAAAAAAAATAAACATGAAGAAAAGGGTTGAAGTGAGTACTGGTCTAGGTGTCCAAGACTTTCTCCTTAGGCAAGAGAGGAACCACTTTGGTGGCCAACAGCACAGAGATTAAATTGGTTGCTGTACTTGTTGAATAGAGTGTGGCATTAGCTCATTCTATGAGCTCTGACTGGGCTGAATGGCCCATTCACTGTAAATGGAACCATTAATGGGACTGTCAGGTAAAGGAGAGAGCTCTCAAACAATTATCTGCAAACACTTGAGAGCTAGGTGGTCCGGTGAAATGAGAACGCCTGTGAGGTCGATGGAACTACCAAGGTGGTTCCATGTGATACTAATGCTAATGTTAAAATATAATATGCCAGGATTGTAATAAGCCAGGAACACAAAACGGCAGCTCTTGCTTTTGCTTTATTGAATTTTTATGATTCACTCAAGCTGAAAAAGTCTAATTCAGTGTTTGTTTTTCAATCATTTTCATTACCTTCTTCCAGTTGCAAATCACAAAGCATGGAAAATAAAATTATACCTCAAATGTGGGCTCACCAGAGATGCAGATGGGCTTGCTAGAGATTTATTGAAAAAGTTGTTTTTGAGTATCATTTTCATAACCATATTTTAGATCTATCAGCTCTCAACAATACGGATTTTTTTTTATAAACCAGTAATTCCAGAAGTCACTGGCCCTACCACAAATAAAATATACATTTTTATTCTGTACCATGAATTTTTATATTTGCCAGAATTATTTCTATTTTTTTAATTAAATGTTACTTTTTATTATATATTTTTCAATTTCTTCATTAAAACAATGTTTTTATTTACAAAAAGAATACTCAACATAACAAGCTGGAAATATACAGCCATAATGTATATGATGCAAAACACTACTAAACATATTCTTACAAAATGGCTTCAAGACATTTTTAAATTTAAGACAAAACAATCTGTCTAAATATAGAGCTAGATAACATTATCTTGGTGATATATTGGCTAAATTTGCAACATCAATGTATAATTTACATTCAGTACACATATATGACAGAAAACCAAATGATCAGGTTTGCAGACATAAAAAATGAATGTGCAACATCAATAAATGCAAAGTTCATCCAAAGAACAAGTGTCAGTTTCATCATCTACCATTAAACTCTGTTGCACTGGTCCCAGTCTGGCAAGAATTAAAGGAATCGTTCACCCAAAAATGAAATTTGTGTCATAATTTACTCACCCTCGTGCCATTCCAAACATGTATGGCTTTCCTTTTTCTGTGGAACACAAAAGACGACATTTTAATAAATGTTTTTTACAATCGAATGGAAATCAAAAAATCAAACCGAACCAGAAACCAAAACTGTTTGGTTACAAAATTAGCTATTCAAAAATATATATATATTTTTGTGTAAGAAAGTCACACAGGTTTGGAACAACAAGGTCACACAGGTTTGGAACAACAAGGTTTTTGGGTGAATTAACCCTTTTAAAACAGATTTGGTAAAAGTTGGCAGACTGAAAAAGGTCGAGAACTCCTGTTCAGTCAGGACCACTATTGTCAAATACGATTGACAATTAGCATACATTGGATTGGCGGTATGGTTCCGTTCTGGGCAAGAACTCCCTGCGCATCCATGCAGCCTAGCATGGATAATAGCAGGGAGAGCAGCAATAACCCCCTTAGGGTAAACAGAACAGAACCAACATGAATGCATGCAATATCGTTAATTCAAGATTTTAAAGTACAACATAATTCGAGAATTTATTCTGATTCAAGGGGAAAACCAAATCCTGACTGACGAGAGGAGGAGCTGGGGATGAAGGAGGGTAATTAGCTCCTGAGAAACGGGATAGCAGCTGATAATACTGAAGGAACTTATATATGTATACAGTGATAGGCGTCGTATTCCTATAGGTAGACGTGGATCAGCTGAGAGTCAGCTGATGCGAGCTTGACTAACGTGACCTGCCAGAACTAACGCAATGCTTTATTTTTTTACACGATTCCATTGACCACTGATCATGACTGAGAACAACAGGTCTTAAAGTCACCATGAAATCAAAACTGACAATTCCATTTTGGGCAGGACAACCTGTCACTCCTGTCATGAGATCACAGTAATAACAAACCATAAATGATCCAATCAATTCCCAATTGACTTTAAGCTGTTTAATGGGAAAAGCCTGGACAGGCAGTATAGTTTTCTCACTAACCATACTCAACAGACAGACATGAAAAAGCAGGTGTTACCAGGTATTCCTCTGAAAATAGTTTTATTTCATCTGTTCTTTAGATCCCTAACCTCTGAAGGACCTGTACCACATGCCTGCCACCAGCAGCAGCAGGAAAAAAATAAATAAATAAACAACAACCAGCTGGATGCCAGTTAGATCTGTTGTAACTTTTAAAAAACCCTATAATTTATGAAGTACATGGGCAGGAAAATTCTGAAATTCTGAAAAGGGTGACATTCAAATATTTGTAAGAGAGAGGTACATTTTGAAGTAGATAGACTTTGTATGTGATCTTTTTGTCTGATGTAATATTGATGGAGTCAACTGTGCTTCAAATAATATCCCAGCGTAACTGGATCAAACCAGCATAGTGATAATATACATGAGACTCTTTGTGGAAAATTTCCTCAGGGGGCATCAGAGATAGAAATTAAGATATCAGGTTTGACATAATGAGCTCCTGTGAGATTTCTATTTCTCTCTCTCTCTCTCTCAATAAAACTAAAGAACACCTCAGAGGACTCGTGGAATACAAATTCTCCTCACTAAAGAATAAAGGGTTACATCACACAGTGGTAAGCATGTGACAGTGCAAGCACACAGCCTCTTGTAAACCTAATGGAAGTTTAGCTGGGATTCTCACTGCATACCAACAGATGCTTAATGTCAGCAAGAAACGGAAGTTGCGATAGTCTTTTCTTACCTATTGTAACATACTGTAGATGTAATTTCCTTTGATGTAAATCCACCTTGCTGAATCTTTGTTAGCAAACAGATGTGATCAAACACAATGTTAATCAAGTGCTCATGACAGATGTATTGTCAAGTGCCTCGAGTAACGCAGCACACAGCTATGTGTCGCTGTGACTTTTCCACCCACGGCTCTGGTTCCCTGACTGAAGCGTCCTCTCCCGGAGGCCTGACGTGGCTTACATGTCCTCTCCGTTTCTTTTCTTTCTGCCTACCCTTGAGCCTGGGGAATGTAATTTTCATGCTCTGGCTGCTGTCTCAATCCAACCCTACTTCACTCTACAGTCACTGAGCAAGTAGAGCTCCCCCATCAGGGTCAGGGAGAAGAACATTGCAGTTGTTGCCATTTTCTATTGGGAATCTGTAAAGATATGATTAAAGGGACATTGTGTTGGAATTTCTCCCATCTAGCGGTGAAATTGTATTTTGTATTCAAACGAATTGTGCTCTCCAGCGCCTCGCTTTTTCAAATGCGTGTTGCATCTGCGGTAGCTGTTATGTACCAAAAAGCTATGACAGGATGTCTTCTAATAGCACTTCGTCGAGTTTTCCTTCGGGTGAACAGGTTTGTTATTTCAAACAAACTGCAACTTGACACAACGAACAAACGAATGTTATAGTATGAATAATAACAGTGCAATGCAGCCTTTTAAACTTGCCGGGGCATTGACAAGCGCCTCTCACTGCTCTGCTCCTCCGTTTCTGCTGCTTTCAGTTACGTGATGCTGGCTCTGAACAAAAACGCGTTGTGGAAACTCGTTGGCCTAGTACTTTTTGACCCTCTCTGCTATTATAGTTTTTCAAGATGGAGGAACGACATGGAACCCTCCGTGGACCTACCCGTCACATGTATATAAAGATAATAAATTCTTCGTTTACGAGGATAAGTCCGATAATTGGCAGAGGTATTTGTACACCATTGAGGACATATTTATGAATAAAAATATTGATTTTAGATAATAAAATACCTAAAAAACTACACATAGTCCCTTTAAGAATAATGGAAAGCCGCGATAAAAACTAAACATCTGTTAAAAATTCTAGTTTAAAACACAAGTTCTAAATTCTTAGAAATGTGCTCTTTATATCCATGTATTGATTGTTTGAAAAACTTTTATATCATAAGAGACTTATTTCACAAAAACATTTTTTTTAAAAATCTGTCAATCAAAAGTTTGGGGATGTTATGCACTTAGTATTTTTGAGGGGGCACCACCGGGAGGCTGGTGACCGCAGAACGGCTTATGGTTTGTTTCATGTGGAAAAAAACTTACCATATAAAAATAACTGTTATTTATAATAAAACTTGAATTATACTTTTGAATTATCGAAGCGAGAACATACATCAATGCATTTACGGCCGCTAGTCCAGAATATTAAGAATATTAGGCCTATAAGTCCTGCAACGATTCAGTCTTCCTCATATTTTGTAGCTTATAGAAACAAACTTATTTAAATTAGTGACACCGCAAGGCGAACTTAAGTGCATTTTGTGACTTCACAAATCAAATATTTTAGCTTCAAAACAAGGAAATTCATCAAAAGACGATAACTTTGGGGCATTCATTATACCTACAATATTCTAAGATCAGAGTAAACTTTATAGTTACCTGTGTAATGTGTAAATATCAGCTATTAATAAAACACGTTTTCAAATTATATTTGAAAGGATTATTATTGCCACTTCCACAGACGTCTAAGTATATTTTACAAACTATAAATGTTTGGGTTTTTTTGCAAGTACTTATCTGTATTTAAATGTCAGAAACATAAAACATTATATGGTTGAAAACACTGAACAGTTGTGATATATGATGAGCGCCGAGTGTATCCGTCTAATATTATGAGTTATACAAATTCAGAACCTATTAGTCAATGGTCCATATTGATACTTATATAATAAACATTTATAATCTGGCTCAGCGCTAACCAAAGTGCGAACGCAGATTTGAATTATGCTGTTGATCACATAACACATTGAACATACTAATCACACAGATGTGATTGTTTGCTTCAAAGGGTTAAATATCAAATGTAAAAAATATTATCTTTGTCTTTTCGAAACTGCTTTTCAAAACATCCGTTACCCTTTTTATTTTTGAAGAAAAGAGCTGTGTTCAGATAAGCTCTGTGTACCTGAACTATTGTTCACTGGAGACTGTGATATGCTCTTGTTACCCATATCTCACCTCTTAATGTGCTGAGCTCAGTATTCAGGAACAGATGGGTAAAAGACTGCAACCTGTTCTCCCACTGCAGGGGAACCTTGACGATTTTATGACAACACTAAATGAGAAAAAAGGGCCTTGGACTCAATATAAACCCTCAGGTCAGGTTGGTGTTGAGCAGCGGCAGTGGGACATGAAAAATCAGATTATTTTTCATGGTATGTGTAGCAAGTTATTCAGGTCATGAAATGTGTTTCACAGCTAGAAAACCCATTAGTGTTTAATGTAGATGCTAATTTAGCTAAAGGCCGCTTGAAGAATCTAGCAACAGGACACTGACATTGCTGGTGCACTTTATTGAGTTTTAATGTCAAAGAGATTATTGAGATAATTCCTAATCCTCAAGATCAGCCTATTTTTTGCATAAAAATCCATCCATCTTTCCCCCTTTTCAATTTATTTATCCTGCAACTGTTGTTGTCCTACAGCATTTAACTGAGGCAGGCTTGTTTGGGCTTGTTTGAAGAATTAATGTCTGCTGGGAGAAATTATTCCCGCAATAACACCAGCTAAATACTGTCACCACCCTGTGAGCCGTTCTTTCAGAATGCATCTGAGAAGCTTGATGTGTTTTCATCAGTAATATTTTTTCATTTGCAAAATTTTAACAACCCAGTCATCATTCTGTCTGATGATGTAGCGAGCATGATGCATCTCGACATGAGCAAGACGATAACTTGTCTTTGTTTTTCGAACTGCTGTTCTGTCCATTTCATCACAGGCCATTTCAACCTCTCAAGGAAAGTGAAATTGTGTTTTCCATTGTGCAAATCAAACGAATAAGCTCTTTCTCCCATATGCCAGTCGCAACATGGATTTGAGTGACAGAGATTGCAGAGGATAAGGTTTCAGACCACAAATTTTCGGGTAAAAACACTTTGAAAATCTGGCTTAGCATTGAAGCATGAAGAACTGGCTTCGGAGATGAATTTACTTACATGGAAAGTTTGAGTCTTGCAAATGACTAAAGACAAAGGTCTTCGGCCTCGCAAGAACTAAACTTTCAGTTAAATGAGTATGTAAAACATTATTGCAAAGTGATGTTCAGGTAAAATACTTTTTTTATAAATTAGTTTTTGAAAGTTCTATTTACCATCTGATTTCTCCTCATGATAATAGTGCAATGTTAATTCCACCATAGAGGTTAACTATTGTGAACAAGTTCAATGCATGAGCCTTACTCAGAAAGAAGGCATATTTGGACTGAAAACTCCAGTCCAATCACTGTTTTGTGATTTCGTCCCTGTTTGTTTTGCATAAGATGACAGATGATAGCTCCTGTAACAGTGTTAGCGATCTGAGACAGATGTTTGCGCTCTCTCAATCACCAGTGCTCTGCAGGAAGAGCATGTGGCTGTCTGCTTTTCTTGAGCTAGAGAAGAAGCAATCAATATGTTTCCTCAATGGCTTCCTACAGTTTATTTTATACAGTTACAATCAAGGCAACCCCTTCTCATGGCTGTTTTTTTTTTTTTTTTTTTTCAGTTTAATATAATGGCCTGTCAGTAATCCAAAACAAACTGATTAAAATAAATCCCATATTTATATTTACAAGCATGCATTTAGCATTTATTTTTTTTACTTTGAGTGGCATCAGCATTTTGGTGTAACCAATACAAGATTAGGATTGAGTGAGTGAGTGAGTGAGTGAGTGAGTGAGTGAGTGAGTGAGTGAGTGAGTGAGTGAGTGAGTGAGTGAGTGAGTGAGTGAGTGAGTGAGTGAGTGAGTGAGAGTGAGTGAGTGAGTGAGTGAGCGAGCGAGCGAGCGGTAGGTTAGGCTACACTTTATTTCAATGGTCCACTTTAGACATTCTACCAAATATAAGTGGTGGTGATGGCGCAGTGGATAAGACACATGCCTTTGGTGTGAGAGACCTGGGTTCGAATCCACTGTGAGACACCAATGTGTCCCTGAGCAAGACACTTAACCCCTAGTTGCTCCAGAGGCGTGCGACCTCTGACATATATAGCAATTGTAAGTCGCTTTGGATAAAAGCGTCAGCTAAATGGATAAATGTAAAATAAGTAACTTTGCAACTACAATTGGCAAATAACTCTCGTTAGAATATTAGTAGACAGTAGTAGACTCTTAGATAGGGTTAGTCAAATAAGTTGCCGTACTTGTAATTTATAGTCAGAAATAGTGATCGACCGATATTGATTTTTCATAACCGATACCGATACAGATTATTTGCATGTTTATGTGCCCGATAACCGATATGCAGAACCGATATTTATTTACTGTTATACTTCTGTTTTTGACACAATTATTACAACACAAATGAACTGAACAAACCATTTTATTTATAACAATCACTCCCTCCTTGCATACAAAAAAAACCCTTTATATTTATACACAAATAAATAGAGGGGTCTGTGGAGTAAGTCCTTTGATTTTTCCTCCTTTCAGTCATATTAAAAAAATAAACAAAAGTGTTGAAAGTTAACACTCTTTCATGTTAAATTAAATCTTCAAATCACAATAAAAACATTTATATTATTACATTATATAATTTATATCTAAATTATACATATAATTTATAAGCATCAGCAGCAACAATGTTAACAATAGGCAAAATAAATGTTAAAAGTCTAACGTTTTCATATGGAGAAAATAATTGACAGGGGACAGAGTCATATCACCTTTGCAGAAATGTAATTAATTTTAAACGGTTTTAGAACGTTTATGTGCCGTTTAATAGGTTTAAACTAAGAGTGAGGAATAATTCACTGGGTAATATTAATTCACTGAATAATATTAGCTGGAATATAACATTGTCAGGAAAGTAACAAACAAAACAGCATATACATCATTGCATTTTCCAACTAGTATGTTACTAATTATTAATAATGTTTTTGTCGGTCTAGATCATGAAATGCTTTCTAACAAAGTGCTGTTTATCTATGCATTTACACAGAATGACCCTCAACCGCGATCGCGCGTGCAGATAATAAATAATTAATTTCCACAAAGCGGTATCATTTTAAAGCGAAATAATTGCAGTATATGTAGTAAATGATAATATAATCTAGGATGTTTAAACAAGATCATCTTGTCAAAAGTTTCATTCAGTGGCCGTGCTTGAGCATTCCTGATCATCAACCCAGTGCTCAGCAATATGAGCGAACTTTTTTTTCGAGACTAATGGTGAGTAAATACAACAGATAGAGAATTAAATTCAGCGCTTTTATTTTCAACATGCACTCATTCATGTCTGTTTTATTTAATTCATGTAAAGTTACGCCTTTATTGGGGCAGGACATGACGGATTACGCAACGTGACTCCATGAGTTCGTCTCAATTTTTTAGAACCAAGCTGCATAAATAAACTATCAGGCATTTATGTCTCAAAACTCATTTCTGCATGTCTGTTATGTTAAATAAAGTTAAATAATTAAAGCAAAGCAAGTAGAACATATAATTTACCTGTGCACAGACTTGTTGTTGACTGATCTCCTCAGACGCGGCTGCAATGGCGGAATTCTCAAAACGGCCACAAGATGGCGCCGTTTATCGGCGAATCCGATATTACAAAACCGATACCCGATTATGGGAAAATGCTTAAAAATCGGTTAAAAATATCGGTAAACCGATACATCGGTCGATCACTAGTCAGAAAGTCTGTTGGGGAGCACCAAAATAAAGTGTTAGCAGATATTAAGCAGACCGTCTAATAATACTTTGTACTAGATACTTATAGTTAGTAGAATGTCTAAAGTGGACCATCGAAATTACGTTACCAAGTATAAATAAATAAATTACTTAATACAATTAATTATTTAAGCACTAAGGAGGTTTGTTATGGAGATACTGATCCTCCATCAAATTAGGAAAAATATTTTTCACCTTAAATTCTTGATAAAATAGTGAAAAACTGGAGTAGCTGCTGAAAATTTACCTTTGCCAACACAGGAACAAATTACATTTTAAAATATATTAAAATAGAAAAAAAATATTTTAAGTTGTAATAATATGTCATAATTGTCACGAGTGCACTCCTTCACTGCTACACTCTCATACTCACACTCTGGACTACAATTCCCGCAGCATCCCTCCTGGTTCTCACTTACACTCATTCAGCCATCTGCACCTGCTACTGATCATCACCTCATCAAGACACACATATACGCTCACACCTCGCTTACCCTCATTGTCTGGTCTCGGTTAGAGAAAAGATTATTTACCTGCTTTCCTGCGCCACCGATTCTCCAGTGTGTGTGTGTGCGCCCGTCCATCCCTCCCCCTCATGTCTTGAGTCATTACTTGTGTGAGTGCAAGATTGCCTGTTGACTTACCACTTCCGTGCCTCACCAAACTCCTCATCCACGATCTCCACCGTCACCTGCGAAACAGTTAATCCAGTGACCATCCATTTATTCCCACGAACTGCAATAACTGTTTTGCCACTTTGCTCACTCGCTGTAATAAAGTTCCACCGTTTCTCCATTCTGTCTGGGTCTGATGTTCCATAACAATAATATTACTATTTTACAGTTTTATTCAAATTGTGAGCATAAGAGACTTATTTTAAACACATTAAACATATTACTGACACTAAACTGTAGAACTGTAATCCACAACAAACCTCCTTAGTGCTTGTTAAATTGAATCAAATTACGTGTAAACGCAGAAATGGCATTTTGCTCCAAAAAACACTGTGCCTGTGAATTGTTTTTATCGTGCCTGCATTGTTTCTTGATACAAATGTTTATTTCAAGTTCTTATCACTCATATGTCCTTTATGACCCCAGTCAAGTGAAACCGCTTCAAAAACCACAA
The DNA here is from genome assembly GCA_026230005.1 of Gila orcuttii. Lineage (NCBI taxonomy): Eukaryota > Metazoa > Chordata > Actinopteri > Cypriniformes > Leuciscidae > Gila > Gila orcuttii. The sequence continues at coordinate 33,764,462 of JAPDVR010000012.1, read as the reverse complement.
AATGCATCGAGCGGTTCTTTGTATTTGTGTATACATAGACAAATCATTCCATTTTTAACTGACAGTTCTGCATTTCACCAAACTGGCTGTGCAAAACACAGTTAGTCTAAAAAGGCCCAGTCACCACTCTTAATCTGCAGATTTATATATTTGGCACAAGTTTCATTTGCAAACCCTTCCATGGTCTCTCCGTTGACCTTTGCATGGCAGACACCATCATTAGTGGCAGACCTGTCCCTGTCCTCACCAGACGCCGCTCGGCCACACGGAGAGCTTGCCTCACTGCCCTCAGGTGCTAATAACATCACGGATCTGCTGTCCAGTGAAAGGTCACAGATGATATGCATTTCACTGCAGCCCTTTCGGAGAATCCCTGGCCAAACACATTCTCACACCATACTTCCAGTTTTATTGCACACAGCACTAAAAGCCCCTAGACAGATTCGCAATAATAAAAAACTGGCAAGATTGTTCAGTATTTGTCATGTGCTTGTTTGATTTAAATTATGATGGGCTTAAGGAAGGCTGTATGGCTTTGTCATTTAAGTAAAATCAAGTAAATATATCGTACCTAATATAATTAGATACACATGGGTAATCCTGAGTGCATGACTGAGAGTCTGACCCAGTTCTTAGAGAGCATGATCCACACAGTGTGCCGCCAGATGATCATTACTCCTTGGAGAAAGGATGAAAGAGAAAGTGACTGTTTACAAATCAGGCCAATCTTCAAGGATGATAAGTTAGGTAAAGTTGGTCAGGTGGATATGAAATAAATCAGGACAGACTTTGCTTTGCTTGATATGTATATTTTTTCAATCACCAACTTTCATACTCTTTCATCTCTGAAAGTGTTGAAATTAATATTTAAATAGTCAAAAGGCTTTGTCGTTTTCAGATTTTAGTACTGAATGAAAAGTTTTTCTATCTTTTTTTCTAACAGCTGCTGTATTTCATCCTTTTAACAATTTAAGATCATACATTTAAACCATTTCAGCATTAAAAACACAGTACAGCAAAATAAATAAATGGACATACAGTCTAACATGACCACACAAAGCCTGCCTATTTGCCTGACAATTTCCTGAATACAAAGTTGCAATTTGTCTGTCTGCGCTATTTTTGAAAACCGTCACAAGAACGTTCCCACACCTTAAAAGTTGCCAAGGCACCAGCCTCCACATTGTGAGTTGCTTGACAAGGTAATCAGTAGCCGGCTCAGCTGCAAATAAGCCTGACCGCACTCTGTTAATGCTGCCAGAGACATGTTCAAGGTTATTACTGCAGATGCAGACTGCTCTCTCTGCTTTATTCCACTCTGAGAGGTAAAGAAGGTACATGAGAGTGAGTGAGAGATAGAAAGACTTTCATAGTTTCATTCCCCTCCCCTCAATTCTTCAGAGGGCAATTCTCCATTGTCATCAAATAATAAAACAGGCAGGGACATTGGAATCAAACCTATAACTGTGGGATTTTCTGTTCTATCCTTTCAGTGGGTTCACTGTAAAACTTGGAAATGTCAACAGTACTTTTCTGAAATGCATGTCATATAGGCAACATTTCAGCCTCAAAATATTGATCCTCTTTATGTCGGTCAATCCATGTGCGACTTCACTAAATCTAAAGTTACGGGTCATTGCATGATATAGGAGCTTTTCCTGTTTGATAAGGAGAACTTAAAGCAATTTCTTTTACTGTTAAAAAAAGTTGGAGTAATGTTTTTTTTTAAAGGAGTCTGTTTTTGCTCACCAAGGCTGCATTTATTTGATCAAAAGCAATACTGTAAAATATTATTACAAATTAAAATAACTCAGCATTATTACTTCAGTCTTCAGTGTAACATGATCATTTAGAAATCCTTCTAATATGCTGATTTGATGCTCAAGAAACACTTCTCATCACAATTTATTTTTGTGTAACCGTGATACATTTTTTTCAAGATTCTTTGATGAATAGGAAGTTCAAAAGAACAGCATTTACAGTATATTAAATACAAAGCTTTTGTAACATGATAAATGTCTTTACTGTTACTTTTTGAACAGTAGTGTATATCCCCATTAGACCTCACCAGACAACATTAGAACACTGCAATGCTCTACGGCTGTAGCTAGGGTGATTGGGTGGTTGCTAAGTAGTTGCTAGGCAGTTACTAGGGTCCTCTATTTAAATGCTCATGTGTCACTAGTTGATTGTTTGGGTGTTCTGGGTGTTTCCCAGGGAGTTGGTAGGTGGTTTCCAATGGATGCTGTTTTCTTCTGAAGAATTTTAATGCCAACAGCAAAATATGTAATAATTGACATTTAAAAGCTTCGTGTATCATAAATGATGAGAACAAATATGTGAACTTAATCTCACTAATTACACATGTCTATGGTTTCTCCTGGCCAGCAGGCACAATTGGCCAGTATGGCCTTTGAAAAAAAGTTAAAATGGACCAATTAGGTATAAGCTAATTGCTCTATTTATATTAATGACCCAAGGCCTATCCTATTTTGAATATGCCCTGAGCCATTAAATACAAGTGTATTTATAATTTTCTCAATTATGTTTTAAATAAGACTTTGAACTGGGCTTGTGAAGATATTTTTTGTAAAGATCCACCTAAAACGACATCTGGTTTAAGACTAAGCAGAAGCTTTTGCTACCGAACAGTTGACGGTCACCTAATTAATATTCATGATCTAGGCTAATAAGGTTTAAAACTGATATAAGGCATTTTGAGGCAAGTATTATGACATATTTTAAAAACCCTTTTTACTTTTACAAAAAAAATGGTGGAACAGTGTTTTCTCTAAAGAACATAATAGCCCTAAATGTTTAAAACAATTCAAACACAATGTCCAAACAGCCTGTGCAGCTGCTTTCCTCTAATCAGCCTTCACCAAGAGGCCTCAAGAAGGCTCACTCATAAAATTACTAAGTCAATAAGCCACAAGGAGAAATTTGGTTTTTAATTGAGATGGTGAAATAAGTATTATATCACAGTTTGTGAGGCTCACCTACTTGAGAAACATACATTTTTCACAATCGGTTAGCATTTATTTGTTGTGTGAATTGAAGTCGCCATGATATTAATTTTCTAAATGCAGGTTTTTTTTTTTTTTGTGAACAATTAATTCATGCATGCTTTATTAATTTTTATTTTATTTGTTTTTCAAATGTCTGCTTTGCCCAGAATTTAGGCGAATATGGTGTTCATCTGTTTTTTTATGATTTGTGCATTGATTAAAAGCAATCTGTGGCAGGCTGTTTGTTGAGAAGTTTAATGGAGGGCTATAAACTGCCCCAACCAATCAAAAATTAACACCAGAAAATTGCAGTATTTTTCTTTTATAAGCTGAAAGTAATGGCGCATTATACACACCCGAGATGGCTTCAGTCTGTAGCGGAAAAGCAGAGGCTGACAATCACACAAACAATAATGGGCAGTATTTGTATGTTATCAGGGTGCGAATTATGGAGAGTTGAATGGATCTTCACATTTGCTTGAATTACTTATTGCATGGACGGAGCAAGAACATAATAGGCCTAAGTGTTTAAAATGCATATGCATAGTTCAGTTTAAAGTGTCACCGGGTGACTAGAGACCAGCGGAACCTTTCTTTATCTGGGGGTTGTTTCCCCGCCGGAGTAGTTCCGGTGCAACACCTGGTCGGTTCCGGTAGCCGCACGAGTGATAAACAAACAGAGCTTTTATCAGAGAATTTCTAATAGAAGAGAATTGGCACTGTCTGGTTACTTCCGGTTTCTGGACTGGCTGCAGTAACACGTCTCTGTCCATGCGGGGGCGCTCGCAGGCGAGTGCAGAATGAATGGGAGTCTACGGGGTTTCACCCCCAGAAATCCATTTTTCTCAGGATGTAATTTTTTGTCAAGTAATTTGAAAGTTGAATTCAAAAAGGGGGGGCTAAGATAATACACTCAGCTGAAAATTTTATTTTTAAGTTCACTTATCTGTTCTAAAAATCCGTTCAAAAATGTGATGACGTCACATAATAACAGAATGCTAGCGTGTTCCGGCCAACAACGACCTAACCTGTAAGAAATCGAAAGGACATAAGTACTCGTTCATTCGACTTTTGGACTATAATCTATATTGAACTTGCGGAATCAACAATAAAATCTATGTTGATTCAACGACAAGCAGGAGAAAAGGGATACATTTAGCCGTCTAGCTCCATAGACTTCCATTCATTCTGCACTCGCCCGCGATCACCTCCAGTGGAATTCTAATGAAACTGCAACCAAGAAGATATACAATGGGGCTAATAGGAAGTGCCAAGGCTCTCCGTTAGACAGGCTCTGCTTTTATGAAGAAATGAACGTCAGGTGTGTGATAAACGGGGCGATCGCTGATTGGGATACGAGGGACGGATCATAAAAGGGGGTTTTTGGTCGGTGTTGAGGTGTTGGAAGGCGGGAAGGAAAAAAACGGCTGTGTGTGTCCGGCGGAAGCAGTGCATTTGTGCTGGTCGTGTGTCTGGTGCTTAGTAAGCCGTAGGAGAGATCGGGGGAGAGAGAGAAGGAGAGGAAGCGGGCCAAAAGACGGATGTTCACAGATCGATGGTTGGAGGTAAAACAAACTGTCTCGTTAAAGGAGGATTTTCGGAGGATAAACCACGTTGGCCATAACCCAGTTATCCTGTTTCCACGCTGTCTTTGAGTCATGCCCTCCCTGAATTCGAGGATGCCGATCTGTGAGTACCCGTTATACTGAGGATTGTTTGCTTTGGATTGATACTGTGATACTTTGATCTCTCAACACTAGCCACGTTGGCCATAGCCCAGTTATCCTGTTTCCACGCTGTCTTTGAGTCATGCTCTCCCTGAATCCGAAGATACCGATCTGTGAGTACCTGCTATACTGAGGATTGTTTGCTTTGGATTGATACTGTGATACTTTGATCTCTCAGCACTAGCCACGTTGACCATAGCCCAGTTATCCTGTTTCCACACTGTCTTTTGAGTGTGGGGAAAACGTCTTGCCGTTGCCCGTGCTTTGACCGTTGGACGGCCTGAACTTGAGGGGCAGGAGGTTTTGTTAATGAGGGCTTGAGAGTGTTTTTCAGGGACGTAAGTGATCCATCGTTAGCCACCTTGATTCTGCTGGGAAGAAGAACAGATTCGGATGAGACAAGCGGAGTCATTACCTGCATACTTACCACTGTCCGGCCGAGAGCCGATTCGTCAGAGACGTAAGTGATCCATCGTTAGCCACCTTGATCCTGCTGGGAAGAAAAACAGATTCGGATGAGACAAGAGGAGTCATTATCGGTATATCCACCACTGCCTTGATCTGTCTGACGAAGGACCAGTTCCTGAGAAGAAGAGACGGCTGAGTGCTATTTTAGTCTAGTAAATCTTTTAAGTCAATAAAGCAGAATTTTATACTTGCTATCTGTTGTCTGGTGTCTCTGGCTAGCTCCCCGCGGTGGTACGGGTTGTAGGGGCGGAACATAGAGGGGCCAGTTGTCCGCCCCGGCCTGTGACAAAAGCTTGCCCTCTTTGGCTTGCTGTTAAAATAAATGTACGAAGTAAACTGTCTGCTTAAATAACCACACTGTTAACAACAACACTGAAATAAGAATGTGCTGTTTATCTTTCATCAGACATGCGTAAAAGTTGTACTCATTTCTATAGCAACAGAAGGCTCATGTCATGTTTTCTTTCAGAATTGTCATTGGACACTAGAAAATGGTAGCATTTTATTTAAAGTCAAAATAAGATAAACAGTCATATCATGGAGAGGTGTTCAGTATGAATATAGTTATTAAGAATAATTGGCAGTACAGAAACCATGAGCCAAAGAAAGAGAACAAAGAGATATCTAACCACTCTATCGTTGTTGTGTAAACGTACCCTTAGTCCGCTTAAGCCCCACCTCTTTCTTAAAATTTACCATTAATTCCATCCAATAGATAACTCATAGCTAGAACGAAGTCTTTGCCCTTACATTTTTCGATAATCCGTTTCACTCTGATGCATAATGCAGAACAAAAGATCAGTCACTTCTTACGTTACAACTTCTAGGTTTTCCGGAGGTACGTGCAGCAGTTTCTAGAAGAGACTGACAATGCAGATCAACATCTTCACATTAAAAGATAAAACTACTAAAATGTATTTCATTTCTGATTGTTAGTCACACTTGAGGTACTATAGTTAGTCTCAGTATAGAGCCTGAACTCCCCATTTTGAAGACCTCTAAAATATACAGCGAGATATTTGAAGATAAAACTCTCACATCAGTTGCACCGATAATTGCAAAAACGACCCCCTGCTGGAATCCCTTTCTTCATGTAATACATTTAGTTAATTTTCACTGGAATGGGAGAGCCAAATTGAGTGTCTTTCAGACCCCCCTGACTCACTACTGAATTTGTGGTGAAATGTCCAAATTAAACTTCAATGACCTTTATGGAACATGAAATACCATGGGTCTCATTATCGCCCAACATGACGAAAGAGACAGAGGGACTATCCACCAGAGGTCTCACCTCCCACTCTGTGCCAGCTCTATATCTAATTAAACATAATTCCTTTTACTCCAGCCCTGCTGGAATTACGCATTTGACACATTCTAACAGCACTCTGCATAAACTACATGTATGTGTTGATTACCTGTTAAAGAATTCAGTGTAATTTAAAACCGTCTCACCAGGGAGAATGTGCATCAAGTCTCTTACGATAAAAACACAGAAGACCGAAATCAATCAACCTTGTGAGACGGCAAACAAAAGCAATCCACCTTGATTACGAACACATTTACAGTTGAACCCAATGTCAGATTCAAGTGACTTTCACATGACACAGCGAGACGGAATAGATGGCACTCGAAAGCACAGCAGGTGCAAGACAAAAGGTATGAAAATGATGGCTTGTGGGCTACGTGTTCAACCAAGCTTAGCGGTGGCAGAGCCCACAGCAATTCTCACGATGTGATTGTAGCCAGGCATAAATATTCATTAAACACACATACAGGAGCGAACCGTCTTGATGAGGTCACGGTGTTGCACCAAAAAGTGGTGGTATCGCTGCTTTTAACAGCAGGGAGTAGAAGATTCTCCACAGTGTTAGAGTTCCTTCCATCTTTGATGGTATATGAGGATGGATATGATTTTTCTGGGCCACTGGCCAGCAACGAGGCCCACTGGAACCCAAAGCTCTCTAGAAAAGACAAATGCAGTTGGATGAAGCAGGACTTCTGGACTGATCATTATTAGTTAAGTTTGAAGAGAACAAATTTCATGTCGAAGTCACAAGAGAAGAGTCAGGATGAGAAACGCCAAGTGGTCAGATTGGAATTCTGCCAGGAGGACGAATCATTACTCGCTCGGGTCCATGGGACTTCGAATTCGAATGGCATTATTGTTACGATATGGCCGTGAGATTAGCGGGCTTCGGTATTATGTATTCCTGAGACTGATTACTTTTCCATGTTCCCTCCATAATATAGATTATGAGGAAAGGAGTTTTAAATTAGTCGACATTGAGCTCATAATCATGATATGAATAAAACATAACTGTCACAATATGTAAAGTAAAGGAAATGAAAAATTAATGCATTTAAGGACCTTCAAGAAACAAAGCACATCTTCGGAAAAATTAAAGGCCCTTGTCGTTCTTCTCTGTGACAGCATGACTGTTAAATTTCCATGTCCACTGAAGCTAGTAAATACCTTAACAGAGCACCACCGCTCATTGTTACGGCTGCTAATTGCACAGTGACTTTTACATGACTTCCCACAAATGAGGATGAGACAGAGAGGCTGGGCTGTATGCGGCAAGATGCATTGTCTTCCCTTAAATGCCCCATTAGTCCCAAGCCAAAGGATTATGAGAAGGCTCATTAGCTGGCCTATTCCTCACGGTGACAAACTATCTGTTATGGGCATCTCTTGCCCTAACTCCAGCGAAGTTTCTGTGGTCAATAAGGATTTCTGCCGAAAGAGAAAACATGAGGTATTAATGTTTATTGCACCATATTTCCTCACTGGTTCGGCTGTGCAAAATAGCTCATTTTGACAAAATAGCTAGCTAATTTTGTGCATAAAATGAATATTAGCTTCTGTGTAAAGGCTAATTATTCATTCAAGTAAAGTCAAAACTCTGATCTTGGGAACATAGCTGGGTCAACGATAAAAAAAAGTGTGCAGATCTATAAAATTGTTCAAAAAAAACGCCTCAGTTACGTATGTAACCCTCGTTCCCTGAAGGAGGGAACGGAGACATAGTCGGATGTACCGTACTGAAAGGGAACATGTAATTTACTTCTACATTGAACATTAATTTTGGTGATTAGGGTGACACAACTTTCTTAATATCATATTGAAGAAAGCTTCATTAAAGAATGTAATTCTTGGGAAGAAAACATGAATACATTTTATTATTATTTCTAGGAAAAATAAGCAAAAAAACATTTTATAAATATATATTTCAAAAACTTTTTTTCCACCAAGTTAGAGTCATGTGGTGCAACCAACATGCTGAACAAGCCTAGGTTTACATCGTAGAACAATTGCTACCAATTGTGTTTACGATCAACTTTGCTCACAATGCTTTTGAAAAACACAGCCCTAGTCAATAAGTCTCTTAAAGGGAACATGGTTTGTGTAACATTAGCAACACGTCATTAGCTGTTTGATAACATAGTCAAGCAAAAGGCATATTAAGTACCGTTATGTGTCAGATGTAGAGAGCGATACATAAAACGCATTGCCATTCTTATACATCGACTTGTATAAGAGCCTGTATAATTCACTCTTTCACTTTTTCTTCTTCTGAATCAGTTTCTGGTTCAAACATGGCTGAATTAAAACCAGTATTTCCACTTGCCATTGTGCAGTGTTTACTATAGTTAAGTTGACCGAGTGGATCATGTATTCTGAGATGGTATGAGTGAGTGGAGCCGGGGCTCAGTTAGATATTCATGGATCTGCGTATACTAAATGAAGCAAGGGTGTAGAGTTACATTCATTCTATTTTAAGGCATGAATACAATTTTTCACAGGAAAAAAAAACTTTGATTGAATAGAGGGGGACTTTAAAAAATATTGTATTATTCTAATTTGTCACTGACCCTGCTATATGTTTGCTTTGTCTCTAACAATCTCTGATTTGATAAAGAACACTGAGGTAATCGTAGTTGAAAAATGTGCTGTGCTGACTTTTTCATTTTCCCCTGATGAAAAAAAGTCCTTTCATGGGACACAGGGATATAACAGTAGTAGGCATTCAGACCAGGATTAACTCTCAAATAGCACAGAGTTTCAACGTAACGCTAGCTTAAGAGCTTTTACAGGACATAGGCAACAGTGATATGTGCTCTATTTCTGCGTGCTTCTCAGCTTGACACTAAACGGTCAAAGGCTGAATGACAAACAGAACAGGAAGAAGATGGAAAACTTCTTTCCTTTGGCATTGAAGATGAAAATTAAACAGCTTATTGTTTATTGGAGGACTTGCAAGGTCATATTTATAATTCAGAGAGTCTGTGTTTTACATGGGCATTTATGAAGTGAAAAATGGCACATGTATAGGCAGACCATAAATATAAATTTGTGTCATCTATTTTCAAACCTTTTATGGTTGTCTGGGCTCGTTTCACATATTGTGTTGTGGCTAGACACATTGTAGTCTTTCAAGCTGTCGTCCAGCTGCAATGACAGATTCACTTCTCTTGAGAGACTTGTCCTCCCATTTGACATTGCACTTTGTCAATTCAAAGGAAGACAATAAGCAATCTCTGCAAAGTAATTTTCTCCTTCACCAACACTTCATTTTTTTCCTACGAGGTCCTGGGTGTCACATGCAGCAAAAGAAAAGTGGACAAAATGCACAAAAACAAGTAAGAGGGTAAAAAATGAAAGAGAGGAAACTGAATGTGCAGCTTTTCTAGGGCAGTCCTGTAATCCCAGTCTCATCAGCTGTGAGCATTGATCGCTGCCTATGAGAGAATACAGGTAAAATCAATCATAGCGCTCAGGGTAAAAGAGTATAGATGCACCAGATCATCCACTCATCAATAAAGAAACTCTCAGATCAATGGTCTGGCCCAAATCCTTAGCGGAGTTCACAGCTAAAGTTGGGCCAGTCCCTCTTTGACCTTGGATGTGTTATTGCAAAAGAACAAATGTCAAATGAACCATAAAGTGGCTTCTTTACTTGTAGTTGTTTTGAGTTTTAATTTTAAATCTTCATTTCATTAGGTTATAGCACAACAGACACCCACCTCTCTTTTTTGTGGCTTTGACAAAAAAGATATCATATACATTTTCTATACAAGAATTAAAAGCATTTATAGAGTACTTTAAAACTTAATAGTAATAATAATGATTGGAACAAGTAAAGCCCAATAAAATCAACCACTAACTAGAATCATTGGTGTCCATTTAACTTAAATTAATGGTTTTAGTTTTACTTAATTAAATGTTTTTCATTCAAATTGAATTATTCAAATAATCCTACAGTTAATGCTTCTGGTTTAGTCCTGTGATTTAAAACAAAAAACTAAATATAACTTTTCTTTACACGTGATATTAGGTGTTGGCAGTCCAGAAGTGATACTGGTTTCATCCAGAGCACTACCATGGATGTTGCTTTATTAAAGCTATTAGAAGTCTTGTTAGCAGGTCGTCAACCCAAGCAGAAGCTCAACACTTCACCACAATGTTAATCCCCAAACCTAACATAACAGAAACTTTTAAATACCAACAAATTAAAATATTAAATATTAACAAGTCTCTCCATTTTCTCATCTTGCTAAAAATGCATAAAATAACACTTTATTTCAACATTTACTCTCCAAATTTAGCCCCATTGCAAAGCATGATTGCAAGTAAAAGTCCTGTTTGATTGGGACTTCATTTTTTCAATAACATGAAGTTTATTACTTAATAATTTTAAAGGTTTCCTCACTTTTTTTAAGTTGTCAACTGATTGACAGTTGGTATGAAACAGAAGTTTTTTAACAGCTTTTGGAATGAAAATAAATGTAGGGCAGGATTTTACTTTGTCCTTCGGGAATTGATTGGGCCATAGGAAGTTGGGCACTGCTATCTAAATGTTGGCAGATCTGAATGCCAGTTTGCAGTTAGCTGTAGATGATATTTAGTCCCACCCTCTGTGAGAGATATATAAGTCATGAAGAAAACAGATGTTGTTTCCAGGAAGTATTTACGAGGGCATATGAGTAAAACAATAAAAAAATTGTGACTTCAAAATGTTTTCAAATGTATTGAAAAATATTCATACAAATATTCATTAAAACATTAATATTATAATACGATAAACATCTTAAACAATTCAAAAGTTTGGGGCTGTGTGATTACAAATGTGACTGTTTACACAGAGAATTTTTAATAAAGACATGAAAATGTCATTGTTTAACAGCTATTTGTTTTAGCAGACTGTGACATATTTCTGATTTCACCCTTTTAACTTCTCTACTTCTTCAGGTAAATATGTTGATAAGATTTCATTTCATTTTAGGAAAACGTTTTTTAAATGAATGCTTTAAACCTCTCATTTTAGCAGTATCCATAACCGGTTTAAGAAAAGGACGGAAAATGGTGGCCACCACTGCCAGGGTCACTCACCCATTCCTCCATAATCACAAAGGGTTACGCTATTATCCGCTAGTATTATTCACGCACTCCTGTGAAGCTTTCACAGCCTTGCTCGGTGTCACTAAAATGAGAGATATACTGTTTAAAGGAGCTGACTGGCTAAAAAAAAAAAGAGCATTATCCTTGCTATGAATAAACCAGGCAGCCAATTAATTACTGTGATTAAAGCACTGACTAACTAGATTGAAGTTAAGAAGATTGAGGTCAAACAGTGTTAATTTATTTTTGCGAATTCTCATTTCTGACTTTTCATACACAAATTATCAAAGGTTTCCCGCTGTGCGCAAAGTGATTAATTCCACGACATAATTGTTATGTGCCTGTTTAGGAGAAGATGGACAATGAATTATTCGTTTCTCCTTTTTCTCCTCCGTTCACACACACACACCTTTTCATACCGATTTCTAATTCATCTGTGCCAAATTAACGACTGAAAATATAATGCCCTAAAGGTCTTTTGAGCCACAGATATGAGAAATAAAAAATCGAAAAGAGGAGAAAAAAGTGACAATCCCTAAATGATTAAATGGATGGCAAGTCAACCCACAAGTGAGACGATAAACAGCTTGTGATGTTCTTAATTGTGGAATATCATACTCGTTTAGCCAGTGCCACATCACAGAGAGATGAACGGGACAAACCCACAAGGCCAATTATAAAATGGCATGCTGGTTCATCCCTTTTTTGTCTTTTTGTCTTCTTTTTTTTTTTTTTGAAGTTCATTCCATAAGCTTCATTATCACAACGCTGTTGTTACAGAGAGTTTGGGAGTGTGAAAATCCTCCGTACTTAGCCAGCACTGATACTCTGGGTGAACTCGACCGCATTAATACAGGACTACCGCAGAGAGGCCGTGTTCGCTAGATGGGGGAATGAGAGAGAATTCCTGAGGAGTGATGATATCGTCAGCGCCCAGTTTTTTGTAATTGCAGCTATATTTTCTTATGCTCTTTCAGTGCGGTGCCAAGCGGACTCGGCCCAGACGCCCTGGGAGCAGTCGGGAGAGGCTCAATACAAATAGATGGTACCACATGCGACCACTGCATTAAACTTTAAACATCTCGACAAAACTTTTTTGTCTTCCAGCCAACGTCTGTTTTAGAGTTTTGAGAGGACTGAAAGTTGAGGAGCCGAACATTACTTTCACTTTTCGCAACTTCCCCCAATCTGCTCCTGTGTGAAAATCAAAATGGTGCTGTTAATCTCCTCTCAGACTCGCCCTCTTGCATTCTGATATTCCCTCACCGTTAATTGGCAGAAAATAAGCAGCACAGACTGTGAATTGTAAATCATTTCCTGATGTAATCACGCTATCAGTAAGATGAATCTCAGACTTTAGAGACCGCACAGCTGAGGTAGTCCATGCGTCTAGTAATGTTCTGCCAATAATGACTATGGTACAGGAGGAACTAATTATATCACGCATTACTCAATGGCCAGGATAAATATAAGCCAAATAAATGGATCTATAGCACAATTTTCCTCTGTCATAAAGATACTTTACGATTCAAATGAATAGTTTTGCTCATCCTAAATGTCTTTCTGAAGCAATAATGAGGACTGACTACTAATTCTTTCTTTTTTCCCCAACTGAATTTATGAGGGATTATGCATGGGAGCCATAGTCATTCTTCATTCTGTTTGGTTTGTAATTATCCTAATTTTGTTTGCTGGGTCACATTCTCTTCGTCCTCATTCAGTTGCATTATTGCTTTTATAAACAAGTCATGATGAGGTCTGTTGTTTTCCCCAGCAAACAATCAACAGAACAAATGTCCTCAGATTATCTAGTCACTTCATTTGCATTTAATGGCCCTTCAGTTAACTAGCTTCAATAAGAATGTGTACTGTATGCCAATCAATTTATTTGACAGCTACAAAAGTACATTGCCAGTCCGATATGTTACTTGAAACAACACAAATTAAAACACTTGACCTGAAGATGTTTATGAGCTTATTAAAGGAGCAGTACACCAAAACCATTTTTTCCCTATGCAATGACAGTTCATAGTGATGAGGTTAAGGGTCTTATTCACTTACTGTATTCACTAACAGCAGAAGTCATAATTAATCAATGAGTTTGCATTTAAAATTATTCTAAAATTATAATAAAATGTATCAAATGTTCCATCTGAAACCTCACATTTGCAAAAACACATATTCCCAGTTTCCTTAGAAACAAGTGATTTGAGCCATTTTTATATTTATTTTTAGAATTAGAATAACTAACTGACTCAACAGAAGTATTTGTCACGTGTATGTTCTGTCTTGGCTTAGTTCTAGTTCCTGTACCTGTTTTCTTTTGCTCTCATTTTCCCGCCACTAGTTAGTTTCCTTGGTTACTGATCAAGTTATGCACCTGTTTCAGTTTTTGTTGATTAGCCTCCCTTGTGTATTTATTTAATCTCAGTTCTTTGTTCAGTGTTGTCTTAATTTTACGTGGTTGTGAGTTATTTCCTGGAATATCTGAAGCGTGTTCCTTTTTGGATTTTGTTCATTAAAGACTGTTTTGCTACTCCTTAGTTGTCCAATTCAAACAGCCACAGTGCTGAAAGAACACTGAGCCTAAAATTTAAATGGACTTACGAAGCATCAAAGAACTGTTAAATAACATATTGGAGATTAAAGTTATATCAGATTTGTCTCATTTAAAATAAACACCGAAAATAGATTTGAAAAATTAACATAAGTAAGAAATTTACTTTTGCTATGGTTAAATAAATGTTCAGTGATATCTTCCAAAGATTTCGGAATTTTGGCGCAATTTTTTCTATATATAGTGTTGATATGGTATAAGTAAATACACTTCAACTTCAACTTATTTACATAGCACATTTAATAGCAACGTTGTTGCCCAAAGTGGTTCACAGTTAACTAAAAACAATAAAACATACATGTATAAAAACATCAAGCTCAGCAGATGAAGGCATGACTACACACTCTTAGACATACCCCTCACACAACTGTATAAAATAAAAAAATGAAACTAGATAAGTTAAACTTATGTTTTTAAACTTATGTTAAACTTAAGTTGTAGTTATAAATAAGTTATAACTACAATGTACAATACCCTTAACTAAAAGCTAAGTTAAAAAGATATGTGTTTAAAACTAATACTTAGTGTTAAAAAATACACAAATTTTCGTCATGCTAGTATGTGTGGAAGTATTTGAAACAAGCGTTACAACGAACCTAACGAGCGTTAGGTTGTGCCCCATCACGATGCACACACGGGAAACAGAGATCCAATTGCAGTTTTATTTAAAGGGTAATCCGTACTCACAAACTAGTCCAGGCAAGGGTCAAATCCAAAAGGCAATCCAAAGACAAGAAAACAAACAAGAACAGGCAAAAACAGGCTACCAGAAGTGGTGTGACAATATACAAGGACTCCGTGACAAACACTGAAACAGACAGGGTATATACACAAGTGCAAACAAGGTGACGAGAAACAGCTGTAATGCAATGAACAATCAGTGACAGACAGGATCATGGGAAGTGTAGTGAGAATGCATAGATACAGTGAAAACTGAGGACCTCTAGTGTTTTACCCAGGGAACAACCAGACACTGTGACATAACCCCCCCCCCCTCTACGGAGCGGCTACCAGACGCTCCAAGACACCACAGAAAACAAAACAAGAGTCCAGGAGGGAGGTGGAACGGTGGAGGACCAGGGGGAGGGATGGTGGGCCAGGTCCATGAAAGGGAACAGAAACAGGGGGTGATGGTTTAGCCGGCGGCCAGGGCAAAGCGGACAGTCCATTGGGCGGCCAGGGCGAAGCAGACGACCCATCGGGCGGCCAGGGCGAAGCAGACGACCCCTCGGGCGGCCAGGGCGGTGATGACCAAGGCGAAGCAAACGACCCATCGGGTGGCCGGGGCGGTGAAGACCCCTCGGGCGGCGAAGACCCTTCGGGTGGCCATGGCGGTGATGACCAGGGCGAAGACGACCACTCGGGCGGCCAGGGCGAAGACGACGATCCCTCGGGCGGCCAGGGCGGTGAAGACCCCTCGGGCGGCCAGGGCGGTGAAGACCCCTCGGGCGGCCAGGGCTCAGGAACAGACACTGGCTCCGGCTCAGGAACAGACACTGGCTCCGGCTCAGGAACAGACACTGGCTCCGGCTCAGGAACAGACACTAGCTCAGGAACAGACACCAAAACTGTAACAGCCACAAGAACAGACACAAACACAGAAACAAACACTGGCTCTGGAACAGACATTGGCTCCAGTTCTGGAACAGGCACTGGCTCTGCCTCCGGCTCTGGAACGGGCACAGGCTCTGCCTCCGGCTCTGGAACGGGCACAGGCTCTGCCTCCGGCTCTGGAACGGGCACAGGCTCTGCCTCCGGCTCTGGAACGGGCACTGGCTCTGCCCCCGGCTCTGGAACGGGCACTGGCTCCGGCCCTGGAACAGGAGACACGGGCATGTCCAGGATCCGAGCCAGACGCTTCAGATAGTCCAGGTTCATGAAGGCAGACGGCACTGGCTCTGCCTCCATCTCTGGAACGGGCACTGGCTCTGCCTCTGGAATGGGCATTGGCTTTGGAACGGGCACTGGCTCTGCCTCTGGCTCTGGAACGGGCATTGGCTCTGCCTCCGGCTCTGGAACGGGCACTGGCTCTGCCTCCGGCTCTGGAACGGGCACTGGCTCTGCCTCCGGCTATGGCTCTGGAACGACAGACACGGGCATGTCCAGGATCCGAGCCAGACGCTCCAGATAGTCCAGGTCCATGAAGGCAGACGGAACGTGAACAGTCTCTGACTGGGCAGACGGAACGTGAACATTCTCTGACTGGGCAGATGGGATGTGAACATTCTCTGACTGGGCAGACGGGACGTGAACAGTCTCTGACTGGGCAGACGTGACGTGAACAGTCTCTGACTGGGCAGACGTGACGTGAACAGTCTCTGACTGGGCAGACGTGACGTGAACAGTTTCTGACTGGGCAGACGTGACGTGAACAATCTCTCGCTGGGCAGACGTGACGTGAACAGTCTCTGACTGTGCAGATGGAGTGTGAACAGTCTCTGAATCGGCAGAAGTGACGGTAGACGTCTCTTTCTTCCTCCTCCTCCTTCGGACCACCGGACTCGGGACCCCCGGACTCGGGACCAACGGACTCTGGACCACCGGACTCGGGACCACCGGAACTGGGACCACCGGACTCGTGACGGCGTCGGCATGGCGAGGCTCCAATGCATCCCACTGACTCCGATGCTCAAGGTATCTGGTAAAACTCCAAAAGTCCAAGACTTCCAGACCCTTCATTTCCCACCCCGGCAATAGGTCATCAAGACAGGTATTAAAAAATGTCTTTTAATGCTGCCTCACTGTATCCCATTCCCCTCGAGAGCGTCCAAAATGACTGGGCTATGCAACCCACCGGCAGGCATTGCTGACGAAAGCTCATCAAATTTTGGACACGGCCCATCCTCTCTTTCTCCGTGGTAGGAGGGAGGATACGGAACCCCATCATGCTGGATCTATAGTGACGGAGTCCTTCTATCACGATGCACACACGGGAAACAGAGATCCAATTGCAGTTTTATTTAAAGGGTAATCCGTACTCACAAACTAGTCCAGGCAAGGGTCAAATCCAAAAGGCAATCCAAAAACAAGAAAACAAACAAGAACAGGCAAAAAACAGGCTACCAGAAGTGGTGTGACAATATACAAGGACTCCGTGACAAACACTGAAACAGACAGGGTATATATACACAAGTGCAAACAAGGTGACGAGAAACAGCTGTAATGCAATGAACAATCAGTGACAGACAGGATCATGGGAAGTGTAGTGAGAATGCATAGACACAGTGAAAACTGAGGACCTCTAGTGTTTTACCCAGGGAACAACCAGACACTGTGACAGCCCCGCTCTCCCCTACTTCTGTTATTAGTTTTAGGAACTATGAAAAGGTTCCTCTGGTGCGAAAGCCCATAGATCTTAATCAGGGTAGCGCCATATTTAATTTTTGTCAGGAATGAAAACATGCTGTGAG
The DNA here is from genome assembly GCA_026230005.1 of Gila orcuttii. Lineage (NCBI taxonomy): Eukaryota > Metazoa > Chordata > Actinopteri > Cypriniformes > Leuciscidae > Gila > Gila orcuttii. Next base: position 33,746,832 of record JAPDVR010000012.1, on the reverse strand, counting down.
GGATAGAATTACAGCGTGTTCAATGGCTTGTACTGTCGTTTAAGTCAAGTCAAGTCACTTTTATTTATATAGCACTTTTTACAATACAGATTGTTTCAAAGCAGCTTTACAGTGATAACAGAAAAATAATGCAACAAAGTTTGTTTCTACTGTACAGCAGATACCAGAAAATAGCGTCATAGTCCAGCTTAAGTAAGTTCAGTGATGGTTCACTGGTTCACATAACAATGTGTGGTTCACATAACAATTGTTCAGCTGACAAAACATCTTTTTGAAAAAAAGAATGGGTGGGGGTTGGGGGGCAGGAGTAAATAATGACATAATCTCGACTGTTACTTAAAGGCACATAAGAACTGTAATAGACAACTCAGAAGGTTGGCAGTGGTGACATATTCTGCCTCTACATGAAGAACCCATATTCTGTACCACTTTAATTTGAAACAATGTCCCAAAGAGCTAAAAGCAGAGAGCAATCACACTGAGTCCCTCTCCCATGAGGAAAGGAGGCGCAGAGAAGGCCAGCGATTTGTCATTCGGCACCAGATATAGTGCAACCTTGGCAAAGTGCAGCAAGGGAGTAACACACCGAATCATCAGGAACTAAAGTTTAGGTGACTTCAATGACACTAGGGACATGTCTTTCACTGGGCGGGGCTCATTATTGTGGAAGGACAAGAGGACATAAGCAGAAAGCTGATGTGGTTCCTCTAAGTTCATCAAGCAATTCTAAAAAAGATTGAAAAGGTGCGATTACATGTGTTGTGATAAGGTGAAAAGCTCTGGCTGCAAAAGCTTCAGGAGACGGGAGGTTTATGGGTTGAAAATGCAGTGCCTCTAACTAATCCCCAGTTTAGATTAATTAAGAGAATTGATGGGCTCATTGTTCCTGCGTTTCACTCTCCCATGACAAGACCATGCACAGGCCGCTCTGATGTGAATGTGATAACATCTTTTTTTTTACTTTTTTTTAAAAGACAAATCAGATGTAGATTGCCAGAACAAGCTTTTCCAGATGAGTTGGGGCTTATTGCTGACATCTTTCTGGAGAACGAACGCTTTTTGTTCTCAGGTGCTTTCTACTGAACCAATTCATCACGAAATATAAATCAAATGTGAGATTAAAAGCGGAACCTGGGATCCCATCCAGATATGCCCTGGGATTTATGTCCCGCCACATTTGGAATTTCCATGCGTGTTTTTTTTTAGGTTTTTTTTTTTTTAGATATCATCTTATCTCTTGAAAATTTGTCATCATGTGATATTGTTTGCCCTCAGTATGAATCACACTGACACATAGTCTATAAAATCTTACATTACTTTCCCAAAGAATAGAGGTGACCGAGGATGGCTGTAACACTTTATGTTTTAATGTCTGTAACTCAGAAGGATTTTTTTTTCCCTTGCAAAATATCTCAGTTTAATATATTTAACCTACATTTATTTGCTACAAATTGAAGCTGTTTTGAAATCTGCAACTAAACTGTTCCTTTAATTAAACAAAGTACAGGTTGATACAATCTACCACACTAACTGGTTGAAAAGTCTCGGTTACTACGTAACCCCCGTTCCCTGAAGAGGGAAAAGGAGACGTTACGTCAACGTGACGACGTAATTGGGATCGCTTCAGGGAGCCCTATCATCTTCGAGTGTTTACAGAACGAGCCAATAAACATTGGTGTGTGTGAATCGAGTCACGCGCCCTGCCCCGCAGTGTGGGTATAAACAGGAAGCGGGCGCACGCACTCATTGTTTTTCGCTGAGTTTTCCAGAGATTGTGACGGTCGTTACAGCGATGGTCAGCAACCGTGATGATGGAATGAAACGTCTCCCGTTCCCTCCTTCAGGAAACGAGCGTTACATAGTAACTGAGACGTTCCCTATCAGTCGCTCACATTCGATGATATGTCGACATGACGACGTAATTGGGATCCCTATGGAAAACGCAATGCTTGCTGCCACATCCAGCGCCCTATACAAGACTCTCAGACCCCAAACTGACTGGGGCTGAAGGCCTACGTAGAGGGAGTTCAAACTGCTGTTCCATTGTGTGGATACCACAAAGTGGAACTCTTGGACAACACTGGGAAAGCGTGCCTTTCCAGGGGAGAGGGATGCTGTGGAAGCCATATCCTGCCCGAAGGGAGGTACCATGTGGAGAATACACATATGGACTGGCCGGTTAGGGGCAGTACAACATATGGAATGTCACTGGGCTGGCTCCAGCCTGAGAAGGGGGAGGCTACAGCAGACAGTGATGGCAGAGCGGACTCTGTCAAGGGAAAGAAACGGGCTCACCGCAGGGAGCTGGTCGTGGAAGAATACGCATATGGGATCGCCGCAGGGATCACCACATATGGAACCCAACCTACCAAAAATTATACAAGCATACGAGCACTAGGCCTGGCGTCGGATGCTCCACAACGTCCGAAGGGGTGCGTAAGAACTCTACAGGGTTCGCCTAAGTGGGGAACTCGACTGGAGCAAAAAGCGCACGGATCCGCTCCATGTGGAGCCGACACTAGAGCAGGAACTTTGGTGTTACCGGCTGGTTGAAACGAGCACACAGGAAGAAACCGGCTCAACATGTTGACTATAAAACCTAGCGAACGTGTTAGGTGTCGCCCAGCCCGCAGCTCTACAGATATCTGTCACCGAGGCGCCGTGTGCCAGCACCCAGGAAGAAGCGACTTTCCTAGTGGAGTGGGCTCTCAAACCGGGTGGGCAGGGCACGCTTTGGGCTTCGTAAGCCAAGGTGGGGCCTGAAGGAACCTGACGATCAGGTTGTGCTTTCCCAGTGACTTACCCTCAACTGCATCATGATGTGCGGTGATAGCGGCATCATATACTTTAAGGGTGGAGGGAGACAGCCTTCGCTCCAAACCATCTTGCAGGAAGGAAAGCACAGCTCTGATCAAGCAAGTACAGGGGTTCTCCTGATGAGAAGAACACCAGTCAACGAACAGGTTCCACTTCAACGCATAGAGGCGCCTCCTAGAGGGGGCTCTAGCGGAAGTGATGGTGTTGACTACTGCCTGGGGTAGGTCACCTAGAACCTCCGCGTCCCGTCCAGGGACCAGACATGGAGTTTCCAAAGGTCTGAATGCAGGTGCCATAGGGTGCCCCGTCTCTGAGAGAGCAGGTCCTCTCTCAGAGGAATGGGGCAGGGAGGGGCTGTCACGAGGAGCACCAGTTCCGGGAACCAGGTCCGGTTGGGCCAATACGGCGCAACAAGCAAGACCTGCTCCTCATCCTCCCTGACTTTGCACAGGGTCTGTGAAAGAAGGCTCCCTGGGGGAAACGCATACTTGCGGAGGTCCCGGGGCCAGCTGTGTGCCAGTGCGTCTGTGCCGAGTTTGCCCTCGGTCAGGCAGAAGAACAACTGGCAGTGGGACGTGTCCGGGGCGGCAAACAGATCTACCTGTACGATCCCGAAGCGCCTCCATATCAGCTGGATCACCTGGGGATGGAGTCACCATTCTCCCGGTGGCACCTGTTGCCATGAGAGCTCGTCGGCTGCACGGTTGAGCAGGCCCGGAATATAAATGGCACGAAGCGACCTCAGATGCTTCTGACTCCAAGGGAGCATAGACCACCCTGACGGTTGATGTACGCAACGGTCGCAGTGCTGTCCGTACGGACCAGTACTTGCCTAGTTGCGGTGTTTTGAAGCGGCCCAGCGCAAGATGTACTGCTAACAGCTCGAGGCAGTTGATGTGCCAATGCAGACGTAACATCAAATGTGAGCGTCTGATAGGGAACAGTAGGTGACGTGGGTTGTAAAACTATTGGAAAATGTGGTTTAAAGTTTGTGCCTGCCTATATTTTGTTAATTGTTTATATATTACAATTATTTTTATTCCAGCACCCATAAACTCCAACATTTTATTCTGAAACAGCAAAGAAATTTGGGGGGAAAAAATAAAAATAAATAAACACATACATGAAACAAATGCTACCAATTGGATTAAAACTTTGGCTAACAATAGCTTAAACTGTCAAATGACTAATACCTTTTTAAGTAAATGGGGAAAGTAATGTTTATTTACATTGAGGTGAATGTATAAGTACATGTTACCGTTCACAAGTTTGATTGCATTTTACTGCCACTAGTGCTCATTTCAGCTGTAACAGCAGTGAATTGTAGCATTACTCCAGTCTTCAGTGTCACATGATCCTTCAGAAATCATTCTAATATGATGATTTTGGTGCTCAATACATTTCTTATTTTAAAAACAGTTGTGACAGTTTACATTTTTTTGAAAACTGTGATACTTGATTCTTTGATGAACAGAAAGTTGATGAAAAAAACAAACAAACAAAAATCTTTGAACATGATGTCTTTACTATCATATTGATCACTTGAATGTATCCTTGCTGAATAAAAGTATTAATTTCTTACAGATCAGTATATCAGCTGTGTGTACAGTATATCTGCTGATTCAGATGCTATAGTTGTTATTTACCATCCATTAACTCATAACTCAAATCAAATTATAACCTAGAAGTGAAGATTTCAACCTCAGAAATGAGTCTTACAATGTCTACTGTCACCTCAGGGTGGTGATGGCCTTGTATGATCGTGATTTCATCACTGAACCCAACTTCCAAGTGGTGAAACTGGCTGTTCCAACTGCATTTTAGTTGTCGTCTGCTTTGAAAAATGGAAATGCAATTCTCAGCAATTACTTAAATTAAATACATACTTCATTAGTTACTTGTAAAGGGTTACATATGCAAACCTGTCACAGTCTTTATAGGCTGACAACCCTGCTTACAGCGCAGGCATTCCGACGTATTTACTAACTTGTTCCCATTACACTTTTGACTCCCGCAGACATTAAATAATTGCTTTCATCTTCTACAAACCATAATCTGCTCACCAGTGACAATTTCCATAGCCAGAGGAGTCTAAAAGAAGATGGTCTGCCATATTACATTTCTTTAAGCTCTAATCCGATTACAATGCTTGGTTAATGGAAGAAGCTGCTGCCTTTTTCCTCACCAGACCAACCAGACATGTAGGGAGAGCAAATATGAACACCATGGGTAACCCTTTGCTAATAAACACATTTGTGAATTGCGCGATTGAAAGTCTGTGGGGTTGACAGGGTTCCCTCAGCGTGTTCGCTCTCGTCTTTTGTTCACCACCTTTTGAAGACCTAAACCTGGTCTCTAGAGTTTCAGCGTTTGTTAATCATGATAGAAAAAAATCCATAAATTATCTTTGCACAACAAAAGCGGCAAAACGGAGCTAAAATGCTATTAAAGATTAGCGTTTTTCACTCATAAATGTGACAGGTGAATGCAGGCTGACGAATACAGTAGGAGTAAAGCCTGTTCCATGCTCTGGATGCTGGTTGTTTACTTTATGATTATGAATTTCAGACAGTCACAAGTTCAGCTTTTGTCATTAGAGGCAGCATAACTGAAGGGGATAAGAGGGATGTTTACATGTTCAGGAGGATTTGTGCCTCCTCTTTTTCACTCACAACCAGCGAGTCACAGATTAAGCCACTGACTCAACGTTGCTGTACGGAATTGAATACTAGAACACTGCTTACTGTTGATTTATTTATTAAAAATATCAGACAGTACATATTATGCAATGAGAAACATTGCATTGTCATATGACCCCATTATGCTGCATGTCTAATAGAACTGTTCAGTCATGATGTCAATTTTGTAGGCTTACCCGAAATGCTAATTCACCATGGACTCCCTCAAGAGAAGCTAATGGGTTTTAGAATTTATAATGAGTGATTTATGCACAAAATGTGTTTGTGGTTCATATTACTTCAAGATAATCTCACAGTCATGCCTCAAATATGAGCTTTGAAACCACTGAGTGCTTTGAAAACACAGGTTGCTAACAAAGTTGCTATAACAACAACTGTTGCCTGATTCGTCAAGCACATCCTTGTGGTAGTTGTAGTCCTTAAATAGCTACTTTTAGCTACTTTCACATTGCAGGTTTTAGGACTAAAAACTAAAAGGCTCTATTCTGAAAAGCTCATCCATTTTGAAAATAAAAACAAATCCAATTTTGAATAAAAATGTCTTACCGTTTGGCAGTTCAATCAAATAATGAATCAAGCAGGAAATGGAAGGTCAAATCAAATTGCATAATGGGACATATATCACCCAGTGTGCACTGCTGTATACTGCAGAAAAATGAGAGAGAAATGATGATAGAAAATTTCTTACAAAGTAGTCAGATTAGTGTGCTTGTGACCTTGCGTCCATTTATATGACTGATTGAAAATTGTTGTGCACTTCGCATTCTGATTGGGTAAACACTGCCAGCATCTTAAAGAAAAATAACAGTTTGTATCTGAAATGCAGTGTTACATGTTTTACTTGAATGCTCAAAGTGAATCTTAGAAGAGTAATTCAGAATCAAAATAATATTTATAAAAAAATCATTGTGATAAGTTCACCTTCTAAGCTATACAAAAGTTTTAGGGAATTGCACTGCTTTCCAGAATGTGTGATTTCCGCAATCTATTTCACAACCCAAGTTCATTGGAAAAATGTGCCTGCTACAACATTTATGCTAAATAATATCATGTTGCTTCTTGAACGTTTTGTGACTCTTTCAAAGTGAAATGTCCAGTGCGTGGCACTAAAAGTGCATTCAGTTTTATGTGAAGATGAACAGATGAACATGAAAAAGGCAACATTTTATGTTGGTTGTTGAACGTATCACAGCATTTCGGATATTAAATGTACAATGAGTGGGGCTAAAAGGAAATCGCGTTTAAAAATAATGTACCACCTACACTAAACCCTACCCTAAACCTAACTAATGCTTTTAAAAATGCTTTTGCATCCATGCCATTTTAGCTGCTTCTAAGTATTTGAGCTCTTTTATCGTTACTGGTGTTTTACGGGACTCAAATTTGAGTGCTCTGCATTATAAATGCAATGCTGTACCAGATGACCTACAGAGCAAGTTAACAATGTCAGAAAAGCCAAACATATGGAGCTGGTAATGTACAGTCATCACTAGGATCTGTCATTCAGAAACATGTTTTTTCCTATCAGTGCTATGCTGACGACACAACTCTACCTCTCATTCCAACCAGAGGATCCGACGGTAGCTGTTCGCATCTCAGCCTGCCTGACAGACATTTCTTGCTGGATGAAGGACCATTACCTTCAACTAAACCTTGCCAAGACAGAGCTGCTTGTGGTCCCGGCCAACCCAACACTACACCACAACTTCTCCATTCAGTTAGGTTCGTCATCCATAACTCCATCAAGGTCAGCCAGGAACTTTGTCATTGTGATTGATGATCAATTGAACTTCACAGACAACATTGCTAGAACTGCCCGGTCCTGCAGATTTGCTTTATACAACATTAGGAGGATCAGGTCCTTCCTATCAGAGCATGCTACACAACTCTTTGTCCAAGCGCTTGTTCTATCCAGACTGGATTATTGTAATGTTCTCTTGGCAGGTCTTCCAGCTTGCACTGTCAAACCTCTGCAACTGCTGCAGCTAGAGTGGTCTTATACAAGCCGAAGAGAGTGCACGTCACATCTCTCCTCACAAAATTGCACTGGTTGCCAATTGCCGCTTGAATCAAATTCAAGGCACTGATGCTTGCCTACAGAATAACCACTTGCTCTGCTCCCTTTTACCTAAACTCATTACTCCAGACTTATGTGCCATCCAGAAGCTTGCGTTCTGCAAGTGAACGTCGCCTCGTGGTGCCATCTCAAAGAGGCACAAAATCACTTTCACGTACCTTCACCTTGACTGTTACTTGCTGGTGGAATGACCTGCCTAACTCAACCCATGCTGATGAGTCCAAACAGCCATTTTCAAGAAACGGCTGAAGACTCATCATTTTCGGCAACACTTGATCCATTAATACTTACACCATCTTTTCTTTTCTCTTCTATTCTATATCTATTTAAATAAATAAATAAATAAATACAATTATGTATACTGCGTTAGAATAAACTGGGAAGGGTCACAGCACTTGCATTTTGTTGTCCTATTGTTAGTTTAATTGCTTCTATTGCTCTCCTCATTTGTAAGTCGCTTTGGATAAAAGTGTAAGCTAATTGATTATATGTAAATGTAATACAAACAGATACAGTACATAGTATTGTGCAAGGAACCACATTATTAATCAATATTTTGCCACTGTAATCATAATTTGTGTGCTAAATAATAATTTGTTACATTTATACAATGCTTTTCTCTGCACTCAAAGCACTTTACATAAGGTGGAATCTCCTCAACCACCACCAGTGTGCAGCATCTACATGAAAGATGCGACGGCAGCCATAGGGCGCCAGAACGCCCACCACACACCAGCTTATTAATAGAGAGGAGACAGAGTGATGAAGCTAATCAGTATATATGGGGATGATTACGAGGCTGTAATGATTGGTCCACTGAAGGCAAGCTGAGGTGAGAACCCAAACGCAATTTATTTACAAACAAAAAGAACACAATAAAACAAACAAAAACATGGCAAGGCATGACAACTCTGACCAAAAACAGGAACACGAACATAGACTTAGGAAACAAGACTACCGGAGACTGGGCATGGAAAAAACAATACTCGACAAGGACACAGGGCAAACATGAGGGCTTAAATAGATACAGGACTAACGACGAGACAAGGGACACCTGTGAACATTTAAATAATCAACCAATGACAACATGACACAGACAAGGGAACGCAAGGCAGGATCACATGACTAAAACGGGGGATCACATGACTGACCAGAACCCAGGAACAAGAAACAAACACCCAAAACGTGACAGGGGCCATGATGGACATAGGGCCAATGAGCAAATGCGGATGATGCCGGGGTCACACCCCTACTCTTTTTCGAAGGACATCTGGGTTTTTTTATGACCACAAAGAGTCAGGACCTCGGTTTAATGTCTCATCTGAAGGACGGTGCTTTTTGACAGTAGTGTCCCCATCACTACTGTTAGTTATAGTTGTTGCTGTTTTACTGCCACTAGTGCACATTTCAGCTGGTAACAGCAGTGAATTTTAGGTATAGGTATTTATATAGTTTTGCCAAAAAAAATTCAGTAGTTACTACAAAAAGAAAAGGGAAGCATTTCTAATGTGACCACAAGCACCCTTTCTCAAAGACGAGACGCGGGCTGGTTTCACCTCTGTTTCAGTGGTGGACCTGTGACAGATTGGACCTTGCACCTTTATATGCCACATTTGGAATCATGATGGGTTTCACTCATCAAATTGCTCATTAGACGGTAGAAAGACATCAAGCATGTCGGCAGCACAGGTGTAGTGGCCCACCTAGTGACCCAGACAGCCTGAAGTGCTCAGTTAGCTGATTAATTATGCTCATTGTTCTTCACTTGCCTTAAAGCTGTTTTCCATAGATGATTTTACAGCTATGCAGGTGTTGTATAATAAATGCTACTTCAGTGGAGTAAAGAGGGACTACAGAACAATTTCAAATCACTTAACGATCATTACTCATTTAGTTAGAATTGCTGTTCTGTTTGTTATGTTTGCTTGCTGTTAATTTTGTCTGGTTATGAGAGGGAGTAAATTCAAGCGACATTTTCTTTTTCTTTTTTTCCTCCTCAGTGTTTTATAGGAGTGTTTTTGAAGCAACCTCTCCATTGACTCACTTTTAAAAAATTTTGTCCTGGAGAGAGATGCAGACTTAAGATAACTTACAGTGCATTTAATAGATTGAGACAATAAAGAACTGGGCAGACATCTTTCTGCCTTTCTATCAAAGAACGAGTATATTCACCCACTTTTGGTCTCACAAACAGACATGTACGTGCATGCTCGAGCGCAAACTCACACTTTGACTTCTCAAGGACAAAAGAGCTGTAGATCACAAGCTCCGATTCATAAACTCTGCCCAACTCCTGTATGTGTCTGCCAACTTCCATCTCCCTGACACCTACAATAACATCAGCTACTCTAACAACACGTCATACGTTCCTACACACTTCATGCTCCAGGAAACCCAATCACACGAGACAAAGACACAGTACAACTCTCCAATTTTCTTTCACTCAGAGGTGAGATAAATCACATTCTTCTGGCTCCGGTCCTGCCTCAATATGATTGCAATATGTTCGCAAATTATATTTTATCTCTTAGATTTATAAAATGTAATTCCTCTTCAGAAAAATGGCATTAGGGTCAATGACATGACAATTTTTTTTGGTCCAGATCAATTAATATATTCAAAAATATATGACATAATGTATTTAAATAAAGATACACTACATACATTTTACAGTTTTAACAAGTACAAAAAATATTCCATTCATACATCCAATTCATGCATACTGACTTGAATACATATTTTCTATTATGAACATACATTTAATTTTGAAATTCAAAATTCATTTTGAAGTGCATAAAGTAAAAACTGTTATTGTCTTGATAACAAAATGAAGGGATAAGCCTAATTAATTAAAAAATTAAATATTACACGTTAAATAAAACCATATTACATAGTTTAGCATAATCTTGCATTACTTTTTAGAAAGAGAATTGTTCCCTTTCGTTGTCACTCCGAGTTACGTCGGATGACGACGAAATGGGGTTTCGCTTAGAAAGCCTGTCAGCTTCGAGTATTACAAAGCGAGCCAATGGCAAGGAAATGCCATGGGCCTGCGGAATTTGCATGACGTAACTCCGCCCCACCTCGTGGGTATAAAAGGAGGACGCCGGCAACATGCAGATATGTTTTCGCTTCGGAGCCAAGTTTATTCTTCTCTCCACAAGCCATCTCTGAATTGTCAGCTCTACAAACGAGTACCTCGTGTGTTGGTGTGACGGCGATCTCCGGCGAGCGCGTGCTTCCTTCTTATCTCTGCAGTGGTTTGTCAGACAGTACGTGTCTCCCCGGGTGCTTCAACACTTGAGTTTTCTCTCACAAAAAGAGCTCGCACGTGGCACGTCTTTTTAAAGACGGCTCGCCCCGTGCATTAAATAAAAAATAAAAAAATGAATGGTTGCGGCAGTTTGGTATCGGACTCTGATGGGCACGAGCGTTGTCTAGTATGTTTGGGCTTGATCATGCTGGAGCGGAGCTCATGGATGACTCATTTTCTCTCTGTGGGAACATGACCATCGCGTAATTAAGGTCGAGACTCGGTGAACACACAAGAGTGAGAGTCCCCTCATCCACCCCCCGATCTTCGGCTGATGGCCAGGGTGACCTGAGGGTGACGGTCTGGAACAAGGCGCCGACTCTGTGTCTGCGACCCCAGCCCCCCTCCTCAATGACGGTGCCCGCTAGTGAACAGGTGATTCCCACGGGTCTACCCTCTGGTGGCCCGTGTGTTTCATTTGAAGCTACAGAGGATGATACTATGTTTGTAGCAGCTTCACAAGGTGGGTTTGATTCTCCTGGAAATGACGACTCTTCACAGCTGCCACCTTCGGGTGTGCATACAGCTGTGCCTGAGTCTGATCCGGAGAACACGGCCATGCTTTCCCGGGACGATTGGTTTTTGGGTAAGGCTGCCGACTCTCGTCCACGGCAAACCCCAATACCTTTCTTCCCGGACGTGCATGATGAGATCTCAAAGTCCTAGAAGACCCCCGTGTCTTCTCGGGACCGCTCGCTGATCTCATCCGCCTTTCCTCCCCTCGATGGGGCCGCTGCCCATGGGTACACTGGGGTCCCCCCGGCTGAACGCTCTGTTGCGATGCTATGTGTCCTCAGAGTGCTTCTTCTCGGTGCAATCCTAAGCACCCGTCCGTGGCCTGTAGTTTTTCGTCTACACTTGTGGCGAGATCCTAAAGCGCCACGGGACTGGCAGCCGCCTCACTGCATGCCATGGTCATTCTGCTGGTCTACCAGACCCAGATGCTCATGGACTTGCACGAGGGCGGGACTGACCCAGGGCTCTTCACTGAGCTGCGCGCCGCCACTGACCTTGCTCTCCGCGCGACGAAATTCGTTCCGAAATTCCGTTCACCCGGGCCGGCTCTGGAGGCCGCAGGGGGACGCCTCAGCCCTCTCCAGCCCCGCCCCCAGCTATATGCCGGGTTAAGCGGCGCTCTTGAGACGGGCTCCTCAGAGATGGGACTCTTCTGGGGTTCTTTCCAAGAGTTGGTAGCAGGACCACTCCTTTCCGCCGGGGAAGAATCCTTATTCTCTAAAGAACTGACTCTCCCGTCTCTGAGCACACAGAGTTCTCGGACGGCACAGAGCGCCGCCCACAAGCCGTGCTCTCCTCGTCCCCCTCTGTCCCAGAGGTGGTTGACGCGGTGTGCCGTCCACGGACCGCTCCGCCCCTGTCCCCCTCTGCCAGGGCGCGGTTGCTAACTGTGCCCCCACATCGGGCCGCTATGCCGTCCACGTCTGGGCCAGTTACTCCGCTTCGCTGCCCCTCCGGGGGGACACCTGTGGTTCGCATGACCCCGCTGGTTCAGTTCCTGGGAGCCTGGTTAGAGCTCCCCGTCTGTCCCACTGGGTCGTGCGGACCGTCAGGCTCGGCTATGCAATTCAGTTCGCACGGTCTCCTCCCCACTTCTGGGGAGTCCGCTCCACTTTGATCGGTGGCAAGGCGCCCCATCATAGAGCAGAGATTGCAACCCTGCTGGCGAAGGGTGCAACTGAGACTGTCCCTCCAGCCGGAATGAGGTCCGGCTTCTACAGCCCTTACTTCATTGTCCCCAAGAAGACCGGTGGGTTACATCCAATCCTGGACTTGCGCGTTCTGAATCGCTCCCTTCACAGGCTGCCGTTCAGATGCTCATTGCCAAACATATTTTCGAATGTATGCGGCCCCAGGATTGGTTTGCAGTGATTGACCCCCTCCCAGTTGGGTTAGCCCTGTCTCCTCACGTCTTCATGAAGGTTGTCGAGGCAGCCCTTGTTCCCCTACCAGGAAAACAGGGTTTGCATCCTGAACTATCTCGATGACTGGTTGGTCCTAGCTCACTCTCGAGACCAGGTTTGCGAACACAGGGACCTAGTGCTTCGGCACCTAGCTCGTCTGGGCCTTCTGGTCAACTGGGAGAAGAGCAAACTTTGCCCAGTGCAGAGGATGTCTTTTCTCGGCATGGACATCGACTCGGTCGCCATGTAAAAGGCGCAGCTTACGAGCGAGCGCGCACAGTCACTGCTGACTTGCCAGGGACAATTCGAGGGCAAGAGTGCGGTTCCACTGAAACTTTTCAGAGGCTCCTGGGGCATATGGCATCTGCAGCCGCGGCGACGCCGCTCGGATTGCTTCATATGAGGCCGCTTCAGCTTTGGCTTTGCGACTGAGTCCCGAGGTGGGCATGGCAACAAGGCACGCTCCGAGTACCAGTTAATCCGACCTGCCCTCAGTTCTTCACCCCGTGGTCGAACCTCAGTTTTCTCAGGGCGGGTGTTCCCCTGGAACGAGCTTCCCGGCATGTTGTTGTCTCAACAGATGCCTCCACCACGGGCTGGGGCGCCATGTGCAATGGACATGCTGCTGCGGGCTCCTGGACAGGACCCCAGCGGCTATGGCATGTCAATTGCCTCGAGTTGTTGGCAGTACGCCTTGCTCTGCACCGCTTCCGGGCATTGCTCTTGGGTCAACACGTACTAGTCCGAACAGACATTACCGCTACTGTAGCGTGCATCAACTGTCTAGGTGGTCTACGCTCCCGCCGTATGTCACAACTCGCTTGCCACCTCCTCCTATGGAGTCAGAAGCATCTGAGGTCGCTTCGAGCCATTTTCATTCCCGGAGCTCTGAACTGTGCAGCCGCCGAGCTCTCACGGCTTCAGCCCCTGGAGAATGGCGACTCCATCCCCAGTCGGTTCAGCTGATTTGGGACCAGTTCGGGGACGCACAGATAGATCTGTTTGCCTCTCACGACTCGACCCCTTGCGCCCTGTATTTTTCCCTGACTGAGGGCACGCTCGACACGGATGCACTGGCGCACAGCTGGCCGCCGAGCCGCAAATATGCGTTTCCCCCAGTGAGCCTTCTTGCACAGACTCTGCGCATGGTCAGGGAGGACGAGGAGCAGGTCATTCTGGTCGCGCCGTACTGGCCCACCCGGACCTGGTTCCCCGAACTTGTACTCCTCGCGACAGCACCTCCTTGGCCCATTCCTCTGAGGAAGGACCTCCTTTCTCAGGGACTGGGCACCCTGTGGCACCCTCGCCCCGATCTTTGGAGCCTCCACGTATGGCTCCTGGACGGCTCGAGGCAGGTTTGAGTACCCTACAACCAGCGGTGGTGGCTACCATCACTTCCGCTAGAGCGTTGTCCACGAGACACGTCTATGCGTTGAAGTGGAACCTCTTCGTCAACTGGTGCTCTTCTCACCGAGAAGACCCCCGGAGATGCTCGATCAGCGTTGTGCTTTCCTTCCTTCAACAGGGGTTGGAGCAAAGGCTGTCTCCCTCCACCCTGAAGGTCTATGTTTCCGCTATTGCCGCACTCCATGACCTCATCGAAGGTAAGTCGGTGGGGAAGCACGACCTGGTCATCAGGTTCCTGAGAGGAGCGAGGAGACTATGTCCTCCTCGCCCTCCTCTCGTTCCCTCTTGGGACCTCTCAGTGGTTCTAACTGCCCTGCAGAGTGCTCCCTTTGAGCCCCTGCAATCAGTCGAGCTTAAATTCCTGTCAATGAGACAGCGCCCCTGGTTGCACTGGCCTCCATCAAGAGGGTAGGGGACCTGCACGCGTTCTCCGTTGACGAAGCGTGCCTGGAATTCGGGCCGGGTTACTCTCACGTGATCCTGAGACCCCGGCCTGGATAAGTGCCCAAGGTTCCCACCACTCCCTTCCGGGACCAGGTGGTGAACCTGCAAGCGCTGCCCCCGGAGGAGGCAGACCCAGCCTTGGCACTGCTCTGACTTTACACACTCTCCGCGCCTATGTAGACAGAAAGCAGTGTTTCAGGACCTCAGACCAGCTCTTTGTCTGTTATGGTGGGAAGCTGAAGGGAAAGGCTCTCTCCAAGCAAAGGTTGTCTCACTGGATAGTGGACGCCATTGCTTTGGCATTCCAGCAGCAAGGTCGACCGTGCCCCCTTGGTGTGACTGCCCACTCCACCCGGAGTGTGGCATCCTCTTGGGCTCTAGCGCATGGCGCCTCGCTAACAGACATCTGCAGAGCTGCAGGCTGGGCGACACCGAACACATTCGCCAGATTCTATAATCTCCGAGTGGAGCCAGTGTCCTCTCGTGTACTCGCTTCATCCAGCTAGTACCGGCCCCGATCAGGTGTCTTCGCTTGCTCGCCATTCCACTCCACGGACTGGATACGTGCGATATTCTCCTCAGGTGAGCTTCCCCGAAAGCCCTGAGTTCCTCCAGCACTCCTGACGTCGGCGCCGGTGTCTATTGCCTGCGCGTCGGCTAGGTGCCTCCTGTTTGCATGGTCCCTCCCTTGAGCGACACCCACATGTGTATTTCCACTGTAAGCCTCTCTGAGCATGTGTCTTTCCCTTGGCAAGCCACCTTGCCACCCCTGGGGTTGAAATATTCCACCTGCGGCTGGACACCCCAGTGTCTCCATATGTTTCCTTTGGGTCATATGTGTATTCTCTAAGTTCCCCCCCTCTGGGTTGGCATTTATTGCATACTTCCCCTAGCTTGGGATATGCTTCCCAGTGTACCTTGGTATTCCTGTGATAAATGGAGTCCTTTGTCCAGTCTACGACAGGGGTCTCGATTTACGCAGGGCACTGGAAGACAGCTGAGAAGGTGGCGTGATTAGACTGGTAACCCCATTTCGTCGTCATCCGACGTAACTCAGAGTGACAATGAAAGGGAACATCTTTTGTTACGTATGTAACCCTCGTTCCCTGAGTAGGGAACGGAGACGTTACTTCTGCATGCCACTTTCCGCTGTACCGCGGGGATCGCCTGAGTTCAGTCTTGGCTCCTCAGCGAAGAAACATATCTGCATGTTGCCGAGGTCCTCCTTTTATACCCACGAGGTGGGGCGGAGTTACGTCATGCAAATTCCGCAGACCCATGGCATTTCCTTGCCATTGGCTCGTTTTGTAATACTCGAAGCTGACAGGCTTTCTAAGCGAAACCCCATTTCGTCGTCATCCGACGTAACGTCTCCGTTCCCTACTCAGGGAACGAGGGTTACATACGTAACCAAAGACGTTTTACTTACTTCTTAATATATGAAAGAAACTTTTGTCTGCAAATGAAATTAGTCATGTGGTGTGACCAACATAAAAAAACATAAAACAGGAAATAATGTCATCCACTGCAGACATAAACATTAATCATTTGAATTAACAATTTGACTTTTATGATAGGGCCAGTTTAACTCAGATTGTAAGTGTAAAAAAAAATTAAATTATATTTCATAATAATAATAATAATAATAATAATACATAATTGTAATAAAACATCAAGTGAAAATATGTTTGTACATTTTTGGAAATAATTACTAAGAACACTTCAAGGTGTAAGGAAAATATGTTATCAGTTTTTTCTTGAATGTTACAACATGACATTCTCATTTTTTAAGTATAAAAGGTTTTCAAAACCATATGAAATCATTATTAATACAAAGAGTATAATTCTAAGAATTTGTAACATGTTTTAAACTAAATCTTTTACTGATTTTTCCTTAGCTTTACTGTGGACACTCAGACACTATATGTTGTTGTCACATTCAGCTTTGATTAGTGTTACAACTAAAATGTTCAGTAAATGCTCAAGACAATGTCCACCTGTTTTGCACAATGTGTATACAGATTGAGATTGCACCCGCACCAGATACCAACTTATTGCCTTTGCTGAAAAAACAAATAGTGCTGAGGGACACACAGGAACATCAATTTCCCATCAGCCCCACAGTCCAGCGTTTAATTTGCTCGGTGGCACTGAACTCACACTAAGGGGCAGGGGCCAGGTCTCCCTCATTTACCAGCCAGTGAAATGTCAATATATACTCAAAACAATGGTATTCTGCAGCACGGCCAGGCCTGGGTGCTCTCCCATCCAATGCAGAAACTATGGTGTTAAAAAAAAAGAGAAGCTAAAATCCCATTACGTTTGTTGTTTTGGGCACCTGTTTTCTCTTTGAGAGATATAAGCCCTACAGGAGACCTAAGTGGCCATATTGGCTCCCAGTGAGGTGAGTTTCTGTCAGTGCCGTCCCAGATGAACAGGTTCTGGGTGAAGCTTGACCTGGCTGATGAAGGCGCTAACAGTCCTGTTTATTAAAGGCAGAGATTCAGAAGGGCAGTATGGCAGAGGTGAGACCTTAAGGTCTGCAGGAACGTACTGTATGTGCGGTTATCAGTTTTGGACATTTATTTCGGCACAACACCTACAGTGACCTTGCATTAACTTTTTCACCTATCAATAACATAATGTCTGCTTTACATCCTCATTCTAGTATGCTTTTAGATTTTCTTGGTTTATAGAAACAAGTCAACTTCTGTGTGTTCTACATATGGGTGGTCATTTATGCATGTGAGAATGATGCTCCACACTTCCACTGAGTGACAAGTGAGCTTTTTATAATAACCCCATATGTTTACCTGAAATATCTTTAGAATTGTGTTACTACTAAGAAATGTGAAAACCAAAATGGCTATTTTAACAAATTCAACTGAATGACTACAATGTTTGTTCTCACCATAAAACAAGCAACAGATGTCCTGTGTCTACTGCATCTGCAAGTTTGAATTAGCAGGTGTATAGGATAATTTTATAATAATAATTTTAAAATAATAATTTCTAGTCATTTTTTATATGGATGGATGTAAAAATGAATACTCACTGGTTACGTCCAGTTAACTACACTGTAAAAAATGCTGGGTTGTTTTAACCCATGTTTGGGTAAAAAATGGACAAACCTAACCGTTGGCAAAGGTGGACAGTTGGAAAATCTGTACTTTACTTAAGTATTATTTTTTCTGGAAACTTTTTACTTTAACTTTACTACATTTGAAAGACAAATATTGTACTTTTTACTGCACTACATTTCTGTCAAGGTCCTTGAGTAGAAAGTAGTAATGTCAGTCAGGGGATGATTTTGGTTGCAGGGGTTGCATTTTGGTTGAAAATGAAAGTCGGATTGACGTCAGAACCCAACTGATGTTGGTTTCTGACGTCAACCTGATTTTCATTTTCAATGTTGTGTTTGGTCTTCTAAATGCGAATGTCGTCATTGTTTTGGAGCACACTAGCTTATAGATAACAGTAAGGCTAACATATTCATACTAAAAGCCAAAAACCTTTAAATATGGCACTATTTGAGGGAACAGCCATTTGGGTGTCCGAAACCATTGTGTAAACTATTGAGTGCACTTATTCAATATCACATTCAATCCCATACTGGAACGGTGTTCTAGAAATAAATTTGATATTGAAATGAGGGTAGGCAGGCATAAATTCAAAGGCACAAGGTACTTGTCACAGATCAGAAGGACACAAACAGGTAAAGTTTCAACAGAATGTTTATTAAATGGAATATAGAAACAGTCACGGCAGGTAGGTTGAAGAGATGGTGGAATAATTAGATGTGAACTGGGTGAATGGAGTATGACCGGGTCTCTTATCTATTACAGGCAGGATGGCGAGGTTCGAGGCAGAAGATGGCAGACTGGAATGCAGATTGATGAACCGGGTAGATGAACAGGAACCTCTGGAGAGCAGGTAAGTAACGAAGCAGGTAAAGTAGCCTGCAAGTTTTGATAATCGTCATTAAAGACGAGAGTCAGGAAGTCAATGGTAATTCGACGAGACCAGACGCTGGACTGAGGGAACTGGTGGTGTATTTATGGTGAGAGTGGAGTGAGTGATGATTGCAGGCAGGTGATGAAGACAGGTGCAGGTGATCAGTATTCAGGGGATGCGGAACGAGTGGGCGGAGTCTGAAGGTCTGGTGCTGACGATTGTGTGTCCGTGACAGTACTTTAAGTATTACATACAACAATGCAACAATAATAAAACAATCATGCATTGACATTTACTTTTTACTTCTGATACTTGAGTACTTTTAAAAACGAGTACTTCTGTACTTTTACTTAAGTAAAAATCGGTCTTTACAACTTTTACTTAAAATGGAGTAATATTTGACCAGTAGTATGTACTTTCACTCAAATAAGGAAGTTGTGTACCTTGTTCACCTCTGACCATTGGGTTTAAAAATGTAATTACATTTAAAATTTATTTTAAAATACATATTTGACCCAAACATTGGTTGAAAAATCCCAGCATTTGATCCCAGTGTAGATCAAAATAACATTCAAAGTGCAAGTCCAAATTCCCAGTATAGACATATTTTTTGTATGCATTTTAAATTGCAAAATACATAAAATCCAACCAATATTATACTTTTCTATTAAATATGCAGCAAGTAACATATTTAATATTAAAACATGGCCCGAGGAGGTTACTCTCGGCACATATCAGTATGAAATGCTTGATCAGATTATTGAGGTAGTTATGATTTTGCACCCCTATCTGAATACATTTGCCAAATTGCCCATAAACACTGACAACGTGACCATGAGATAAAATGTCTCACTGTTCATAATGTACTTTTAAAACAGCGTTATCCTTTAGCACTGAGGTCCGCTTAAGGTGTTCTGAGGAATTTTAAAGGGATTTTCATCAAGTGCTGTTCCTCAAGTCTCTGCCTATATGCAAAGAATGCCTCCCTGTTTAGTTATTCAGATGGCGTGAAGTGAATTCCTCACTTGTCTTTGATGTTACAGGGATTGGCAAGAGTCTATACCCCTTTATGATCACTGTGGGCCGCATGATTCAGCCCCATCTCCTCAGGGATTCTCCTTCACTCTATGCAAGCTAATATGTTTGCCATGTTTAATGATGCAAAAAATGTTCCAGAGTAGCAGTTATTTATCTTTATCACGCTTCTCTTCTAGAGCACTGTCACTTATGCAGCCTAGTACCAGCACATGCTAAACAAAAGTGGCACTGCATAGTCCAAGCCAAAGCTGGTAAAGTTAACCAAAGTGTATTTGAAATAATTATATATATATATATATATACATTTACATTTATGCATTTGGCAGACGCTTTTATCCAAAGTGACTTACATTGCATTTCAAGGTACACATATACATTCTTATCAGTTCTTGCTTTCCCTGGCAATTGAACCCATGACTTTGGCGTTTCAAGCACCAACGGAGCTACAGGAAAGCTAAATAATATACGTATATAATGTCATATTTATATGAAAAGCATATGAAAAAATCGGATGGATGGATGGATGGATGGATGGATGGATGGATGGATAGAATAATGCACCACATTGATGCATTAACTCAGGGGTTTTCAAACTGTGGGTCGCAGATTGGGAAGAGGTGGGTCGCGCAGTCACTATTGGCTGCAGCAAAATTTACGTTTCATGAATGACACACACACACACACACACACACACACATCGCGTTCTCCTTTTTCCAAAGCGCTCAAGTACACCTGGCTGCAGCTTGCAGATCGGGGCGGGGCTGCACCTGGGGCGGGGCTGCACGTGCAGCCCCACGCCCATAACGCGTCTCATTGGTTTGTGGCAAAGTGATGACGTCGATCGAGGCGGGGCCACACCAACGCTTCTCTGGTTAGTGGCACAGTAATGACGTCGACGCCACGGTAAACAGGAAATGTGTTTGAAAACAATGCAGTCTTTAAAACTAATGCGCTATATCGCGCTGATAGCGCATGCATCGTATTTGCGTTAAGTGGTACAGAAATGACGTCGACGCGTCTTCAAAACGCATGCGCAAATTTGAAATACTTTCATAAAATGATAAAGTATTAAAAAAACTCTAAAGTAATAATGAAAGCAGCAAAAAGGAGTAGAGCGCATATCCATAGTTTTAACTATGTCTGATCTAAGGTAAACTTATGAGGAATTACAGAGTATATATTGTGTAATATCTGTGTAGTATTTTAAAAGTTTTTCACATTCTGTTGCACTTCACTGTGTAAATTACAAAATTACTGTAAACATTAATGGCTCCTTATATATTTCTTATTTTAATCATTCCTCTGTAATAGTTCTTGTTTATTTGTGTGCATTATATAGGTTATTATAAAACATTTATGCCAATAAAGTAGTTTGAAGTTAAACCAACTACATAAAGTACATTGCCAATCTCTTTATCCCATAGTATGCATGCCAACTCAAAAAACCAAACTCATACCAGTGATAACTTTTATTTCAAAACAAGAATAATTGTGTAAAGAGATATGCATACATACAGATAATCACGTACACACACACCCACACACACACACACACACACGTACACTCACACACACGTACGTACACTCACACACACACGTACACTCACTCACACACATACACTCACTCACACACGTACACTCACTCACACACACGTACACACTCACACACGTACACTCACACACAACCTACTCAGCCTGAAATTCCCCTCCATCATTGAAAAAACAATCAACCGAGCAATAGCCCTCAACCTCCTTCTCGGAAAAAAATCCACACAGGACTCCTCTTCTGCCATCACACACAGAGTCATCGAGTACGGCACCCGGAACTCTTGCCTATATTCTCTGGAAAATGCACTCCAGTTCACAACACCTAATTTAGATAAAATACAGAACGAACAATATTGAATCATTTTGAATAAAGGCATTAACATAGTACAGAGTCATACAAGGAATCTCTTTTTTATACATTTTAAACATATTATAGGAAATGTTAAACAAGATATACTTGAGTGTTATTAGCTTTGTCTGTAAAGTACCTAAGAGAATTACTTTGTTTATGAACAACAAACTAGTTAAAAAAAAAGTTTGTCAAGACAAACTTTAATTTGGCTTGAGAAAGCCTATCCTAAAAGTTTGAAATAGTTTTAAAAGCTTGAAGTGTGGAGGTTTTCAGTTTGAATATCAAAGTAGTTTTGAAGCTGAATGTTTTGAAGGCAATACAGTCTATCAGACACAGACAGACGGATAGACATGACAGATAGGTAGAGATAGATAAACAGACAGAGATAGAAGGATAGATAGATTAGGATAGGATAGAAAATGATTTTTGATCTGGTAATACATCAGCTGTGGCATGCTGGTGTACTGACAGAATGGGCACTTACTACTGCAGTCTTTTAAATACTGCTCACACTCCCCCTTGCTTAACACAGTTGTGTGCATTTGTGCGGGGGGGGGGGGTTGCTCTTAAAAGAGCCTTTGAGTTATAAAGTAAACAACAACAAAAAATAGGTGAGAGAGATGGAGGACTAGAGTAAGAGTTAGAGAATAATTAACACAGCAAAAAAAAATGGTAACACTTTACAATAAGGTTCATTAGTTAACATTAGTTAACTACCTTAGTTAACATGAACTAAGAATGAACAATACTTTTACAGCATTTATTAATCTTAGTTAATATATTAACTTCAACATTTACTAATACATTATTCAAATCAAAGGTTGTATTTGTTAACATTAGTTAATGCACTGTGAACTAACATGAACAAACAATGAACAGCTGTATTTTTATTAACTAACATTAACAAAGATTAACTAATACTGTAACAAATGTATTCCTCATCGTTAGTTCATATTAGTTAATGCATTAAATAATGTTAACTAATGAACCTTATTGTAAAGTGTTACCACAAAAATAATATAAAGTAAAATAGCAAAAGTGGTACCCAGGGAATATAAATGGGGATCACAATGCCAAGGATCTGCAAAGAGAAGGAAGTATAGAGCATCAGAATTAGCATAAAATGTTTTATTATTTTATTACTCTAGTGCAGGGGTGTCCAAAGTCGCTCCTGGAGGGCCACTGTCCTGCAGAGTTTAGCTCCAGCTTGACTCCACACACCTGCCTGGAAGCTTCTAGTATGTCTAGTAAGACCTTGATTGGCTGGTTCAAGTGTGTTTAACTGGGGTTGGACCTAAACTCTACAGGACAGTGGCCCTCCAGCAGAAGGATTGGACAGTTCATATACTATATACAGCAGCATAAGTATAAGTAACAGTATGCAATATATAAAACAAGCCCTACTTTCCAAGGAGTTTTGTTGAATTTGTATTACTATTGAATGTAGTTTCATGTTCAATTAAATAAATGTATACTTAATAACGATAATATCAAAATAGTTTACATTTAATAAATTTATTCATAGAAAAAAAAGTTCTACAATATAACTTTGTATATTGTTACTATTAACTCTTAAATCCTATTTTCCTGGTTCAGTTTTGCCACTGTATTTCTTTTTAAGGGCCTTGTTTTAACACTATATCCTAATCTAAACACACACACACACACACACACACACACACACCCACGATGCTTTTGGGAAACGCTGCCCTAGTTATTTGTGCGATATGGTGAGTAAAGTTACACAGTCTTATTTTTACACCACTTCATTTTATCATCACACTAAACGCCACTTCAGAATTAAAAATTGTAAATAAAATTAGAGAAAAGAAGAGTAGCTTGCCTGTACTCACCATGCAGAGATGAACAGCAGAAATGAAAACATGCTAGAATAGACGTCATGAGTTCACGTCAGTAACCAATGAGAAGAGATGTTGGCGGGTAGAGACGTGCAGCCCCGCCCCAGGTGCGGCCCCACCTCGATCGACGTCATCACTTTGCCACTAACCAATGAGAAGCATTGTGGGCGGGGCTGCATACCCCCGCCCAAATCTGCAGGCTGCAGCCAGGTGCTTCTCAAAGCTAGGGATGGGCGATACCACTTATTTTGTTTTCGATACGATACCGATACTTTCAAGGCCAGTATCGCCGATATCGATACCGATACCGATACTTCTAAACTGAACTTTTAAATTTGAAAATGTATTAAATTATTGAATTACAAAGATTAAAATGGGTAATGATACCGACTTAACATTCTATTTTAAAGGCATTTTAACAATCAATACGCCTTAATTGGAATTTATTAGATTATATTTTTATTTACACGTGGTTACAATGTTTACTTGTAGTGGTAACCATGGAAATCTACAAAATATTATAGGCCTAGTTGAACTATGATCATTTTAATGTTAATTTTCATAGGGGACTACCAGTGACTGGCTGTTGCACCGATAAAATGCAACCTTTTTATTCTGACAGTGTATGATTTATATTAAAATTAGTTACAGAATAGAACTATGAACTTTAAACATTCAAAAAATAATTTATTTGCACAAACTATGTAGGCTACAATTTAAATTAGTTTATTGTGAAATAGCTCAAACATATGATGTTTTTTTGTCTTCTGTTAAGCATTGTTCTGGGCTGCGTTTCCCAAAGCATCAATGGTTTCTTGTGATACTTTTGGGAAACGCAGCCCTGTTTGAATGCATTGTCGGCAGTGTGTGAACGCTCTCTGTGATTGATTGCTTCTGACTTGCAGCATTTGCGTTTGATCAGATAAGCAGGAAAATAGTTATACTACACAATTATTTACTAAACAGGTTATTCATCCAATTCAATGAATATTGTACGCATTAAACTTCTTGTCAAATAAACAAAATCACTGGTAAAAAAGAAAAACTGTAGTATCGATATTTTTATTTGAGTATCGATACTTTCGATACTCGCTGTCAGTATCGATATATCGATACTTTGTATCGATACGCCCATCCCTACTCAAAGCGCTAGGGCGGTTGCGCTCCGGAGGGGTCTGTCGTTGCTAAGCGCAACCATCAGCTGCACTCCTTGTTACAGCAAGGAAAATGCTTGCGGAATTCTGAAAAGTTTAGATGTTTTTATCTCGATGCGGCGCGGACGCGTTTGGAAAAAAAGAGCGCGTCGCACCGCGACCGCGTCGCTTCCATTATGAGCGGGCATACCGCGTGCCTACATTTGAAATAACGAACTTGAGCATGCAAAAGACACGATATGTGAACAGGCCCTTAATCTGTCCTCTGTTCAACACAGCGCTGTTGTCTTTCAAAGATATGGTCTTCGTAAGAGTGCATTGTTTGCATTCCCTCGTATGCATTTTGCTACCTACCAACACATAAGGAAAATATTTATGTAAAACGTATTTCACATGTACACACACGAGGACGAAAGTTTTTTCTGCGCTGAACAACGTGATGAGTTTAACAACACTTGTAGCATAAATATTAGTATTGAAATTCTAGGTCATGGGCCTACTGTCAAATAAAATAATTTAGAAAATTTAAATTATTTGTTGTTATATCAAACCTTTGGTTAAGGTTAAGGTTACTTAATCTTTAATTTCTTTAAATTTGTTCTGCCGTGTCTGGGTAAATTAGTTGAGGCAGCAGACAAGAACTACTCAGTTCTTCACTTTATTTCAACAGCCATTAGGCTGCTATTTTAATTCTAAATTTTTTTGATAATGTACCATAAGTTTGTATTGCAATTAAACTTATATGTCTTTCATACTATGACAAGGAAAAAACTAAAGAGATCTAACGCCTCCCACCCCACCCCACATTCATGCTTTAAAATTATTTTGGTGGGTCTTGAGAGTTTTAAAGAACCTTGATAGGTCTGATCACATTTGGTTCATGTCTGAAATGCTGCTCTTGGTTTTACAGCTCATAATGATCCTGTGTCACCTCATTTTCATATTCTATGACACTGCTTCCTTCCCTTATCCTCTCATTTCTGCAGTCAAGTGTGACAGAGATGACTGATTATCTAATCACCGATGGGTAAGAATCAGCTCTGGATAAGGCCATTAATCATGCTATAGCCTGCCCTTTCAGCCAAATCAGCTCCTGATTCACAAATCCCTTAAATTTAATCAGCCTCAGGCTAATGCACAATCACCACCACCACCTCTAAAATGGACCTCTTGCTGATCCTTAGGTGGATTCTTATGGTGTTTAGAGGTAAATACAGTAGTAATCCACTGATCCAACAATGGTACATTAGCTCTTTTTGATCTCACTTTGTTGTAAACATTTGTTCCTAAGGTCAAAACAGCTGCGTTAGAGCTTCTATTTACCAAAAATCACATCATAATTGCATCTATAGCACAGTAAAGTGCAAAATTGTGAACATTTTTACAGATGACAGCAGAAGAGAGGATGTGTATCTAGTCAATTGCTCTCAGGGGAGTAAACTTTGGCTTAACGTGATGGTGTACTGTTCCTTTTAGAGAGAGAGCAGCTCTTGGTGTGCCTGTGGCTGTGTTGGATCCTCATCAGAGAAAAGCTGATCTTAAAAACACGATGGGGGATCGCAGAGTGCATCCGCCCTACATCTTTCGGATTCAAAACAATCGATACGCATCTCATCTTCATACCACAACACTACCGCACACAAAGAAACTCCAGTTAGTGAACTCAATACATGTTTTAAGCTACAAACACAATTATTTACAGCAATCACTGTGGTTTTAGAAGGTAAACAAGATGCTTTTCTTCTTTACTGCTTAGTAGTGGGGTGACTTGTCTGAATTTGTTTTGGTTTGGTTTTTTGCAGCTTTTTATGGGATACTAAGCATCCCATAAGCATTCTGGATGAATGGTGACACTACTTCTTAGAAGTACAGAACATATTTCAATTATAATGACTCTGGGTGGCATAAAATCAAGGCATAGGACGATTAGCAATGGAGACATTATGCTTATGACCAAATCCAAAGCATAATAAAGCATATGCATGTGCATTTCTGACAACCAGCCATTTCCACACAGGTGAAGAATATGGTTTTCAGTCTAGTGTTAGGGACCGCTGCATTTCTTCGTAAACTTGCTTCCCAAATTTTTAAGTGCAAACATATGAATGTGCAAACAGCACAATATTAGCTACTTAATATTGGCTACTAAGTTCATATCAGTAATATTAATTAACAACGTGTACTTACTATAGGGTTACGGTAGGATTAGGATTTGCATTATGCATAATTTATCGTTATTACTATGGTAAGTACATGTAACAAATGTAACAAGGACACTCAAATAAAGTGTTACATTTTTTTCTTATAAACATATGCTGTGTTTTCAGCCCAGGCTCATTAGAAAAACATACCTGTGGCAACATTTTTGCAAAACGCAAAATACGTTTGGTCGTGCACGTTTCGCGACTGTTTCAAAGTGAAATGTGAGTGAGTGGCGCTAAAAGCATGTTTAGTTTTTCCGGAACGGATTAATGTGAACATGGAAACATTTTATCATGTTGGTGTTTGTAGGTTTCATCGCAGTTCTGAATTGAAACTGTCCGGTGAGTGGTGCTAAAAGCTTAATACTCCATTTTAAAATAACGTAGGCCTACACACTAAACCCTAAACCTACCTAAATAGTGTTAACAAAAGCAAATGTGACATAAAAACATATCGTAACCCTGGCATTTTAGCTTGTTTTTGTGCTCTTCTCTTATGAGTCTTTTATCGTGACTCATCTTTCAAGGGATTTGTACCTGAACTCTCTGCATCACAAGTACAATTCTGTACTGAGCTACCGAGCAAGCTTAGTATGTCAGTAAAACCGAATATTTGGAGCTAGTTAATGATGCAAACGCCGAAGTTTATTCGATTACAAATCATACACTATGATAAAAAGTGTTTTGAGGTCATAACATAATTGTGCAAGGTGCTGCGTGATAACAAGTCTTATCAATCCATAATCTGTCCCTGTAATCATAATTGTGTGTGAAAACGATTAAAAGTGCTTGGTGTTTTACTGCCTCTAATGTTCAGTTCTGTTGGAAACTGCAGTAATATGTACGTATTGGTACGTATTTTGCGTTTTGCAAAAAAAAAAACATTTCTATTTAGCCTGTGTTGCAATTTATTGGACTTTTTAGTGTAGGTGATGAGCAGAAATGTGGACCGTTCCAAGATGCCAGGCACATTGACGTGTCTGGAGCAATCGAATGGGGTGTCTACAGTACGTATAGATACCTATGGTTGTCAGTTCCACACTGTTTGTCTCAACATTAAGTCAATGTATTGTGGCTTTTTACATATAATCACAGCCTCAGCATTCCTTATCACTCCTTGTTAGCCCTTTATAATTTACAGTCCCTGTTAAAATGAAATATAGATTTGCAGTATGTCTATGATTTGTCGTCTTTGCAGTCTGCAGTGTGAGGCAAGTTCTCTCTCTCTGTGAAGGCTTGCGTCTGATTAGTCTCCCCGCTTCAGCAGTAGCGCGGCACTCTGAGCCAGATGCCTTATTTTGCCATTCCCTTTCATGCCTGTGGAATAAACTTATCACTTTAATGCACTTTTCCAGATATCACGTTGATTCGCATCCCCTCTGGCTTGTCAGGAAACTTCAGTGCAAGATGAAAAGGGAAGAGTTTTTTTCACTTTTAAATATGCACTCTGCTCAAATTCGACTCAGACTAATGGCAGAAAGTTCAGCGAAAGGTCAGGGGAAAATAAGAGCTGAGAGAGCACCTACAGAGGAAGATGCATGCGGCTATCTGCATATGTTAAGGGGGCATAAGACTATAGACGTTCTTTGGACAATCAATAATTAGAAATATACATAACTGTGTGGCACATGAGCACCATGGCTCAGTGTGTCTGAGCATATGCACTAAACAGTATACCACGACCTTTGACAAAAGATTTTATTCATTTTTTAGGGCTGTTAATCGAATTAAAAATTAATTGGATTAAATGTATGCGGTATGAACCACAAATTATTGCATAAATCACTATTTGAGAGAACAAATTACAGAATTTACATATAATTCAAATAAATAATAATAAAATAATGAATTCACGTTACATGTTCACTAGTTTTGAGTTTGTTGGTTTTGACATGTTCTGTTATTTTGAAGTGTTTTTCTGTTTCCATTGTTCCCAGTGTTTACTTCCTGTTTTACTTTGTTTTTACTTCGAGAATACTTTTTGTGCGCAAAAAAACAACAAAAATAACTTTATTCAACTATTCATTTTCTATGCAAAAGTGGCAGCAATTCCAGCACACTCAGTGTCTGAATTCCCTCACTTTTCATTCACTCCTTCAAGTGAACTATATTAGTGGACTAATGAAGGGAATAGTGAATGAGGGTATAGGAGGGGCGATTTTCGAACACAGCCTTAGTGTCTGTAGTTACCCTCATTTGTTACCTATAGGGATTCATTTCTATCACCTGATCACCTGTGCCTTGTCTAGCCCCTTGTTATCCTGTGCATTTATACCCTAGCATTTCTTTGTTTGTCAGTCATTGTCTTTACATATCCATTTGTAAAGCTGTTGCATTTTCTGTTTTTTGTTTGGATTATATTTCTTGATTCATTATCATTGTCTTCCCAGTTTGTACTTACTTTGTTCAGGTGAATTATTCTAATAAAACACTGCTTGCCTGATCCTCACCTCTCCTCTTCCCTGCTAACCGTAACAATGTAATCATTTGTCCACTTTACTAAAGTAATGCAATAAATTCACAGCGCTCTAAGTTATTGTACACTACTGGTCGAAATAATTAAGATTTGGAATAAATATGATTTTTTTAAATATTTTTGAAAGAAGTCTCTTATGTTCACAAAGGCTGCTTTCATATAATACAGTAAAAACAGTAACAATACAGTAAAAACTAATATTGTAAAATGCAACTGTTTTTGAACTGTTTTTTACTTTAATATATTTTAAACTGTAATTTATTACTGTGATGGCAAAGCTGATTAGCATCAGAATCATTGCTCTAGCCCTCAATGTCACATGAACCGGAAATCATTCTAATATGCTGATTTCAAGATCAAGAATCAAGAAACGTTTCTCATTATTATCAATGATATTGTATTATAACTTAATTTTTGCATTTTTTATGTCAGTGTTGCATTGCTTGCTGACTGTAATTAGAAACTTATAGTTTACATACTGTGAAATATCTTATTAGATGTCTATGTATGGACTAAATGCTTCCCTTCTTAATTTAATTTTACTGCAGACGCAATGTTATGGAGATCTGATCTACTCCTTTGGTGAGGTCATGCTAGTAGCTGACTCAAGCATATAGCAAACAATGACATCAGACTCAAACAAACGTCAAGCCTGAAAAAAACAGCCGAAAGATGTTTCCATGGGAATGGCTCCATTTCAGGGCTGTACTGTCATGTGCAGGCATATTTTCAGGGAAATGAATGAGGATTGCTGTATATCTGGCAGGTCCATTCCTGACACTAAGAAGGCTGCCATCTTTGTCCCACGGGTGTAAGGACGGGTTGCCAGGTCCGGTTCAAAGAAGATGACACTTCCTATTAATTCATCCATCAGGTCTGCCAGGATCATAGTGACCGATGACTGTTTTAGACTGCTGCCTGACATCTTCATTAGATCCATGCAGGTAAGCAGCACATACTGTGCCGAAACAAGCACAAATCATTTATTTCATTATTAATTTTTTTGCTATTTAAAATACAGGAATTATTGAGTTGCTGGTTCAAATACAGAAATAAAAATGTGATCTAAACTATGTCTTAAATGTAAGGAACAAAATGTTCACTGCTGTCTTATTAGCAATATTCATATCTTCATTTCTGAAGAGCAAAAACATCTAATTAAAGCCCAATATATCACTAATAAGGAGGCTGTGAAAATTCCTCTTGTCACATTTTATTATTATTATTATTATTATTATTAGGACTAGCTTGAGGGCTGGAAGCTATTCCGTAATTTCATTAATTCATTATAGGATCCAAATTTGCAATCCCATATAAGGGGATTTTAAGTAACAGCCAATATGTATTGGAGTGTTTTAATATAAAGTTGATTCCTCTCTGGATATGAAGTGTTTTTCCTGGCTATGTGTGAGAATTTCAGTACTTCTGTTCTCTCCACATCTCTAGGGCCCCAGGCTTGTAAAATCAGTTAATGCCCTATTCTATTTTATTTTATGTATTTATTTTATGTTTTGTTTTTTTGCAGTAACGGAGGCTTGGTTGTGAAAGCAGGGCAGCTTTTTGTCAGAGTTACTGTGTTTACCAGCCTCTAAAATATTAGGCGATGATGGTCATCATTTTTCCAGAGTTTCAGATGAGGTTTTAGGCACATTTGTCTTTTCACAATTACTAAATTGCAGCCAGGGGCAAAGTTATGTCTCAAAAATCAATAGCTCATGCACAGGTTGCAATTAGCTTGGAATTAATCAGAGACCAAGACCTGCAGTAATAAATAATATGAGCACCGGCCCCATGAAACTGAGAGCCTGAGAACAAATCTTGTGAGTTAAGGGCAATTTGAGGATCAATTATGATGTTTTTCCATGGAAAGCATCGAAGTATGTGAGGAGGGATTCAGCCATTGACCATGCCATGCTAGTGTGAGCATAACTCTGTAAGATTTGAACTAAGCAAGGGTAATTCATCGCAAGGGTTTTAATGACGTTTTATTTGGAAGTAATGTCATATGATATGTTTACTTTAATATTCTGTTAATTTCTAGGGGGTTCTGGAGTCTGACTTCCAGTGCGACAGCCAGGGAAATTGTTTATGAAGTTTTGCCAGAGCTTGCTGATAATACAGTGTCAAAAATCCATGCGATAATCAATTCGGTCATCAAGCTAAAAACCCTCATAATTAGACTGTGTGTCAATACCCTTTTCTCAAGCAGTGTAATTTCAAGGCTTATACAAATCAATGACGTAGTGAGATCATCTGGCAGGATATATCAGTTTTCCCCTAACTGAAACAATAGCACATTCTCTACATTAAGTGACCATCCCTTTAGATCCACTCATGATGATCATAAAGATTTATAGAGCTTAGATGCACTTGTTTCAATACAAATGAGGACTAAGTATGAAATAATCATGCATAATAGATAATTAAACAAGTCTTCCTGAATTGTACATTTGACTTGTAATGGTCCCGCAATCTGTATAGCTGTGCCCCTTTAAAAGAATGAATGTCAGTAGGTGTGTGTACGCTCATTACTCATACTTAATAAGGTTACTTTGCTTGTATAATATATTCCTTCTCTTCAGTCTGAACTTGACCTTTCATACAGTAAATCGCATTGCCTTCAGAGCGGTTGTGAGACCATATTCTTGAAGCAACACAAACGTGGGCGCTTATTGCCTCTGAACTCTGAGTGCACTTAATCATATTTCCACCCACAGCCAATAATCGCACGCGGGTTCCGTACAAAAGCTCCACTCATACACCTCGTCTGGTGTATCATCTGAAAGAGTCTGAATTCCTGTTTATTTATTTTTGTCTCAGAAATGAACGTGTGGCTCAAATGGCTCTCTCTTCCTCACAGGCGGTCCAATGCTAATTATTCCAGCAAAACATTTGCTGCCTTTCCTTATCTGTTGTGGATATGGTATCACAGAATTTTAAGAGAAAACAGTATTACAGCTCACGGATTAGAGTTGTGTAAGTCTGCATTTGCACAATTTTAAAAGGAAAGGAGGCCTGTAGTTTATCCATAAAATTAAAATTCTGTCATTATTTTTTCACTCTCATTGCAATCAAAATCTGAATGTCTGAATGTTTCGCCAATCATTATTACATATTCGGGTCTTTAGTGACCTGGATCTATTTCTAACACGGATGGATCTCTAGCTGTCGCGATATTAACATAAAACCCTCTTGATATTAGAGTAACAATTACAGAAGATTAAAATAAAGCATATTTTGTTACCTTTTGGAGCTTGGAAGTGTTCAGTTTGAGCAGATGTTTTATACCATCATCACTGTCCTCGTCAGAGTTCATTTCCCTTTACATTCAGCATCATATTCTCGATCTCAAACATATTCTCAAAATTATTATTTTTAACATCTTCAAAATCAATATTTGGATCGCTGACAGCTTCTTCACCAGATCCACCATTAAGTGATAGTGATACTAATATTTGATTTCGTTCAGTACTTGCTCTGCAGTAAATCACTGAGCCATTTCTAGTTCTGCTGATAATACTTCCTATTCTTTTGTTTTCTGTCTGTGGTATAAGTGTGAAACGTCACGTCATCATTATGTATCAGACATTGCCAACTTTTGGCATAAATGGGATTTGCACTTATTAAGTCAACAATTATTGTTGTGCGGAAAAAATATATACTTGCACTGTTGCACACCTCGGGTCGCGCAATTTTATGCAATAAAATATGCTTTTTTTTATGACTGCGAAAACAGTCATTCTTATATAATTTTATTTTTCTTGTTGTGTTGTTTATAATTAATTGATTGAATAATACTAAAAATGAATGAGGAGTAATGACATCTCGGGTCACTAAAGACCCTTGGTGCGTTTAAGGGTTAAATATTGACCAAACAAAGAAATTTATGTCATTATTCACTGATAATCTTCTCCTCTGAAAACCTATCCGCCATATCAAAATGGTGAAAACTTAAATTTTGCTATTTTCCAATATCAAACCTATTGAATTACTTCAGAATACTTGTAATTTAGTGCACAAGTTGTATATGGACTACTTCAAAGTTACTTTAATGTTGTTGTTTTTTTAGCATTTTTGAAGCATGACAGCCTTTACTGTCATTATACTGTCATTATATTAAAAAAAAGAAAATATTGGTTTGGAACACGAATGTGCATAAATTATGAGAGGAGGTTAATTTTGGGGTAAACTATCCTTTTAACTACTTTGGGTTACTGGCTCAAACTTGCAAAATGATACTTGGAAATGATTGCAGGTTTGAAGGGAGATATCTGTTTGTTGAGTGTTTACTCCACTTATTTTAATCCTGCCTGAATAAAACCTTTTAAAGGCTTTGCTTCTCCAGCATCAGACTTATCTGCTTCTTTATGATTAGGTCCAGACAAAAGTGATTGTATTGGATTGTATTGATACAGTGATTGTATTGGAGAGAATTGGATTTGATAGCCATGTTTTTGATTACTTATTCTATTACGTTTCTTTCTGCACTGTAAGTTCCTCCTCAGTCTCTGTCATTCCTGTCTAGACCTTTTAATAATTGTCTGTAGGGAAGATTATGGAAGTAAAA
This sequence comes from Gila orcuttii, assembly GCA_026230005.1. Lineage (NCBI taxonomy): Eukaryota > Metazoa > Chordata > Actinopteri > Cypriniformes > Leuciscidae > Gila > Gila orcuttii. The sequence continues at coordinate 33,713,007 of JAPDVR010000012.1, read as the reverse complement.
TAATGTCAAATGTTTTTGAAATAAAAAGCCTGTTGAATTGCAGTACTTGAAAAAAAAAATAGGCATTGCATTAACCATGCTTGCATTTTAATGCATTGTATTTTTAGGGCTTGCATTTTTATGGGCTGAAATTCAACATGGTTGAATATTTAAGCTGTGAATATTTCAATTAAAAACATTTCAAACACATTTTCATTATTAAAAATTCAATAATCCATATTCACCATTCATATTTCACTTCCAAAATATTCTAACTGTTTAAAAATACAACCTATAATATTCAACAGGCAATTTTCGATCCATTTTATTTCGCTTTGCAAATTCGATTTCACAAATTCAGTGGTTCAAATTCGACAGTAAATTCAACATTGACGTCCAGGAACTGCAGGAAAAGCAGTAGATTGCCGAGCATACTCTCCATCTGCTGTTAGTCGACCTCACCATCAGGGGGTGCAAAAGCACGTGTTGTTGACGAAGACCAGAAAAATTAGAGCAAGTCATTCATTCATAAAACTCATTTACAGCAATGTAAGTTTATTTGTGATTATTATGACGGCTGTTTTTGTTAAATTCGGTGCCTTCACGGTTACTTTTCCTGTAGCCTACATGCATATTTCTCTACCGTGAACGAGATCATAATGTTATTCCCCGATGCGGATATACAGATCCAATGTTACATTTTTGAGGTTGACATATATTTCTCTTGGTTGTTTAGTTGCCTTAACTTTATATTGGGGCGATGTGCTGCATGCAGGCTATAAGGGTTTCCCTCAATACTTCAGGATTACCCTGCTGGACATATACAACGCTTAACGTAGCTTAATGGACTAGTGATGTAAAAGTCCAAACTCACATGCAAGCAGATGGACTCAGAATAACGCGCACAGCTGAGCGTTTCCCAGTGATAGACTGGCATAAAGATGGCTTGATGTTGGACATTCGCACATTTAGGGACCGTCTCTAAAGGGTATACGACTTTGGTATACACGTTTCTAACTTCAATAGCATTTGAATAGAACGACTTACAGTCATAAAACCAACTGTAAAGTGTTCATGTAGTGTCAGGCATAATGTGCACCCTTTGGATTTTTGTTATTTATTCAAATAAATTTAAGTTTGCTATTGAAGTTAGAAACGTACATGCCAATGTTGTATGCAACTTTAGAGACGGTCCCTAAATGTGCGAATGTCCAATGTCAAGCCAATTTTACATTTAGTCATTTAGCAGACGCTTTTATCCAAAGCGATTTACAGTTAAACTAACAATAGGAGGACAACAATATGCAAGTGCTATGATCCCAGTTTAAGCTAATGCAATACACGTAGGCATTTTAGGACTTGGACTTATACTGTATATATATATATATATATATAGAGAGAGAGAGAGAGAGAGAGAGAGAGAGAGAGAGAGAGAGAGAGAGAGAGAGAGAGAGAAAGAGAATAGAATAGAATAGAAAGTGTTAGTATTAATTGATCAAGTGTTGATTTTATGCCAGTATATCACGAAACGCTCAGCATGAAACTTTGCAAACATAAACATAAACACAGCTTTTGTGTGTTTATCATCTTTTCCGCATATACTGTCACAGATAATCATTTCCATTTTATGAATGAATGTCTTCGTCAACAACAAGCGCTTTTGCACCATCTGATGGTGAGGTCGACTAACAGCAGATGGAGAGTATGCTCGGCAATCTACTGCTTTTCCTGCAGTACTGTCGAATTTGAACCACTGAATTTGTGGAAGCGAATTTGCAAAGCGAAATAAAATGGACCGAAAATTGCCTGTTGAATATTATTGGTTGTATTTTTAAACAGTTTGAATATTTTGGAAATGAAATATGAATGGTGAATATGGATTATTGAATTTTTAATAATGAAAATGTGTTTGAAATGTTTTTAATTGAAATACTCACAGCTTAAATATTCAACCATGTTGAATTTCAGCCCATAAAAATGCAAGCCCTAAAAATGCAATGCATTAAAATGCAATCATGGTTAATGCAATGCCTATTTTTTTTCAAGTAGTGCAATTCAACAGGCTTTTTATTTCAAAAACATTTGACATTATTTTACTTCCATAGAAGATGCTGTTGGCTGATGTGTTGGCATTCACAGCATTACATCATTGGAGCTACTGTATAGGTCTGTTCCAACCATCATCTTACTGCCACTTCAAACCACTCAATGGCACAAAAATACAAGTTCATTCAGGTGAGAGCCGTAGTGTGATGGTTCACCCATTGAGCCGTGGCCTTCATGTGGGTTTAAGCTCAGTTTGCAGCCTTTCCTGATCTGGTTTCTCCTTTCTTTTCCTAATTGAAATAAGTTTAAGTTGAAGAACTAATTAAATTACTAACTGCAAATATAATGTAATAATAATAATAATGACAAAAGCGAATAACAAAAAAATTAAAAAGAAACTGAAAAAAAATCTAATTAAAAATATTAATTAAAAAAAATCTATCATAGTAGACTATAGCCTATAAATAGCCTAATACTAAGAAAACTGGTGGAAATAGCTTAACAGTTAACAGTGTAAACTCAATTTTCCAGCAGGGTAAACAGGCAAACAAAAACATGCTAGCGAATGAATGAATGAATGAATGAATGAATGAATGAATGAATGAATGAATGAATGAATGAGAATGGACGGACGAACGAACCTTATTAGACTATACGCTATTATTATTTATACACCTTTACATTCATCACATTAAATTACAGTCCCCTGCTATAAGAGAACAAATTCGAATCATTTTCGAACTGAACGACTGCAGGGAGATATTTGAAATCTCTGATAATAATTATGAGTAGGCTACCTAATGGAGGAGCGCAGAGGGGAGCACTATGGGAAACCTCCTGCTGTGGAAATGGAGGTGGCTATATTTCAAATAAAAACCTGCATACGGCCACCAGCACAGCCCCGCAGCAGTAATCCAAATATGGAGATGTGAAGCAAATTACCTGTGAAAAAAGGACATGCGCGTTAACTTGACGGCCGCTTGCAGACCTCTCTCGGTTCCCTCAGACGTGGTCATTGGTGTGGATGCACAAACAGCATTAGTACCACTCAAGCGGAGCTGCCACAGCTCTTTTAGGTCAAATATTAGAGGGGGTTATGCAAATTGACAAATTGTTGAAGGCGGATTTGACGAGCAAAAGGCTGACTTTGTGTCATTCAAACATGTTTTTACTCTTTTTACATAATTATCCCTATACACCTCGTTTTCTCTCGTGCACTCACTCAACCAGCATGCGACACAAACGAACACACAGCCACTTCTTGCAAACACACACCAGCCTTTAGAAATAGCAGAAGGACGTCATTAGCTCATAGTCGTCTGGTCCATTTTGTCAGCCCTGCAAATGACTTAATGGGTTGAGGTCTGGTTTTGTGCCCGCACACCTTTCATTTTCCAGCTCCCAATATAAGTACCCCAAACTATGACCCCCTCGGAGGGGTGAAACCGGCTAAATAGGAACGGATGACACTGAGGTGACTTTGCTAGTTAGATACATGTATTGTGCTTTTTCACCTCACGCGGCAGTGCAGTTTGTGCATGTTGCGCCCCCCGTAGGATGGCAGCTGAACTGCGAGTCTCTTTGTTTGACTCTGGCAGGGTAAAATGTGGTTCTGCTGATGCTCATTTTGACTGACTTGATCTTATTTTGCAGCTTGTGTTTTCTCACAGTATTATTACACAATAACGTATGTGCCGCTCAAGTTTTCAGCAGCTTGATGTGGATTAATGGTGAGACAGCAGTGCAAGATTTTCAAGGCTTTTGCTTCATTGCATGTTATTTCAATAAAAAAGACCTTTAAAATGTGTATTTTTTGAGTTTGTGAACCTCCAATATGCTTGCTGCTTATATCAGAGGCCTGTTTGATGACAAGTTTATGTCCTCAGCAATTTTAAGCGACAAGTCCAGAAGCAAATAAGCAGAGGGACGACATCATACTGCCACAGTTGCTGCTGCAAAGGGAATTTTGTTAAGCTGTTACAGTCTGAAAACTGTGTGTGTGTGTGTGTGCGCGCGTGCGCGTGCGTGTGCGTGTGTCTGTGTGTATGTGTGTGTGTGTGTGTGTGTGTGTGTGTGTGTGTGTGTGTGTGTGTGTGGCCTGGTCTACCTGTTTACATTTCAAAGTGATTTTCTGTCAAAGTGCTCCTCGACTTTCGGTTTAACATTTCAATATGATGTGAGGTAAAAATATGAACATATATATTTTCATACGCAAAACTTCTCAAGCTTTCTGTGTCTGACAGATACAGAGAGTTTACTTTAAAGTCACCACAAAATCAAAATTGACAATTCTTCGACTATATTTAATGGAATTGTGCAGTATTCACTACTCATTATAAAGGATTTATTCGTTCACATAATTATTATTTTTTAAATTAATGTGCTATTGTAATCTTTAATCAAATAAACTTTTCCGCCCACTTGCAGCAATATCTCTTCTCTTCTCTGACGTGTTTACTGGCAGGAGGAGGGCGGGACAACCTGTCACTCACATGAGATCACAGCAATAGAGTTGTTCAGGTGTGACATGACATCACTTTGTAGGCCATAACAGGGAAACGAGTTAGCATTTCAGCACTGCCGGTTCCATCGTCCCGAAATGGCTGAAAAGGTTTGTGGTGAACACAAGCTCAAGACACATTTTATTTTGCAACATAAAATACATCAGTATTAGGGTACAACGGGGCTAAAGACTCCACTTGATTTTATTTTCCTCTAAACCATTAGATGGCAAAAAAACTTGCCTCGGCACCTCAACAATATGCACATGGGTTTCTGGCTGATCCTTCAAGCGATCACGGGCAGCAGTGCAAAGTTGATTATGCACTACTTTGAGCTAAAAAAAAAAAATAAGTGTTGTAGATTTAAGTAGCAAAAGAGAAGCGCTAAAATGATGAGACAAAGGTCCTCCTAATGATTTTCAGTTTTGTTCTAGGTAATTAAAACAGTTTTTTAACGGAAAAATATGTAAAAGTATGGTAGCCTATTTGGGGTAAAAGGCGCACCTGCTGTCGGGGAGAAAGGCACAATTATTAACATGATAACAAACATCTGACTGACTTTTCCATTTGTTGACATGACATGGTTAGATTCAGATGGTAATTATCATATATTATATTATAGGGTGTCCACCTATAGAGATAATCACCATATTTATAATGAAACCACTCATATCATATAATAAAATATGATTTATGTTACTACTACTGCTGTTCAATGCTTTCAGAATCTTTACTTTTTAAAATAATTTTGTTTATGTATTTATAAAATATTTTAATATTAACATATTTTAATGACAGTATATTTATTAAACAAAAAAAATGTATTTATCAAAATATACAGAAAATAGTGCAAACTTTGCTAAAGTGATGTATATGAACAAGTATTAACTTAGACATTATTAAAAACATTATTTTAGCTAAAGTTTTTGTATAAATAATGCGTGACATTTGCCCTATGCTGGTGAGGTTACCCCACACATGGGGTAAAAGGCCTCTCTCGCCACCTCACACATTTAAAGGATTTTTAAACAAAATATTATTATATTTATTTTCACACAAAATCTGTAGCTTTATCAATGTTCAATATATCATATACTATGGGAATAGTGAAAAGCAAAATTATTTCTTAAGATGTGCCTTTAGCCCTATTGTACCCCACTCGTGATTTTTGAAGCTGTTACGTGTCTTTAAAAAGGTGGTTGCTAACAAGTAGCTACATGTGACTACAGAGGCCAAATGTCATCATAACAAAAAGGTAAAGTTAGTCCGCTTTTACAGAATCGTTATGTTTGTAATGGTGCTCTTATAAATTATTCGAACTAAAACTTTCTGGGAAAATGTTTTTAGATAAAAACTGAAAGAGTTGTCGGAAGCTTAGTGATGGTGACATTGAATTTGTGGGGCCGTGGTGTAGTTTGTTTATAGCCAAATGTCATCATAACAAAAAGGTAAAGTTAGTCCGCTTTTACAGTATCGTTATGTTTGTAATGGTGCTCTTATAAATTATTCTAACTAAAACTTTCTGGGAAAATGTTTTTAGATAAAAACTGAAAGACTTGTCGGAAGCTTAGTGATGGTGTAGTTTGTTTATAGCCCTTTAGCTTTTTACTTCTGTTTATTTTAGTTGTGTTTATCTGCAAAAATGATCTTGATGGACAAAACGTGTAAGTAGCCTATCATACATTTTTGTTGATCAGAGAGCATGTTTTTTTTTTTGCAATAATCCAAAATGGAAAATGGGTTTTTGTCAAGGGAACCATGTGTGATGCTAACTACTGGTTGGCCTACTAAGTGACGTCATACCTGCACCACTCTATAGCAAATGACAACGATCCAACAATCCAATCAATTCCAAATGGACAGAAACAAGTACAGCCCTACATTTTTCAGCTTTCTTCTGAAAAAAAACAATAGGTCACAATAGGGAAGAAAAGACCATCGCAACTTCTGTTTCATGCCGACTTTAAAGATACACTAATAAATAATAATAATAATAACAATAATAACTTATAAGTATTATTTATAAATGCATAAATAATTATAATTATTATTAATAGTGCTATTTTTTGTATTAAAAATGTCTGATGAAAATTAAGAAAAATATTGGTCTTAAAACTTTAGCTTCGTCTAATTTAGTGAAGTTGATGAGTATATTTGACATTTGCACTTTCAAGTTTGAAAGATAAGCGTCAACTGTCATATATCTATTGTGAGCTTGTCTAAGAGGTGTGATAGCTTTGAATCATTGAACCCTGCTTTATAGTGTTATAGACAAAGACTTCACTTATGTTGCCTTTGTTTTTCATTGTTTGAAGTCAAGCTGTGAGAGTTTTGACATACTTTCTCAGATATGTTTAGCTTCATGAGAACAATTTGCTTTAATTTCATAGTGAAAGTTTCACAGAAGTTTACTGAGCAACTGCCAAACTATTATGATATGATTATTATGTATGATTACGTTAAAGTATGACATATATTATTATATGAAGAAATACAAGAACAAAAACATGACTAATACTTAATTATCTCTGAGTAATTGCTAATTATAATTTTATTTTTTCCTATAAAGCATACCGGTATTAATGTAGTTCTGCAATATTTTGAAATACAAATACAGTTTTGTTATTGTTTTATTCTGGAGCTCTCGTGTTTGGCGATTCCCCTTAATGTGTGAATAATTATAATAATTGGAAGGTTTAACAGAAAACCTTCCTTCTTGATTCTCCTTTTCTTTTTGTTGTTGTTGTTTTTAATCAAATAAGTGCTTTCTACCATTAGAGGCAATGCATGTTAATCATCAGCATGCTCTACACACATTATTAAGATTTCACCTTAATTATTTTCCAAAACTGTGGTCTGACTTTTCAGAACTGAACAATAACCTCAGCGGGGCTTTGCTTAATCCTGTTTCAAAATGTGAGCCACTAGTCAAGGTCAGTCAGAAATGTGTTTTTAATTTGCCCTACGACAATAGCTTCCTGCGGTAATATCCCTCATCAAAAGAGAACAATGATTTGTCCCAAACTACTCACTGAAATAGACTGCAACAGCCTCCTGCTGACAGCCAATTGAATTCTTCTCCCTCCTGCATCCATTCTAAATGAGCGTGCATGATCGGCAGCCGACTTCTGATTGGATCAGGATGTGTTGGCCTTGGACACCGTAACTACGGGAACTGAAACAGCAGCATAATTTTGCATAATTGCATCATATTGCTCATTTGCTTGCTGTCGGATCTATTATGAAATTCAATTTAAATCATAGCGATAAGGAAATTAACGTTAATTTGGTGCTAATGAGAATCTAAATGATGAATGCACACACACAAGCAGATGGATACTAGGAGGAAATGCTTCTTTCTTATTATGTTAGTGCTTTATATTGTTGGAGTTCATCAAAGCAACATTTTTCATCTGCCTCATAGTGCTGGCAGCAGATGGCCAGAACTACTAGATTTTGGGCTGGGGAAAAGCTTGAGAGATTCGTACCTCACTTGTACAGTCGGGTTTCAGACGTGAGCGTGGTCAAGCTGTGCGGCCACTGGGACAATGCGGTCGACCTGTCAGAACCTATTTAAAACAATTCATATGGCACCGACACCATATGTAACTGCACCCTGACATGCTGGAGTCCAGCAGCAAAGACTTGGATGGAGGCCAGAAAAGATATTTAAAGGGATAATTCACCCAAAAATGATCTCATTATTCACTCACCCTCATGTTGTAACAAACCAGTATCACATTCTTTGTTATACGTACAACACAAAATGAGACATTTTGAGGAGAACGGACAAAAATCACCAGAACCTGCTAGGCCTGCGGGATTTATATGGAGCCCCTAAAGGGACATGGTGATAGAAAAAATATGAGATGGAAGAAAAAATATATTTCAATGATTTTACATTCGCTCGCAAAAGTTTTGTGTTCCCAGATAAACTTTGCGTTTTGCTTTTTTTTTTTAAGCTCCAGGTTTGCTGTGCAGTTATTTCTATTGTAAAACATTTCACATTTAAAATGTCAAACCATCAAGCTTTTATTTAGGTGGAAAACCGCAGGGAGCACTTTAAGTTTCTCTTTTGTTGACAACAGCCGGTTTATAAGTGCTTCTCTTAAACAATTTTGGGTAGATGGTTGGTGCGTGTTGCGTTCCAAAATCCAAAAGTTATAAGTGACCCAAACTGATGCTGAGCTGAGTTTGTGTGGAGCACAACCGAGCAGCCCAAGACACTGAAAACACCAGATCATGTGTAAAAGAATACAGTGCCATGCTTCTCTCTGAAACACACAGCACATACACACAGAAAAAAATAGGTGTAAAAAATTTACCTTTAGGGGTACAACAGATTGTCAACTGGAGTAGTAACCTTAAAAGGAGGTGGAAGACAAAGGTGTCCTTTTAAAGTTACTGCTCCAGTGACAATCTGTTGTACCCCTAAAGGTAAAATTTTTACACCTTTTTTTCCGTGTGTATGTTTATTTAATTACATCCCAGCATTTGCGATTTTGCAGTAAGTCGTCACAATTTCCTTTTATTTCATGTCATTTATAGGAATTATGCACTTATCTTCTGAAGTCATAAAATAGCTTTGTGTGAGGACAAGGCTGAAATTTAAGTTGCTATTCACAGAAAACTTTGATATCTACTCCAATTCTGAAGTTTTGAATGATTCATCCATGCATTTGACTACAACTGACTAACACAATGATTCAGTCAAGCAGTTAAAATCACACTGAAAGTGAGGGTTTTCATAAAATAATAACAAACCTACTGTATGATTACAGAATAGTGAATGAGTTATATGGACCATTTTTATAAAAATGTTGTCCTCTTTCATTGCATGAATCCTCTTTCATTGCTTTATTATTTTTTTTAAATGTCTTCTTTTGTGTCCCATAGAACAATTAAAATCAAACAAGTTTATGACAGTGTTTTCCATTTTGAGTGAACTATCTCTTTAAAAAAAGAAGTAGGCTGAAGAAGATGAAAAGCACAAGTACAAGCACGAGAAGAGGAAGGTGAAACAGACATTGCACAAAGAAAATGAAAGGAAGAAGTGGGTGAAACAAAGGGGCGTGAGAGAAAAAGCAACTGAAAGACGGGGTGAGCGCATTAGAACAAGAACCACGACATCCGTTCGGGAGTGCTTTAAATTCACTGCAGTCCGTAGGAATCTAAATTCAGCGGAATGAGTGAAGTTCTTGAATGGATGGGACTTAAAGGACATAGACGGCCCCTCTCAACTCAGCCACACTCCATCTACATTCTACCTCTGTCTATTCAACACCATCAAACACAGGGAATTCAATGACACCTATAGCACAGTCCAGCATCACCCTGCCAAAGGACAGCGGGGAGATTGCTTCTCTCCCTCTCAGCGGTACAAAAGCAGCTTCAGGTGAAGTATTCTTCAGCGAACCGCAGAACCCCGCTGAGAGAGCCTCTCTGAAATGATATCTATATCGCGGGCCGGAGTTGAACATGGATTTTTTTTATACACTTATGAAGCTGCTCCCCAAGAGATCAGTGGGTAGAGGATAGCCTCATCTCAAGCAAAAAGTTTTTTACATTGGCAAGGTGATGGAGGGCCAACATGCAATGGAAAATAGCAAATTAACAGGATGCAGTTGGTTGCTGAATCCTAAAATGAAAGGAGTAGGAAGAGATGGAAAGGAAAACTGTAAATTTAGTGTTGCTTTACTGCAATAAGTCCCGATTAAACGCATAACGCCACTGAAGATGATGTAACGGTTGCCAGCCACCGGTGACGGTAGTCATAATTCTGGCCCTGTTAAAAAGATGAGAATTATTTTAGTACTGCCTCATCCCTGCCCAATTGGCACCTGTGTCCGCTCATTTTTACGGTCCCTTGGTTGCCGCATGGCCAAGTTTCTCTGTGAAATTATGAAAATAGCACGTACTTTGAATATGTTATCAAACTAATGCACTCTGATGTATTACCAAAGAGTTTCTGATCTCTTAAAGGGGCAGGATCTATGATAGTTGATTTCTTTCTTTCTGTTGGGTCAGCTATATATTGTTGCTAATGAGTTTGTTTATTTGATTTGATTTTGTGAAACTTTCTTTATAGTTGTCAGTATATTTGCCTTAGTGCCAACTATGATTATTTTTATCATTTGGTCTAACTTCTTTCTCTCTGTTGGGGAGGCTATTCTGGTTTGTATGCTTGAGGCGTATGTGTTATTAGTTATTATTTTTTTAGTTGTATTGAATGATTCATATTGATTATTTTACAAACTACTTTTGGTACTCATTATATTCTATCACTGGATTATTTTACACATTTTATTTTTTTCTGACATAAAATAGCTTTAATAGCTAAATTACTATGCATCACAATAGAAAACTATCCAAACTTATTTTTGCTTTTAATATATTTTTTTTTAATTGAATATTTTTTAAATAAATAATAATTTTTCATAAATCATTATCATGCGTTCTTCAATGTTGTTTCCAAAAGCTTTAAAAACGTTTATTTCCTTTTAGTGCAATTAAAGACCACAGGCATTTTTTCCCCCATTTTGGTACAGTGTTATCATATGGCAACATTTAGATTTTCTCATGTTTTCTTATGTTCGATAGAGTGGATCAGTTAACAACAACCTCTAATCAACTTATCAAAGTTGCAGCAAAAGTGATGTAGAAAAAAAAAACAGCAAAAATGTGTTTAATGGAGCATTTTGTGGAGCACTTCAGAAGGTTTCTCTTTTGTAAGAGGGACTTCAGGAAAATGAAGATCTTGAACCTTGAAGGAAAAATCAAAGGTCATGCAAGCTTAAAAAGATTATTGGTTACTATAAATACCCCACTTTCATTCCCCAAAACAAACTATGCTGTCAGATGACTACAATGTGTCATACAGGGTTAAAGACTGCTTTGATATTATGTCCGTTTTATACTATATTTGACACAAGCGAACCTACATGACCTTTTTAAGGTGGTGTAAAAGTAGTTCTCTGGGTGTTACTCCCAAGGTGGGAGGGTCATAAAACCACTTCTTGGCACTCATTTTCATGACACATAAAGATCCTGGTGTCATGGAAATGCTTTCTGAGTTGTACAACAGTCAGTAATGGTTAGCAGAGAATTTAATGTGTAGTCCTACAGCGCCTGTTTGCTAACGTCTTGACTTCACTTATAAAACAACTAATCAAGGTAGTCAATAATATGACAGCATACTGAGGCATCTCCTCCATCCGCTTACATTCAAACAGAAAAGCATCTCTTCCTCTCGGGATCCTGCCATATTGCAGTGACAGTATGAGCTAAACTCATTAATTTTCAATGAAAGCTAGAAACTTCTAGCGACATGAGTGACAGTGACCATTGGCAACATAATGTGGGCATGTCCAACGATGCATCAAAGTTGAGAAAACTGTGACTGTATGCAAATGTGGAGCAAAGTAGTAACTACCAATGGGGAAGACAGTGGAAGTCATGTGATCCGTCTCCAACAATTCAAAACTGTGACAAATGCTGTATTTATTTGGGGCATGTTTCTCTTACAAGCCATTTTGTTGTTTCCATGTGAACAAATGTTCTGGATTTGCACTATTGAAGGGTCTACTTAAGGGTCTTCTTACTGAAAAATACCAGCTGTTTGTATATCGATTATCATTTGGAGCCTCCAGCCATGTCTAGTACACCCCTTGAATAAAGAAACACAGAAAAAAACTCTCCACCCCTCTACCACTATTGACTTCTCTAAAAAAATAAGGAAATAACTTGGAATCAAAGTCAAGGTTTGGATAAAGAAAAGGAGAGGGTGAACCTCAGCCTGACAAGTGCATCCAAAACCAGACTTCAAAAGGTGTGCTGTCAGTGGTATATGTTATCAGGATAAGGAGCAATGGGGAGCTTTAGTGAATATGTTGTGCATGCACCATAGTAAAAAAACACTACATACTCTCTGAGAGACATTGAAGTTATCAGAAACGTCTCGGTTACGTATGTAACCCTAGTTCCCTGATAGGGAACGAGACGCTGCGTCAAGCTGTGGGAACGCCTCTGCGTGTGTGCGTCATGAAGCACGTATGGAATCAGTCCAATGGAGAGACGGAACGTCATAGGCGGGTGACGTCATCGACCAGGAAACTATAAAGCACCCCCAAAACACAAGCGCGACAGCTTCTGATAGGCCTGAAGGAAGCGCTAACGGGCATGCTGGGAGTATGGCAGAACGACGCAGCGTCTCGTTCCCTATCAGGGAACTAGGGTTACATACGTAACCGAGACGTTCCCTTTCAAGGGAACTCGAGCTGCGTCAAGCTGTGGGAACGCCCATACCCACGTCGCCATAGGAGCAAATGACCGTCATGTGGGAACATACACCTTTAGTGTGGAGGGGGATAACCCTGCAGAGAAACGCTCCTGCAGGAACTCCAGCACTGCACCCACTGGGCCGTTAACTGGGTCCTGCCGGTGTTCTGCACACCAAGAAGTGAAAAGTTTCCACTTCAGGGCATATAACTTCCTCGTGGACGGAGCTCTGGAGTGAAGGATGGTCTCAACAACCTCAGTTGAGAGACCAGTTTCTATGAGCTGGGCCCCCTCAGAGGCCAAGCCCACAGTTTCCACAACTCTGGGCGGGGGTGAAATATCGTACCGCCCTCCTGAGAGAGTAGATCCCTCCTGATCGGAATCTCCAAGGGAGAGCCGTCCAGAAGAGATATTAGGTCCGTGAACCATACTCGGGCCGGCCAGAACGGGGCTACTAGAAGTAGGCTGACCCCGTCCCGGCGAACCCTCTCCAGAACTCCTGGTAGCAGAGCAATCGGGGGAAAAGCATAGAGACGTGACCTCGGCCACGGCTGTACCAGAGCGTCCAACCCCAGAGGGGCTGGCTGACTGATGGAGAACCACAGATGACAGTGCGTTGTCTCCTTGGAAGCGAATAGGTCCACCTCGGCGCGACCGAAACTCAACCAAAGGAGCTCCACCACCTCGGGGTGGAGCCTCCATTCCCCCGGCCTCGGCCCCTGCCTCGACAGGGAGTCTGCTACCACATTCAGATAACCAGGAAGATACATAGCTCTCAGAGACTGTAATCTCCCCTGGGACCACAGGAGGATCTGACGGGCCAACTTGTAAAGTGGACGTGACCGCAGGCCCCCCTGATGATTTATATACGAGACCACCGACATGTTGTCTGACTGAACTAGCACGTGATGACCTCTGAGGTCTGCTAGGAAGTGTTTCAAAGCTTGGAACACCGCCAACATCTCTAGACAATTTATATGCCATAATAGATGATGGTCCTGCCACAGACCTTGGGCTGGACGACCACTCATGACCGCCCCCCACCCTGTGAGGGAAGCATCCGTCGTTAGCGTCACGCGACGACAAAGAGCCCCCAACACAGGCCCCTTGGATAGGAACCAGGTTTCTTTCCACATGACCAGAGCACGAAGGCAGCGCCGCGTGACTTTGATCGTGCGGAGGGGATTTCCCCTCAGGGAGAATCCCCTGGTCCGGAGCCACCACTGCAGTGGTCTCATGTACAGCAGGCCGCAAGGTATAACGTTGGACGCTGCTGCCATCAGACCCAACAGTCTCTGAAACTGTTTTACAGTGAGTAGCTGGCCTAGCTTTACTTGTTTCACGGCTGCGAGAATCGAAGCGATGCGGGTCGGGGAGAGCCGTGCCCGCATCGAGACCGAATCCCAAACGACGCCCAGAAAAGCGGTCTTCTGAGAAGGAGATAGAACACTTTTCTTCGCGTTCAGCCTTAACCCCAACTTTCTTATATGAGCGAGAACGACATCTCGATGCCGAACCGCCATCTGCTCCGTCTGAGCTAAAATCAACCAATCGTCGATGTAATTGAGGATACGAATGCCCTGAAGCCTCAGGGGCACTAGAGCTGCATCCATGCATTTCGTGAAAGTGCGGGGAGATAAAGCTAGGCCAAATGGAAGAACCTTGTACTGGTACGCCTCGCCCCCGAAGGCGAACCTCAGGAACTTCCTGTGCTGTGGAAGGATGGAAATATGGAAGTACGCGTCCTTCAGATCTATCGTGACAAACCAGTCCTCGGATCTGATTTGTGCCACAATCTGCTTGATAGTGAGCATCTTGAATTTTAGCTTCCCTACCACGCGATTCAACAGGCGCAGATCTAAAATTGGACGCAACCCCCCATCCTTCTTTGGAACGATGAAATATCGGCTGTAAAAACCCGACTCCAAACTGGGAGGAGGAACCCGTTCTATAGCCTCCTTCTGAAGGAGCGCTTTCACCTCTCGTTCCATTACCAGAGCCTGCTCGGGGCCCACCACTGTGGGCAGAACCCCTCTGAATTTTGGTGGACGACACCTGAACTGGATAGCATAACCTTTTTCTACTATGTGCAGAACCCACTGAGATATTTTTGGAAGGTTTTTCCACTCTGCCAGAAATACTACTAAGGGTACCAGTCTCTCGAGACTGGCCTCTGGTGTAACTTGAGCAGCAAACGCAGCGCCCTGTAACGGCGCACCGGCAGGGAACGACTGGCTTAACTGCTCTGAGACCCTCCTCAGAGGGGGCGAACGTCCCTCGGGAAAGCGCTCGCTGGGACCGTCTGTGCCCCGGCATGAAGGCGGGGTTGGCAGAACGGGCCCCTGAGGGCACCGAAGAAGAGCGGGCACCGTGTAATGCGGTGAACACCTCTCTCCCACGGCAGGGACCACCCTCAGCATCCTGACGCCAGTGGCGTCAGGACTTCTTCTTTGCCGAAGCCTTCTTGGCCATAATAACTGTCCTCAGATCAGTTTTGCCAGAAGACTTCGGCTGAGAGTGCCGCGTCTGGTCCCACTGTTTGGAAGGGGGAGCGCGAGACGCGACACTCTGCTTCTGTTGCGCCCTATGTGAGGAGCTGACTGACGGCCTGGACTGCTCCCGCCCAGCAGTACCGGGGACATGAATTTTAAGAGGCATAAATTTCTGAAACGCTGCTGATTGTTTCTTCTCTTCCTGAAATCTATCTATGACAGTATTCACAGAATCACCGAACAGACCATGAGGAGAGAGAGGAGCGTCTAAAAGAAAAGCTTTATCTTTTTCTTTCATGCCAGAGAGATTTAACCATAGATGTCTCTCTGCGGCCACCAGGGCTGCCATAGTACGGCCCATTAGCTTGGCCGACTCCTTGGTGGCGCGCAGAGATAAATCTGCAGCCTGACACAGTTCGCGAACTACATCAGTGCTGACCTCTTGAGAATCACTCACGTCCTTTAATAGGTCAGCCTGGTATGCCTGCAAGATGGACATAGTATGCAGGCACGCCGAGGCTTGACCGGCCGCCGAATACGCCTTACCCACTAAAGCAGATGTACTTCTGAGGGGTTTAGAGGGTAAAAGTGGTGCTTTAAAAGAAGATGCAGCTTCAGCAGAAAGGTGACTAGCAAGCGCCTCTTCTGCTTTAGGCATCGCCCCATAACCGTGAGATTTAGCCCCCACGATATTCGAATATGTGGATGTTTGAGGGCTAAAAACACGATAAGAGACCGGCTTTTTCCACGATCTCGAAACCTCTGAGTGTAAATCAGGAAAAAAGGGCAAGCACCGGCGTGGAGGTTGGGAACGGGAAGGCAAAAATCTCTCATCTAGTTTAGATTTTTCTCTAGACTCCTGCCTAACAGCTGGCCACTCGATGCTTAATTTAGAAACAGCACGAGTGAGCACCTCCATAAGCTCCTCACTTTCGGGAGAGCGAGATGGCGAATCATCGACATCTCCCGCATCCAGACTAACAACATCCAGATCCTCAGAACTGGATAGTTGCAGTACTGGGGCCTCAGTTCGGGGGGAAGAAACCGCAGAGCGTGCTTCCGAACCCGAGACTGAGGCACTGGATCTAACAGGTAAGGGCTGAGATAGGGCAAAGCCCGTCTCAAGCCCCGCTGTTAGATCCATCTGCGATCCCCACGAATGACGTCGGCGCTCAGCCTCGGCATGAGCGGGACCCGATCCGCGGGGATCGCGAACCGAACCACTCTCCTCAAAGAGTGATCGGCGGGAGCGGAGCGTTCTAAGAGGCAAACGCTCGCAATGCTCACAATCAGCCCCCTCGAGAGCTGACTGGGCATGCTGCACTCCCAAACAAACAACACATAAGCTGTGTGTATCCCCGCCCGTTAAATAGCGCGAGCAGGGAGGAACACACTTCTTAAATTGCTGTTCGCTCGCCATTGTCTCTCAATATAATATATATATATATATAGTTTTTTGAAATAGTGAAACTCCTGCTTAGTGACAGACAAAAACACTTGAGACAGATCCACATATAGCGCTTACTGAAGGCATAGAAGCTGTCGCGCTTGTGTTTTGGGGGTGCTTTATAGTTTCCTGGTCGATGACGTCACCCGCCTATGACGTTCCGTCTCTCCATTGGACTGATTCCATACGTGCTTCATGACGCACACACGCAGAGGCGTTCCCACAGCTTGACGCAGCTCGAGTTCCCTTGAAAGGGAACAGCTTAAGTGTTGTCTTCATTTAGACCACGTTCCTTTATAAACATCCTGATGATTTGGTTTAGCAGGTTTGCTTATTCTAATCTGAGGCAATTTACTTGATTGCATGCTGTGGAATAGGCTCGCATAGAGGGCAACAGCCGAGTTCTGGAAGAAAAAAATCCATTATTTTTCTCCATAGGGGAATTTATTTTTAACGATAACTTATAAACCTTTAAAGACAGACCTATTGTGAGCTACAAGGTTGTTAATCAATGGTATGATTTAATTGAAGCCACCAGCATGCAATATTTCAACTTATTTCTTTAAATAATCGCATTGGACGGTGGAATTCCTGGAAAAACTACATTACCCATAATTCTGCAGAGAAATCTCCACCAATCTAGTAGGACTACTGAAACAAAAATCGCCCCAAAAAAACACCCCACTTTAGCACCCACTATAAACAATATAATCATTAGTGTTAAATCAATTGTTTTATTTTGATTATGCCATTAGCAATGCTTCATGGAATTGTGTTTTTTTCCAATTAAAGTCATTAAGTACAGTCTTATACCTTTGTCTTTTAGTCTGATGTCATTTGAAGAAGCAATGAAGATTTTTTTGAAGTTGCTTAAATGCAAGACGCTACTTTTTCCATGTAGTTTGCAGTAGCTTTTTCTAAACGCTGACCTTAAGAATTTAATGCTTTTGAGACGTGTGTAGCTTAGCTACAGTACATCTTTTGAGCAGCTTGCTCAACGAGTCTCAAAACATGGCCTTGTGGCATTGTATCATGCTATTTAATTAAAGGAGTGTGTATCTGTGACTTTAAAGAAAAATAATAGAGGCGACTAAAAGTAATATATTTACAACCTCAGAGATAACCTTTTTTTTGGCAGTTGACAAATAGCTTGCAAGTTTCCCAAATTGTCTGCACTTCTCTGAGCTGTGCTATTTAAAATACCATTTCACTATTAAAAGGCTAAAAGCAAATGTCTGGAATAACTGTGATGAGCGACTGTGAGATAAGAAACTCTTTTAATTGATGGTTGTAATCAGCAGCCTGGTTTCTCACTTCCCACACTGCATTGCAGTATCACTGTCTGTGCCTAATGCTCAAGTACGAATAGCACCAGTGCCTAATTGTCAACCTACCAATAACTGCACACTCGACGGGTATAATTGGCCAACAGGTTTCTCCCTGCAGATGGTGGGATGGTATGTTTGTGTTAAACAGCTGTCCAATCCGACAGAAATGTTCCCTCCGCAGCTGGTGAGGAGTGATGAGTTTGCAGGGCGGTGCAATACAGTGATTTCACAACACTTAAAATAGACTTATTTCCACACCATTGCAGAAACCCAAGAATGGAAATGATTAGGTGTAACAAATTAACAGCATAAGTCAGTGGGTATGTTGTTTCTAGGTGCTGAATTTTTATTTACTTGAGACTTGACATTTGACATCACAACCATCAATCTTGTAACACTTCTTTTGAATTTTTAAGGCTAGAAACATATTTTACACCAGTACATAAATGCTAATTTAAGGCTATGTTTACACGGAAACGATCTGAAGAGAAAAATCACTTTTTATTCTGCGTTTAGACGAGCGTTGCGGGAAATCTGCATGCATATGGTGACACAAAAGTGAGTGAAATTCGATGTAGTATGCACTCCAGGCGGCTAGGTGGCAATGTGAAGCACTGCCACTCAACAACACCAAGTCCGCACGCCTGCGTACAACCTTCCTTCTACTTCTCTCAACTTGAAGGTCCGACATATGGAAATAATCCGACATGTTGGTTGTTATTTTCCTGTACTGGCGCATACATGTGACGTAAACGCGTACGCGACGAGAACCACCGTGAGCAGATTTGCGTTTTTAACCTTTAGACGGGAACGCGACGGTGGATCGTTTTTAAGATTTCCACTCTGGAGGGTGGTTTCACTTTTTTGCATTTTTATGCCCCAAAAACGCCGTCACCATGTAAACGAAAAGCACATCTGATCAAATATTTTTACGTTTTCACCCGCGAGCGTTCGCGTGTAAACAGGGCCTAAGTGCTCGGCTAACAGCTTACGGTGCTTTTTCAGTAAAATGAAATAACTCGCTGCTTAACAACCATAGCATTATGCATCATTATAGGAACTGTCATTAATGACATCACACAGGTGTTGAACTAATAACTTATGCCAATTAATCGGTTCAAGATCAAAATATCAGATTACTGCTGTAAATAATGAATATTCTTCACATAAAGTTATCATATGGCATCAAAAGACTTGAAATATAGCAAAAGCGTCATATGGACCACTTTAACAATAATTTAATGCATGGTGCTTTTGTAATTTTTGGATCTCCAAGTAATGGAGTAATGAGTAAACAATGACCGAATTTGATTTAGCCTTGAGTAAATTAATCAAATCCTCTGAGATGGATTGAATAGAAGTGACTAGAGTGGATAAAAACTGCTAGAGTGATGTTACCTGATGATAATGTTGATTTCTCGGTTATTTGGCCGCATTGTACTAGCCACTCTACAAAAATAACAAAACAAGCATTTCAGTAGTCATTTTCCAGCAAGCTTTACATACAAACAGTCTCCTTCACGAAATATTCATTATGCTTTTTAGATTTGTGTTTATCCATGTTTATTTATTTACTCACACTGAGTCCTGAGCCACAGTGAGGAAGTCGTCCAAGAGAGTGCCAATCAGCTTTGCTAACTGTTTTGTGACCTGAGCTTTCATCCTTAATGATTCAGCTTGATTTAGATACAGGAAGCAAATCCTAAATCAGCTCCAAGTGCCTGCCAAAGGCTTTTATCTACTAAGCCGTGGTGGCATTGTCATGGACTGAGTTTTACACCCCAGTCTACAGCTTGGCCCTTTCGTTTTTATAGAGCACATTAAAACTCCATCCATATTTCAGGCCTGGCCTCCACTGAAACTGGTCCCTGGAGAGCCGGCAAGCGGGGTTGTTAATGAGATAATTCTCTACTAATGACCTCTACTTTATTTGAAGGTGAAGACTTGAATGACATTCTGAGAAAAGCCACTGCACTTCTTTCTTGTTCTCTCTCTCAGTCGCAGTCTTTAGCAATGCCGGCTGCTGGGGGCAAAGGCTGCCCTTCACTCTGAGGCGTCTCTGCTTCTGACTTCTCTCACGGAAACTGCCGGCACCGCACTGAATTAATCAGGCGGTTCCAGAGGAGCAGATCTTCAGTGCCTGAGTTTAAGACGGAGCCACGGGTCCAGGTGTGACTCTCGCTGTTGGAACATGAATAAAGTGACTATTCTAAGCACAGTGTAAATTGAAGCACTCAAGCTTAATAAAGAATTTATGCAAACGCCTAAGTGCCATTAATCTAGTATCTGTTTCCCTGGCGCCTATTGCATATGGAATGAGGAGGTGTTTCTCAAGTGGCCTTTTACAGGGCTGTGTGATGCATTAAAGTTATAGAAATGGAAGCTGTTAAAGGTCTATTAACAATGCTTGCATGCATTTGCATGTTTTATTTCTGGTGTTGGGCAATTGATTTGGCATGTGCGTTAAACACAATCTCAAAATAGCTTACGCCAATTAATTAATTGAATTAATCACAATTATTTTCATATACAATATTTGATCTTTCAAACTACAAATCAATCTATCTATCTCTCTATCTATCTATCTATCTATCTATAGTACTTTATGATAAATACTTTGCTTGTTACATACTGTATATGTGAAAAATTTCAGCTATAAATAAATTATAAATGTTAGATAGAATATTTTATATAGGCTAAACTATAAATAAATAATGGTTTGTATTTTAAAAAACATCTATAGCGTGTCATTATGTGTAGTGAGTTAGCTCATGGGATAGTTTTGCGCTTCAGAACTTCCATTAAGGGAACATACTGAGCATCGATGCTTCCTGGTTTTTACTGTGCATTGTGGGACATTTTATGGAGCAAATGTGTCAGTAGGATTTTGCGATTGACTCCCTGATCAGTGCCCTGACTGCTGAACCAGGAAGCTGATTGAGACGCACCCATTGTTTTCTGTTATTGGTGTACATGTGTCAAATTTCCAAATAGCTTTCTTAGAGTTTCTTGCTCAACAACACAACTGACTCCCCACATTGAGTAAGCAGGAGGTAACAAGCCACTATAGCTAAAGTTGTTCAGACAGCTCCAGAGGATTTTTTTTTAACCAACAACAGTCATTTTTTTGCCCTGCATGAACTGACTTCTGCATTCCTTGCAGAGTAACAGTACTTATCTTATAGACAGAAAGGAGGAAAGAGGGCAAAGACAGAAGGCAGCTTCTGAGGTTCTACTATTTCAGAAGCTGTCACTAAACTAGCCAATGTCGTGCTTATCCCTTGTTCCCCCCCCCCCCCCCCTCCCTCACACGAGCCAATACTGAAAAACATTCCATTCGCAACTCATTATTTTTTCAGCCTGACAACGATTGTCGATTTGGGTCCCCTAAGTCAAAAATAAAATACTTGCTTTTTCTTCTTCCTTTTATTCCCAATTCATATTCTCCAGCTTTGTCCTGAGACATCTTCATTACTCACAGGTGAGTCTGTGGAAGTGCCTGTATGTGTATGTGAGGTAGCTACTGCTGACAGTCTACAAATTCAAAGTTCTGTTATAAAATGTTAAACTCTAGATGGTGCAGGCTGATAGGTCCTTAACTCAATCTGCTTGCAATCACATCATTCTCTATAGGGCACAGCTGATCAGTGGCCAATGAGCTCGCTGCTCAACCTTCAAATACTTGGTCAGCATTTGCTATAGCAGTGCAGCACGCTTTCAGAAACCCTCCACCTTCCCCAGCTCAACCTGTATAAATCTGCTACAGGTAATGCATGTACTGTATGCTATATGTATGCAGCAGCAACATGTCTTACTTGCTCACAGCAGTGTGTCTGTGTATGTATTGACAGTAACAAGTCCTGTACTTGCTCTGCAGCAGCATCAATGACAGCAGTGTGGCAGATCGATTCCACCAAGACCAAAAATATCAACATTGTCATGTCCATTACCATGCCAAACACTCAGAGAGTTGTCAAGACATAATTACTTTTAACATTAAAGGAAATCAACACAAACAGTTTCTTAGAATTAATAAACTGTTCTGTTCCAAATCCTAGTAAAAGTTTTCTAAAGGATAGTTCAAACGAAAATTTCATCATTTACTCACCCTCATGTCTTTCCAAACCTGTATGCCTTACTTTCTTCTATAAAATACTAAGGTATTTTGAAGAGTGTTTTATTAATGTGTTTCAATTCGGTTTACCTCTGTGACTATACGGAGATGGATTGTAGATTAAATATGCATGAATGTCTGAAAACTTTAGATTTAATAGTGTCTATGCTAACTTTTAGAAACCTGCACCTGGTGTGGATCAAATCCAAATATGAATGTTTTTTCTTGATATCTCTGTCATGTGTTTTTGTATTCACCACCATTACTTTGTCCCACAGATGGTCTTAAACATGGCGGATGAGCGGAAAAAGTCATGTAACTGTGGTGTGGTCACAAACAATCAATCTATCTGCCAGAGTAGAATGTTCCAAACAGGTCATTTAAGAAGTTCCATGATGGTTAAGATGCTTCCTTAGCGAGGCGGCAGCTCATTAGGTTGTGGAACAGAGCTAACGTGAGCGAAGATACACAGCTGCTGGTTGACAGCAAGGCAACACATTTATCAAATGTTGCAATGCATGTCAGTTCATTTAATTTAGTGATGTTATTAATCTTTGGAGCATGACAAACAGCTTAATTTATCACGTAGCGTGCATTATAGATGCCTAGGATAGTCGCATATAATGATTCGCTAGGTCATAATGTTCTCTCAATATACCCATCTCAATGTGATGGATAAACTTTCCATGGCATGTAGTGGAAAGTAATTACTTAGAATAATGCTAAAATTACTGAGTCTGCCGTTTCTTATTCATCTGGAAGAATTGATGCGTTCACAGGTATGCCGCACAGTATTGTGGGATATACACATTCAATGGCAGAGTGGCGGCTCCCAAGACAGAGCTGAAATTTTAATTAGCATTGGTTTCAGTTTGGATCACTAACACCGACATCTATATGTGTGTGCTCAATATTTAATTAAATGGCTCTTGCTTTACAGCATCCTGTAACCCAACACATAATTCCCCCACAACACCTTTACAGCCAAAAGACTTCTTCATTAATCAGCTCAAATTAATGAGAGAGCCACAATCAAACTCACTCTAAACAATGCTCTATAAGAGATTTTATTAACTGCAAAGATTATTCAAATCGCATTTGCATTTCTGAGTGGAAGCTGGACAATTTGTATCACTGCAAATTACTACTTCACAACACATTCTCTCTTTTTATGGCTCTGGAATAATTTATACTTCACCAATAGGCTAAGCAGTAGGGATTTAAAGAAAGTTTTCTACTCTTCAACATCAATGTTAAATTTGCAACTCTGTGTTATCTTAGTATTATTTATCCACCTTATTTTGCAACGCAGAAGCTATAGTTTCTGTGAATGTGCACTTATGATTAATTTGCTGATGTAGGTAAATAACAGGAAGAATTTGTGCTACAAACCAGTGTGTTTATTATTACGGTGATAAATTAAAATAATGTAATAACAAATAACAGTTTGCAATATCAAAAAGCATAACGGACTGTTTTTGTACAGCTAAAATAACTTGAAGTGGATGAGACCGGAAGCCTCGACACAATCAAGTTCTAAATGGCTGTAAACACTCTTACGTTAAAAACAAGGTAAATACTATAATGTTAGTATATACTAGTACTAC
Organism: Gila orcuttii; assembly: GCA_026230005.1. NCBI lineage: Eukaryota > Metazoa > Chordata > Actinopteri > Cypriniformes > Leuciscidae > Gila > Gila orcuttii. The sequence continues at coordinate 33,689,216 of JAPDVR010000012.1, read as the reverse complement.
TATTATAGTATTTATTTATTAATAGTTAGGAAGCTCGAAGTGAAGATTGGCTTTTATTTTTAAAATAAATCTAGCTTTACTTTGAATGCCAAAAAAAAAACTTGTGGAAGCTACTTTTCTGTCTGTGATTGATTATGGTGACATATTTTATATGCACGCAGCCTCGTCCATCTTACGGAGCCTTGACTCAGTGTATCATGCATCTCTACGCTTTATTACAAATGCAAAGTCCCTCACTCACCATTGCATTCTTTATGATCTAGTGGGTTGGACATCACTGTCCACCCGCAGAAAACAGCACTGGTATATTTTTATATATTTTTATATAAGCTGGACAATTTGTATCACTGCAAATTACTACTTCACAACACATTCTCTCTTTTTATGGCTCTGGAATAATTTATACTTCACCAATAGGCTAAGCAGTAGGGATTTAAAGAAAGTTTTCTACTCTTCAACATCAATGTTAAATTTGCAACTCTGTGTTATCTTAGTATTATTTATCCACCTTATTTTGCAACGCAGAAGCTATAGTTTCTGTGAATGTGCACTTATGATTAATTTGCTGATGTAGGTAAATAACAGGAAGAATTTGTGCTACAAACCAGTGTGTTTATTATTACGGTGATAAATTAAAATAATGTAATAACAAATAACAGTTTGCAATATCAAAAAGCATAACGGACTGTTTTTGTACAGCTAAAATAACTTGAAGTGGATGAGACCGGAAGCCTCGACACAATCAAGTTCTAAATGGCTGTAAACACTCTTACGTTAAAAACAAGGTAAATACTATAATGTTAGTATATACTAGTACTACTATTATAGTATTTATTTATTAATAGTTAGGAAGCTCGAAGTGAAGATTGGCTTTTATTTTTAAAATAAATCTAGCTTTACTTTGAATGCCAAAAAAAAAACTTGTGGAAGCTACTTTTCTGTCTGTGATTGATTATGGTGACATATTTTATATGCACGCAGCCTCGTCCATCTTACGGAGCCTTGACTCAGTGTATCATGCATCTCTACGCTTTATTACAAATGCAAAGTCCCTCACTCACCATTGCATTCTTTATGATCTAGTGGGTTGGACATCACTGTCCACCCGCAGAAAACAGCACTGGTATATTTTTATATATAAAGCCATGCTATGTAAACTTCCAGCTTACCTCTGTGCCCTTCTCTGTCTCAATTCTGCTAGTTACCAGCTACGTTCCTCCAAGTGGTTGCTTTTTAATGTACCCAGGGTTTTGACAGATCTGGGGAACTGCATTTTCATACTATGCACCCTGGGCATGGAATAATTTGCAAAAAGATCTTAAACTAGAAACGTGTATATCAACTGATAAATTTAAGAGCATCATAAAGAATGTGATAAGACAAGTGGTTGTTTTTCCTGAGAGGCTTGAGGGTTTTTTTTTTTGAGAATTTTGTCATGATTGTATGTAGCATTTTTAATATGTTATATTTATGTATGGCTGCTACCTTGGGCACATCTCTCTTGTAAAAGAATTTTTTTTTTATCTCAATGAGACTTCCTGGTAAAATAAAGGTAAAATAAATAAATATATTTTGAATGATGTTTTATTTTTATATTTTCAGTTTCTTTTTCATTTTAGTTTAAGTTAAATATTGGTATATGTGATTAAATATATATTAATATATATATATATATATATATATATATATATATATATATATATATATATATATATATATATATCTTTTTGGATTTATAATTTTTTAGTTTTAAATGTATTATTTATTTATTTATATTTGATGGGAAAATAAATAGCAAAAGTTTGTTAGAGATAATAAAAGAGGGAAGATATTTAAGTTGCATTTAGTGTTTTTATTTATGATTCTATTTATATGTTTAATACACATTTTATATTTTCACGTGTTTGAAACTGAAACAGTAAGAAAAAGAGAAGTTTCTGTAAACATGTCTTGCAGTCAAGATTAGTGTGTGGATCAAAATCCCACCAAGAATTGTCTGATTCCTGCAGTCCGTTTGATAAGGACTGC